>CM076680.1:173524755-174124755 GCA_038501925.1 Xenopus petersii | reverse complement strand
GGTACAGAAGCACAAAACATAATGTACAACATTTCTACCTACTTCTTTAGTTCTTAGGCTTTAGTTGTCCTTTAAAAATCACATACAGTAGGAATGAATAAAAAGTGGTGGCATTTTACTGTAATTTCAAACTTTGATAAAAGTGTCCTTTGTATTGACTGGAATTCAACCACTTTCGGTACCTTTAATGCTTTGTCCCGAATTACCTGGAGGGAGGAGTTGGGGGAAGCTTTAGTAGGTGCCTCATTGGGTAATAACAAGTGAATTTCACGGAGTATTTGTATATTTATGACTATGAGAGATGCCTGATTCTCTATGCAGATCACTTATATAACAGAGCAGCTGTTGAGCACAGAATAAAATGGTTACAATCAGAGCTGTGGCGTCTGAGTCGGAAGCAATTTTGGGATCGGAAATCACAGTTGCCAAAAATGTTGCAACTCCTAATAAGTTTAAATAGAAGCAGTGAAAATAATGAAATCAGATGTAAGAGATTCTATGAAGGCAGATATGGCAGAAGCAACTGTGTAAGAACAATACTTGAGTTCATGTTGGATTGTATTTAACAGATATTCTACAGCTATATGGCAGCTTCCATTCATATACAGACCTTCTTTTAGGTTTAGAATCACCAAAGGATACGATTTATATGTTTGAGCTTTGGCAGTGATAAATGAGCCTGTATGTTCTGTAATTAACTTCTTTCTATCAACATAGACATTACATTAGTTTATTAAAGGAGAAGGAAAGTCTGTTTGCAAATAGACTTTCCTTCTCCTTTAAAGGAAGAGTAATACCAAAAAATTAAAAATAAAAGTAATTAACATATAATATACTTTTAGCATGCACTGGTAAAAGCTGCTATAGTTTATATAAACAAGCTGCTGTGTAGTCATGGGGGCAGCCATTCAAGCACAGGATACACAGTAGATACCAGATAAGTACTACTATAGTTTATATAAACAAGCTGCTCTGTAGCCATGGGGGCAGCCATTCAAGCACAGGATACACAGTAGATACCAGATAAGTACTACTATAGTTTATATAAACAAGCTGCTGTGTAGCCATGGGGGCAGCCATTCAAGCACAGGATACACAGTAGATAACAGATAAGTACTACTATAGTTTATATAAACAAGCTGCTGTGTAGCCATGGGGGCAGCCATTCAAGCACAGGATACACAGTAGATACCAGATAAGTACTACTATAGTTTATATAAACAAGCTGCTGTGTAGCCATGGGGGCAGCCATTCAAGCACAGGATACACAGTAGATACCAGATAAGTACTACTATAGTTTATATAAACAAGCTGCTGTGTAGCCATGGGGGCAGCCATTCAAGCACAGGATACACAGTAGATAACATATAAGTACTACTATAGTTTATATAAACAAGCTGCTGTGTAGCCATGGGGGCAGCCATTCAAGCACAGGATACACAGTAGATAACAGATAAGTACTACTATAGTTTATATAAACAAACTGCTGTGTAGCCATGGGGGCAGCCATTCAAGCACAGGATACACAGTAGATAACAGATAAGTACTACTATAGTTTATATAAACAAACTGCTGTGTAGCCATGAGGGCAAATTTACCAGTGCAGAGCAACAGTACATTTTTTGGTGTTACTGTTCCTTTAAATACAAAGGAGTCAAAGTTGGAGTTTGAGTCGGCGGTACCATAAACTAAAGAATCAAAGGATTGATTTACCGACTCCACAGCCCTGGTTACAATGGGGAAAGTGCCAATTGCAAGTGTGTGTGTGTGTGTGTGTGTATATGTGTGTGTGTTGTGTCTTTTTGTGCAGCACGAGTCCCGTGGAACAGGTTTCAGTGTCACTAGTAAAGGAAAAAGAGTAAAGAGGAAGGAAAATCCCAAAGTTTTCTTGTTAGTAATAGGTCAGATGTAACTAGTCATGTACAGCAGTGAAATGAAAGTTGAGAGATTTCTAACAAGTTGGCTTTATATCAAAAGTGGATTTGAGGACTTTGATAATGTATTATGGGTTTATCCCGGATCCCTTTAAAACTGGTGTTTTCAATTAAAGAGGTTTGTTGAATGTTCTCCTGCTGGTTACCTTGTATCATACTCATCTCACCCACCATCCTCTCCCTCTAATGAATTCCTACATGTCGTCTCTTTGCCTCTGTTTGTCACTAGGGAATGTCATTGTTGTTGCACATGAATAGACTTGGCTGGGTCCCTGGTACATGAGAACGATATGATCTATATCTATAGCCATAGAAACTGACCCTACACTTACTGACTTATCTGCTGCCATAGAACTTATTCTCTGCTTTAGTGCGGGCGTGAAATTATTATCTTAAACGGCTTGTTCACCTTCAAACACCTAGCTGATTTCACCCGAAATAATCACTTTCTATTTTCTATGTGTGACCGTTTTTCTAATATTCAAGTGTAAAGCTCTGGGAAGGGGGGGTCGCCGACCCTGTAAACTGTTCTTAATTGATCCATTTCTTATCTTTGTCCCTGCTGAGCAGAATCCCTGAGTGTCATTAAAGGCAACTGTTAGACTTGATACAATAGTTGCACTTACAGTGCTACGCAATATGTTGGCGCTATATAAATACATGTTAATAATAATAATAATAATAATAATAATAGTAATAATAATGATATATTCCCCGTAGATCCTACTGAGAAATGGACCAACTAAATGTTGCAAAATTGTAACAGGTCAGAATCTGCCCCTGTCAGACTCAAACACCAGTGCAGGGACATTAAACTTTAAAGGGATCCTGTCATTGGAAAACATGTTTTTTTCAATCAGTTAATAGTGCTGCTCCAGCAGAATTCTGCACTGAAATCCATTTCTCAAAAGAGCAAACAGATTTTTTTATTAGGGATGCACCGAATCCACTTTTTTGGATTCGGCCGAACCCCCGAATCCTTTGTGAAAGATTCGGCCGAATACCGAACCCGAACCCTAATTTGCATATGCAAATTAGGGGCGGGAAGGGGAAAACATTTTTTACTTCCTTGTTCTCTGACAAAAAGTCACGCAATTTCCCTCCCCGCTGCTAATTTGCATATGCAAATTAGGATTCGGGTTCGGCCAGGTAGAAGGATTCGGCCGAATCCGAATCCTGCTGAAAAAGGCCGAATCCCGAACCGAATCCTGGATTCGGTGCATCCCTATTTTTTATATTCAATTTTGAAATCTGACATGGGGCTAGACATACAGTCAATTTCCCAGCTGCCCCTGGTCATGTGACTTGTGCCTGCACTTTAGGAGAGAAATGCTTTCTGGCAGGCTGCTGTTTTTCCTTCTCAATGCAACTGAATGTGTCTCAGTGGGACATGGGTTTTTACTATTGGGTGTTGTTCTTAGATCTACCAGGCAGCTGTTATCTTGTGTTAGGGAGCTGCTATCTGGTTACCTTCCCATTGTTCTATTGTTTGGCTGCTGGGGGGGGGGGGGAGGGAGGGGATGATATCACTTCAACTTGCAGTACAGCAGTAAAGAGTGATTGAAGTTTATCAGAGCACAAGTCACATGACTTGGGGCAGCTGGGAAATTGACAATATGTCGAGCCCCATGTCAGATTTCAAAATTGAATAAAAAAATCTGTTTGTTCTTTTGAGAAATGGATTTCAGTGTAAAATTCTGCTGGAGCAGCACTATTAACTGATTCATTTTGAAAAAAATGTTTTTACAGTATCCCTTTAAAGTGGACCTGTCGCCCAGACACAACAATCTGTATAATAAAAGTCCTTTTCAAATTAAACATGAAATCCAATATCTATTTTCTATTAAAGCAGTCATAGCTGTTGTAAACTCATTTAAACATCTCCGCTGTCAATCAAATATTGTCTGCCCCTCCTCTATGCCTTAGGCAATTACTTTCACTTTCCATTCAGCACTTCCTACATGTCACTGCTCTCCCCACATTCCCCCCAATCTCTTCACCATTTAATTGTGTAGCCAGGACATGGGGATGGACATCAGGTCCCCCATTCTGGTGCACAAACAACATTCTGAGATGATACAAGACTTGTCTTAATAACAGTGTCCCACAATATGGCTGCTGCCTGCTTGTTATAATTATCAATTCCCAGACTGAAGGAAACAAGATTCAAATAATTTATACAGTGTAATTAAAGTTCATTTTGCTTGACTAATGTGATAAAATAGGGTTATGAATAATTTTTTTAGGGGTCGGGTCCCCTTTAAAGGAGACATATTTTGTAAAAAACTAAGAATGCACCAGTGCGTTATACTCATTTAGATATAGAATTGTGCTTAAAAAGTAGGTGCCCCATAGACACTTTCTGCAGTTTGTTTGGCTTGGCCTGAACACAGAGCAGTGTGACTGGCACATAAAGAGCCGACATGCTGTGGCAACATGGAACGTGTTCTGGGCCACCAAATGATGGGCTAAGCCAGCAGTGTTGTCGGCTTTGGGAACTACAGGTGGAGAGGGAGCTTCATTGGTTTGTTGTATCTCTGGCTTCATACAGCCTCCCTATAATGGTATAAAGGTTTCTTCCCTTGAGCTTTCAACAGAATTCATCCATGTGCTGTTTTACATACGTGCCAGAAATTAGTTTCCTTTAATTCATTTCCCTGAATAACTTGTCAATTAGAACATAGTTCCATTATTATACATTATATATCTGTGTGTCGTGCAGTTCTGCTGCGATTGTGCTAAAATTGTTTCTCTCTTTGATATCTGGGGAAAATGATATTTTTTGTGTTTATTATCTCTCTCTCTCTCTCTCTCTCTCTCTCTCTCTCTCTCTCTCCGAATGTTCTTTCCTTTTGCTTTCAGTCCTCTAAGGTGTCCGTGTGTTTGTTTTTCAGATGAGAACCTTTTCCCTCTTCCTGCTGCATCTGCGCATCTGATGCACCTCTCTGCAGGCAAGTTCTTTCTGCTATCCTCTACTTTCCCACCAGTAACCCTCTCTTTCCTGCCAGTAACCCTCTCTTTCCCGCCAGTAACCCTCTCTTTCCCGCCAGTAACCCTCTCTTTCCCGCCAGTAACCCTCTCTTTCCCACCAGTAACCCTCTCTTTCTCACTTGCACCTTTTACTCATTATTAATTACTGTTGCTGTCTGTGTATCTGTCTTGTGCAAAACACTTTACCTAAAGAAACGGAAATACTGAGCTTGGGGCAAGATTACTCCACTTGTCCATTTCTTTAGCTACAGTATATTTTTACGTGACAGCATTCACCATCCATTACATTGCTTCCTGATCTGAAGGGAAAATGATGCACATTCTTAAAGGGATACTGTCATGGGAAAATATGTTTTTTTTTCAAAACACATCAATTGATAGTGTTGCTCCAGCAGAATTCTGCACTGAAATCCATTTTTCAAAAGAACAAACTGATGTTTTTATATTGAATTTTGAAATCTGACATGGGGCTAGACATATGGACAGTTTCCCAGCTGCCCCCAGTCATGTGACTTGTGCTCTGATTAATTTCAGTCTCTCTTTACTGCTGTACTGCAAGTTAGTGATATCACCTCCCCCCAGCAGCCTAACAAACAGAACAATGGGAAGGTAACCAGATAGCAGCTCCCTAACACAAGATAACAGCTGCCTGGTCGATATAGGAACAACACTCTATAGTAATAGCCAAGTCCCACTGAGACTGATTCAGTTACATTAAGTAGGAGAAATAACAGCCTGCCAGAAAGCAGTTCCATCCTAAAGTGCAGGCACAAGTCACATGACTGGGGGCTGCTGGGAAACTGACAATATGTCTAGCCCCATATCAGATTTCAAAATTGAATATTAAAAAAAATCTGTTTGCTGTTTTGAGAATTGGATTTCAGTGCAGAATTCTGCTGGAGTAGCACTATAAACTGAACAGTACAGTATCTGTATCTTCCCTTAAAATGGTACATACATAGACGCTTATTTGCACTGAACTTTCCATTGGTTCATGCTTGTATTTGAAGGCAGCTGCCAAGTTGTTTGCCTTGGCAGAAGCCCATAGTCCAATCTCCCAATAGCCACTTGGGCTACCAGTAGAGTGCTATCTAAATGCATATGGCTAGGAATTCAGTTTGGCAAGTCAGTGTCTGTCTCAATGAATATGAGAATAGTGGGGGTAAACCTTTGGGCACACATTCTTTGCCTTATAATATATCTGAAAAATAAATGGAGAGTGAATGCTAAAAATACAAAGCCACATTTCTCTAACAAATCTACTTTAATCTGTGTAGTAATTTGCTTATGTCTGCTACTGATACCTTTGCTTTCTGTTCGTGGTCACAGATAAAATAATGGAGCCTTCTAGCACTGTATCTACTGGCCAAGAGGACTTTGCATCTGTGCTGCTTCAGTCTACTGCCTCCCTCTCTTCTTTGCCTTCTCTGTCCTCTAAAGAGCATGTACAAACTGTCGCTTTTTCTACTGGCTTAGCTGCCAATGAAGCTTTGCAAGAACCCACTGATAACACGTATAGCGCATCCAGGTCATTAAAAGACCATTTAGAAACTAGAGCTTTAGACCAATTTAAGGAAGAGGTGATCTTTTCTGACAAGGGTTATGTAGTTGAGCATCCAACATCTCAGCAAGAGACCATCTCTGAAGAGCATGCCAAGTTGTATTCCCAGTCTGCTAAAGAAATGTTTTCAGGTATGCTTCAGTCTGTTGCTCCTCCACATGAAGAGTTTACCGATATCAAGGAAGTAGAGGATCAGTACGTTGACTTTAAACCCTTCATAAGTTCAAATTCACGTGATATTGTCTATGAAGTGAAAGATGTTGCGGAAAAATTTGATGTTGGCCGTCTAAACTTAGAAAGCACGGCAAAGCATGAGGAGAAATCCAGTGAAGAAAAGGAAATGGACATTTCAGATGATATTTCTCCATTGACACCTGAAGTTTTATCAGATTCCACAGACTATGAGATGTTTGCAACTGTGGAGCAAAGCTTCCCTTTTTCTTTGGGGGGAAGCCGTGTGGCTGGAAATAAAACAGATGAAAAAAAGATTGAAGATTTTGAAGCCCAGAAAACCTCCGTGGGTTTTGGTTTGAAAGTGGCAACGGTAAATCCATTCTATGATGAATCGGCCCAAGAAAGTGAGTATGTTACAACTGGAGCAACACAGGTCCAGGTTTCCACCAAAGCAGAGGGTCCTACACCAGATATTGTACAAGAAGCCTATGAGAGTGAGGCCTATGATACTGGCATATCAAAGCTAAACTATGAATCAAATATTGATTTAGTCCAGACAGCTACTTCCATGCAGGAAAATGTCAGCTCTACAGCCCAAGTTCCCGCACTCCTTGAAGACTCTATCTCTTCACCAGTTTTGCCTGATATTGTCATGGAAGCACCTTTGGCTTCTACTCTGTGTTTAGAAACAATGGCTCTTAAACCTGATATATCTCCAGTGCGTATTGAGCCTCCAGCCCGAGATGAAAAGACCAAGGCTGAACCTGAAAAGCCACCATCCTATGAAGAAGCTGTAACTGAAGTGTTACAAGATCAGGACCCTGCTGCTGCTGATTTAGGGGACTCCAAAAAAGGAGCAGTGGTCGAAGAAGCTGACGCACCCTATATATCCATAGCCTGCGATTTAATAAAGGGAACTCAATCTGTTGCCTCCGACTTTACAGAGTTTTCTAAATTTAAGCAGCATGAGTTTGATTCACAGTTTTTGGAGCCCTCCGATGAAAGTTCCCCAGATTCTGAGCTTAGCGAACCTTCTTACAAGCAATGGGATTCTGAAGTTGTCCGCAAAGAAGCTTTCACTATTAAAACGGAAAGTGCAATGGCACAAAGCTTCGTTATTCCAGAACAAAAACCAGGAATCGATCAAAAATCAGAAGAGTCTTCTCCATCCAAACCCTATTTAGACTCTTTCCAGCCTGAGATTTATGTTTCTAAAGCTACTGACCTCTTTGCAAAGGGACTAGATACAGAGATATCTATCCCACAAGAGAGGCATCTACATATGGAAGAGTTTGATGAAGGTCTCTATTCTTCAAAATTGCCTGGTTCAAAATATTCGCCAGTCAGTGAGAGTCCAGAGTTCAGACTATCCCCAGAAGAGCTGACTTCTAAACATGAGGAAATTCAGACGCACATTGCCAAACAACCCGAGGACCAGCTTCAGAAAAATAAAGACAAACTTGACTTTCTACCAGAAAACATAGAATTTACCCCAATTGTTCAGAAGCCTGATGACTTTGGTAAAGCCACGTCTGCTACTCATGGTGGAGTAGATACCACTGCTAAGGGGGCTTCAGCGGTTCATGAAGAAAAGGTCACTAAACCCGAACCCCCTTCAAAGAAAGATGAGGTTTCCAAACTTCCCAAAAAAGAAAGCAAAGCTCCCTCTTCTACAGTACCCTCATCAGATTTCAGGAATTCAGGTAACATTTTTCTACTTGTACTTCAGGATTTCATTTTATTTTCGTTTCAATAAACACCTTTAGATTGCAGCAAATTTTTAGCCTCTCCCCCTGTTTTTTGTTCTTAAAACTGAATAATGGGGACACCTCATATAGTCGCTAGCTGCTGCCTTTTCTCTGCACACAAATTCTAATTTTAATGCGGTCCCTGGGGGTAGCAGTTGTCTCTGTCTTTAATAAGTTTTATTTGTGCTGCTTTGTAAATGAGGTAGAAGGCACTTTGTTGCCATAGTGAGTAATCCAGAGGAATCGCTTTCTGGGGGGAGTCAAATAGCCCCTCTGAGCTCTGGTTTCAGCTATTGTTTATTTAAAATGTAGGGGTTATAGAGATGGTGTGTGTCCTTGTGTGTCGCTTGAGAAGGGACAATAACCCCTACTGTTAAAGAAAATCTGCAACAGATAAGAAGAGCACAATGTTTCAAGCTTCTTTTTTTATATGTGCCAGGATCTCCTCTGTGCAGCCACAATCATGTATTTATTTATATATATATATATATGTATTTATTTATATATATATATATATATATATATATATATATATATATATATATATATATATATATATATATAAATACAAAGCTTTCCTGCCTAGTCTTCTGCTGCTATTCTGATTTCTGCCACAAGGTGGCACAGAGATGCATATCAAACAGTGCAGAGCATTTCTGATTAGGGATGGGCAATTTTTTCACCTTGTTTTGCCGAAAAAATGACGCCCATAGACTTGTATGGCATTGTGCGTCAAAATAAAAAGACGCGCGTCAAAACAATTTCGCCACACGACAATTTTTTTGACGCCCATACACTTTAATGGGCGTCGGCGGCATTTCCCAGGCGGCAAATTTTTGGCGAAACGAAATGGGTCAAATTCGCCCATCCCTATTTCTGATCTAATATTGACCTGGTAGATAAATTCTGTTCCAATTTTCAGTTAAG
Source organism: Xenopus petersii (assembly GCA_038501925.1). Classification (NCBI taxonomy): domain Eukaryota; kingdom Metazoa; phylum Chordata; class Amphibia; order Anura; family Pipidae; genus Xenopus; species Xenopus petersii. The sequence goes on along the minus strand of CM076680.1, from coordinate 174,115,420 downwards.
GTAATGACCCATAGTAATATCGCCCATAATCTGTTTTTAAAAGGGTGAGGTGTAGATCTAGCATGTCAGGACCAATAACATTGTAGTGTATATAATGTTGCTCACTGTATTGGGGTGTCTGTATCCTCTCCCTCACTGTATAATGTATTTAGAATGTGGGGAAATTCTTGGCTTATTGTTCTATTATTTACAGGTGTAAGTTAGGTTGAAAAAGACACACGTCCATCAAGTTCAACCTTTTTACTTTTTTTAACCAGCCTAACTGCCAGTTGATGTGTTTGGCCTTTACTATACAAGCTGACGCTAATGGCAAATGCAGAGTTTTGACCCTGGCAGAGAAATGGCCAAAACAATCCAAACAGCTTCCCTCTGGCAAATGAAAAAACTGCCCGACACATTATAACAGGCAGCTGTACTAGCGGTGTAAACATCGTTGTGGGGTATTGCACACGGGGCATTTTGTGTATCGGTCATGACTCCTAATAAGGGGTTGTTCACCTTTAAATTAACTGTCAGTATGATGTAGAGAAGGATATTCTGAGACAATTTGTAATTGGTTTTCATTTTTTATTATTTGTGGTTTTTGAGTTATTTAGCTTTTTATTCAGCAGCTCTTCAATTTGAATCTTAAGCAATCTGTAACTTGGGTCCAAATTCCCCTAGCAACCATGCACTGATTTGAATAAGAGGCTGGAATATGAATAGGAGAGACCTGAATAGAAAGAGGAGGAATAAAAAGTAACAATAACAATACATTTTGTAGCTTTACAAAGCATTTATTTTTTTTAGAAAAAGTGACTCCTAATTGAAAGATGGAAAGTCGGAAGAATAAGGCAAATAATTAAAAAAAATGAAGGCCAATTGAAAAGTTGCTTAGAATTGGTCATTCTCAAACATACTAAATGTTCATTTAAAGGTGAACCACCCCTTCAAATGGAAAGAACCCTGAGTGTCATACAGGTAGAGGCGACAGGTGTGTTTCTGTGGGTGGGGGGGGGGAAACATAAGCATTTTGATGTGGATGTCCCACCTATTGCCACGTGGTAGCCATGTCACTTTTCACAATAAATTTCTCTTTTTTTAATGGACAAATAATTGGCTCCTTTGGTGCTCCATTCTTGTGCTCTACAGTATATTAGAAACTCTAACTGTCAGGTTGGCAAAACAGTCGGGTTTATGAACTTCATCCAACAATAACTTACAAAAGCAGAGCTATCGGCAAAAAACGATCAACGTGACCTATAGGTAACTTTTAAAGTAAATTAATATTTTGAAAAGAGAATTTTTTTGTGTCAGTATCACTTTAAATATGAAAAAAAATCAGAGTGCTTTATTGAAAAATGGATTTGAGTGAGTCTACTGGAGCAGCACTATTTATTTATTATTTATTAACTGATGATTTTTTAAAGTACACACAGCCCTGGTAGCAGCACTTGTCACCCCAACATTGTGCTTAGTGTTGTCATACTGAGAACGTTGTGTAGCAGAGGTTTCAAAATGGCGGCTGCGGGTTCTGGGTTGTGGCTCTGTGCACACAGGCATCTGTAGCAAAGGATAATACAGTCAAAAGTTTGGGAACCCCTCTTAATTCTTTGGAGTTTTGTTTATCATTGGCTGAGCTTTCAAAGTAGCAACTTCCTTTTAATATACAACTTGCCTTATGGGAACAGTAGTATTTCAGCAGTGACATAAAGTTTATTGAATTAACAGAAAATAAGCATCATAACTAAATTAGACAGCTGCATAAATTTAGGCACCCAACAGAGCTATTCCATCAATACTTAGTTACAAATGTAACAGCCTCTAGACGCCTCCTATAGACTTTGATGAGTGTCTGGATTGTGGATGTGGCTATTTGTGACCATTGGTCCAACAAAATCTCTCCGGTTCAGTTAAATGTGATGGCTGCTGAGCATGGACAGTCTGCTTCTAATCATCCCATAGATTTTCCATGATATTCAAGTCGGGGGACTCCAGAATATTGGACTTGTCCCTCTGCTTAAATGTCTTTGTAGATTTCCAAGTGAGTTTAGTGTCATTGTCTTGTTGGAATATCCGACCCCTGCAGCGGAACTTCAACTTTGTGACTGATGCTTGAACATTATCCTGAAGAATTTGTTCATATTGGGTTGAATTGAATTCATCCGACCCTGGACTTTAACAAGGGCCCCAGTAGTCCCTGAACTAGCCACACAGCCCCTGAACTAGCCACACAGCCCCACAGCATGATGGGACCTCCACCAAATGTGACAGTCGGTAGCAGGTGTTTTTCTTGGAATGCCGTGTTCTTCTTCCGCCATGTAAAGCGCTTTTTGTTATGAGCAAATAACTCCATTTTTGTCTCATCAGTCCAAAGCACTTTGTTCCCAAATGCCTGTGTCTTGTCTAAATGAGCTTTTCCATAGAACAAGCGAGTGTGTTTGTGTGAGTGCAGAAAGGGCTTCTCATGCCCCTGCCATACACCTGTTCTTTGTGCAAATTGTGCTGAATTGTAGAACGATGTACAGATACACCTGCATCTGCAGCAAGATCTTCGTGCAGGTCTTTGGAGATGATCTTTGGCTTGTCTGTAACATTCTCACAATCCTCCGCATATGTCCCCCCTGTATTTTTCTTGGCCTGTCAGACCTGGGTTTTACAGCAACTGTGCCTGTGGCCTTCCATTTCCTCATTACATTCCTTACAGTTGGAACTGACAGTTTAAACCTCTGAGATGCTTTTTGTAGCCTTCCTCTAAACCAGGATACTGAACAATCTTTGTTTTAGATCTTTTGAGAGTTGCTTTGAGGATCCCATGCTGTCACTCTTCAGAGGAGAGTCAAACAGAAGCACAACTTGCAATTGGTCACCTTAAATACCTTTTCTCATGATTGGACACACCTGCCTATGAAGTTTAAGGCTTAACGATCTAATCCAACCAATGTGGTGTTGTCAGTAATCAGTATTGAGCAGTTACATGCATTCAAATTAGCAAAATTACAAGGGTACCCACACTTTTGCACAAGCAGTTTTTCATATTTGATTTAATTTCATACAACTGAATACTGCTTCACTAAAAATCTTTGTTCAGAAAACAGCCCAATACTCAGATGTTCCTGGGAAATAAAAGACAAATCACTGTTCTCTTTTTTTGTTGAAAGTGGAGTAAATTATTATGCCGGCTGAGAGGGGTTCCCAGACGTTTTCATGACTGTAAATAAACTATGTTACCCCAAGAAAATCAGGCTGAAAGAAATAACATACTTTGTAGAAGAGTAGGTTCATAGGGTATTATATGTAGATGTATGTGTTTGTATAGTTACTAACCTTCCCCAGTGCTAATTACAGCTTCAGTCTGCTACATACAGTTTACATAGACACAGCCGTGTGTGTTTGTGTGTGTGTGTGTGTTTTGTGCTGGAAAAACAAACCCATAAACTGCTCTACAAAGGTTAGACAGCTGATAAGAAATAAACACTGATTATAGGACATTGTACCATAAACCAACTTGTTCTGCAAGAGAAAACCATAGTGTCCTCTACTGTACAGACTGCTGCTCTGTCCCCTGTTTGATTTAAAGAACTTGTTTACATTCAACTCTTTTTCCCGTTCAGTCGGTTTCAGCTAGTTTACCAGAAATGAAGACTTTTTTCATTTACTTTCCATTTTTAATTTTTGACAGTTTTTCCAAAATCGAAATTTAAAGGACGAGGAAAGTGTAAAATAAAATAAGGCTAGAAATGGTGTATTTTGTATACTAAATATAAACATGAACTTACTGCACCACAAGCCTAATCAAACAAATGATTTATGCTTTCAAAGTTGGCCACAGGGGGTCACCATCTTGTAACTTTGTTATACTTCTTTGCAAGACCAAGACTGTGCACATGCTCAGTGTGGTCTGGGCTGCTTAGGGATCGTCATAAATGATCAAAACAGCACAAGTCAAATAATATCTGCCAGAAGTGGATACAGCAAGACTGATTAATAATCAGAATATACAGACTGCACTGGCTCCTGTGTTGTCATGTAATCTAATGTGGATTTTATAGTTTTTCTATTGTTTATTATAAACTTTCTCCAACTCTGCAGAACCAATGGCTGCAGCAAAATAATCCTCCAAATAGAATCCCAGTTTATCTGTTTAAATCTGGCTCCATGATCTTTGTCCCTGCAGCTGGAGTTGGAAACAGTAAAGGGGATGTAAAGGCAAAAATAAAATCCAATACAAATCTCTATTCATTTACTGCTGTGGATAGGAATTGTCAGACGGTCCCTAACTGCTCTACAGGGAAACAAACAAAGCTGCTTGAGTTCTGCATGGCTGGGAAGTAAGTTGGGGGCTCCCCCTGCTGTTCATAAGTATGATTGTTTCCCTGCAGAGCAGTTAGGGACCGTCTGACAATTCCTATCCACAGCAGTAAATGAAGGGAGAATTTCACTGCATACAGTCAGGTTTCTTAAAAATGGTACATATTTTTGAATTAAAGTATATTGGAGATAGGTTTCTTTTTCATTAAAGAAAGTAAAACTTGGATTTTATTTTTTTGCCTTTAAAGTTGAATGTCTCTGGTGTTTCAGTCTGACAGCTCAGTAATTCAGTTGCAGAATCTGAACGGTTACAATTTTGGAACATTTAGTTGATCCATTTGTCAGTAGGATCTATGGGGAATATAAGTGCAACTATTGTATCAAGTCTAACAGCTGCCTTTAAAGGACCAGTAACATCAATTTAAAAAAAAAAAAGAAAAAAAATTGTTGGTATAGAACAAAAAAAAACCAACACAAGGACAAATTAAGCTTTTAAATCGCCAAGCCTTTATTAAGAAATAACTTATCGAAACTCCATTTGCACTCTATTGTGCAGCGCTCGATTTCTCCTCCCTGCTTTCCTTATAGGAGATAGCCAGGGAGGAGAAATTGAGCGCCCCATGATGGTCCTGGCACCTTTTCTGAAGAGGAGCGCGAGTGGAGTTTTGGTAAGTTATTTCTTAATAAAGACTTAGCGATTTAAACGTTTAATTTGTCTTTGTGTTTTTTTTGCGTTCTATTCTAACATTGTTTTCTTGAGAAAAATTTATGTCACTGGTCCTATAATGAAACTTAGGGATTCTGCTCAGCAGGGGCAAAGAAAAGAAATGTATCAACTAAATGTATCAATTTAGAACAGTTTACAGGGTCGGCGACCCCCCCCCAGAGCTGCTTTAGAAGGTGAAACATGACACTTTACATTTCAATATTAGAAAAACTGTGACACATAGAAAATAGAAAGTCATTGGAAAAAGTCTTTATTTCTGGTGAACTGTCTGAAATCAACTGAACTGAAAAAGGAGACATTAAAATACGTGTTCTACGCGTAACACCTGATATTGGGAATCATCTCCCCCCCTATTGTGAGTTATAATGGGAGAGAGGAGAGCAAGAGGTAGAATTCGTTACAGATTTCTGATTGACAGCAGGACTTACATCATTTTTGTGACATCACTAAGCTGTGATTAGAATGAATGACATCATATATATCTATATTGCACGTGTGATATACATACATGTTGATATGGTGGGGCAGTAAGGTCAGAGTCTAGCCAATTATATGTACTGTATATATTGCACAAAGGCTGATTTCTATTGGGTCACAAGGAACATACACTTTGTAGAAAGCCACATTGGCTGCCGGGACAAGAAGTGCAATTTATACACAAATATATACGATTGGGGGCTGCTCATTCCTATTTCACAAGCTAAGAGCATGGGGGGTGATTCGTACCTCCTGCTAATAACTGAGTGACTGTGCCACACACAGAAAAGTAGATAATTGGATAATTTCTTATTATTTGTGGTTTCTGGGTTATTTAGCTTTTTATTCAGCAGCTCTCCAGTTTGCAATTCCAGCCATCTGGTTACTAGGGTCCAAATTCCCCTAGCAACCATGCACTGATTTGAATAAGAGACTGGAATATGAATAGGAGAAGCATGAGTGATAAGAAGTAGCAATAAAAATACATTTGTAGCCTTACAGAGCATTTGTTTTTTAGGTGGGGTCAGTGACCCCCATATGAAAGCTGGAAAGAGTCAGAAGAGTAATGCAAATAATTGAAAAACTATGTATACAAAAAAAAAACTATATATATATATATATATATATATATATATATATATATATATATATATATATATATATATATATAAAATGAAGGCAAATTGACAAGTGGCTTAGAATTGGTGTATAACATGCCAAAAATTAACCATCTTTAATTTAAACAATGAATTCTATCAGGATCAGTTCCCTCCCAATATTAACCCATGCATGCCCAGGCTGCATCACTGGCTCTACAGCCCTCCTCCCAGGCACAGAAGTGTGTATCATTTATTTGCTGTAACTGCTGGGGGCGGGGTAAGAAGATTTGAGGCAACAATTAGCGCTGAGGAATTAGTAGCCTGCTGACATCACTAGCCACACACCCATGAGGCAATCAGGTGACCCATAGAGCAGTAGGGCAGAGGCTAATGAGGGAGTGAGGAGTCTGGAGCTCAGCAGAGCACAACACACTTACCTCTGATTTCTCTCCAGGACCAACCTTGCATTGCCTGTCTGAGATGGCATGTCTGCCCAGCAGCTGGAAAGAGAAGGGTAACCTCTTGTTTGCTGCTCTCTAATTCTGTTTTTAACAGGAGTGTGGGGCTTGGATAGGGGGCATACCAGTGGAACCCGATCTGTATAGTGGGATTGTTTGTTTTTACTGGTGCCCATGATGCCAGTGCTGGAGGTTGTGCCCTAGTCACAGGCTGGAGCCCAGTATTGCAGCTCAGCACCCGCTGCATCTATAAAAATAGATTGTTGGCTTATTCGTTTGCAGTCACAGGCAGGGTGCAGGAGTCGCATGGGCACAGCTTCACATGCATGCATTACATACACTAGTCACATGGGCACAGCTTCACATGCATGCATTACATACACTAGTCACATGGGCACAGCTTCACATGCATGCATTACATACACTAGTCGCATGGGCACAGCTTCACATGCATGCACTGCATACACCAGAGTCGCATGGGCACAGCTTCACATGCATGCACTACATACACCAGAGTCGCATGGGCACAGCTTCACATGCATGCACTACATACACTAGAGTCACATGAGCACAGCTTCACATGCATGAACTACATATACTATGGGCTCACACTCCCTTTATTCAGCGCATGTCTCATACATGAACATTTCCTCTGCCCTCAAGACAATTGCAAAATCTCTCTGTGCTGGAACAAAGGCCAACAGTCTTGTGTTTTTGTGCAACAGTCTTGTGTGTCTGCAAGTCTGACCTCTCCCATTACTGCTGCTAATTTAATGATATACCATCAGGGGGCTGCAATTATACCTTAACTGGATGAGACTTCCTTTAGCTCAGTGATCCCCAACCAGTAGCTCATGAGTAACATGTTCCTCTCCAACCCCTCGGATGTTGCTCCCAGTGGCCTCAAAGCAGGTGATTATTTTTGAATTCCAGACTTGGAGGCAAGTTTTGGTTGTATAAAAACCAGGTGCACTGCAAAACAGAGCCTCAATGTAGGATGACAATCCACATAGGGGCTACCAAATGGCCAATCACAGCCCTTATTTGGCACCCCAAGAACATTTTTCTTGTTTGTGTTGCTCCCCAACTCCTTTTTCTTCTGAATGTTGCTCAAGGTTTCAAAAGGTTGGGGATCCCTGCTTTAGCTTATTGCTTTGTAACCTCAGACTATTGCCCCCTCCTATAATCTATATACAAATGTCACGTCACTCATTAACATGTATATAGTGAATGAAGTACCCCCTCTTGTAAAATATAAGGATATTATAAGTTACCGAGGAGTTTCATGACCATATAAAAGTACGAGGCTGAAGGCCGAGTGTTTTTATACAGGTCATGGAACTCCATGGTAACTTCTAATATCCTCATATTTTGCAACTGGGGGTACTTTATTTATTATACACAAATTTCAGTGAGTCATGTGACAGAAATGACATCAGAACTTGCCGTTTATAACCGATTACATCAGAACTCACCATTTATAAGGATATCATTTACAGGATATTCATGGCTCTTGTGTATTCTATGGATATAATACACAAAAGCCATAAATATCTTGTAAATTATATCCTTATAAACAGTGACTAGTGATGTCATCAGTTATAAACGGTGAGTAGTGATGTCACTTCAGTTTTTAGAATTAAACTTCTTTAAGTTGCTTTCAATTTTTTATTCGAACAGCTGCCTTTGCAATTGGTTTTAATTTTTTATTATTTGTGTTTTTTTTAGTTATTTAGCTTTTTATTCAGCAGCTCTCCAGTTATTAATTTCAGCCATCTGGTTGCTAGGGTCCAAATTACCCTAGCAACCATGCATTGATGTGAATAAGAGACTGGAATATGAATAGGAGAGGCCTGAATAGAAAGATAGTAAACAAGTAGCAATGACAATAAATGTGTAGCCCTACCCCATTTCAAAGCTTTAAAGAAAAAGACAAACAATTAAAATACTATGAAAAATGAAGACCAATTGAAAAGATGCTTAGAATTAGCCATTCTATAACATACTAGCATTTAACTTAAAGGTGAACCACCCCTTTAATGAAACTTGTGGATTCTGCTCAGCAGGGAGAAGAAATGAATCGAGTAATGCGGGGGTGCCCAAAAGGTAGATGGGGGGGACGACAAGTAGACCTTTAGCTTGTGAGCAGTAGATCTCAAGACAATGTCAACAAACAGATTGTCTAAATAACCAGCCTGATGAAGTGCAGTCACATTATTGGCTCAGCATTGGCACAGTATTTGTATTTGGCTCAGTATAAATAACCAGCCTATTCATGGTTTTCATTCAGATATTTATTGTTACATAAGAAATAGTTGTAAAGTATAGCAATAAAAATTCTCTTAGAAATCAATACAATATTTAAGTAATGTTTTTTCCATAGAACAGAATGCTAACAATGCTTTTATGGATGTAGATCATTAGTAAAGTATGGGCCCTCCTGAACTAATGGATCAATTTAGTTACAGGGTCACTGACCCCCCTCCCACAGCTGCCTCACAAACACAGAAGAAGGGGTACATGAAACTTTGCACTTCAATTTAAAAAAAAAAAACAGTCACAAATGGAAAGTAATTGAAAAACTGAAAAAGTGTTGGCAGTTGGAACAACCCCTTTAAATGAGAGAAGCCGAGGCTGTGAGTCTCCTGTGCTCTAGTGAGTTTACTTTCAGTTTGTAGGCACATTGCAGCATCAGTGTGTAACACAAGCGTGTTGTTGTTCTTGTTGTTGTACACAGATCGGCTTGTTTAGCCACCATGGAAGGGAAATCTACAGACGCTGATAAGGAATCACGCTGCAGATACAAATAAAAATAGCTTGCAATACTTAAACAAATGCCATATATATATATGTGGTGTCACAGGTCTTTAGCTGAGAAGGCCAATATCACATCATTAACTGTCAGGTAGTTAGTGATTTAGTTAATATGTAACAAACACTTGTTTCTGTGGCTTGTGAATAAATGTGACCGTTTTTTGGGATCCAAAATGTTGTTTGACTCAATTGGCGCAGGTACAGGGTCAGCTTTGTGATCAGCTGTGGTGATGTTAAAGGAGAACTAAACCCCCAAACTAATGAAAGCCCCTACTTTCCATAGTCCCCCTCCCTGTTCCCCCCTACAGGTGTTAATACCTGAAAATGCCCCTAAGTGTTTTGTTTACCCCTTAATGCTCACAGGTAACATCTTCACCACTTCGGGAGTCTTCAGTAAGTAAGTGGCGCATGCGCAGTTGTAGCAATTTTTCGGTCCTGAACAACTGCGCATGCACCGTCAGCCATGGAAATTGGAGAAGATTCCCCAAGAGGTGAAGATGGCGTCAGTAAGCTCCACTGCGCTGACTCTGCATCGAGGAGTAATTAAAGACTATGGGGCATTTATAGGTATTAACACCTGTAGGGGGGCAAGGAGGGTGGACAATGGAGGGGTAAATAAAGAGACGCGAATATGGCGGAGCTCAACCCAAACCGCCTGCCTCACCTAGTCTGCCGCAGCTATTGCAGGATTTCGGCAACTTCCACCGAATATTTCAATTGACAAACAATCAAGCAATAAAGGGGAGGGGGTAGGGGTTTTCATTAGTTTGGGGGGTTTAGTTCTCCTTTAAGGGCAATAATGGATGGGGTGGTTGTCTCCCCAATTACAGCAAAACAATACCTAATAGTCTGATTTCTTTGTTAGTTCAACCTATTATTATTCCATTTGCAAACATCACTCATGCTGTGAGTCCCTGACTGATTTCTACTGCTTTGATTGGCTGATCCCAGTATCTGCAACCCCACTGCAGACAGCATGCTGAGTTGTTTTCAGGAGGAATGTTGGGTTGAGGCAGCACATGAATAAAGCATTTACATTAGAAATTGCAGTGTATAAATAAAAACACAATTAAGCTCGTCAGTGTTAGTCTGGGGCATGTTTCTATCAAGTTCCCCTTTAACTTTGTGTAGCAGGACAGGCAGCCATTTAGTATGAAATGTGAAGTTGTGCCAAGCTCCTTCCCTGCTCTTTGTTATGAGAGAGCCCTAAATGTACCTCATTGGGGGGGGGGGTACCAGTACAATTGTGCTTCAGATCCCAGTAAAGCAGTATTATTTGGTGCCTGGGGGCTGTGAATAGCACTTTTTTCTATCCCAGTGGGTCCTTGCTGAGCCCTTTTCACTTGCAGATGAAGCTCATTCACCCCCCCCCCCCCCCCGTTGCTGTGCTATAGATCCCTCTCCCCCCATTGAGAGAAATGCCTCACTCAGCAATCTGTTAGTCTGGGGTCTGAGGGGGCGGGGCCTGGTGGAGTGACAGCAGGCAGTTGCGTGAGTGTCGGTGTGTGACCAGGAGCCCCAGTCAGTGAGCTGAGCGAGGTCTGGTACCTGCAACTGCCACAACATGGATTCCAAAGCCGGTCAGTTCTCTCTCTGTATTGTGTGTGTGTGTGTCTGGGGAATTGCCCCGCAGGCTCTTTTTCTACCCTTCCCTCTGTCTCACTGCAGCTCTCTCATTGTTTAACTCTTGCTCTGCCTGGAGCTGTGAATTACACACTGGCTCGAATATACACGGAGACATCTTCTTCTGTGGCTTTGATAGGAGCCCGTGCTTTGCTGGCTGAGCTTTAACATGTAAGGCTTGGAGAGTAAGCGGCTATTTATAGAGCCACTAAATGCCACTTGTCATTCACTTGCCCAGGGACACCAGCTGCCACATCTTCTCTCTCCCCCAGCACATCCTATAATAATAATAATGATAATAAGAAATCATTAGCTTTGCATACGCTATTAAATACACTGCTGCATTTGTGGCTGCACAAAATCACTAAACTCGACTGGTCACTTATTCATGAGCATGAGAGCAGCATAGGGATAATGACATGCAGATTATATACAATTCCTCCTGTGTGCAGAGTCGGACTGGGACACCAGGGGCCACCCAAAAACCTTTAGACCAGGGGCCCACTCTAAGTATTATTTTCTTCTTCTCCTCACTCAACCTCTGTTCTCCTAGTCTCTTTTCTTTGCATACTATAATCTATTATTCCATCAATTTAGCCTCTTTGTTTTCATAGAAATAGGGAATGGCCATGAAATAGGCCAAATGTTTAGAAGCAGGAGGGGCCACTGACACCTGGGCCCCCCGGGAGTTTTCCTGGTATCCCTGTGGGCCAGTCCTGTGTGAATGGGTTATCGGTGTGAGATTAAATAAAATGCCAAAAAAAAAGAATTTACCCAGAATGAAAATGCTTCATGGGAAATCCTGGGTCTGGTTCTCCAGCACCAGCAGGAGGGACACACACTGGGCCGTATTTGTGTGTGTTTTGTTCTTATGTGGGTCACAGTATTGTGAGTAAAGAAGTAGCACCAGGAGGAGGAAACTTGAGGGGCTAACATATAATTAATCCTTATTGGAGGCAAAACCAGCCTATTGGCTTTATTTCATGTTTATATGATTTTCTAGTAGACTTAATGTATGAAGATCCAAATTACTGAAAGATCTGTTATCTGGAAAACCCCAGGGCCCAAGCATTCTGGATAACAGGTCCCATACCTGTAATAATAAAACAGTAGTTTGTACTTGATCCCAACTAAGATATAATTAATCCTTATTGGAGGCAAAACCAGCCTATTGGGTTTATTTCATGTTTATATGATTTTCTAGTAGATGAGGAATGAAGATCCCTTATCCGGAAAACCACAGTTGCCGAGCATTCTGGATAACAGGTCCCATATCTGTATCATTAATTGACTGTTATGATAGAGGAAGAAGTTTAAAGGAACACTTTTTGGCAGCTCAGTGATCCCGGTGCAGGTTCTATTCCAATTGGCCGATCCATTAGTTGATCCATTTCTCAGTAGGATCTAACGCATGGATCAACCACTACTGGATCAGTTACAGGGTCGCTGACCCCCCTCCCACAGTTGCTTCACAAACACATAAAATGTGGGAAGACTTTAACCTTAGAAAAATAGAAAATAAAAGTGATTGGAAAAAGTCTTTATTTCTGGTGAAATATCTGAAAGCAACTGAACTGGAAGAAGGGCATCTGGTAAAACAGATCCACTTGTTTAGCCATGGGATCCCTTTGTTGCTTGGTTTGGCCAAAGGGCTTTGATCTGACTGTGTGGCCCCTGGATCTCCAATGGGATTTCCCATAGATGTCTGGCTGATTCCCAACAACGTATCAGTGGGACTGGCTGTTGGGAGGACCCATAGACCAACCAGTAGGGGGAAAGCTCAGACTTATGTGTCCTCTCCAGTTCTCACCTGCACTGATCTTCACACTGTGACTCCATTCATCTCTATCATGTGTCATTTCTTTCACACACCCCCATCGTCTCTTTGTATTATAACCGTTATTAATGCTGATGCTGCTCCCTGTTTTGTTACCACCAATTCTGAGGTTCACGTTCATTTTATAACTAGACTAGTAGATCCATAGGCAGACTCGATGGGGCATTTCTCATTTATGAATCTAATTTGGTGGTTCCCAGACTGTGGCTGTCCCTCTAGAGTGGCCCAAGCCACTCTATGATTATTAACGGATTTGAATGTCACCATTACCAAATGTTGGAGCCAAAAAAACCTCAGAGCTCTGATGTAGTTGCCCCGGGGTCAAACAGACCAAGTTGACACTGTGTGTGTGTGTGTGTGTGTGTGTGTGTGTTTGGGCACGTCATACCTGCTGGCCGTTCATATGAATGGGAAGTGCCATAACTCTCACTGGCAATGCTCTTACACAGAAAATGTTTCTCTTAATATCTATAAGAACACAAACATTGTGCCATATTGTGATCCACAGCTACTGACATTTGTTGCTTTTCCCTTTGTTCCCAAGCCTGGAAGCCTGATGAAGTGCAGCACAGAGAGAAATAAATGGATTGTTGTTGTTGTGCCACATAGTGAGCCTGATGAAGTGCAGTCACATTATTGGCTCAGCATTGGCACAGTATTTGTATTTGGCTCAGTATTGGCTTTGTATTGGCTCAGTATTGACTTTGTATTGGCTCAGTATTGACTTTGTATTGGCTCAGTATTGACTTTGTATTGGCTCAGTATTGACTTTGTATTGGCTCAGTATTGACTTTGTATTGGCTCAGTATTGACTTTGTATTGGCTCAGTATTGATTTTGTATTGGCTCAGTATTGGCTCAGCATTGGCTCAGTATTGACTTTGTATTGGCTCAGTATTGGCTTTGTGTTTGCTCAGCATTGGCTCACATCATATTCTTTCCATTGTGTTAAAGCACCAGCAGGAAAAGTTCTGATTTGCCCCCCAAGTAAATGCCGGGTCTGTTTTTGGTTTGTTTATTTTGCAGCAGGGTTGTCCAGGTGGGAGCCCTGTGTCCATATATATATATAGCCTTCCAAGGGACTTTTATGGCCCCCACAATGCTCAAGAGCTCCATGGACTTCCAGGACCATGACATTATCCCTATGTGTATGCACCCACAAGATTAGAGCAGCACCCCTCATCCTCTACATCCTCTACAGCTCGACTCTGCCTGAATATTTCCACAATGTTCCTAGGCACCCTGACCCTAATCCATCCCGGGGACCTCAATATCATTAAATGCCTCTACTATTCTTTATCGCCCGTATATCACCCGTATATCACCCGTATACCTGTGAGAATGCACATGCACTGCCATATACACCTATATTAACTCAATGGGTGCTGAATAGTCACATTAATTAGTTTCATAAACTGTAAATACTATTATAGAAAGTGGGAGGGAAGATTTTGTTTTGATTTTTGGGCTGGTAGAACTGACCACCCAGTCTGACCCACTTTTTATATGCATTTCTGTATTTCTATAAATGGACATTAAATATCAGTGGTTTCCTGCTGTTTCTCATGAGGTTGTACATGTAAATAAATCTGTTCCGTTTGTCCTTGAACGGGTGAAAAAGATGTCGTTTGCCTGGCAGTCATTTATATAACTATATAATACACAAGAGCCAATGAATATCCTGTAAATGATATCCTTATAAACAGTGCTTAGTGAGCATGTCCCTTTTCCATCAGCCCAAAGTCACTAAATGCCGTTACTGCAAATTTATTCCGGGTATTATTTTTACAGTTTCTGCTAAAAGTTGCTGGAAGCCCAGCCCAAGGGCCATTTACAATAAGGGGCAGATTTATCAAGGGGCGAATTGTAAATTATAATTCGAATTTTCGAGTGTCAAAATTTTAATCCCTTTATTTGAATGTAAATTTGAATGTGAGATTTATCACAGCTCAACCATAGAAACCTAATTCGAAACTTCACGCACCTAAAACCTGCCGAGTTCATGTACAAGTCAATGGCGGAGTCTTTGGAGATGTTAATCGCCTTCCTGACATTCAAGGTTTTTTTTTGGAGAAAAACTCGATTCGTACAAAACGAATATGATTCGAATTTTTAGGTCGGAACCATTCGATCGAATATTAGACATTTGAATGTTTTCTTAAATAACCTCCCAGTCGAATTGTATTTGCATTAAAAAAATTCACATGAATTCGAAATTTGGCCTTTGATAAATGGGCCTCTAATTGTTTATCTCAAAGAATTCTAGTGAAAACTCCAGTACAAGAATGTCCATGAGAAACCCAACTCCAGTTGGACATCGCTGCTTTATTTTGCCTGTTACATTCCAATATTTACTGATCTGATGAATTCGGCACATGATACTGTTTCAGCATTTGACTCATTTTTCTCTCTTTCTTTTCAGTTGTGGATCTGATTTACTGGCGGGACATTAAGAGATCTGGAGTGGTGTTTGGGGCGAGCTTGTTCCTCCTGCTGTCTCTGAGTGTGTTCAGTATTGTCAGTGTACTCGCTTATATTGCCCTGGCCCTGCTCTCAGTCACCATCAGCTTTAGGATATACAAAGGGGTTCTACAGGCCATCCAGAAGTCTGAGGAAGGACACCCATTCAGGTATGATTAATGCTTACAAATGTCATTAATACACAATTGACCCTTTTCATGTACAACCCATGTCACCGGCAAGAAAGTGATGCGGAGATGCATGAAGTCTCTATTGGTAGATTCCAATAAAGGAGGATCAAGTTTCTATTAGTGGATTCCAGTGAAGGAGTATTAAGTCTCTATTGGTAGATTCCAATGAAGGAGGATGAAGTCTCTAGTAGTGGATTCCAATGAAGGAGGATGTAGTCTCTATTAGTGGATTCCAATGAAGGAGGATAGTGTGGGGCCTGACACTACAAGGTTCCCAGTGGGTTGGGAAAGGGCTTGAAGTTCTGCGCTTTTGCTATTGTGCAAATGAAGACATGAAGTATTGCATCTGATGAATACTTTACCATACTTGAGTAAACAGCTCTAGACATTGTCTCTGTTTGTTTAGGATAGCAGCTGCCATATTAGCTTGGTGTGACATCACATCCTGCCTGAGTCTCTCTCTGCTCACTTATAGCTCTGGGCTCAGATTACAGCAGGGAGAGGAGGGAGGGGGAGAGGAGCAAACTGAGCATGCTCAAGCCCTAGCCCTGGAGGTTTAAGCTGAAAACAGTAAGTCTGATACAGAAGCCCATGAGTACACAATAGAAGGAAAGAAATGTGCTGTTTCTTTTGACAGAGGACTCAGAGCAGCATTACTTTGAGGGGTCACTGGTGTATTTATATAGACCTTTCTGATAAAGCTGACTTACTTTTAGCCTTTCCTTCTCCTTTAATAATGAGGAGAGATGGTAGAAAGCCTTTAGGTTTGGGCAGTTGCTCGGAGCCTTCATTACACATCACACACGTCACTTCTGACTAACGCCACATTGTACATCATAAATCCTGCACCGTCTCATTTTACTAAGTGCTGAGTATTTTTGGAAAGACGTTCTCCTGACTAGTTACTACGTAATAAGAGGTAACGGCTCCGGCACGTGAAACTGTGAGCTCCGAACTAAATGCCCATCGCTCTTGTGTCTGCCCATAGCAAATGTTCTAGGCACCAGGGCAGTTCTCATCATAACTCTTCTTTATCATTTCATTTATTGTAAATGAGTGTTTAGTGGTCGTGTTTGTCTCCCCTGGAGCTCTTAAAGGGGAACTATCCTGAAAATGAAATGTAATATAAGCTTCATCATACTGAAATAAGAAACTTTCTAAATACAATCAATTAAATATTCTGTATTGTTTCTGAAATAATCAAGTTTATGTTCACTATTCCTCTCTCAGCATCTGTTTCTCTTCATTCTGTCTTCATGCAGCAGTTGGGTGTCAGATATTCACTGACAGTTAGATCCAATATATCTTATAGGGGGGCTCCTTTTGCCTAGAAGATGTATTAGAGGTCACTCTATTAAACTCACCAGACATCATGTCTCTCTACATGCAGGATTTGTGCAAAAGGCAGTTATTTTGTTACATTTTGTTTGTACTGGAATCAGTTATTTGAGTGAGCTCTAATACATCTGCTAGGAAAGGAGCCCCCCTATTAGATATATTGGATCTAACTGTCAGTGAATATCTGACACCCAACTAGTGAATAGTGAAGTTAAACTTGATTATTTCAAAAACAATGCAGAATATTTAATTGACTGTATTTAGAAAGTTTCTCATTTCATATGATGGGAGCTTATGTTACATTTTCATTTTTAAGGGCAAAGGCACACTAGAGTTGTGCTGCTTGTATGATTGCTAGCTCAGTGGGCAGCACCAAAGCACCAGATTAATTGTCCCTCCATTGACTCTTAATAGCCTGGAACCTGCTGATGCTCAGTCATCAGCAGTTGATTGATAGGTTGGTTAATAAGTTGATATTTGTGAGAAGTGCACTGGGAATCTTAGAAGTTTGGCCTCACTATCAGAGCTCATGTCCCCCCACTCTCATACCCAAATCTGACCCCTCCGTGCCGTGGCCTAGTTAATGTCACTTTAAGGGTAAGTGAATGTGCTCCGTGTTTGTGAGTGCGGCGAGACTGCCCCAGAGGGATAGGACAGTGTTTATTACAAAAAGAATATTGATATAATGTGACTACCAGTAAATGCTTATCAGTATGGCAGCACATGCACTTGTACGTTCCCCAGAGTAAATCTGATTGATTCCATACACATTGCTTTCATTTGTACCATACACTGGCTTTCCTTTACTTTAGACTCTTCCTTATAAGAACTATGGAAGTTCTGCACTTACATGAGATACAGTTGGTTCTATTGCAGGAATATTACTCATCCACATTGAATAAGACACAGACACAATAGTGTAATTGGAACATGTGAGTAGGGTCAATTTCCCCTTTAAAGAGAGAGGAATGTACTGGGCTCAGTGTGACCTGATAATAAACCTGACCGGAGGGGAGAAACTGATATTTAGGGACCCCGAGTGGAGTGACAGAGGGAAGACTAGTTATAATATAAAGACATTTAGTGATTCAGTGGTTACTGGTCCCCAGTGGAAGATCTTGGCTGATGTTTGATCCGGACACTGGGGACCTTGTGCTATTTCTGTCTCCATTGCCCAATTCTCTCCTTCCCAGTAAATCATTAGTACATGTCCCAATGTTCCCCACCCTGTATTTCTACTGCTCCTGCCCTATAACTACCTGCCCTCCTGCTGCTGCCCCATAACTACCTGCCCTCCTGCCCCATAACTACCTGCCCTCCTGCCCCATAACTACCTGCCCTCCTGCCCCATAACTACCCGCCCTCCTGCCCCATAACTACCCGCCCTCCTGCCCCATAACTACCTGCCCTCCTGCCCCATAACTACCCGCCCTCCTGCCCCATAACTACCTGCCCTCCTGCTGCAACTGGACATTTAATTATTTTCCCTTGAAAATGTTTCTCCCTCACCCGAGCGACTTCTTCAGTTCATCAGAATTAATTGTACTAAATACAATATATTGTGTATAACGTGGAGACATGAGAATCTTCATAGAACTCTCTCCCTGTGACTATTTCATGTGCCAGTGAACTGGGAAAGTAAAAAATAGGAATAAAAATGAGGCTTTTAGTTTGGTTCAACCATTAATCTTACTCTCTACTCTCCTGAGCCCTGGCACTAACATTATACTAATAGTATCACATGTAACTAGTCCTGGCACTAACATTATACTAATAGTATCACATGTAACTAGTCCTGGCACTAACATTATACTAATAGTATCACATGTAACTAGTCCTGGCCCTAACATTATACTAATAGTATCACATGTAACTAGTCCTGGCACTAACATTATACTAATAGTATCACATGTAACTAGTCCTGGCACTAACTTTATACTAATAGTATCACATGTAACTAGTCCTGGCACTAACATTATACTAATAGTATCACATGTGACTAGTCCTGGCACTAACATTATACTAATAGTATCACATGTGACTAGTCCTGGCACTAACATTATACTAATAGTATCACATGTGACTAGTCCTGGCACTAACATTATAGTCCTATGACATGTAACTAGTCCTGGCTATTGTCCTACAGTCTAAGCAACAAACTCGTGCCCTTATATGGTGAAAGGTTTGTGGGAATTGTGCCAGACTCAAGTAGAGCAATAAAACCTCATTAAAGGAGAAGAAAGTGAATAGTAATAAATAGGGGCCGATATTCAACTAAGACTTTGGCCCAATTGGTGCAGCAGACGTGACTCTTGTGTCCAGAAGTTAGTGGCCCAGAGCGTCTCCCATTGGAGGAGAAGAATAAATCTATTTATATTGGATTCCTGCCATTACTTTGCATTTTCCTTCACTAGAACATTCAATTCATCCCATTCCCACAGTAAATAGAAATGTGCTGTGAGTGTAGAGACTCCTGCGCTCCTGGGGTTCTGACGTGTGGCTTCTCCCCCGCTCAGGTCCATCTTGGAGTCCAACCTGGCGCTGCCGGAGGACGTGGTCCAGAAATACTGCACCGTGGCCCTGAATCACGTCAATCGCACAGTCGCTGAGCTGCGGCGCCTCTTCCTCGTGGAAGACTTGGTGGATTCCCTCAAGGTGAGACCCGAATAATCTCCAGACGACCCATTTATACCTGTGTGTGACTGGGGGGGAGGGGCTTATTGTCTCCTGTCAGTCAACTCCTAACACAGACCTGCAAGTCTGACATTACAGCTGCTCACATACCTTCATGTGTCACGGGGACCCCCAGTGAGTAATTCAGCCCCCCTTGTCTCATAGCAACAGATTCCTCCTGGTAACGGTGACCCCTTACATCTAATATTGGTATGAGCTGGGGGGGGGGTTATAAGTCAGCACAATTCCTGCACTGACACTTAGCACAATTGTCCCAGGTCACTGACTGTCGGCTACAGAGTGTCATCACTCCCACCTCCCCCCAGACTGCAGGGCCTATTCCTGGCCTCTCATTTGACAGCTGATACTCCGGGAGAATCCAGTGCAGTTATAGGGGGTGACGAGTGTCTCGGCTTCACTTTAAAGGTCACTGGGCTCTGTCTCTAATGGGAAAGTCACGGGGTTCATTATTATTATTATTATTATTATTACTAATCTCACATTAATAACAGCAGCATGTTGTGCAGCGCTGTACAATAAAGAGGTGGATATACCATCAGTATATAGATGTCACATTAGTGATACCGGAGCCATTTGAACATGACATGTAAAGGGGAAGTATAACCTTATTCACAGACTGATATCCTTGTGTCCAGCATCACTTGCCCCACGGGCACACTCATGTCCAATCCTTTCTATTTCCTGTCTGGGTGTGGCTCTGTATGTCACTTCCTGTTAGAGAAGCACCTATCACTGCTTTATATTTGTTTTTAGGGATGCACCGAATCCAGGATTCGGTTCGGGATTCGGCCTTTTTCAAATCCTAATTTGCATATGCAAATTAGGGGCGGGGAGGGAAATCGCGTGACTTTTTGTCACAAAACAAGGAAGTAAAACATGTTTTCCCCTTCCCACCCCTAATTATGCAATTAGATTTCAGGTTCAGTTGGGTACTCGGCCGAATCTTTCACAAAGGATTCAGGGGTTCGGCCGAATCTAAAATAGTGGATTTGGTGCATCCATAGTTGTTTTGCCACAGTTTGGGCTTGTGTCGGCCATTGGCATCTAACCTTGTGCCCTGTGTGCAGCCATGTTTATTCGGAACCCTCCCCCCAGGGAACTAACTATGGATGCCCCATTAGATTGTTAGCTCTTCTACCTCCTCAGTCAGCCAGTACTGAGTGCTCCTTTCCATTGTACAGCACTGTGGAATATGTTGGTGCTTTAATAATAATCAGTACTAATAATCGGGAGTTGCCATATTGCTTATGTTGGCCGCACTATTCTCCCAACCCCTGCACTGACCACTAGAGTGTCTGCCCACCTGCCCAGCAATACCCTATTCACCTGTATCTCATGGTGTATAGAGTAAAGCACAGTCACGGCTTTATCCAGAGGATCAGTAGGAATAATAATTACACGCATGTGACTACACGTAGGGTCGGACACACCTCCCCCTTGTACATGGGAACACGTTAGTGTAGTGTGTGTGTAAATGTATGTATATGAGTGTATATGTGTGTGTGTGTGTGTGTGTATATGATTGTATCTATGTGTGTGTGTGTAAATTATTTGTATATGAATGTGTGTAACTGATTCAACTGCCGCTTCTTCATTCATTTGCCAACACAACTGTCATTTCCAGTTTGCAGTATTGATGTGGGTCTTCACTTATATCGGTGCCTTGTTTAATGGCCTGACCCTCCTCATTGTGGGTAAGTAGAAGCTCTTCGTCTGCTTTTATTTCTTGTCACTCAGTGTGACTGGGAGTATTGGCAGTGCTGGGACTGAGTTGATTGTTGTGTCGAGACATGACTTTGTTCTACTGCAACTCTCTGCACCCCCCAGTGACCAGCACTTGCTCTGCATCGCTTATTACTGGCCAGGCATGGGATCTGTTATCTGGAAACCCATTATACAGTCAGCTGCAGGATACCAGAGACCTTTACAGAAGCAGATTGTCTTTTGTCTGTGCAACTCATTTGTAGAAGATGTAGAGCAAAAACAGCGACCAACTGCAGCAAACACCACCCGCAGGCACCCGCTGTGTAAATATCTCCCTATTTCTCACCCTCAAGTTATTGAGGGGCCACTTACCTCTGTACAAGTCAGCTGCCCCTTTAATTAATCACTATTGGGAAATACAGCGGCGGCCATTGTTTCTTTCCCATTAACTTCAATGGATTATGTAAATAAAATGTGATATAGTCACACATACTACACGCCTATTACATGTTTCTTTGCTCTGTATGATAAATAGGCACCGGCTGTATCATATGACAGTCACCCATAGCAACCAATCAAGCATTGGCTCTGATCAGATTACTCTGACATCTGATTGGTCGCTGTTAAACCGCATGTTACAATAATTAGGGTCACGTGTAACTACAATGTAAGAGGTGGGTGTTCGGTTGTAGTGCACTTGGGTTGTGTGGGATGTTGGGAGTTGTAGTTGATCAGAGGTGAGTGTGGGCGGCTGTTACTGAGTCTCATGGACTGTTCTTTGTCTCTGCAGCTCTCATTTCCCTGTTCAGTATTCCTGTTATTTATGAAAGACATCAGGTGAGTGGATCTGCCATACTGCTCGCTCTTCCCCTGGCTCCTCCCACCTTCCCACAATGCACATCACCTGCTTGTCACTAATGCAGGAGACTGACCCTTTAACCCTTTGTCCCCTGGAAGTAGCGTCTCATCACCAACACGGATTCTGTGGCTCCAGATTATAAAGAGAAAGGCCACATTTAAAGGAACCCTCTGTTTAACCCATTTCTTGCCATACGTGAGGAACGCTGGTCACTAACACTGGCCACTCCCCTCATTCTATTGGCCGTGTCGTCCTCCATGTTTGTTCACCCTTACCTTTATTTACAGACTCAAGTGGATCACTATCTGGCGCTGATAAACAAGAACCTGAAAAATACTTCAGACCTGTAAGTACCTCCATGTTACTGCTCCTACATAGTCTCCCCCATAGTCCATCCCATAGTCCATCCCATAGTCCCTCCCATACTCCCTTCCCATTAGTCTCTCCCATAGTTTTACCATAATCCATCCCATGGTCCCTCCCATAGTTCCTCCTAGAGTCCCTCCTCAGTCTCTCCTATAGTCTCTTCCTATAGTCCCTCCCCATAGTTTCTACCATAATCCCTCCCATAGTCCCTCCCCATAGTCTCTCCTTGTAGTCCCTTCTATAGTCTCTCCCATAGTCAGGCCTGGACTGGCAATCTGTGGGTTCTGGCAAATGCCAGAGGGGCTGCTATAAGGTCCCATTGAAAGTCAGTATTTAGTGGGACTGTTTGGGCCTCTATGTAGGCTGAGTGGGCCTCTGTGTACCTGAAATGCCAGGGCCTAATTTAATTCTCAGTCCGGACCTGCCCATAGTCTCTTCAATTGTCCATCCCATAGTCCCTCCCCATAGTTCCTCCCCATAGTTTCTCTCATAGTCCCTCCCCATAGTCTCTCCCATAGTTTCTACCATAATCCATCCCATAGTTCCTCCTATAGTCCCTCCTCAGTCTCTCCCATAGTCTCTCCCTATAGTCCCTTCCCATAGTCTCTCCCATAGTCCCTCCCTATAGTCCCTTCCCATAGTCTCTCCTATAGTTTCTACCATAATCCATCCCATGGTCCCTCCCATAGTTCCTCCCATAGTTCCTCCTCAGTCTCTCCCATAGTCCCTCCCTATAGTCCCTTCCCATAGTTTCTCTCATAGTCCCTCCCTATAGTCTCTCCTATAGTTTCTACCATAATCCCTCCCTATAGTCCCTTCCCATAGTCCCTCCCCATAGTTTCTACCATAATCCCTCCCATAGTCTCTCCCTGTAGTCCCTTCTATAGTCTCTTCAATTGTCCATCCCATAGTCCCTCCCCATAGTTCCTCCTATAGTCCCTCCCTGTAGTCTCTCCAATTGTCCCTCCCATAGTCCAGTGTCCCCCCAGATGGGAATAAAAGTTTCATCCTTTGCCTTTTGTTTCGCAGGATTTTGGCTAAAGTCCCCGGGCTGAAGCGCAAAGCAGAATAGAGTGAAATGCGCCAGACGAGCGCCGCAGTATCAATAGGAGCCTGAGCATTGGGGTAACGCTGCCGGGGTCGGGGGCACCTTCACCCCTTGGGGCAATTTCACAGATTTTTATTTTTTTTTTTGGTTCTAACTTTTCGGGTTTTTTTAAGCAGCGGCGCAGTGTCTATGGCAGAATAAATGCGACCGCTTTACTGGCACGTGTTTCATTGTGACTATTGTGAGGTGTTTGGGTTTCACACTCTCCCTCGTGCTGTATATTGTGCTTCCTCCTGCACTCTGAGTGTGAGTGGCCACTCACTAGAGACCACATTCAGTGCCCAATGGAGTTGCTAGTGTTCTAGTCGCTCTCGTCATTTCCCCGCAGCTTCACTTACACTCACGATGATGATGATGATAATAACGAATTTGTATTTGCCGTTCTAAGTGCTAGCTCTGTAGCCCAGACGTGTCCAGCAAAGCCTATACCTAGAAACACTATTAACAAATATTGTGTCGGGTTTTGCACACGGAGAGTCACTTTTCCTGTGAAACGAGAAACAAATGATACAAATTTATGTGAAACTTTGTGTTGCAACAACGTGACTTATGTAATAACAGCTGCTGAAATGCGCCGACGCAACTCTTGGAATGCACCGTGATCTGTACAACCAGCAACCAATAAATGCTTGTAGACCTTAAGCCTCCTGCGCATCTCACGTCTGATTGGTTGTGTCATGGGGGGGGCGGTACCTTGGTGTCTGACAGTTGCATAGGTCACATGGCCAGTGTGTGTGGCAGTTGCAGGACAATGAGGAGTAGAAGCTCAATTCTCTTCAATCACTTCCACCCCCATAACCCGGGCACGTGAGCTGCAGGTGGGAGGCAGAGAAGCCTATCCGGGTCCATGTGGCAGTTGAGTGTGTGGCAGTGAGTGGAATGGGGGGGGGGGTGAGGTTTATAAAAAAAAACCAATAACACAACATACAATAAACCTTATTGCCCATTGCTCAGGTAGTGGCTACTGTGCAGAAATATCAGGTGACCTGAGCCCACAGCATCCGCCAGTCAGAATCATGTGCAACTGTCATATCCTTTATATCCAATAATTAACCTGCCCCATTCACTGCCAGTTATTGATGGACACTGATAATTAAAGGGGAAATAACCCCCACCATTATTTATCCCTTTGTAACTGTGTTTTCTTAGACTCCCAATCACTAGAGGATTTGTTGGCCCCTCTCTGCTCCTCATTTGGCTACTTGCCACCGGTACCAGTTTGTAGCCCCTCCCACCAATATGAGGCGCTGACCACCAGTACAAACAGCCCGTGTCTGACTTTGGGGGGTTTAGTTCACCCTTGTTTGGAGGCTGCTATAGACTCTTCTGCTTCTCCTGAACAACCTGGGAATTCAGCCAGTGGCCAAGTAAATGACTGGGGGCGGAGCTAGAAAAGAGGGGGTAACTCTTAAAGGCACAGGGTTTCATTTTTTCAAGGTGTACAATCCAGTGGCCAAAATGAGTGTCCCCTTTAATAGTTCCCATGGTGCTGTGGCTGCCACACTGCTTGCACTCTAATGGACCAGTGGGGGGTGTATAACTCTATTTATTGACGAGCCAATAGAAATAAAGCAGCAGCATCACCTCCTTTTATTCAACACAAAATTAAATTCCAAATCTGCACAGAGAATGGGTTAAAAAATAATTTTCTACATGATTTCTGGATTCTTTACATTATGATACAGATGCGGGGAGTCCGGCCTCTCACACTCACGACAAACGGGGAAAAAAACACTCATTCTATGGCTCCGCCCACATGAACCCACAAATCACCACGTCACAACTACAATCCGTGGTTTTTTTACAACGTGGCCACAAAAGGTGACCCTGGGCCGACGCTACAGTGAAAAGAAATAACTGACTGGCACTGAAGGTGTTAATGTAAAACAGATCACGTGACTGCAGGGGGCGGGGCACAACGTAAGGCAAAAATAATAATAATAAATGTCGTAGGGAAAATCCACATTGAATTGTCACGGGGGGGGTTTGGCAACGTCACGTGGATAAGGGGGCGGCGCCCAGGGAATTTTGCATATGGGGGTGTAACATTGTCCCATGCAATTTTGTGGGTGCCCCCAATACAAGATGATGGGGAAGGTTTGTGGCTGTTGGGGGTCTGATGTGTTAGTGAGGGGCCCGTGTTACACGTTGGGGGAAGGATCTGACACGAGGGCTGATCTTATTGGTCACTGATTAATTAGTCACGTGACTTGCAGCCGTTATTGCCCAATAGCACCGTGGGGGGGGGTTCAAGGCACTTTATGAACAAAAAGAAAGAGAAGAGCCGGGGGCGTGGCTTGTGTCACATGGAAATGACGTCATTAGTGGCACGGGGAGATTTGATTGGACGCAGCTTCACTTCCCCTCCAATCAGCCGTCACTATCAGCCGTATGTAAACATATTCTGATTGGTCATTAACTCTACTGAACAGCCAGAGAATTGCAAGCTCTGCGGCCCGACGGGACATGGAATTAAATGTAGAAATGAGGGTGAATAGAACAGATCACAGTTTTATATCATTATTATTATTATTATTAGAGCAGCACTTAGGGATCCTCCGTGTCCCACCCGAGGAAATGCACCGACCAATCATCTTCCTCCTCCTCGTCCTATAGACATCTCCAGATGAAGACGCTGCAGAAACAGAAAACATTTCTTTAGGGCCCGTCCCATATACAGAGTTGCCACTTCTTTGCTTTTCACCCAAACACTTGGAAGGATTTTATCGTTTGATCGAAGAATTTTTACTTCGATCGATCGTAGGATTTGTGCAAAATCCTTCAAATTCGATATTCGAAGGATTTTATTTCGAGGGTTTATTAACCCTCGATATTCGACCATTAGTAAATGTGCCCCACAGTGTTAGAGCCCCTGTCCGAAGAGTCTCTACAGTATAGTCACTCACATAGTGTTAGAGCCCCTGTCAGAAGATTCTCTACAGTATAGTCACTCACATACAGTGTTAGAGCCCCTGTCCGAAGAGTCTCTACAGTATAGTCACTCACATACAGTGTTAGAGCCCCTGTCAGAAGATTCTCTACAGTATAGTCACTCACATACAGTGTTAGAGCCCCTGTCCGAAGATTCTCTACAGTATAGTCACTCACATACAGTGTTAGAGCCCCTGTCAGAAGATTCTCTACAGTATAGTCACTCACATACAGTGTTAGAGCCCCTGTCCGAAGATTCTCTACAGTATAGTCACTCACATACAGTGTTAGAGCCCCTGTCAGAAGATTCTCTACAGTATAGTCACTCACATACAGTGTTAGAGCCCCTGTCCGAAGATTCTTTACAGTATAGTCACTCACATACAGTGTTAGAGCCCCTGTCCGAAGATTCTCTACAGTATAGTCACTCACATACAGTGTTAGAGCCCCTGTCCGAAGATTCTCTACAGTATAGTCACTCACATACAGTGTTAGAGCCCCTGTCCGAAGATTCTCTACAGTATAGTCACTCACATACAGTGTTAGAGCCCCTGTCCGAAGATTCTCTACAGTATAGTCACTCACATACAGTGTTAGAGCCCCTGTCCGAAGATTCTCTACAGTATAGTCACTCACATACAGTGTTAGAGCCCCTGTCCGAAGATTCTCTACAGTATAGTCACTCACATACAGTGTTAGAGCCCCTGTCCGAAGATTCTCTACAGTATAGTCACTCACATACAGTGTTAGAGCCCCTGTCAGAAGAGTCTCTACAGTATAGTCACTCACATACAGTGTTAGAGCCCCTGTCAGAAGATTCTCTACATTATAGTCACATACAGTGTTAGAGCCCCAGTCAGAAGTTGCACAAGGCACAGATTGTTACCTGCAGTCGTCCCCTCCAGTGCTTATCACATACTTGTCATCGTGGGAAAACCGCACGTTAGTCACATGGGCCGAGTGACCAAAGTAGCGCTTGTGTTTGGCCTGTGGGAAAGAGAAGTGGGGGGTTAATAGGAATAACAGGAAAACAATGGGGGGAATGATCTTGGGACAAAATAAAAGTGGAGATAAAAATCCCACCAAATTCACAAACCTCAATCTCGACTTTTGTGAATTTGTCTTTAATCAGACACTTCTCACATTTTGTCTTTTCTACGACATTTTGACCACATTTTTTCTGAATTTGTCTTTAACTCTTACTGCACCGGTCAGTCAGACATCAAATTGGAATTTCTGGGGGAGGGGGTTTGTTTTACGGGGGGGAATATTCAGCATCATTTATTTGAGTATAAGCCGGGCTTTCTATATCTGCCGACACATTTGTGTAATTCCACTTGTGTAACAAGATATAATCAGACTAAATAAGATAAGAAATGCTGATTTGTATAATATTGGGATTTGTATCAGAAATAGGTTTTATTGTCTCAGGTCAAGTTGCTGCTAAACCTAAACAATTACTGGGAGGCTTTACTTTTCCTTTAGATAATATATAAGATAATCTATTCACTCAAATGGCTGATATTGTCTCATTCATTGAACTAAAATGAGTGAAATTACACAAGTCTCAGTTATAAACTTTTTACATATCAAATTGTATAAAATAGACTCATTTAGTTGAATCAACTTTGTTACTTCTCCACCGATAGGATCGGACTATAAAATGCTGATCCCCATTAATATGAGAATAATTCCCCAATAAATGACCTACGATTGGCTGAACCAAATCAGATTAGAATTGATGTGACACACGGGGGAGAATTACTCCATTTGTAAAATGTCGGGAGAAACTGACGTTTTTGCTCCATTTTTATTACCGAATCCAGGATTTGGTTTGGGATTCGGCCTTTTTCAGCAGGATTTTGATTCGGCCGAATCGTTCTGCCCGGCCCGAACCGAATCTTAATTTGAATATGCAAATAAAGGGAGGGGAGGGAAATCACGTGACTTTTTGTCACAAAACAAGGAAGTAAAAAATGTTTTCCCCTTCCCACCTCTAATTTGCATATGCAAATTCGGTTCGGTATTCGGCCGCAAAGGATTCAGGGGTTCGGCCAAATCCAAAATAGTGCATCCCTTATTTTTATGTTGTTTGAAAGACAAATTTTCTTTCGATAAAATATAAAAAGTGGCGGTTGAGTCAGAATTTAGGCGGATTTCTGTTTCTGAATATGGAGAAAGTATTTTACATCACTTTTACTCCAAAAAATGGTGTCTCTCCACTTTTCTGACTTGCCCCCAATGAGTTTCAATAGAAAACAAGTGCAGGGAGTTTCTACACTAAAACATCACTGGCTGCAGGGAGTTTCTACACTAAAACATCACTGGCTGTAAGTGGCTTTTCATTGCAGCAGGGCACGCTGGGAGTTGTGTAGTTAAAGGACCAGTAACAGCAAAAATATTTTTTTAAAAATTCGTTCGTATAGAACTAAAAAAAGACACCAAGACTAATTAAACTTTAAAATCGCTAAGTCTTTATTAAGAAATAAATCGGCTTGTGCTCCTCTTCAGAAAAGTTGATTGGCGATCCATCGTGCGGCGCTCGATTTCTCCTCTCTGCTTTCCTTATAGGAGACAGCGAGGGAGGAGAAATCGAGCGCCGCACAATGGATCGTCAATGGAGCGCAAGCCGAGTTTTAGTAAGTTATTTCTTAATAAAGACTGTGCGATTTTATAGTTAAATATGTGTTGGTGGTTTTTTTTGTTGGTATACTAACAATTTTTTTTGATGTTACTGGTCCTTTAAAGCGCAGACGCAGACTGTGAGCGACTTGATTCCTTGTGACACCCTAACTTGCTGGGCATCTGTCGCTATTCACAACTATAATTCGAGACTTGTCTGTGGGAGGTACAAGTTGCAGTTAGTCGTGTAGAACAGGCGCCCCCTGGGGGTGAGACGCAACACGAGTCACTAGAGCGTTGGGTCAGTAACAAATAAAGGGAAAGTGTCACTTACAAATCTGTCAGTACAGGGGAAGTCGAAGAGTTTGACGAGGCCGAAGTCATCGCCGGAGACAACGTTGATCCCAGCGTGCGACACACACGCACAATTCACATCCGCCTTGTCTGCATTCCTCGGCCAGATGCCCATCACTTCCTCTCCCAGAATGCTAAGCGAGACACAGCTATTATGTGCAGGTAGTCACACACCAGCAGTTCACTATCAGCAACTCACTCAATCACTGGGGGGTGCAAGGTGGTACCCCATGCCAAGTTTAAAGGGGTGGTTCAGCTTTAAGTAAACCTTTATAGAATTACTAATTCTGAGCAACTTTTCAACTGGTCTTCATTACCTATGGCTCTTGAATTATTTTCCTTCTTCTTCTGACTATTTCCAGCTTTTAAGTGAAATTGTCCTTTAATGCTGATTCCCGGAGCTGCAATTGGGCTGCACACGTGGGACTTTACACTAATTAGTGAAACACAATCACCGATGCTTTCAGCCCATATATTTATATATATATATAAAATACACAAAAGCCATGAATGAATATCTTGTAAATTATATCCTTATAAATAGGGATGCACCAAATCCAGGATTCGGTTCGGGATTCGGCCAGGATTCGGCCTTTTGCAGCAGGATTCGGATTCGGCCGAATCCTTCTGCCCGGCAGAACCGAATCCGAATCCTAATTTGCATATGCAAATTAGGGGCAGGGAGGGAAATTGCGTGACTTTTTGTCAGAAAACAAGGAAGTAAAAAATGTTTTCCCCTTCCCACCCCTAATTTGCATATGCAAATTAGGGTTCGGATTCGGTCCGGTATTCGGCCGAATCCTTCGTGAAGGATTCGGGGGTTCGGCAGAATCCAAAAAAGTGGATTCGGTGCATCCCTACTTATAAACGGTGAGTTCTGATGTCATCAGTTATAAACGGTGAGTTCTGATGTCATCAGCTATAAACGGTGAGTTCTGATGTCATCAGTTATAAACGTTGAGTTCTGATGTCATTTCTGTCACATGACTCATTGAAACGTGTGTATTATAATAAATAAAGTTCCCCCAGTTGTAAAATATGAGGATATTAGAAGTTACCTCGGAGTTCCATGACCTGTATAAAAACACTCGGCCTTCGGCCTCGTACTTTTATATGGTCATGAAACTCCTCGGTAACTTATAATATCCTTATATTTTACAAGAGGGGGTACTTTATTCCCTATATTTACAGTATATGTTTCCTTGAAACTTGGGGAGATCATTGATGTGCCCCTCGATCTGCTCCGATTAATTCCATGCAGGTGCACACATTGATTCCAGGGAACTCAGGAATTAACTCATTACTGTCAACAGGTGCCACAGACTTGTCCCAGTGGATGACACTCTAATGAGCTTACCCACAGAGCATGCTGGGAGTATTGATGTGCAAACACAAAGATTGCTGCTAATTCTGCTCAATGGGAAACACTCATTTACCTTGTCCACGTGGCCCACGTAATCCTGTCAATCGCTGCTCCGTCCAACACCTGCTTCCCCGATGGCACTTCATGTACCTGTCGTTTATACGCACCTGTGCCCACCTACAAATATACAAATATACAAATTTCTGCTTTATGCCCATTTCCATCACATTCTAGATTTTTATTTGCAATTATACAAATACATCGATGCCATTACTTCATCTGAATAGACTGCAGGTTTCAGGGTAACATTTATCATCAATGGATCCTACGATGGATCAGAGACAGACTATAAGTACAGGATCTGTTATCTGGAAAACCCATTATCCTTATTACAGAAAGGCCATCTTCATATTATCCCAATAATAATCCAAATTTTTCTGTGTAATAATAAAACAGTAACTTGTACTTGATCCCAACTAAGATATAATTAATCCTTATTGGAGGCAAAACCAGCCTATTGGCTTTATTTCATGTTTATATGATTTTCTAGTAGACTTAAGGTATGAAGATCCAAATTATGGAACGATTAGTTGCCCAGAAAGACCTAGGTCTCGAACATTCTGGATAACAGGTCCCATACCTGTACCTTATACTTGATCCCAACTAAGATATAATTAATCCTTATTGAAGGCAAAACCAGCCTATTGGCTTTATTTCATGTTTATATGATTTTCTAGTAGACTTAAGGTATGAAGATCCAAATAATGGAAAGATCCGTAATCCAGAAAACCCCAGGTCCCAAGCATTCTGGATAATAGGTCCCATACCTGTAATAATAAAACAGTAACTTGTACTTGATCCCAACTAAGATATAATTAATCCTAATTGGAGGCAAAACCAGCCTATTGGCTTTATTTCATGTTTATATGATTTTCTAGTAGACTTAAGGTATGAAGATCGAAATTATGGAAAGATCTGTTATCTGTAAAACCCCAGGTCCAGAGAATTCTGGATAACAGGTCCCATACCTGTAATAATAAAACAGTAACTTGTACTTGATCCCAACTAAGATATAATTAATCCTTATTAGAAGGGTAAAAAATCCTGTTTACAATTATTGATTTTAGACTTAAAGGGGATGTTCACCTTCCAAACACTTTTTCAGTTGTTTTCAGATTGTTCCCCAGAAATAAAGACTTTTATCAATTACTTTCCATTATTTATTTTTTACCATTTTCCCAAAATCTAAGTTTGGTGTTTGAGTCTGGCAGCTCAGTGATCCAGGAGCATCTGAACTGTTACAATTTGCTCCATTTAGTTGATCCATTAGTTGATCCATTTGTCAGTAGGATCTATGGGGAATAGAAGTGCAACTATTGTATCAATTCTAAGGGTCAGAATAAACTGGCAGATTGGGGGAGATTAGTCGCCCGGCGACCAAATCTACTCTTCTCCGGGGCGACTAATCTCCCCAAATCTGCCTCCCACTGTCTAGAATGTAAATCAGTGGCACTCAGAGCCATTCGTATTCTGAAGTTGCCCGAACTTTCCTTGTGAGGCAATTCCGGGCGACTTCGGAAAACGAATTCCCGCCAGGCAGATGAGGCAGTTCAGGGAGATTAGTCTCCCCGAAGAAGAGGAGATTTGTCACTGGGCAACTAATCTCTATGAATCTGCCAGTGTGCCCTGACCCTAACAACTGCCTTTAATGAAACTCAGGGATTCTGCTCAGCAGGGACAAACACATGGATCAACTCATGGATCAGTTACAGGGTCGCTGACCCCGCTCCCACAGCGGCTTCACAAACATACAAGAAGGGGAAAAACTTTAACCTTAGAAAAACTGTCACAAATTGGAAATAGAAAGTCTTTGGAAAAAATCTTTATTGCTTGAAAGCAACGGAACTGAAACCAGTGTTGGAAAGTGAATAAGCCCTTTAAGGTATGGTGATCCAAATAACTGAAATATCCTTTATCCAGAAAACCTCAGGTCCCAAGTATTATGGATAACAGGTCCGGGTCCCTGTCCCCCTAACAATCTTGTATTGTGTGTGTGATGTGACAATAATCAACCTCATCCCTCTGTGTAGGGGCAGCTGTAAATACACAATGTGAATAATATGTGAATAATATGTGAATTATACCCTTAGGATTGTGCAGCTTTCAATGGAACACAAGTGAATTGCTCGCGAGCTCCACATACCTGAATATATTTACTGTCAGCGGAAAAGTCCATTTGGATGACGAAGCTGGGGATGTCTTTGCAGTAACCGAATCTGTTCAACGAGGGGCCTTGTGTGAGGTCGTAAAAATCCACCGTGTTCTCTGCAGATCCCACTGCCAAATACCTGTTATCCGGACTGATCCTGAAACCAGACAGAAAGTCTCACTTACAAATACGTCAAACATGTCTAATGTTTATGACTATAGGGGCCAACCTGAGCCTTAGGGGCAGATTTACCAAGGGTCGAATATCGAGGGTTAATTAACCCTCGATATTCGACTAGGAATTGAAATCGAATATTTAGCGCAGAAAATTCGATCGAACGATCGAAGGATTATTCATTCGATCGAACGATTAAATCCTTCGAATCGAACGATTCAAAGGATTTTAATCCAACGATCGAAGGAATATCCTTCGATCAAAAAAACTTAGGCAAGCCTATGGGGACCTTCCCTATAGACTAACATTGACTTCGGTAGCTTTTATCTGCCGAACTAGGGGGTCGAAGTTTTTTTTAAAGAGACAGTACTTCGTCTATCGAATGGTCGAATAGTTGAACGATTTTTAGTTCGAATCCTTCGATAGTCGTAGTCGAAGGTCGAAGTAGCCCATTCGATGGTCGAAGTAGCCCAAAAAACACTTCACTCGAAGTTAGTGAATCAGCCCCTTAAAGTCTTGTAATGAGCAACACATTATGTAATAGGGAATTGGAAGGAAATCAGCCATATTGAACTTCTTGTATTGATGTTGATAAATACACGTGCGGGACCTGTTATCTCTGTGAAGCTTCTCATTCATCCAAGTCATCGTATATCTATAGTAATGAATCAAATCAACTGGACTGGACTTTCTTTTTCCTTCAGGACGTGTCACTAATCATCAGACTGAATTTCTCAATTCCAAATGACCTGGACCAAAATATTTGTGGTTATTTATTCCCTGGAATCCCTGTACAGGACATTCTGAATTGAGAAATCCAGTCGGATGACTAGAGAAACGTCTTCAATGGAAAAGAATATACAGTCCAGTTGATTCGACTTATTAGATGGGCCTGGTATGCTCAGGACCTGTGGTTTTCTGTATAATGGATCTTTCTGTAATTTGGATCATGAAATAAAACATGAAATAAAGCCAATAGGCTGGTTTTGCCTCCAATAAGGATTAATTATATCTTAGTTGGGATCAAGTACAAGCTACTGTTTTATTAATATTGGTATGGGACCCTTTATCCAGAATGCTTGAGACCTGAGGTTTTCCGGATCGTGGATCTTTCCGTAATTTGGATCTTCATACCTTAAGTCTACTAGAAAATCATATAAACATGAAATAAAGCCAATAGGCTGGTTTTGCCTCCAATAAGGATTAATTATATTTTAGTTGGGATCAAGTACAAGTTACTGTTTTATTATTACCGTATATACTCGAGTATAAGCCGACCCGAGTATAAGCCAAGGTACCTTATTTTATCTATGAAAACTGGGAAAACTTATTGACTCTAGTATAAGCCTAGACACAACTACAGCCCTGTCTCCCAGCAGCGCACATTCCGCCAAAGCGACCCCCCCAGAGATCAACCGGACTTCTTTGCAAAGTTGATGGTGACAGAGAATTGCCAAACGGATTACTGTGTGCATTGTCCCACTGTCCCACTACCATGTGCAGAGGGTGCTGTTTGATATTGCCATCACTGTTAATCTTTTGTATAACCAACAGAGGGTGCTGTGTGATATTGCAGTCACTGTTAATCCTTCATATAACCAACAGAGGGCGCTGTGTGATATTGCAGTCACTGTTATTCTTTCTTGCAGTCTCTCCCCAAGTGAACTGTTGGTATAGGAATGATTAAAAGTGACTGCAATCTCAGCTACTGCCCACTGACTTGAGTATAAGCCGAGGTAGACTTTTTCAGCACATTTTGGATGCTGAAAAACTCGACTTATACTCGAGTATATATGGTACACAGAAAAAGGAAATCATTTTTAAAAATTTGGATTATTTGGATAAAATGAAGTCTATGGGAGACGGCCTTTTTGGTATTCTGTATAAAAGACCTTTCTGTAATTTGGATCTTCATATCTCAAGTCTACTAGAAAATCATATAAACATTAAGGGGCCCATTTACTAAGGGTCGAAGTGAATTCTCTGTGAATTATCGAATTCAAAAACGTAGAATGTAGAAGTCATTTTTGGGTACTTCAACCATCGAATAGGCCAAAATTAGATTTGAATTGAAAAAACTTTGAATATTCGACCTTTTGAAAATCACCACCTTAAACCTGTCGAATCGCTATGTTAGCCTATGGGGACCTAATGGAACCTATAGTCAGTATCTGGCTACGTTTTTAGAAGTCAAAGTATTTTTTTAAAAAATCGTTCGAATCGAACAATTTTTACTTCGATCAAAAACAGCCGTTTTCAATCGAAAAAATACTTCAACTATCGAAGTATCAAATTCGATGGTTGAATTTCGAAGTTTTTTAACTTCGAAATTTGACCCTTAGTAAATGTGCCCCTAAATAAACCCAATAGACTGGGTTTGCCTCCAATAAGGATTAATTATATCTTAGTTGGGATCAAGTACAATATTATTACAGGTATGGGACCTGTTATCAGGATATGGGGTTTTCTGGATAACAGATCTTTCAGTAATTTGGATCTTCATACCTTAAGTCTACTAGAAAATCATATAAACATTAAGGGGCCCATTTACTAAGGGTCGTAGTGAATCCGAAGCGAATTATCGAATTTTGAAACTTCAAAATTTGACCCTTAGTAAATGTGCCCCTAAATAAACCCAATAGGCTGGTTTTCCCTCCAATAAGGATTAATTATATCTTAGTTGGGATCAAGTACAAGTTACTGTTTTATTATTACCGTATATACTCGAGTATAAGCCGATCCGAGTATAAGCCGAGGTACCTAATTTTACTAGTTTTATTATTACACAGAAAAGGGAAGGATTTTTATAAATGTGGATTATTATTGGAATAATATGGAAATGTCATTTCTGTAATTAGGAAATTAGGTAATAAGAGATCCCATACCTGTACTGGCAAGATGTAAGCGCCAGGCAAACTTATGAAGCCAAATGTAGAGCAACCCTGGGCTAATGAGACCCTTCCATGAATGTTTTGTTTCAAAACTGTATTGAGATTTTCATTAAACTGTGGGACGTTTGAATGGCCAGAGATTCAAGGTCAAACTAACAGCAAAATTAAAGATACAAGAAGATCAATATCATTTGGAATTTAACGTTTGCATAAAAGCACCAGTATAAAATGAAACTAATTAAACTTTGCTCAGTGGATACAAAAATGGCAATCGAACGAGGAACGGTCGTTCCTGAATAATTATTTCTTCTAAATGATGGAATTTTGCTTGGACAATCCTTTAATAATGAGATCGTTAGTATTTTGAATATTTGATCTGTGTTTTAAGGGTCAAGGCAGACACACTCAGATTTTGGGAGATTAGTCGTTTGTGAGGCAACTTCGGGCGACTTCAGAAAACGAAGCGCTGGTGGGAGGCTGTTTGGGGAGATTAGTCGCCCTGAACAAGAGGAGATTTGTCTCTGGGCGAATAATCTCCCCAAATCTGAGCGTGTGCCCTGACCCTTAGGGTCAACAACACTAAAACAACAACAACTTTTGAAAAGTAGCTTCAATTTTGCATCATTTGTTTTAGCAACGACCGTCTCCTGCCAACACAACTGAAATCTCAGTTCTACAAGGAAATTCACTTTTTACCCAAAAACAACATAAAGCTTTTTTGGAGGCTGCCGTGAAAACAACCCGTTACATAATTTACTTTTTGAACTAGAGAATCAGGTATTTTACAGAACCTCATTGAGCTTAAGCCGCGGCAATGTAAAACAAGGAGAAAGTTTTAGTGGTGATTTAAAGGGGTTGTTTATCTTTAAATTAACTGTTAGTATGATGTAGAGAGGGATATTCTGAGACAATTTGTAATTGGTTTTAATTTTTTATTATTTGTGGTTTTTGACTTATTTAGCTTTTTATTCAGTGGCTCTCCAGTTTGTAATTTCCAAATTCCCCTAGCAACCATGCATTGATGTGAATAAGAGACTGGAATATGAATAGGAGAGGCCTGAATAGAAAGATGAGGAATAAAAAGTAACAATAACAATACATTTGTAGCCTTACAGAGCATTTGTTTTTTAGATGGGGTCAGTGACCCCCATTTGAAAGTTGGAAAGAGTCAGAAGAAAAAGGCAAATCATGAAAAAGCTATAAAAAAATAAATAATGAAGACCAATTTAAAAGTTGCTTATAATTAGTCATTCTATAACATACTTAAAGTTAACTTAAAGGTGAACCACCCCTTTAAGTCTTTGAATGAAAACGCTCCACAAATGAGTTACTTTAGGCCCAAAGCTGATGAAAAAGGTTCCTCCCCTGACTGTAACTACAGAACATTTCATAGAAATCAATAGAATATTGGCAACTGAGAATATGATGAAACAATCCCAGAATTACTCAATTTAATCTACACAATGTGCCTCCCGGTGTCAGTGAATGGAATACCTGATGTCCTGTATGGCTCCCTTCCGGTCTCGCTTCTTGCCCCATATTTTGAGTGAGTTGACAAGTAGAATGACAAACTCTCCGTTCCTCATGCCGATAGTCACCATCTCCCCGTTGGGACTGTAGGCAGCACAGCAGGCAGAGAAGCCCAGACTCACCTTGTTTAGCAGCTTCTGTGCAACGACACAAACAATTGTATCAGTGATCAATGAGGTTAGTGGCCATCACTGACCGTTAGATCCAATATATCTTATAGGGGGGCTCCTTTTGCCTAGAAGATGTATTAGAGGTCACTCTATTAAACTCACCAGACATCATGTCTCTCTACATGCAGGATTTGTGCAAAAGGCAGCTATTTTGTTACATGTTGTTTGTACTGGAATCAGTTATTTGATTGATCTCTAATACATCTGCTGGGAAAGGAGCCCCCCTATAAGATATATTGGATCTAACTGTCAATGATTATCTGACACCCAACTGCTGCATGAAGAGAGAATGAAGAGAAACCGATGCTGAGAGAGGAATAGTGAAGATAAACTTGATAACCTCAATGCAGAATATTTAATTTTATAAAAAAAAATAATTAATTCGATTTTATTTAATTATTTTTAATATTTAGTTTTTATTTAGAAAGTTTATTTTTTTCAGTATGAAATATTATATAAAATTTTAATTTTCACGATACTTCCCCTTTGAATTGAACTATTTCACTACCAGGCATCAGTGATGCCACTTCCGGTTTTGCAGGTCCTGGTTGGGCCTAAAATTAGGGCACTGTCAGTAGATCAGGGTCAAGGGCCAGCGGGTCCATGTTCAGCTCTTGTCTAGTGGATTTGGGTTGGGGACGGGTCTGTCCAACTGGACCCATGCAGGACTCTAATGTAGGATCACTCTGGCACCCAGTGGGGTAAAGCAGAATATTACTGAGGAAGTGAAATTGCTGTTTCATGGCCCCCCACCTGCCCAAAAGTTGTCTGTATGATGTCATCATTTAATTACAATGAGGCCCCGCCCATGTGGTATGCTAAAGAGTGGCAATCTGAGAGCAAAACTGTCAGTTCCTATCTACTCCATAACTAAACGAAGAAGCTTTTCTGGGCTCCTGCCTAAACCTGGCTACACATACAGTCTGTGTATAAACTTTCCAAAATAATGGCGAGACCATTGCTCTGTACTGGTGTTGCTGCATGAGCACATTTATTACCCCCAGTAAACACAGGCCCCTATAGGTATGTAATATATATATATATAAGATTCCTGGACTTGAGTCTCATATTTGCAGTTATCTCCTCCTACAGACCGGCAGCTGATTGGATGAGTGTGACACGGCCAGTGCTGGTGGAATTTGGTGAATATATCGTGGCACTTACTTTGTCAGCGAGGTCCCATATTCTGGCTGTGCCGTCATTACTGGCAGTGAGGCAGATTTCCTTGGAGGGGTGCGTGGCAAGCCCCCATATCTCCCCTTCCACGTGTCCATTCATGATGATATTTGATGCAGCAGTTTTTTCCCCCACTTCAATAATCTCCCCGTCTTTGGTTCCCACCAGGACTTTGCCCTGCAAATACACAGCGCACAATGAGATACACAAATATAACAAATATATTGATTTACATTCTGGTGACGCCTGTTATTGGAAAGGGAAATATATTGGGGAGTCTCCGGAGGTTGTGGAACTTCTAGTTGCTCCGCTCCCTGACCCTATAATGTTCAGTGATGCAGCTAAGGCTGGAGGGCTGCGCTTCACTTAGAAACACAATCCCATGATTTACAGGAAAGCTGCTTTGCACATATTTGTGAGGCAGGTCAAGCAATCAGAACTTAGGATTTACTGGTCACTTGTTTAAAGCAAACATTAACTGGTTGCTATGGGTTACTAGACCTGGTGCAAGATTGCAGCTTCTATTACATGACCACCAATGCCTTTTCTTCATATACTGATAGTTCCTTACTATCCCTCGCCTTACCTCCATACTATCCCTTACCGCCATACTATCCCTTACCTCCATACTATCCCTTACCTCCATACTACTTCTCGCCTTACCTCCATACTATCGCTTACCTCCATGCTACTTCTTGCCTTACCTCCATACTATCCCTTACCTCCATACTACTTCTCGCCTTACCTCCATACTATCCCTTGCCTTACCTCCATACTATCCCTTGCCTTACCTCCATACTATCCCTTACCTCCATACTATCCCTTACCTCCATACCATCCCTTACCTCCATACCATCCCTTACCTTCATACTATCCCTTGCCTTACCTCCATACTATACCTTACCTCCATACTACTTCTCGCCTTACCTCCATACTATCCCTTGCCTTACCTCCATACTATCCCTTGCCTTACCTCCATACTATCCCTTGCCTTACCTCCATACTATACCTTACCTCCATACTATCCCTTACCTTCATACTATCCCTTGCCTTACCTCCATACTATCCCTTGCCTTACCTCCATACTATCCCTCACCTTACCTCCATACTATTCCTCGCCTTACCTCCATACTATCCCTTGCCTTACCTCCATACTATCCCTTGCCTTACCTCCATACTATCCCTTGCCTTACCTCCATACTATCCCTTGCCTTACCTCCATACTATCCCTTGCCTTACCTCCATACTATCTCTTACCTCCATACTATCCCTTGCCTTACATCCATACTATCCCTCGCCTTGCCTCCATACTATCCCTTGCCTTACCTCCATACTATCCCTTGCCTTACCTCCATACTATTCCTCACCTTACCTCCATACTATCTCTTACCTTCATACTATCCCTCGCCTTACCTCCATACTATCCCTTGCCTTACCTCCATACTATCCCTTACCTTCATACTATCCCTCGCCTTACCTCCATACTATCCCTTGCCTTACCTCCATACTATCCCTTGCCTTACCTCCATACTATCTCTTACCTTCATACTATCCCTCGCCTTACCTCCATACTATCCCTTGCCTTACCTCCATACTATCTCTTACCTTCATACTATCCCTCGCCTTACCTCCATACTATCCCTTGCCTTACCTCCATACTATCCCTTGCCTTACCTCCATACTATCCCTTGCCTTACCTCCATACTATCCCTTGCCTTACCTCCATACTATCTCTTACCTTCATACTATCCCTTGCCTTACCTCCATACTATCTCTTACCTTCATACTATCCCTTGCCTTACCTCCATGTGTAAGTAGTTTTTCTCTTAAGATCAAATATCAACTACAGACCTCCAAATTTACATTTTATGGGATGGGAATAACTGCCCCCCCCCAGCCGAGAAACTGAAATGAGGATTTAGGAACAAACCTGAAATTGCCTATTCTGTGGCTAAAGGAGTGGATATAGGTGTGTACCTTTCCCCTGCACACGGAGCGCACACAGTCCAAGGTTTGCCCAGTTTCCAGCTGAAATGCCCGGCAACGTTTCATCTCCTGGTCCCACAGTTTAACGGCTCCGCCTTCCTTTGTCCTGCAAAAAGGATTTGTCAATTTCTCATGGGTTCCTCTCATAATGAGGATTTATTTTTCAAACTGTCTATTGAATGGACATTCATACTAATTACAGACACTCCTGAGCAGCTTTTCCAGCCGTATCCAGGGTCAAATCTCTATGTGCAAATAGGAGCTCTCACAAAACTTTTTTGTATGTTATTTTTTGTATGTTATGGATTGTCCAACAAACAACTATGAGATACTTACGGCCTCTCTTTCCCTCCAGTTACAATAAGGCCGTCTCGGAGAGTGGTGTACATGGTGAACACAGGGCCAGAGTGAGCTTTGGCCACGAGTCGGATGAGAAAGTGATCTTTCCACACATAGACATCTCCGTTTATGGCACCGGTGAAGGTCAGGCTATTCTACAAGGACAAGGGAGAGAGGAATGAGTTGTGTTGTACAAGCTGCCAGTGTTTATTCCTTATGGACACAGCCTGATCACTTCATTCCATTCACTAGGAGAGTGTCACTTACAGCCCCAAAGGCCACAGAAAGCATGGTTTGCATTTTGGCGTTGTCCACAGATCCGACGATTCCTTTCTTATACAGCAACGCACTTCCAGCCAACGTCCAAAACTTGATGTGTTTTACTCCAACAGACACAAACTGGGTGTCCGAATCTGGCCGAAACTGCGCCACAAATATCCTCTCAGCGTGGCCTCCTTTAATGGCTACTTTAGCACCTGTTCCATAACAACAAAGCACAAGTAGATATTGATTATCAGCTTGTTATTCTGTTTAGCGGGACCATCAGAACCCTCCTTAGAAAATGCATTTATTCATTGATCTCTGACATAAGGACGGCCCAATAATATTTTGTGTTATTCCTTTTATCTAGTTCAGGTATAAGTAACCTGAGACACAAGGAAAACACAAAGGGTCCAGTCTATGGGACAGTATGAAATGTACAAAGGTCTGTCAGTGGGGCTGGGGCAAAATAAACTCTGTGGGGCAAATTTACTTAAAGTTGAAGTGGCTAACGCTAGTAATTCGCCAGTGTGACGTCATTTCGTTACTTTGCCGATTTAGTAACGGTGCTGGCGTAAATTCACTAGGGAAGTGGACCTATTCTAGCGCTACTTCACACCCTTACGCCAGGCGAAGTTGCGCTATGGCATCTTTTACTTTTTTAAGGGTGATAGGCTGAAAAAGATCGTAATTTTTTTTGGGGGTACCCTCCTTCCCCCCTACATTTCCTAACATATGGCACCTAAACTATACACTGGGCTCATGTATAGGGCAATATAACAATTCTATTTTATTTTATAAAGCTTTCCCAGGCTTGTGTAGTGTAATGTATTTGCTGCTACATATACATCCATTGTACTTTAATTTGGCGCCGTATGCAAATTAGGCATCGCTAGCTTAACTTCGCTTTGCTTTGAATTCACGCTAGCGCAACTTCGCTACCTTTCGCCTCCCTGAGCTCAAATTCAGATTTTAGTGAATTGTGCGGCGAAGCCAACGCTGTCGCAACTTCGAAGATAAGTAAATTTGCCCGTGTCCCTCTATTTTAAGAAATCAGGGCTACGGAACCCTCACCGCTGCACCCATTGTTGTACTACAACTTCAAGCCCCTCCTAATAGTCTTCTGCTGACAGCTGAGAGGTGGGAGCTGAAGTTTTGCAATAGATGGAGGTTATACATTGGGTCCCCCTGATACACAATATGTAACAACCGCACAGCAGATGATTAATACAGTTTGGGATGTGTCCTTATATGAATGAAAGATGTAGATTTACCTTCTTGCCATCGCCACACAGTTATAGTGTGTTCAGGATCAACTCCCAGTGACAGCAGGAGTCTGCCGGTAGCACTGAAGTTAATGCAGCCCACTCCTTTACCATGGAAACATCTCAGGATGGACAGGGTCTGCTTGCTCATGGCGTCCCAGATATGAATGGAAGGAGTGGCTCCTGCAAAAGATAAAGAAGGTAAATTTGGATTTAACGTGGCAAAATGTTGACGCCACACACCAAACAAACTAGGACAGAAGTAACAAGTAGAGGGTTTGCTACACGGATCTAACCTCACAGGATACTACAAGATTTGCAGAAAACAGAAATACACTGATGAATGATGTGACTGAGGGGCACAAACATGGGCAATGGAAGAAGCCATTTTCGGGTACATAACTGGGTACGGACAGGGCGCTAGTGTAACCAGGTGTCTGTGCTATTACACTAATGACTGGCTCTGTAATCACACGGATCATGGGGAGGCCTTACCTGAGTATTCAGCAATGTCACCTGCATTAAGAGCAATGGCACATGAGGGCGCGTCAGGGAAAACAACGGAAATAAATCATCTTTCCAATGCTGAGCTCACACTTATCAGCATCACGTGAGACCAACACAAAATAAAGCAGATGTTTCAAGTATGGAAATGGCTTCGAAATCAAGCAAAAGAAAACTAGAATGGAGCTCAGTCCTAACGTGCACGGGAGTGGCAGCTACAACTCCCATCAACCTGCAGCTGGCTCCGGGTTTATCTGCAACGTTCTGTCTCTGCACAAGGCAACGCTTTTTCTCTTATTGGGGGTCGATTCTACATTTATTTCTCCTCAACACTTTTTACATATAAAAATACTAAACTGTGAAACGATGTGATATAAAATACATTTTATTCGATATAACCAAAGTTTAAACATTTCTACAGTGCATGAAACTTTTCCTTTACGATGAAATAAGAGACTAAGGCGCAAATTCACTAAGCGCCGAACGCTAGCGTTAATTCACTAGCGTTTGGCATTTTTCGTTACTGCGCAAATTCACTAACGAACGCTGGCGTAATTTCGCTAGTGTTACTTCGCACCCTTATGCCTGGCGAATTTGTGCAACGGACGTAACTACGCAAATTCACTAACTTGCGCAGTGTACTGAACGCTACCTTTTACGCTAGACTTCCTTCGCCACC
Source organism: Xenopus petersii (assembly GCA_038501925.1). NCBI lineage: Eukaryota > Metazoa > Chordata > Amphibia > Anura > Pipidae > Xenopus > Xenopus petersii. The sequence goes on along the minus strand of CM076680.1, from coordinate 174,071,422 downwards.
TCAGACCTGGCGAAGCGCAATAGAGTAGATAGGGATTGTTTCAAAAAAAGGCAAAAAATTTTCTAAGTCCCAAAAAACACTGGCGTGTTTTCTACATGATGGGTGATAGGCTGAAAAAGATCGAAAATATTTTTGGGGCTCCCCTCCTTCCCCCCTACATTTCCTGACTCATGGCAACTTACCTAGACAGTGGGCACATGTGTAGGGCAAAATACATTGAAATTTGAATTTCGCGCCGTATGCAAATGAACCATCGCTAGCAAAACTTCGCTTCGCTTGGCGAATTAACGCTAGCGCAACTTCGCAAACTTACGCTACCCCTATGCGCAACTTCGGATTTTAGTGAATTTGCGGAGCGCTGGCGAAAATACGCCTGGCGAAGTGTGGCGAAGTGCGGCGAATTTCCGCCTGGCGCAACTACGATTCTTAGTGAATTTGGGCCTAAGTGATGTGCCAGTCGAGAAATCCTCGACCTCCGAGAACCCACCATGTGCTCCTATTTATTTACCAGTGCACTTGCCCCGCCATGACATCACGGAAGGGAACAGGGCACACGATTATATAAAAAGGAGCAAATCCGGTGGAGTTGGGGTACTAGGAGGTCGTGGAAGTCGATCCAAAATACAAAAGAGTTGTGGGAGCACTCAGAGGCTAAGTAAAAATGTGTTTAAATACAATAGAAATGCTACTGATTTGGCCACTTAATCAATGCACATTCCCTGGTCCCCTGTCTCATAAGTAATTCAGTATAAATGCAAGTACATGTACATCAATTTAATGATCATAACTTTGTAACTAAAAAGCCCTGTTTTTTGTAAACACATGTACTTGCATTTATACTGAATTACTTATGAGACAGGGAACCAGGGAATGTGCATTCATTCATTGGCCAAATCACTAGCATTTCCATTGAATTTAAACACATTTTTACTTAGCCTTGGAGGGCAACCACAACCCTCCTCTTTTGTATTTCGGAAGTCGACCCAAACCCGCCTGACCTGAGGGTAAACCCGCGGGTTTCAGGTCAGCCTGCACATTAAGGGGTAAATTTATCAAAGAGTGAAATTCCGCAGCTCTCCATTCATTTCTATGGGATTTTGAAAGGCGTATTTATCAATGGGTGAAAGTGGAATTTCACCCTTTGATAAATATGCCTTTAAAAACCCCATAGAAATGAATGGGAAGTGGCGGAACTTCACAATTAACTTCACTCTTTGATAAATATACCCCTAAGAGAATATAATTTGTGGTTTCTAAGTTCATTGGAATGATGTCTGTCCTTTAGAGAGTTGCAGATCATCTTACCGATTTGACCAGTAGCAACGACGTTCTTATATTTTGGGTGCTGATTGACAGTCAAGCAGAGGATGTCATCTGTGTGCTCCAAATAGAAACTCTGGCTTCCTAAATGAGATGCAAAAATAAAATGTTAAAACAGTTTGCTGAGCAACATAATCATTCCAGGACCTGTTTATTCAAATTGAAATATTATAATATTTGTCAATTGGACAAACCGACCCATCGGATGTGATTTATTACAAGAGCAGTTGAATCAACTCATTTTAATGGTCCAAGAACTTTAGGGAGTCATTAAGTCAATTGGTGTGACATGCCAATTCCTATAACAGTCTATAAGCAATGTTTTTGCTGCCTGTTTAATCAGTATTGATCTAACTTTTCTGGATGACTGATCTCAATAGATAGATTCAGAACATTGACTTTTGAATTGATTTAATTAAATCCAATCAAATCCCTTACCCAATATTATTATTATTGACAAGGTAGAGTGCTCCTCTTAAAGGCTGATTTACTGATTCATAAGCAAAATTATGTTCACCTAAGAACATTTTTGGATCAAGGATGAGGTCCGCAGGTTACAAACACCCCAACTTTTGGATAAGCAGGAATCCTCTTCACTTCCTTTTCCCAACCGATGGAAATATTTTGTCGTTCTAATAATTCACTATTCTCTGAGGGACCCTATGACTGACCAGAAGGTTGGGCAGTACCAGGAGCACATTGACGTCTTGTTATTCAGCTGTCAGGCAGAAATTGGAAAATATGCTACTACAACCTGTTTGGAAGATTGACATCACTGTGACATCACTGCCAGCCAAGAGGGAATACATGGACTGACAAGAATGTGAATATTTTGCTTCTGTGAAATCCAATTTGTATTGAAACTAAAGTGGTCATTTTAAATCTGCCCCATGGGATTTTGGTTCCCATTCAAGGCACTAACTTTGGCTATTCGGTATATATATATGTTTTATTTTGAAAATGGTGATACTGATTTTTCAGTGTTGAAAAGTTTGGAATCACCCAAAAATATGAATATTTTTTTCCGCTTGATAGTGGACACCAATGTCATCATGCAACGGGACAATGATGTGAAGATTGCAGATTTCTAAGACATGCAAAGCTGGACTACTGTCCACAATCTGGCCAGATCTTGAGCCTATCAAGTCCTTGTGGATGGAGCTTCACTATAAGGTCAGAGAAAAATGCCCAACAAGAATGCTTGGGTTGAAATGATCCCTGAATATCTTCAAAAACGGGCAACTAAGCAACCTGGTGAAGCAAGTGGACACCTCAAGAACTTGGAGGCCATATCTTTGAAGCCTTATCTGATTAGCAGCACAGGGCTTCCCTATATGAGCCCCACCACTAGCCCCCTCATCCATCCCAGCTTGGGGAACCTTTTCTTTCCTCTCTTCTATTCAAATGCTAAAACCTGCTGCAATTGAATGAATGTAAAGTTTCATGAACAGAGCAGTAATAGGAAATGTCAGTGTATTTTCACACTGCAGGTAAATACTGAGCTGATACTGAGTAACTATCTGGGAAAAACAAATTGAACAGACATTATTAATTATTATTATTAATAAAAATCGACAAACCTGTAGAAAGGTTCTGTACAATGCAGGCAGCCGCTGTGTGAAAAATGATATCCGTGCCGTCGTTCAGGTAATGGAGGTTGTCTCGACAATCAAATCCTCTGTAGCCGAAAACGTGGTCCAACGACAGCTCCTGTATCAAGGGCAAGAACAACTCTAGTACTGTAAGTCCCAATTATGTGTAACAACTTTCCCTTAACATCAGTGGCTTCTTACAGCTCCAGGACCAAATCCACTGAGGGAAAGGCTTGGATTTAGTAATAGATCACGGCAGGGTATTTCTGAATTTATTGGAGGACCCTGTATCATCAAATATCCGTCACTCACCTCAATCACCTTCTTTTTCTTATTAATATTGTTCTTCTGCAGTTTCTCCGGCTGAGGGACAGCTCTGCTCACTGATGGTCTAAAATGCACAAAAAACCCCCCAATGTATTTAATAGAAAATCAACTGTTGGAAATCTATCATTATAACAACAATGTTCTCAGATGCTGTATAATACAGGTATGGGACCCATTATCCGGAAACCCCAGGTACTGAGCATTCTGGATAACAGGTCCCATACCTGTACTTTAATTCTCTGGGGACACAAGACCCACACAAACCAGCTGTGGCTTTGCCTTGCCTGATAACAATAATAACCCAAAAAACTGCAGCTCATCTTAACACAACAATTCTCTCAAATTCATGCGAATCTTACAATATAAACGTTATATCTGCAAGTTATTGTATATTGTGATATTGAACATATTATATTTCTATTATAATGTCACTATGAAAATAAATCACTTTTTTGCAAGTAAGAGGGAGGCCAGTTCTTACATTTTGGTCTGTAATTTTGGGATAAATAATAATGTGAGTTTCTTTAGTTAAACTGACTAATTACTACAGGTCTTGGATCCGTTATTCAGAAACCTGTTATCCAGAAAGTTCTGAATTATAAAGGCCATCTCCCATAAACTCAATTTTATCCAAATAATCCACATTTTTAAAAAACGATTTACTGTTTCTGTTTATTGATAAAACAGTCGCTTATACTTGATCCCAACTAAGATATAATTAATCCTTATTGGAAGCAAAACCAGCCTATTGGCTTTATTTCATGTTTATATGATTTTCTAGTAGACTTGAGGTATGAAGATCCAAATTACAGAAATAAATGTTAGCTGGAAAACCCCAAGACCCGAGCATTCTGGATAACAGATCCCACACCTGTATTACGGCTGCCTTTATACAGAGTCATGAAAACAGCTACTGATATTGCTCCAATCCCTCACTGCTATAAGACACCCCAAAAACAGCGGCAGCAGAAACGTGAAAGAGGAATTTTGTTCCAGGGCGTAAGTCATAATGATGGTGACATAGACTGTGGCTTCTTTATAGAAAGTTGTTTTTCATTGGACCTTCAAGGTACAATTGCTGAACCTCTACTAGTCCCAACATATTCAAAGGAATAAATGTTCTGATAGGATTTGGGCTGAGGAAAATCAATTCTGGGCCGAGGAGCACATAGTATTGACTTATCAATCACTGAGATGGGTATCAGTTCCCATGAAAGATCTGTTTTAGTTTGTGCCACTTTATTTTTTTTAAATAACATTTTTAAATATTCATTGTGGCATCAAGTCATTCATTTATCCCCCATTTACTTGCCCTTTGTTGGCAGAGCGTGAATTACCCGGTACTTTTATTCAGCAGCCAAATCCTGTGCCGCTGCAATAGATACATATTGTACTCGCTTTGTGTCTGATGTATAACAAAATGGAAATGTCAGATATAATTGCCGATTAGGAAGAACACTGCTGGGATAATTTAGCATCAGGATGAAGAAACAGAGAATTCAACATGTAAATGTTATTTTTTTAATAGTTATTTACACTTGAGGCCACAGAGCCCTTGAATTGCTTGAAAATGTCTAATTATATCAAACAATTATGTATTTGTGAGTGTGTGTAATTGTAAGTAAGTGTGTGTGTAAGTGTGTGTAAATGTGTGTGAGTGTGTGTAAGTGTGTGTGTGAGTGTGTGTAAGTGTGTGTGAGTGTGTGTGTGTGAGTAAGTGTGTGTGTAAGTGTGAGTGAGTGTGTGTAAGTGTGTGTGAATGTGTGTGAGTGTGTGTAAGTGTGTGTGAGTGTGTGTAAGTGTGTGTGAGTGTGTGTAAGTGTGTGTGTAAGTGTAAGTGTGTGTGAATGTGTGTGAGTGTGTAAGTGTGTGTGAATGTGTGTGAGTGTGTAAGTGTGTGTGAGTGTAAGTAAGTGTTTGTGAGTGTGTGTAAGTGTGTGTGTGTGTAAGTGTGTGTGAGTGTAAGTGAGTGTTTGTGAGTGTGTGTGAGTATGAGTAAGTGTGTGTGAGTGGTGAGAGTATTTGTGTGTGAGTATGTGTAAGTGTGTGAGTGTGTGTAAGTGTGTGTAAGTGTGTGAGCGGTGAGAGTATTTGTGTGTGTTTCAGGAGTACCAGGTATTTATTTCACACTCTATTAGCCAAATCTTGGTCAAAGAGAACTTTCCAGGACTTTTCAGTAACATAAAGATTTTTCAGCATTGAAGTCAATGATAGGAAATAGCCCCAGTGGTGTATGAAATATTTGGTGTAGGCAGAATGTTGAATCCCAGTGATTGGGGTTGGTACAGGCAATAGTATTGATGGCTCCTGCTCACTGTTTGAGGTGTCAGTGGTTTCCAAACTGCCAGCCTGGGACTCACAGAAGTGACAGCTGAGCCTGAAGGCCACTTGGGAAGGAGTGAGGGTAAATGCCAATTTGCTGTTCTACACGCAGCCCAATGCCCAGCTGGAAGTTAAATAAGGGCGAGATTTAGGCTGGAAACTCATTTTGTGTCTAAGTGAATCTTGTGACTGTGGTTAATTGACTGATACACCAATGTGCGCTGACCCTTTTAGAACTAAAATGACAAGCTCTGCTCTAAGGGGCACATGGGGCAACTTCTGCTCCTTTAAGCACAATGTAATGGCACATTTCTTGGCTACTAACACCTGAATGGAGACAACAGATTTGTCAGGTGATTAACATTCAAGGTTATGGGAGGTTATGGGAGGCTGATCTTGGTGACTGGCCGTGACTTTCAGGTTTATTTCTTTTCTTCCATATTTCTTTGGCTTCCCTCTGTCTTCCTTCTTCCCTCACCCACTGCATTTCTACTTCTCTGGGAGAACATAACCCCGGTGATGGGGAATGGGCCATGAAGGATATTTAGCTCCTGATGTACTGACTAGTGGTGCTTTATCAGCCCAAGCCTAATTGCCCAGAAATAAACAAATGGGTCCCGTGGGTGCTGGGCCAACTGACACTTAGGGGCTGATTTACTAAGCTCGAGTGATGGTTCAAATTTCAAAAAGTTCGAATTTGGAAGAAAACTTCAACCATTGAATAGGCAATATTCGACTTCGATTCGAACAATTTGAAGTAAAAATGATTCGACTATTCGATAATCGAAGTACTGTCTCTTTAAAAAAAACTTCAACTTCATACTTTGCCAAATTAAAGCTACCGAAGTGCAATGTTAGCCTATAGGGACCTTCCAGAGCACTTTTCTACGTTTTTTTTGTTCGAATAAAAATCCTTAGATCGATCGCTAAAAATCGTTCGAATCGCTCGATTGAACAATTTCTATTTGATTCTTCGTTCGATCGAATACGGTAAAAATCCCTCAACTTCGAAAATCGAAGTCGAGGGATTTCAATTCAAGGGTCGAATTTAGAATTTTATTTAACTTCAAAATTCGACCCTTAGTAAATCTGCCCCTAATTTTGTAGGCGCTTCCATCACTATGTCCATGACCAAACCTGTACATCTAATTGATGAAGACATATTTCTGTAATTCTCAGGAATTCCGTACCAAACGTCACCTCCATTTTTTAGAGTTTTTTAAAAAAATGCTTAAGGCTTTTTTTTTTTTTAAATTTGTTTAGCAGCCAATGCTCAGTGAACAAGGCGAAATAGTTCAAAGAACAAAGAAACACTTTATTCTAAAATATAATATCTATTTAGAACATACAGTATCAACAATGCACAAATGAACCGCTAGATTTGTAAAGCTGTAATAAGCCATGTCATAACATTGTGATTCTAGTGATAACCGTTTTAACGGATTTATTTCATCTGCTAAAAGAGACACTATCACTTCTGCTTTGTTTCACTAAATATCTTTGTCTATAACACTCACAGCTGCCACTGTTCATAAATATAATAGAACCCTGCCCCTAACTTAAAGGGATCCTGTCATCGGAAAACATGTTTTTTTCCAAAACGCATCAGTTAATAGTGCTGCTCCAGCAGAATTCTGCACTGAAATCCATTTCTCAAAAGAGCAAACTGATTTTTTTATATTCAATTTTGAAATCTGACATGGGGCTAGACATATTGTCAATTTCCCAGCTGCCCCCAGTCACGTGACTTGTGCCTGTACTTTAGGGTGGAACTGCTTTCTGGCAGGCTGCTGTTTCTCCTACTCAATGTAACTGAATGTGTCTCAGTGGGACCTGGATTTTACTATTGAGTGTTGTTTTTAGATCTACCAGGCAGCTGTTATCTTGTGTTAGGGAGCTGTTATCTGGTTACCTTCCCATTGTTCTTTTGTTTGGCTGCTGGGGGGAAAGGGAGGGGGTGATATCACTCCAACTTGCAGTACAGCAGTAAAGAGTGATTGAAGTTTATCAGAGCACAAGTCACATGACTGGGGGCAGCTGGGAAATTGACAAAATGTCTAGCCCCATGTCAGATTTCAAAATTGAATATAAAAAAAATCTGTTTGCTCTTTTGAGAAATGGATTTCAGTGCAGAATTCTGCTGGAGCAGCACTATTAACTGATTCATTTTGAGCAACAGTATTTAATGGATTCTACATTATACCACTAGGTGGCGCATGGAGTTAAAACTCTGCTTAAATCCTTGGAGAGGGGCATTGCTGCAAAGCTTTGGGACATGAGTTGAACCAGCCCTCTCAGCTTGTGACTCTGCTCTTTCTTTAAAAAAAAAAAGCAATAACACCAAAAAATGAAAGCAAGGAACTGTCCCATTGCATAATATATTTCTGATGTATTTTCATTTTATCACAGCTTTGTTAAATCCAGGAAGTTTATGACTTTATTAAACAGATTCACTGGAATTCATTATCCCATGGAGGAGATAATGAACTGGACAACATCACAAATGGACAAAAGTATAAAAGTTTATTAAAAAAAAAGGTTGTAATGTGTTGACGGATGGGTTGAGAAATCTATGTATATAACAATATTTCCAGTTACCTTGATCCCCTTGCAAGCAGCAGATAAAGCCAAGGGAGAGAACTTAATAATCTTTTTTTGCTTGAGTTAATGTAACCATGCGTTTCATGCACAAGCAAAAGTGCAGCAGTCTTTTAATTTGCTGAGCCAATCAAATGCATGCCAGCAATCAGAAACATAAGAGTGCATTGTCCTGTGGGATAAGAAAACTCACTGCTTTACATTAACGCTCATGATTTTAAATTCTGTAATAAAACGACCAATGGGGAAGGTGGTAATATGTAGGGGAAAAACTACTAATTCATAGCAAATATGAAAACCTTAAGGTGGCACTTTTAAACTTGATTTAAAACTCAATTATGGACCATTTTGCTCTATTTTAGAACAAAATTGATGGCATGGTTAAATGTCTTCTGTAGGAGTGCAAGCCTATGGTCAGTTTCTTCACCCGGTGAATGTTTTTAATGCCCTAATTGGCCAATAGTGTAAGGCCATATCACATTCCATGATCCGACCATATTAGGAAAGGACAGATGAACCCAGAATTCTGTACTTTGAATCCTTAACATTGACACATAGGGGCAAATTCACTAAGCGCCGAAGCGCCTAACGCTAGTGTCAATTCGCTAGCGTTGGTCATTTTCGTTACTTCGCAAATTCACTAATGAACGATGGCGTAGATTCGCTAGTGTTACTTCGCACCCTTATGCCTGGCGAATTTTCGCAATGGACATAACTACGCAAATTCACTAACGCGCGCATTGTACTGAACGCTACCTTTTATGCCAGACTTCCTTCGCCACCTCAGACCAGGCGAAGCGCAATAGAGTAGATTGGGATTGCTTCAAAAAAAGTTCAAATTTTTTCTAAGTCCCAAAAAATGCTGGCGTTTTTTCTATATTCTGGGTGATAGGCTGAAAAAGATCGAAATTTTTTTTGGGGCTCCCCTCCTTCCCCCCTACATTTCCTAACTCATGGCAACTTAACTATACAGTGGGCACATGTGTAGGGCAAAAAAAAAAATTATTTGATGTTTTGAAGGTTTCCCAGGCATTTGTAGTGATTCTACTTATTCCTCCATTGAAATTTGAATTTGGCGCCGTATGCAAATTAACCATCGCTAGCGTAACCGCTTTGCTTAGCGAATCAACGCTAGCGTAACTTCGCAACCTTACGCTACCCCTGAGCGCAACTTCGGATTTTAGTGTATTTGCGGAGCGCTGGCGAAACTACGCCTGGCGAAGTGCAACGAAGTTACGCCTGGCGCAACTACAAATCTTAGTGAATTTTCCCCATAGTTTCACGTTAGAGCACAGTGACCTGAGAGTGTTCCATGAATACAGGGTTGCATGAGTTTGGCGGCACTGTATTCATGAGGGGCAGATGGGGAGGAGGTGCTTTGTAGATGTTCTCCCTGTGGCCCCATAAACTTTGCATTATTTAGACTTGGGGATGTTGGGGAGTAAAGGGCCACAGGACAAGCAGTAAAGGCCGCTGGAGCTGTTGGACCTGGTTTTTATTTAGTGTGAGAAATAGATCATGTCCAGACCCTGGAGGTGTGTGCTTTTTGAATGAGTACTATGGGGCATTCCTTTGTGCTTCCAACAGGATTTCAGTAAATGACCCCACATTTTAGAAGACCAAAACTCTTCTCGTTTAGAAGACCAAAACTCTTCCCGTTTGTGGAAATTCAATTGTTGCAATAACAGGACATAAAGCCACGCTTGATGTGGGCATCACTAAAATAAATGACTAAATGCTGCTGTTTCATGATTTACATTTAACAGAAAACACAGAAAACTAAAGCATGACCAATTGTGGAGACACAGAGTTCAATCAGTATCATCATCTTGCTCAGTGGGGCCTTTTCTCTGTGCTCTTTGCAGTCAATAGTCTGAGGGAATTAGTGAGATAAACCCAAAGTGTCCATAACTACAATAACTAATACCCTCTACCTGAAATTTTCATTTTAACCAGAGCCCTTTTGTTTTACTGAATTTAGGGAACACACGTCTCTGACTGCTTGAGTACTATCAGCAAGAGTCCATGGGGCAAATTCATTAAAGGGCGAATATTTGCCAGCGAAGCCTCCGCCACACTTCTTGCAACTTCTTCAGGTGCAAATTCACTACACTGATCCAATAAATTCGAAGTTGCGTCTCAGCAGCTGAACGCTGGTGAAGTTTTCCTTGTGATCAATTCTGCCTAGTGAAACTTCGTTAGTACTCGTATGTTTAGGTCAATTTGAATAGGGCGGGGAAATATAGATCATATATACGTCTTTATTAGAGATGTTGGTGCAAATGCTGGAAGTGGCCACTTATTATTACACATGTCCAAGGAAGCAAAATAAAGACAAAAGATCCTCTAATGTCCTAGACATGAGCCCACCCAAAAACAAAATGTGCTATACCCCTCAAATGGTAAAAAAAATGGTAAAAATAATTTGCAACATTTACAATTTTTAAATACAATCCCAATTTAAAAAATGAAAAAATGCCAGCGTTTTATTTATCATTGTTATGAGTTTCCAGCATACAGGATATGATGTCACTGACATAAGAAACTCTGGCGAAAGAGGTAACGTTCTGTAAAATTCGCACTTTAGTGAATTTGTAGAGTAGCAATCACTTGCCAGACTGAAAATTCGCCTGGCGGTAGGGCGCTAAACTGCACGAGTGACGGTCGCTTTCACTGGAGAGTTGTCCTCTACACCTGTTAGTAAAATTGCCAATGATTTCTGGCAAATTTTCGCTACCGACGGCCACTTTGTCCTTTAGTAAATCTGCCCCCATGTTGGAAGCAGAGGCTTCCAAGGATCCCCTGTCTTTGTTTATGCTCTATGTAGGCATTATATTTATAATGATAAATCCAGTTATATGACTATGGTAAGGAAGCTTGTATCAGTACAGGGATATAACATATGGCTTGGAATAATGGCACAATCCTAGCTGGGTTACTTTATCCTTCTCCATCTCCACCATACTAAATAGTAGGGTAAGGCAGTACAGGATCCATTATCCAGAAAGTTCGGAATTACAGGAAGGCCATCTCCCATAGACTCCATAATAATCGAATAACTCCGATTTTAAAAAATTATTTCCCTTTTCTGTGTAATAATAAAACAGCAACTTGTACTTGATCCCAACTAAGATATAATTAATCCTTATGGGAAGCAAACCAGCCTATTGGCTTTATTAAATTTATAAATTGTTTTCAAGTAGACAAGCTATGAAAATCCCTTATCCAGAAAGCCCCATGTCCCAAGCATTCTGGATAGCAGGCCCTATATACTGAATCACAAATGAATTGGGTCAATTCACCAACTAGCACAGCTGGGCCATTTCTCAGTGACAGATGTAGAGGATGGTGGATATGAGTGGAGAGATGGATAGATCTAAGAATATGGGGTTTAGTATTGATTTGGGGATTGTGTTACCTTTGTCCTATGATCCCTTATTCCCAATAGGCTGTTCCTAAGGGACAGCCTGTAACTTTGGGGTACACTATTGCTTATTTCTCATACTTTTCAGCCTATAATTTCCAATGTGTCGGATCTTATGGTTCTTGTGTGGAATCCTAGGCAATGGCCAGTGCATATTTGCTAGAGATCAGTGTTGTGCACTTGTAAACATGCGACTTATAGTTGTACAAGGAAATGCACTCTATCACAGGAACCATTCTCTGATACTTACTTGACAATTCCCTGCCTCCAAAGGAAAGCAAATTAAAACACAATACAGATATCATTTCTTATCATGGCACACAAGTTCAGTACATAAAGGTGCACAATGATCCATTCACATATGAGCAGGCCAAGCAGGAGGCAACACCTCAGTGTAGGATTAATAACCAGAAACAAGTAAATGAACTGCTAAAAACGCAATTCTTCTCGTCTGCTCTCTCCGTATCAGATTCCCACTGAATACACTGAGGGTCTTCTCCTGCCGCCGGGGTTTTATGCATTCAACATGTTTCACTTAGTGCAACATTCCGAGGAACGTATTAAATGGCTGTCACACAACAATTAACATGGCACAGAATGGAGCAAATCACTATTTAGAGTTGGCTCTAACATTTTTGTATTTGCCTCTTCATTGTGTTAAAGTCATTTACTACATTATGGAGTTTCCTTCTTTTGTGCCAAAACCGTCATGAACTCCATGTAATAAATCCCATGCATAGAAATGCAATCTTTCAAGATGGAGTCCATTTTGTCTTTCTCTACATGCAGGTCAATTTGGAAGATTTAAGGGTAGCCTCAAGACAAGTATGCTATAGCTACTGATCCCTTGGGCATGCTAAAAGCTGGTCTGATCAGGCATTTTACATACAAATTTAGCTTGAGGTGTTGCAAACTACCAGACATTGCCCCATTTTCACTAAAGAAAGGTATTGCCGAGCATGAGACTGCAGAGCACCATGGCTGTGCCATGGGAATTAAAGGGTCATTCAGTTTCCTGCATAGGAAGGTGGAAACATGGCATAGTAAATGTTATTCAAACTTTTGCATTGTCTGTTTTAATGAATACATTGCCACTTTAAGATGGCCACGCCCTTCTGACTTTTTGTTAAAGGATTATCTGGAAAAACTTAAAAATTAGATAAAGATGGTCAAAAAACTCTGCACAACACAGATCTGAAAATAAAAATAGAAAATTCAGTGACCCTCTAAGAGCCTCACAACAGATGCTGCAGCCATTGTAGCGGCATGGTAATTTGTGACACCCCATATTCAATCTGAATTTCAATAAAACAACACTACAGTATTTCCAATTCCTTATTTTTTCTAGCATCATTTAAAATGAACCTGGTCAATTAACAGTGCAATTAACTGGCGGGCACGGGTCTGGTACAGATATACATACATATGTGACCGTCAGTAAAGGTAGGTGGGATCTGTATCTGCCACAGCATGTTAGTAAATGTGGAGCTTTGTTAGGTAGAATCATAGCTCAACCCTCGTAAAATCAATACAAGCCTTTTACCACAACAGTTTCAGTTTGAGTGACAAAAACAGAATCATAATAATAATCATTAAATTAAATTGAATGTGCTCATTATTAATATAACTGTAAGCTCAGAAATAAAATATCAACCAATATAAAAAACTTTATAGCACAACCAATAATGTTACAGGTGTATTTATTAAAGGGTATACAGTCACTTTCTCCTATTGATAAATATACCTTTACCTTTATAACCCTCTGGCAAGCTCTGTTTCCCCCTTTGATATAAATATATGTTCATGCTCTGAGCAAAGTGTGCTTGAACAAAATCCAGTATAATAATATATATATATTAAATCTTCTGAGCACTCTTGCAATTGACATCATTTTTCTAGTTTTCAATATTTGTATAATTTGGGATTTAACGCCTGCTGTTTATTTCCTCCGGTTGGATACAGTGGGTGGAAAATTAAGTTAGTGGAAACAATGAAAGTCTTGGGATGTTGCTCTGCTCAGAAAATGAAGTTAGTGAGCAGAGAAGAGTCATGACATATATTTCTGGTCAATTCTAAGCAGAACATCCATACTCTGTGAACTACATTTTGCTGTATCCAGTGGGCTGAAATGAACAGCAATTGGTGCCTTTGGATCAAGTTCATTGTAAGAATTGCTACAAATGATAAAATCAATAATAATGTACATTGCAAACGTGCTCAGAAGAACATTGTGAGCAATGATTTGCTTTAGGGGGTTACCAGTGCGTTCTTTTAGTTCTCAATGGCACAATATATGTTGTGTGAGCAAGAGCCAGGCTTTGTTCCATGGAATGAGAGGATGAGAGTAAGGCCAGTGGCACACAAGTCTGGAGACTGGGCACAGTGGGTGGCACTATATCTATCTATATCTTTATATGTATATTTATATATAATACTGTCTCATATTAACATGCCAACAAGACACATACAGATGAAGATGCAGAGCCATAATTCCAACTGGCAAGAAATAGTTTTGTCTCATTGTGGAAAGTGTGAGGTTGCTCTAAAAGCAGGTCCGGTAGATTATGGCGAATTTAAAAGCAAAAAGTTCTCTCTATTGTAAATTGTATAGAAAAACTAAAAAAAAATATCATTAAACACTAAGGCACAACAGCCACTACCCCTGCAGCGTACAACAGTCACACAGCACCCCCCAACTCAAAACCCCAGTACCCCAACCATTAATAAACAGCATCCAACTACACTGGCAATTGCTGCTTGGTACCTCTTGTCTATATGACTATGACGATTTTCATTCATCCAGGTCATGGTGTATATGATATAAGTAAATTACTCAGCAAGTCCAGTTATTTATTTTTTTATTTTTGTTTTTCCTCAATATACTGGTCCATCCTATTCCCCAGCAGTACCACTGGAAGTGCGCAGCACCCAGTCACCCAATTCAGTCACCTGGAGCAGGGGTGTATGTTTCTGCTCATATCTAAACTTGTGATGCCCCTTTCCTTTTCTATTGTGCAAAAAACACAAAAACTATGCCCAATGACAAACTGTTTGGGGTTTGAAACGCGTTGGGTAACATGTAACGGGGCACATTTACTAAGTTCAAGTGAAGGATTAGAATAAAAAAAAGTTGAATTTCGAAGTTACTACTACTTCGATCATCGAATTGGCTACTTCGACCTTCAACTACGCCTTCTAATCAAACGATTTGAACTAAAAATCGTTCGACTGTTCGACCATTCGATAATCGAAGTACTGTCTCTTTAAAAAAATATTCGACCCCCCTACTTCACCACCTAAAACCCACCGAGCATCAATGTTAGCCTATGGGGAAGGTCCCCATAGGCTTTCCAAGGTTTCCATAGGCTTTCCAAGGTTTTTTTGATTGAAGGAATTTCGTTCGATCGATGGATTAAAATCCTACGAATTGTTTGATTCAAAAGATTTAATCATTCGGTCGAAGGAAATGCGGTAAATCCTTCCACTTCGATATTCGAAGTCGAAGGATTTTACTTCGACGGTCGAATATCGAGGGTTAATTAACCCTCGATATTTAACCCATAGTAAATGTGCCCCGTAATGTGTGACAATAAATGGGTTTTTTTAGCTCTATGGGGGGAATTCACAAAAGTGTCAGGAATGAAAAAATGTCTTTTAAATGTCGTAGAAAGTGTCATAGTAACAGCCGACAAATTCACAGAGCATTTACCCGCCAATTTTCCGACGTGTATGACACTTTTGAAATAGTGTCGTTAAAAGTGGGTGTGGTTTTTTTGGAGCCACTTTTCCTGACATTTTTATGAATTGCTGGTAAATTCAATTGTTTTGCCGACAATTTTTCCGACACATCCGACTCTCCAAAATTAAAATGTCGGTCAAATTGTCTTTTGAAAACGCTCGGTAAAATGTCGTCTGTCGGACAAAAAGGTATACGACATTTTAGAAAATTGTCGGACTTACGAGACATTCAGAGACGGTAACATCTGCCTTTGTGAATTTGCCATTCGTACGGCATTTTACAAATTTGTCGACCGCCACTTCTCGGTTACTTATCTTACTGACACTTTTGTTAATGCCCCCTATGAGTACCCTGCTAATTAATTTTTTGCTTAAAAGTTTCGGGATCTCACAGGTGACCCCTGCAGGGAGTATAACTATAAAACACGGGGTGCCCCGCCAATTAACTCTTGCATTTCTATTCTGCAAATTCAGCAGCCTTGGCTAATGTTCTGTATGGGTTTAATCATGTAAACTTGCCCCCGAGCCCAAATTTCTACCAGCTTTGACCTGCTACCTGATCCGACCTGCAATCAGCTTTATATAAGTGTCATCATGACATCATCAGAAACTTGAAAGTGACATCATCTGACAGAAGGGAATTACAGAAGATAATCCTATTTTGAGATCTAACATGTCAACCTACAGTCACACCCATAATGCTCCCAATACCTGCAATTTTGCGGGTACCCAACCCTTGAAAGTCTACAGGGCTGAGAGTACGGGCAAGCGGGGCGAAATTCACCATTGTGACTGTACAATGTGAACAACTGCAGTGTGTCAAATGGGGACTAAACCTGCACTCGAGCCCAAATTTCTACCAGCTTTGACCTGCTAACTGATCCGACCTGCAACAGCTTTATCCAAAGGCTCATCTGAAATAAATGTCATCATGACATCATCAGAAATTTGAAAGTGACATCATCCAATAGAAGAGAACTACAGAAGATAATCCTATTAAGAGATCCAACATGTCAACCCACAGTCACACCCATAATGCTCCCAATACCTGCAATTTTGCGGGTACCCAACCCTTGAAAGTCTACAGGGCTGAGAGTACGGGCAAGCGGGCGAAATTCACCATTGTGACTGTACAATGTGAACAACTGCAGTGTGTCAAATGGGGACTAAACCTGCACTCGAGCCCAAATTTCTACCAGCTTTGACCTGCTACCTGATCCGACCTGCAACAGCTTTATCCAAAGGCTCATCTGAAATAAATGTCATCATGACATCATCAGAAATTTGAAAGTGACATCATCCAATAGAAGAGAACTACAGAAGATAATCCTATTAAGAGATCCAACATGTCAACCCACAGTCACACCCATAATGCTCCCAATACCTGCAATTTTGTGGGTACCCAACCCTTGCAAGAATATAGGGCTGAGAGTACGGACGGGTCGGGGAGAAATTCAAAATTGTGAATGTACAATGTGAACAACTGCAGTGTGTCAAATGGGGACTGTGTATGGAACTAATGAAGTTTGGAATCAGGGATGGACTGGGCCTGTGGGATACCAGGAAAAAACCCGGTGGGCCCCAGCCCTTGTGGGCCCAGACCTGCCGCCACCTACAGCACGTGCTGCCCCCTGATCATGTCCCCCCAGCCCCAATGGTGGCCACCACTACCTCACAGGTAAGAGCGGAGGCCTGCAAGGAGGGAGTTGTGGCTGGGGCAGGTGACAAAGGTAGGGGAGCCCAGTGGGAAGATCGGGGGGGCCTCCAGTCTGATGCTGTTTGGAATGATCAGAGACTTGTGGCCTGATTCCAATGTCCCAGCAGCAATTGGGCCAATACACTTGTTACAGAGGATTTTGTGCACTGCTGGTTCCTCCCAACTTGGCAGTGTGTCAGGGTTTCCCAGTTATTATTCTTATACAGGTGTTTAATATGAATTAAATGCATCAACAAAAGATGGGACCCCTATCTCACTCTGGGTTTTCTCTGGGTACCCCAGTTTCCTCCCACACTCTAACCACTTACAGGCAGGTAACCGGCAGCTAATACAATTGACCATAGTGAATATATGAACCAGGGTTGGACAGTTTTTTTTTGTGGTAAAACCAGGAGTCTTTAGAGAGGCAGCTAATTCCTAAATGTTTCTGTGGGACATATCTGCTGGTTCTATCCTGGTTCTGCTGGGTTACAGTACTTGTGTCTCATCTGCTTTCTGGCATGTGGGCTTGGACAAGCTTAGAATTCTAGAATGGTTCCCACTCAATACATCTGCAACCATCATCCGCATTTATTTGTATCAAATCGCTCATTACACAGAAGGAAGCGGAGTCTCTTTCTCACAACACACACCTTGCTTTCTAGTTTCCATTCTGACCTTTTCTAAAAATGAAGGGGGCAATTTAGCAAAACACTTTGCTGACTGTCAGGAACAATGCATTATCCAATGTAAATATGTGTGTCTGTTCAGCTGGGTGTTTTATGCACAGAAAAATCATTCGTCTCTACAGGGTGTTAGTGCTTAACAGCAGTGCTGATCTCTAACACCCGCTGAATCATTCATCTCTAATTTAACTTCTAGTAGAGCTTAAAGATTCAGACAATTTTTACAAGGTAACCACCATTTGCGCATGGTGAAAAAATATTTTGCATTAAAGCTAGAGATGTACAGAAGCCACTATTTTGGATTCGGCCGAACCCCCAAATCCTTCGCGAAAGATTTAAACGAATACCGAACCAAATCCTAATTTGAATATGCAAATTAGGGGTGGGAAGGGGAACATTTTTTTGCTTCCTTGTTTTGTGACAAAAAGTCACGCGATTTCCCTCCCTACCCCTAATTTGCATCTGCAAATTAGGATTCAGATTCGGTTTGGCCGGGCAGAAGGAATCAGCTGAATCTGAATACTGCTGAAAAAGGCCGAATCCTGGATTCGGTGCATCCCTAATTAAAGCCAATGCTAACCCCAAAATAAATCTTTGCCCACTAAAAGAAAATGTAAATCTAAGCGACGTTCCAATCTACATTCATTAAAATAGTTCAGTGGTGTTATACGTGTAATTGCTGTTCAAAGTAGGACTTGCTCATCCCATTCTCTACTTCTGGCTCTGCCTTTTTAAACAGCTGGTAATAATATTTCCAAAAGTCAGGTACTGAAAAGAATGGGGGCAGGCTTTGCCTTCAATAGTTTTATTTTTGGGTTGATGCCTCCTTTAATAATATAACCATATAGGTCATTTGCCTCTCTCACTAATAATTAATAATATTAAAACAAGGTCACAAATAATAATAGAAAGTAATTGCAAAAAGGCTTTATTTCTGGGGAATTTATCTGTAACCAACTGAATTGAAAAAAAGTGTCATGAACAAGCCTATTGGGTATCGAATTGAAACTCTGTTGCTTACTGAGCTGATACAGGGAAATGTAAGAGGGAAACAACACTAAAACATAAATTAAACATTTTATTCTTATTTTTTTATTTTACACGTACAAAACTGGAAGCCACTGAAACAAGCAATTGCTGTCATTTACTGTCAAATACTGGGTTTTGTAATGGTGAGCTGCCCCTTTAAATTCACAAAGAGGACATGAAGGGAGTTTAGAAATACACCTGATCCTTAAAGGTATACTGTCCTTGCCTGTGTTTCAAATGAGGGGTGGGCATGTGCTAATGGTTCCTGCCATAAGCACAATAGGAGGGGGACAGCCAATCACAGCCCTGTAGACACACAAGCAAAGACAGGTTACAGTTCCCTATCAGGTCCTGCTAGCTGCTGATTGGTTCCTATACTGCAGTGAGCTGAGTGCCGCCTGGGAAAGGAGAACAGATGGGCGGGACTAGTAGTGTTTTGGCAGAAAGTTTCATTAAATCATTACTTTTTTAAAGCACATTCCTTCTATATTTAGAGGAGTTTATTGTACTGGTGCATTCTTGTTCTTTACACAATGAGGGTCATTTATCAACACTGAGCAAATTTGCCCATGGGCATTAAGCCATGGCATCCAATCAGATTGTTGCATTCATTGTTCTATTTGCAACTGGCTTTAAAAAGCTAATCGCTGATTGGTTGCTATGGGTAACTGCCCATGGGCAAATTTGTCCCGTGTTGATAAATGAGCCCCAATATGTCTCATAAACATTTTGTGCTTTTGTGTAACAAACCTCTTGCCTAATAAACAACTGGTATTCAGTGGCGGAACTACAGGGTGTGCAAATGGTGCAGCGGCACCAGGGTCCGTGCCCCTGCACCCCTATGGAGCCTGCAAGCCGCATCCCAACACAGGGAAAAAGTTGCCAGGTTCTCCACCACAGCACACTCCTCCGGCGGCATGCTGTGTGTGACGTCATCGTCGGCACCATGCGCCGCACATAGCCAGTGGTGTGCGCCTGTAGCGCCACAGTGGTATTAAGTGATATTCTGATAATAAGCTCAGGGGAATAAATGTTATATTACACGGATGCATTTTGCCCATTGATGTGAAGCCATTATATTTAATACAATAGAAATAGAGATATAAATAGATTTTTTTACAGAATTCCAGAGATATATCCCCTGTGATATAGAATCCACTGTGATAAATCTGAAGGAAAACTAAATATATTTATGTTGGTCAGATAAACAAAAAAAAAGATGACGTACTTGTTAATATTACACACACAGAAATATATATATATGAAGAATCACCGAGTATCTGAAACATGACGTGGATTCCAGAAGGCCAGTGCTCTTCCAGTTTAAAACAATTCCAATCATTTAAGTCAGCAAAGTCCATTCTCTGAAGCACACACAAAGAACCAGCAGCTTTTTTGTACCCAAAAGGTTATACTGCAAGTTGTTACAAAAGTATGGCCACATTTAATGGTTTTGAGTAGTCCGATTGGAGAAATCACTGAAACGTGGCCATTTTACATGGGATAAAAGCTAGTAGAGATCGGTAAAGAAGGGTTGGGTGATTAAAGGGGTGGTGGTTATGCATGTATTGGTGGTGAAATGCAACATCTTGCAGTCATATTGCATTCTAGAATTCAAAGCTTTGCATCTTCTCTGATGCCGCGTGCAAGGAAGCACATGATTCACACAGGTGAACCCATGCAGGATACTTACCTTTTCAGAAATTGCATGACCATAGAGATTAGAGATGAGCAGGGGTCAAAATACTCGCAAACACCAAAACTACCACCTGATTTTGGCAGGTTACATTGGTATCTGAACCTACAGCCCATAGAAAGGACAGAGAAATAGAGGGGGAGAAGATAGAAAAAGACAAGATATAGAGGGAGACAGAAGAAATGCACAACTTTTCTTCTGTATGTTTACTATTGTATCACTGCCCTAGACATTTATGAATGTGTTTAGAAACTGGCGGCTCCAGATCTGCCATCAATCACAATTCTCATCATTCTCATTCAGCCATTGGATGGTAGGAGCTGTTTTTGTGTTTTTTATGAGGGAAAGAGCCGCCAGTTTGTTGCCCTTGAATTATGGCACTGCAAGGTGAGATATTAAAGGGGAGTTGACCTTAAATGAACCGTTAGTATGTTGTAGACTTTAGTAGCCTAAGTAACTTATTGTCATTCTTTGTCTTTTTCTTTCCACTATTCAGGCTGCCTCCTATACAACCCTATGTAGTTACCCCCCAAACTGTTTCCCCTTGAGGGTCAGACATAATGGCTGGGGGCAGCGTCAGACTGGAGGGGAGGAGGGGGTTTTTTCCTGGTGTCCAGCCTGAAGGCTTACATTTGGGGAGGATTCCTTTTGCAATTCTTGATACGCCTGGAAGTCCAGTTTGAAAGCTGATTGGATGTACAGTAAATACATATTGGCTTCCATAGATATGTTTTAAATTATGGCTCCATATATATTTAACCTGGTTATGGGCCATTACTTGGGGTTATTTACTAAAATCTAAATTTCAAATTCAGATATGTGCCTCTCCCGTTGACTTATACAGGACCTCGACAGGTCTGAGATGGCATATTTTAGGATTTGGGTATTTTGCAGCGTTGGGGCATAATAAATCTCAAAAAATGAGTTTTTTCCCCTCTAAAAATTTAAATTTTCTAGTGAAAATCTAGAGATTTTAATATTCGGATATTAATAAATAACCCCCTAAAGGTTGAACCTCAAAAAGGGGGTTTGATCTAAAAACACTGTATTAGGGTTACACACCCTGACTCCCAGAAGTGCTTTAAAGAGCAACATCAGTTTTTAATTGACATTGACAATTACTATTTAGACTTCTCTTATGTCTCCTTCTGCCTGGCATTTAAACCCCTAGCTGGTTGCTATGGTCAGACAGAGCTTTTTTTGTTTGGTCCTGGAGTCCCTATTATCTACAAGATCCTAAACAGTTATTTTCAGTAAACGTCCCCTTTAATGAAAATGAAACATTTATGAAAGGAGTTTACAGTCTTTTTTTGTGTGTGACTCCTGCGTCATTATCATGTGCATGAAATGCGATATGTATAGTCTGAATGTTAATGAGGAGAAGAACCCTATAGCATTCAGTTTGGCTGAATTATGCCGTACAAATGCTCATAATATAAATATCACAAGGCCGTGACCTCACTCTCAATCACATATACTGATGTGAAAATAAATATCAACGCAAGAAGTGTGTTTTATACTGGGAATAAATCAGTAGTCGGTTCTAGAGAGAAGATAGATTAGAGAGTAGTATAAACACGTTCACGGACCACTAAACTTACGAATACTCGTTTTGTTCTGAATTCATAGTGATTGGATTATAACCTTGACGTATTCATGAATATAACTTCAGGTTAATAAGGAGAGAGTTCTGATTAGGTGAATAATTGGAAATAATTTAATGTAAAGAAAATCCTGCTGCCAGGAATATATTGAACATGTAATTGGGGGCTTTGGATAAAATACTAACGAATAATATAGAAGTAGGCAACATAAGCACTAAATTCAAATGAGCTAGAAAAAATCTGAGGCCTTGACGGAATATAGTGGGTCACATGCTTTAAAATGTAAGGAGACTGAAGCGTGGTTAGCTAAAGCTCACAATCTAAAGCATTCAGGTTTGATCCAGTTATAAGGCATGTAAAGCACACAAGCTAGAATAAGGGGCACAAGCCTGTACCTTTCCTCCGCCGATGCCTCTTTAAGCTGCTGGTGAGGTTTCGTGCCTTCCATTTCCCGGATGCTCACTGCATAGATCTTTGTCGTATAATCAATTGATTTCTCTCTTGCCACGTCACTGTCGTAACCTACACACACATCATTGTATTCAGCTGGATTTTGGAACAATGCTTTATAAGGTAACTTTTAATAATCATCAAAATGTTTGTCTTTCCATTGGGGTTAAAGAAAAAAACTTGTATCCCCAAAACCTTTATAAAAGAAGGGGATCATGGTCACAATATCCTTGCCTCTTCCACTGCCACGGGGTACAGGTGTGATATATATATAGTGAATTTAGAGGCATTTGTCTATAGCAGAGCTTCCCAGACTGAGGCGATGGAAGGCATGGAGGCCAGTTAAAGGAGTTGTTCACCTTTGAGTTAACTGTTAGTATGATGTAGAGAGTGATATTCCGAGATAATTTGCAATTGGTTTAAATGTGTTTTTTGAGATATCTGGCTGTTTATTTAGTAGCTTTCCTGTAGGCAATATTATCAATCTGGTTGCTAGGGTCCAAATTATTCTAGCAACCATTCATTGATTTGAATAAGAGACTGGAATATGAATAGGAGAGGCCTGAATAGAACGATGTATAAATAATAAAAGGTAACAATAACAATACATTTGTAGCCTTATAGTTTTTAGAAGGGGTAAATGACTGTAAAAAATTAAGACCAGATGAAACGTTGTTTAGAATTGGCCATTTTATTACATACTAAAAGTTCCCTGGAAGGTGAACCACCCCTTTAAAATGAGATCTGATGAGATTTTAGAGGCCCAGGTTGGTAAATTATGGTGAGATTTGGGGTAAGCACCTATATGTTATCCAAGATATTCTTGGAACTGTAACTTTATGGCTAATAGAGAAATTTCATATATCTCCACTCTTATTATGAGCTATGGGGAGCCTTGGCCCAAAAGGGGAGAGGTGGTTAACCTAAATAAATCTGAAAACCACTGGTCTATACTCACACTGTGTGGGCAGGTGGAAACTCATCAAACTATTACCAAGGGGATATGTGGTGTTTTTAACTTTGCCAAATATCATAAAAGGTGCAGGGATAAAAAAAAATAAAGACTCCTGCATCTGTAGTGAAGACCACCCTCAAGCTATTTGTCAGAGCTAACTGCAAGCAAGATATCAGGTTGTAACAGCAAATCTCCAAGCCAGGGAGTGCGCTCAGTACCAGCTGAAGCTCCTGGGAAATGCCACCAATTAAATGTAACAAATCATAACAGTTGCTCTGAACCAGGTATATCTTATAACCAATATATCTTATAGGGGGGTTCCTTTCCTAGCAGATGTATTAGAGGTCACTCTATTAAACTCACCAGACATCATGTCTCTCTACATGCAGGATTTGTGCAAAAGGCAGTTATTTTGTTGGATTTTGTTTGTACTGGAATCAGTTATTTGAGTGAGCTCTAATACATCTGCTAGGAAAGGAGCCCCCTATAAGATACATTGGATCTAAATGTCAGTGAATATCTGACACCCAACTGCCACATGAAGACAGAATGAAGAAAATTAGAATTTCAGAAATTATGCAGTTGTATTTAGAAAGTTTTTTATTTCAATATGATGATGCTTATATTAAATTTTCATTTTTGCAATAGTTCCCCTTTAAGGTAAACTCGAGGAACATGCTCAGTAGAGCTGCAGCTGTTGAGAAATTCCAGCAACGAATGTTCCAATTCATGGAGTTGGTGACGAGACTCGTGGAAACTGATCTTTACAATAAATGTTATTATTCCAAAACAACATTTTATGATGATGAACTTCCACTACAGAAGTATAGGGATCGGGATATGATTTAAATACCTCCATCTTCCTCTGCGTCCGTGTCCGACTCTTCACTGTCCACCGGTTTATTTTCCAAGCTCCCAAAAGCCTCACGAGTCCAAATCATAAGGGCTGTGTCTGCTCCGCCCAATGTCAGCAAGGTGGAGTCATCATACAACCACCTGACATTGGTCACATGGGCACTGTGTCCTACATATTTCTTAAATTTGGCATCACAACCCTGTACAATAAACACATTCAAATATAATAAAAAACTCTTTCAAGCCTAAGTGTTAGGCCTATATTGAAGGTGGTGAGAAATCAAATCATAATCAAATGTTAAAATGAAAGGATATCAACAGGCATATATATATATATATATATATATATATATATATATATATATATATATATATATATATATTCTTTTTAAAGGGATTATGTCATGTTTTTTATGGTTTTTTATTTCACTCTACCATTTAAAATGTTATTCTTGAACCAACAAATGTATTTCTTTAACTGTGGAGGCTCCATCTCAGTGCATTGTGCCCGATTCTGAGCTTTGAGAAGGAGCCAACACTTCAGGGTGGAACTGCTTAGAAAAAGCTATTGTTTCTCCCCTTCTCATTGTATTTCAATGCGACCCAAGTTGTGCTCCCTAGTGGTAAACATGAGAATAGCACCCAAGTAGGAAAAAACAGGGGTTTTCCTGCCTGGCTGCTATTCTCGTGTTTACCACTAGGTGGGGCTAGGGAATACTGCAAATGAATCCTTCAGCAGAGGTATTAGGGAGCTGCTATTTGGTTACCGTCCCATAGTTCTGTTGTTAGGCTGATGTGGGGAGAAGGAAGGGGGTTGATATCACTCCAACTTGCAGTACAGCAGTAAAGAGAGACTGAAGTTTATCAGAGCACAAGTCACAAGACTGGGGGCACCTGGTAAGTGGATCATGTCTAGCCCATGCTAAATTTCAAACTTAAATATAAATAAATCTGTTTGCTCTTTTAAAAAAATGGATTTCAGTGCAGAATTCTACTGAAGCAGCACCATTAACTGATGCTTTTTGAAAAAATCATGTTTTCCTGTCACAGCATCCCTTTAACCTATTCATAAAAATGTAATTTAGTCAAAGCTGTTCTTTTCATTTTGCTTTTCAAAGGGCTGATGCACAATTATACAGAAACACACAAGCTAACCATTATGTTTGTGTCGTCATCACGCTACCAGTAAACGGAGCTACTTTCCTATGTTGCATTACAGATGGGTGCAGGTGTGTTTCATTTGCACAGTGTGTCTGAGTATACACACTACAGCCAGTAACACAACTGCCAGCCAGTGCTAATGCAATCTCATAGAGGATTACCTTTACGGGATACGAAAAGAGTTTCACAAATCCAAAATCATCGCCTGTGGCTAAAGCTTTCCTGTCTTTGGTAAGAGAAGAGGCATTCACATCGGTTATATCACTATGAGCGGGCCAGATGCCTTCACAAGTCGGGCCCAGCACACAAGTCCAGGTGTGCCACTCAATTTTCTCCATCTGAAAGCAAAGCTCATATAAACAAATGACATGGATATGGTAAGATATTTCCATTAATCTGACTTTATGCAGTGACCAGATTGCTTTTAATTTTATTTTCCCTTATTCTGATGTGCTGGGTTGGAAGAAATATTACTTTGGGTATTTATACCTGCAGGGACTTTGGGGCCCAATGAGACAACAGACCCATAGGCAGCTGGGAAGCCCAGAATAGTAGTGGGTCTGGAAGAGTTGTTGGTTGAAAAGATTTGATAACAGGTGTAGTTAGAATCTAGTCACATGAAAATAGATTCTAATTACAACACCGGACAGTGCTGGAACCACATATAGACACATTTTGAGGGTTATTTATTAATCTGGAACAGCAAAAAGTTGTGAGTTTTACCCAAAAGTAAAGACCAAAATTATAATAAAAATTCAAATAATTTACCAGGACATAAAGCCTGTGAGTAAGTGCCCCAGTAGGCACGAAACGCGTTAGGCGGTCATCTGTATATCCTAATAAATGATTTGAATTTTTAGTAAATTTTCTTATTGACTGGGACACAAGAGGTACAAAGAGTCTTTACCAACTCACAACTTTTTGCTGTTCCAGATTTTTGCACCCATGGACTGGGGTGAACTGTGATCATTTCTCTCCTTTCATTAAATTCTTTTGGACATTTTTATTCTTTTTTTTTTCTTCATAATGGAACAGTTATTGCCCTAGTATACCAAGTTCTTTAATGTTTGGTTATTTATTAATCTTCGAGTTGTTTTTTCCATGAAAATTCTAATTTTCGAGATTATTTTTTGGCCAAAAATTGTTTCGAGATGTATTATACCCGACCCTGGAAATAGCTTGAATCTGAAAATACACCATCTAAAACCTGTTGAGGTCATGTAGGAGTCAATGGCAGAGGTTCCTTGAATCAAGATGCCTTCATGATGTTCAAGTTTTTTTGTAAGCATTTTGCTTGAAAACTCGATCAATTAGACCGACTTGAGTTGTTTTTTCCCCGAAAACTCAATTAATTCCAGTTTTCAGGTTTTCCAACTTGAACTTGTTGAATTGAGTTTTCACCATTTAAGTTTTTTTCTTAAATAAGAAATCATTCGAGTTGTGAAAAAAGCTCACATAGCTCTAAAATTCGAATTTTGATAAATAACCCCCTTTATATCAGTCTGAGCAAAAAGGACCAATGAGGCAGATCAGGATGTGTGAGGCTTTATTAATGTGAGAAATGAAATGATTTCATAAGCTTTGTAAGCAATGATTCTAAGCAACAAGACTTGCCCCCACTAATACAGCACCTGTCTGCATTATTGCCAAAGAATGAATAACAGCAAGAGATATTGGCAGCATCAAAGTGATAAAAAAAATAATTATTATTCTGATAAAAAATAAAAAAGTTAGATTCTTAAAAAAAAAAGAAGAAAAGAAACACCTAAACTTGTGGGAGTATGTTGGCCTTAAACGGGAGATAATAATGAACTGTTTAAAAACACTTACCTCTGCGACTTTAATGACATAGCGTTTTCCTCTTGGAGCTTCGAAAAATAATTGTTCTTTGGCACCAGAATTAACTTGCAGCAGCTTTCCTTTGGCACGAAAAAAACAATGCAAAGTCAGATTTCAAAAATCTCAACAATAAACTAGAAATACAGAGGAATTCACTGGCAAGCTAGTTAGAAACTAAGCAAACGGAAATGATATGAACAACGATACATTCTAAATATGACAAAAAAGACTTTAAAGGGGGAGGATTTATTGAAACTCAAATTTTCCATTTTTATTAGAAGAAAATCAACCTAACTCGATCCACTAATTTACCTCATTTATAGAAAAAATCAGGTTGAAAAATTGGGTGCGGGAAAAGTCTGGCTACACAGCAGCTTGTTTATATAAAATTAGGGAAAATCATATCATACTTACCGAGATTTTCCTTTCCTGGACTGTAACACGGCAGTGGGCAACAACGGGTTAATCCCCTCCAGCCTCGCGATGGGACAGGAAATACTAAATAAAAACAGCTCCCGCCCCCTGGCCGCCATCTTTGATTCTGGAGTCTCCCCCATGAGGGTGGGAAGCCATGCCCACTGCCGTGTTACAGTCCAGGAAAGGAAAATCTCGGTAAGTATGATATGATTTTCCCTATTCCTGTTCCTTAACACGGCAGTGGGCAACAACGGGATGTACCAAAGAATACACAACAATAAAGAGGGAGGGCGATTTCTAAATATTTAATGCTGAATTCAGTACTGAAGTTGCGAAAGAGGAAGGTTTTTTTTTGCAAACACATCAAATTTATAGTGATTAACAAATGTCTGGAAAGATGACCAGACGGCTGCTCTGCAGATTTCTTCTGAAGTGGTCCCTGCATGGAAGGCCCATGATGCCGCCATGCCTCTGGTTGAATGTGCCTTAATGGAAGAGGGTACTGAGTTGGAGTTTAAAGTATAGGCCATCTGGATACACTCCTTGATCCATCCTGCTATCGTGGATTTAGAAGGCTGAGCTCCTGCCTTTTTTCCCTGCGGGATCACCAAGAGGGAGTCTGAAGTTCTTATATTCTGTACTCTTTCTAGGTAGGTCTTCAGGCATCTCACCACATCCAGCTTGTGCCATGTTTGTTCCGCATCCGATTCAGGTTTAGGAAAGAAGGTAGGTAGTACAATGTCCTGGGAGGTATGGAATGGAGAGACCACCTTGGGATAAATTTATCTGCAGTTTTTAGTACTACCTTATCCTGCAGAAAGGTAAGTTTTCCTTCCTTTATTGATAAGGCTTGTAGTTCTCCGACCCTCCTAGCGGAGGTGATTGCCAATAGAAAACACATTTTTAAGTTGAGCAACTTTAGCGATATATTCTGTAATGGTTCGAAGGGCTCAGAGGTAAGTGTCTTCAGAACCAGACTTAAATCCCAGGGAGGAACTTGAGGTCTAGTGACTGGTACCAGTCTTTTTACTCCCTGGAAGAATTTCTTAATCAGGGTATGCTGAGACCAGTTGATTTTTGAAAAGTGAGATATTGCAGTGACCTGGCCTCTGAGAGTAGCAAGGCTGAGCTTCAGTTCCAGTCCCTTCTGTAAAAATTCAACCACCTGCACTTCCGAGATGTCCCTAGGATTGATTCCTGTTTTCTTGCACCAATCAATGAACTTTTCCCAGGTGGAGAAGTATTTTTGCAGGGTGTTGGGTTTTCTGGCTGCTATCAAGGTAGTTATGGAGGCTTCAGAGAGCCCTGTAGATAAGAGGTTCAGCCTTTCAAGAGCCAAGCCGTTAAGTTCCACCTGTCTGGATGTGGGTGGACTATTTCCCCCTGTGTCATTAGATCCTCCCAGGGAGGGAGACTGAGTGGGGAGTCCTTGGATAGAATCCAGATTTGAGAAAACCAAGATCTCTTTGGCCACCAAGGTGCCACCAGGACTACTTCTGCATGATCCTCCTTTATCTTCCTCAGAACCCTTGGGATCAGAGAGAGAGGAGGGAAGATGTATGCTCTGCGAAACCTCCATATCATCGAAAATGCGTTCACTTTCCACGCATTCCGCTCCATTGTCCATGACACAAACTTTGGAAGTTTCGTGTTCACACTCGATGCCATCAGATCGAGACAAAATGGGCCCCATCTTGCAGATATCATGTTGAAGGCCGATTGGTGCAGTTCCCATTCTCCGGGTGTGGACATTGTTCTGCTCAACCTGTCTGCTTGTACATTCTGCAGCCCCGGAATGTACTCTGCCTTCAAATCCTTCAAGTTCTTCTCTGCCCATGTGAATATAATCATGGTCAAGTCTAATAAGCTTTTTGATCTTGTCCCTCCTTGCTTGTTCAAGTATCTGACCGAGGTCATGTTGTCCGATTTTATCAGTATTGACTTGTTTCGACAATGTTTTCTGAAAGTTAGTAGTCCTAGCCATATTGCCTTGAGCTCCTTCCAATTGGAAGACCTTGCAATTTCCACTGGAGCCCATTTGCCCTGAGTTTCGACTCCTTGCATGTGGGCTCCCCATCCCCATTTGCTTGCATCTGTGGTTAACACTATCCAAGTCGGTTGTCTCAAAGATACTGGGTGTTCTAGATTCGTTGTTCTTGTCCACCATTTTAATGACTGGATCGTGGATGATGATAAATGAATCTGTTGATGGGGCCGAAGGTGATTGTGATCCCATTTGGATAGGAAGTTGTTTTGCAGGACTCTGACATGATAGGGAGCCCACTTCACGCAGTCCACTGTGGAAATGATCTTCCCCAGTAATCTCTGGCAGTTTACTGCTGAATGTACTGGCCTGGCTCTGAAGGTCCTTATGGATGCTTGGATGTCCCGAATTCTCCTTACTGGAAGGGAGAGATTGAAGTTCCTTGTGTCTATTATTACTCCCAAGAATTCCATCTGCTGGGCAGGGGAAGAGATGCTTTTCTCCCAGTTCAATATCCATCCCAGACTTTGGAGAAGATCGGACACCCTTGTTCGATGGTCCTCTAGAATCTCCTTCGAAGCTGCTTTGATGAGGATGTCGTCCAAGTAAATAAACAACTGGATCCCTTGCAATCTTAGGTGAGCTATGATGGGTGCCATGATCTTTGTAAACAGCCTTGGGGCTGTTGCCAAACCAAAGGGAATTACGTTGTATTGGAAATGATCGTTTAAGACTTTGAAACGAAGGAATTTCCTGTGAGCTTCTTTTACTGGGATATGCCAATATGCATTCTTTATGTCTAGCTTTAC
This sequence comes from Xenopus petersii, assembly GCA_038501925.1. Classification (NCBI taxonomy): domain Eukaryota; kingdom Metazoa; phylum Chordata; class Amphibia; order Anura; family Pipidae; genus Xenopus; species Xenopus petersii. Next base: position 174,040,920 of record CM076680.1, on the reverse strand, counting down.
CAGCCAGTCGTCTGGGTCCACACACTGGGTGATAGACCTCAGGGTTTCCATCTTGAAGGATGGGACATCCAACCGTTGGTTCAGCGTTATGAGATTGAGGATTGCTCTGAACTCTCCGTTCTGCTTTTGTCTGAGGAAAAGGTGGGAGTAATTTCCTGAAAATCTTTGCTCTTGTGGCACCTTTGATATCACTTTTTCTTTCAGTAAGTTTTGGATGATGGACTTTAAAGTGAGGGACTTCTTTGCCGACCTTGGTTTGTCTGAAGAAACAAACTGATGGGGAAGATTCCCGTGCGGATTTATTCCATACCCTTCTGCTATCACGTCCATAATCCACTTGTTCGGACAAACTCGAGCCCACATTGCACTGTATGATGTTAATCTTCCTCCCACATGCAACGGGACTCCCACACCTTCATGCTCTGGGTTTCTCGGGCTTAGTGTTGGCCCCTTTGGACTGAAAGGACTGATTTCTATAGTTAGGCCCTTGTCTCCATGGCCTAGAGAACGGTTTGCCTGGCTTGTATTGTCTGACTTCTTTGAAATTTCCTCTGATGTTTCTAACTGGATTTCTTTTTTCCCTGCGATCCTGCGGGAGAAAAGAGGATTTTCCGGCAGACGCCTTGGAAATGATCTGGTCTAGTTCTGGACCAAACAACAAGTTCCCCTTGAAGGGAAGGCTGCATAAACATAGCCCTCTCCTGGCCACCACAGACAGACTCATGGATTTAGCTGCCAATTTTATGGATTCTAGAGAGGCTTCGGCCGCAAACTCGTTGGCCAGTTTTATATCTTGTAGCAACTCGACCAACTTTCCTCTATCTGTACCACTTTTAATGGAGTCTTCAAGTTCTTGAAGCCAAATTTTGTTAGCTCTTGTTACAGAAGTTGTTGCTATGGCCGACTTACAGGCTGCCCCATTGGCGACGTAAACCCTCTTAAGGGCTCCATCCTGTCGCCTCTCCATGGTGTCTCTAAGGGAAACACCCTCATCCACTGGTAGCGTGGTCCTCCTGGCCACTCTGGTGATTGCCGCATCCACCTTAGGAGGGTTCTCCCACACCTTAGCCACATCTGTTGCAAAGGGGAGTAGTTTCTTAATTCTTCTAGGAACTACTTGCTTCCTATCAGGGTTATCCCATTCGGATTGGATGGAAGTTTTGATTACCTCGTGCACTGGGAAGAGGTGGTTCTTTTTTGAGGATGATTTAAACATTTTATCTTGCTTTACCGGAGATTTTTCCTGATCTTCCAGATCCAAGGTTTTCCTTACTGCTTTAATCAGTGGTTCAACCATGTCAGTATTGAAGGCTGACTCATCCTCCTGTACAGAATCTCTGTCTGAAATTTCCCCTTCCGTATCGCTAGATATCTCTGAAGTAACCACCCCCCCTATGTTCAAGGGGGTAATTACTCCTGAACTGCTTCTGCCTGCAATGGAAGCTGCTCTTTGATCTAAACCTTTCAGTACGTTCTCAGTGACTTGTGTCATCATAGAAGCTACAGATTGATTTATAGTCTCTTTCATCCAACCCATCATATCTGACATTTGCGGTGAGTCAACTCCAGAAGCTTCACTTAGACATTTTCCACACAATCTCTTATCCGGCAAGGCATTGCTTGAGCAGGATGCACACTCTGTTCTGGCCACCTTCCTTCTACTCCCTTCTCTGCTAGGAGGACTCCTAAATAAAAATAAAATACATATCAGTAATGTTTACTGATCCAAATAGTGTTTGAGGGCCCCTCCCCCGATTACTGTTGTGTTCACCTCTCAACAAACATCACTCACCCCCTTGAGCCCGAGTGAGACCTTCGGCAGCTCATTGCAAAAATAAGGATCCTCCAGTAGCACCTGTAAAATTTCACTATTTAATTCTTGTCCCAGAAGGATCCCTATGGGCTTAAGCAATGGTCAGGGGAAAGGCATACTTACAACAGTACCCTCCTGACAGCACAATTGGCACCAGACACTCCTTACCAGTTCAGCAGCCATAGGGGAGAAAAAGCGCTTCTTTTAAACTTGAGCGCCAAGCCTCAGGCGTCTTCCGCGTCTACTTCCGGGTTCGCGTGTTCGCGCATGCGCAAAAGCGCCAGCGCCATCTTGGAGGCTGACGTCAGCGTCTTATTGCGCACATTGCCTGGGGAGGCGTTTGCGACTTACGGCGCTGTTGGCACACATGGCCCAGGCCTGCCAAGGCTTCTCTGGAGACACACAAGAGGTAACCAACCCCGGTCCCAGGACTTCAGAAAGGGGAGAGGTACCCAGTCTGGACTATTGGGGGTGACGACAGGAGAAAAAAAGATGGCGGCCAGGGGGCGGGAGCTGTTTTTATTTAGTATTTCCTGTCCCATCGCGAGGCTGGAGGGGATTAACCCGTTGTTGCCCACTGCCGTGTTAAGGAACAGGAAATAGTAGTTCTTATCTGTTATCTACTGTGTATCCTGTGCTGGAATGGCTGCCCCCCAGTTTCTCATATTCAGAGGAGGCCCAGGTGCAGGTTTCTGAGCCAAGCACCATTTGGGCCGACCCCCTTTGCTATCTTGTTCATTTCCTGACCCTGGAAGCATTCAATAAGCATATGGCTTTATACCTCTTGTGTCCCAGTCAATATGGGTGATGTAGCTTGATGCTCCCTTGCAGATACCAACGCGTTTGCTCGTCAGCACATTATAAATATCTACAAAGTTATCATGGGAAGCCACGGCCAGATATTTCCCTGCATCTGAAAGCAAAAACACAAAGGTTATTTTACAATCACACGGTACAATGGCTCAATCCAATTATGCTAGACTTCATTTTATGGTATCTATGTACATGTATGGGACCTGTTATCCAGAATGCTTGTGGCCTGGAGTTTTCCATAAATTTAGATCTTCATACCCTAAATCTACTAGAAATCAAATAAACATGAAATAAAGCCAATAGGCTGGTTTTGCTTCCAATAAGGATTAATTATATCTTAGTTGGGATCAAGTACAAGTTACTGTTTTATTATTACACAGAAAAAGGAAATCGTTTTTAAAAATTTGGATTTTTTAGATAAAATGGAGTCTATGGGAGACGGTCTTTCCATAATTCAGAGCTTTCTGGATAACGGGTTTCCGGATAACGGATCCCATGTCTGGCTAGGAACGCATTTAGGGACTCTATACAGGCACAACCATAGAGTTTCCCTTAATAGTTGTCATTGCCAAACTAGATCTTTTTTTGTATCTCCGCATGCAGTGAGGCCTAGTGACTAGGGATGGGGGGTGATATGAGGTGCAGTTATCTTAAAGGAACAGTTCAGTATAAAAATTAAAACTGGGTAAATAGATAGGCTGTGCAAAATAAAAAAATGTATCTAATATAGTTAGTTAGGCAAAAATGTAATGTATAAAGGCTGGAGTGAGTGGATGTTTAACATAATAGCCAGAACACTACTTCCTGCTTTTCAGCTCTCTAACCCTGAGTTAGTCAGTGACTATAAGGGGGGCCACATGGGACATAACTGTTCAGTGCGTTTGTAATTGATCCTCAGCATTCAGCTCAGATTCAAAAGCAACAGTTATGTGCCCCCCCCCCTCAAGTCACTGATTGGTTACTGCCAGGTAACCAATCAGTGGAAAGCAAGAGAGCTGAAAAGCAGGAAGTAGTGTTCTGGCTATTATGTTACACATCCAGTCACTCCAGCCTTTATACATTACATTTTTGTCTAACTAACTATATCAGATACATTTTTTATTTTACACAGTCTATTTACCCAGTTTTTATTTTTATATTGAACAATTTCTTTAAGATAACTGCACCTCATATCACCCACCATCCCTAGTCACTAGGCGTTACTGCATGCGGAGATACAAAAAATTTCAGCTACAGAGGAGCACATAATGGTGTCTCACGCAAGGCTGCATCTAGGCAGTACCACCATCATAGAGATAAGGGGAAACAAGGTGGAGAAAGTAATGATATAACATTCTCTACTTTAGACAAAGACCCCAGTCAACATTTTTTTTTTAAAGTTATAGTTACCACTTGGGTTTTAAAACAATAATTTACACATTTAATTGTAACAGTATGTGCTTTCCTAATACCATTAAACCTAAACTATAACTGTAAAGGTGGCCATAGGCGCACTGATAATATTGTACAAAACTAATTTTGTACATTATCCATTGTGTGTATGGAAGGAGACGAGCCGACTGATATCGGCAGAAGATTTGGATATCGGTCTCTTGCCAATCGGACTGGCCAGAAAATTTTGATTGGACGCCTTTGAAGGCACCTGAACATCGGCCATTGTTAGTGCTGAATCACCAGACACAGGTAGAATTCTATTGTTTTTATATGTATCTCTGACGATTAAGCTCTACACGTGTGTATTGAAATGAATGATCTTTCTTGGAAAGATCATAATTGTAATGTCTATGGCCTCCTTTAGATGCGATTAATTGTAAGCACAGTCTATATAGCAGAACCAAAGTCAGGATCAATGAGTAGTAACATAAAAACATGGCGGATTCAAGTAGTACCTGGCGAAAACTTGATGTCAGCAATCATTTCCTTCCTGTGATGGAACGATACCATATCTTCAAGGGTATCTGCATTGACCACCAGGAAACTGCCGTCATTGAGACCTACAGCTAAGGCTTTTCCATCTGGCGAAAAGGCACAGCATCGCCCCCCTGAAATACATAAAAAAGGCCACAGAGATAAGTGAGTTGCTGGTAAGGTTTGTGGTTATGTGAGATTTCTGGAAAATGATGCTCCATTATTACTTATAAAGCAAACATACACATGTATATGAAACATGAAATATGAAAGCAAATCTACGTCGTCCATGTATTTCTTTTAACAAGACAGCAAATTATAAGGGCCTAGCCCATTATGTACACAGAACATTTCTTCTCAGTATATTTCCCTTGATGTACTGTATATAGGATAACGTTTTGCAATACGGTTTACTTGGCTTTCTATAGACTGCACTAGATTAATGCACCTACTGGTAATGTTTGCAATGAAATCATTATGATTTACTGTACTTTTCCCTGCACCTTGTGCTTGGCATGTTCCATCAGGTGCCACGGCATACAGTAACTGGTCCAATTCTTACCTATTCTGAACACATTAAATAAAGGGATTCTGTCACAGGAAAACATATAATCCAACAGTTAATAGTGCAGAGTCCTGCATTGGAACCCATTTTTCATAAGAGCAAACCGTTTTTTTCACATGGGGCTAGACATGTTCTTGGTTTCCCAGGTGCCCTCAGCCATGTGACTTGTACTCTGATAAACTTCAGTCACTCGTTACTGCTGCACTGCATGTTGGAATGATATCACCCCCTGATATAAGACTACAATTTATTAGTAAAACACCCAATCCTAAATGTGACTCCTCCAGTTAGACTGAGCAGGAGAAACAATAGCTTATCTGAAAGTAGTTCCATTGTGAAGTGCTGGCTTTTTCTGAAAGCACAGGGTCAGACACAATGGCCTGAGCTGTCTCCAACACAGCAATATGACAGCTAAATATATATTTATGGGTTCTTTATAAACATTTTAATTTGCTTGGAATAGGGGTGTCTGATACAGAGCCATGGCCCACAAATACTTCCGTCTATGTCTCCTACTACAGAACACAGAAGCAGACTCAGGCATGGTGCTTACAACACATGTAGTTTCACAGGGAAGACAAAATACAGGAGGATTCCCATCCCAGGTCCCAGCCCCATCCCAGGTCTCAGCCATAACTGGGTCAAAGTTTTAGGCAGTTTAGGTTCAAGAGAAAGGTAGGCAGATCAGATGACACAACCCACATTGACAAGATAATAAAGCTAAAATACAGTTATAAATATCCTATAAAATAGATCCTTCCAAAGGGTCCTTAGTGATGCTATAATCAGTGTTTAGTGATGAAAAGAACATGTGATCTGTTGTAAAATATGATGATATTATTAGTCACCCTGGAGATCCACAGCCAACATAAACACCTTCAACCTCTTGTCTTATATGGTCATGGAACTCTTCAGTAACTTCTAATTTCCACATATTTATCAATAAGGGGTACATTATGCCTTATATAATTTTCACAAGCTGTCTTTTTTTTCCATGCACATACTCACCCTTTTTAAGTTTCCGCACAGCCAGCATGCGGTGTTGGGAGGAGAGCTCCCAGATTCGAAGTGTTTTATCATCACTCACTGTGGCACATAAAGGCAGCTGAGGGTGGGTTGCCAGACCCCAAACTTCTCCTTCCATATGTCCCTGATACAAGTGAACCATCATTAATACAACTTATACAGTACAGTGAAGTATGCACTTTATAAAAGCAATAAAATAATAATTATTTCTAATTTTCCATACACAATGCTCTATCTTTGAACTATTGCTATTGATGTGTGGCCAAACACGTTGCTTTCTGTAAGCTGGGATATATATCAACAATTTTTTGGGGTTTAAAGGTAACACCCCACGCTGGAGCCCACAGATCATGCTCTAGCATTATTTTCTCCCTGAAATTCCATATTACTGAATTTTGCAGACCAGGCTCCACCATTGCAGGCCTCTCATGAGCTTGCAGGTTATTAATAAGAATAAGCTCATGAGCTGTCATTATAGAAGTTCTGTAGGCTTTACAGTGCAGCCTAACTAAATTTCACAGCATGCTTTTATGCATTAGGCAATACATGTTCTAATTAATTTGATCAGCCAGGAAAGAAATGCAATTTGCTGCTATATAATTGTATAACTGCAGCTGCAGATTCCAAACTATTTTTTGTTTGCCAGCAGAAACCTAATTTCCTAATTGAATTTGGCAGCACTAACGATATCCTTCACTGCGGCGATAAAGGCTGATGCAGTCTGCAGCTCACACAGGGAATGGATATAGTTTTACAGATTCCTGCTATCAATAGACGTGACAGAACAAAAGCTAACACTTCATTTCAATGTGCAGTATTTAGTGATAATCATATCATTGGTGGATTTAGCAAAACATTATTTTTACAGTTTCATTTTAGAAGTATGGGCTGCAGCACCAAAGAGGCTAGAGCTCACTAGTCCAACTGGTTGTACAGAATATAGAGGTAAGCAACAGTAAGTAGCTGTCTGGGATTGGAACACTAGCCTGTGTGTTGCTTGGTCTGTGCAATTTCCTATAGAGCCACCAGGGGCCTTTTTGTTCTGAAGTTTGATTTTCGCCAATGTCCATTGTATTCCACTCTTCTGTTCCCTTTTCTCCTCTAACCAAGTTATCCTTAAAAGTTTCATTTAAGCAATTAAGCCCCTTTATAAACCTGTTGCAGGCAACTCATAGTTGCTTGATCATTGAGCTTATCCGCCTGATTGTGCCTGAACCCTTCAAGTTCCTGTATCCTTGTCTAGTTCCTGAGCCCTTGTCCAGTTCTCTGCCTGCCTCGTATTGATCTCCTTGGTCTGTTAACTGGACTTATTTGCTCTCTGCCCTTGATTTTTGCCCCATTTACTGGACTCTGCTTGCCGATTCCTCAGTTGTTGTATGTATGTATACTCTAGTTTCTGTTTGCACATTATTCTGGTTGCACCTATTTTATTAAAACTCACTTCATCTTTACATGGCCTTTGGACTCAGTTCAGCCATTTATGGCTATTTACCCGGTTACCCAGCCTTAAGTCTCTCATCTGCCAGTCTCTCCTCAGTGTGTATTCATGACAGCAACCCTAAGGTAAAATTGGTATTATGCTGTGCAGTCCAAAGCTTTAGCTTGATGGCCAATTGATCAGATCTTCCAGTGGCCAGCCATATTTGTCCAGCTTTGGACAACCACAAGGACGTTTTGCTTTCTGAGATGAATACTTACTTAACTGCCATTTGCCTGTATATAATATATCAGAGCTGCTTGCCTTGTTCCACTTGAGAAATTTGCTTTCCATCAAGAAAAAAAACGCTATCAAATTAAATGAATATAATGGACAAATACATCTGAATCTGAGTTCAGAAGGTATATGACATTGTGGGGCTCATTTATAAACACTGGGCAAATTTGCACCTGGGCAGTAACCCATAGCAACCAATCAGAGGTCTGCGTTCATTGCTCAACCTGCAGCTGGCTGAAAAAAGCCACTCACTGGTTGGTTGCTATGGGTTACTGCCCAGGTGCAAATCTGCCCAGTGTTTATAAATGAGCCCCTGTGTACGTACTAGCTATGTGAGTGTAAGCTGTTGGTCATTGCTATCAGATTTTGTGGTCTAATAGTTCAGAGCTGCACTGAAATAATGACTTCCCCAATGAGCCTTTTCTTTAGTTCTTGAAATGTTTGCTTAGAATGATACCATTGTCCTTTGAGGAACACTTACCTGAACAAGCAGGGTCATTGGACCGCTTTTATCTATTTCAAGTATCTCTCCATTCTTGGTCCCGACAAGTATGTGTCCATGTCCCAAGGTAATGGCACGGATAGAAGGATTGTCTTCTAAAAGTAATCCTGAAGAAAATTTCATTTTTAAATATAATGTTTGCCAAACTGTCAACTAAAATCTGTCAATATTTTCTACTTTCAGACAGAGCTTGAGAAAATGTGCTAACACCTCATACTTTTTTTATTCTTGAGCTTCTGTCACCTTTCCTACCACATGATATCCACATGATACCTCTTACTGTAAATAGTAAGGGTGCAGGGGTCGCAATCATTCGGGGACCTGATAAGGTGGCCCCTGGACAGAAACATTCAGATTTTTCATCACAGTGGAGAAAACAACACTTCAAAAGAAACAATCCCACCTTTATGGGCAGAAGAATATGGCTAGAATTATGGGAGCATGACATATAAGAGGCTGCTGGTGTTGGAAGGTGGGGCCTAAGACCAAATTTTGCATTGTAGTCCATGGTCTTCCAATGCTGCGAGTGTGGGAAGGATGAGTTTCACAAACTGCGGACAGACGGAACTGTCTCAAGTATGGCATGCCAAAAAGTGGGGTGACATGCAGGGGCATTACTTATTATTTTAGTTGAGTTTTGAAAAGGTGACAGCTGCAAAACAAGGTTAGGCTTCCTGGTGTGACAACTGGCAATAAACAAAGAATCAAAAACCACAATATTATACACGAAGGATGTGACGCACAACACAAATTTGTGCATTATTTAGAAATAACGTCCTTAAAGTTCCGGCTGGGGTGATATGTGACAGGTGAATATTTTGCGTTACTTGAGAGGGGACATGATTAAACTTTACAAGTACATTAGAGGACATTATAGACAAATAGCAGGGGACCATTTGTCTCACCTTGACGAAAAAGACACATGTCAGAATGCTATTTATCGATTTCAGCTCAGCTTTCAACACTGTTATATCGCAGCAACCGGTAAAGAAGCTGGAACTTCTAGACATAAACAACCCCCTCTGTAACTGGATCCTAGACTTTCTGACTGATAGACCCCAATACATCTCAATAGGGGATCACACCTCTAGGGTTCTAAAACTGAACATAGGCTCGCCCCAAGGATGTGTGCTTAGCCCTCTTCTATTTACCCTGCAGACACATGATTGCACTGCCCAGTACAATGCAAATCACATCATCAAGTTTGCAAATGATACAACAGTAGTAGGCCTGATTAGGAAAAATGATGAGTCTGCATACAGAGAAGAACTCTGGCTGGTGCCAGAACAACAACCTGACTCGAAAAGAAATGGTTGTTGACTTTAGAAAGAACTCTGCTGCTCACCTACCACTGTTCATCGATGGCTCCCCAGTTGAGATAGTCAACAGTGTGAAGTTCCTAGGAGTACATATGGCAGATGACCTCTCCTGGACCCTTAACACAAACTCTATCACAAAGAAAGCTCAACAACGCCTCCACTTTCTACGGAAGCTAAAGAAAGCCAGTCAAAGCCCCGTTGGAAACTGCACTGTTACAGAACAAAAATTGTGAAAACTGCAGAAAGGATCATAGAAGAACCTCTCCCACCCATCTCCCAACTCTACTGGAAACACCTCGTACAAGGAGCAAATATCTTAGCAAAAGACATATCCCATCCATCTTAATCTCTGTTCTCTCTCTTACCATCTGGAAGAAGGTTCCGCAGCATTCAAACTAAAACTACTATACACTGCAGAAGCTTCTTCCCACAAGCAATCAGAGCCCTTCACATGATAATATTGAAAAACTAACATGTATCCTCAAATACTCTTTCTTTATGTAAATGCACCAAGTGGAGGGGGGGGCTGAGTGAAACGTAATTTCGATATGCTGTATAACTGTTTATATGGTCTGTATTGATAAATAAAGCAAGCTTATCTTTCATAAAGGAACAGAGTAGGGGGTTCATCACAGTGAGGAGAGTGAGGTTGGGGAATGCACTGCCGGGTGATGTTGTGATGCTGATTCAGTTAATGACTATAAGAGGGACTTGGATGATTTCTTGGACAAGCAGAATATCCAAGGCTATTGTGATACTAAACTTTATAGTTAGTATAGATATGGGTATATAGAATTTATGTGACAGTAGGGAGGGGTGTGTGTATGGGGCTGGGTTTTCATTTGGAGGGGTTGAATTTGATGGACTTTGTCTTTTGTCAACCTGATTTATCTATGTAACTATGTAACTAAAGCAGTTCCCCAAAAACAATATAAAGGCAGTTTGAAATGATTTGTCTGGGAATTAAATGATAGGTAGGAACCATCCTGGTGTAAAAAATACTGTAGGCAAACCTTCAGGAGCATGTGTGTCTGCTGGGGACAGGGACAAGTTGTTTTGTTGGCAGAAGGTGTAGTTGGTCAGAAAATGATTTATTTGGCTTTGCAACCCATTACAATAAGACCATTAATATACTGCCGTTGTTAAGAGAGTAAAGTATTACCTTTTGAGCTAGGAGAAAGTGCTGCTCTTTTGATAGGATACGTTTTCAGGCACCTTTCAAACATGTCGTCCCAAAGTTCTACCACACCATCCTTGCCTCCTGTTACAAAGCCCTGTCACATAAAGTTTTGCAAGAGTTAATTGCATTGTACTCATAGAGGTGGCATTTGTTGCATTTTCATATATTACCATTTAAAGCACAACGTGATCTCAAGTGATGTTGAAGCCACCACAAAGACCACCTTTTTCTACATTTCTTCACTATTCACTATAACCCATCTAACCCTGACCAGTGACTCTCCTCTAATCCACTTTTTCCTTGGCCTCTATTCTGCTAAACACCGTCAGTTTCACTTACTCCACACTCTGATCTTCCCCTTTTAAGGTGGCCATACATGGGCCCAACGATCAGATCCTAGCGAACGCAAACGGGCGGTCGGATCGCGGGACCGAATCAACGAACAGGGCCCCCATACATGGGCCAATAAGCTGCCGACTAGGTCTGTCGGCAGCTTTTATCGGCCCGTGTATGGCCACCTTTATAGCCACTTACATCTATTGAGCTACTCTGACTCATCCTTTCTACTCTATTCACCTTATCAACACCAGTCAGACAGTTCTCTATCATTTCCATTAACTGCACTGACCCATGCTTTCAGCTTCACTCACTTTTACATTTACTCTGTGTTGCCATCATTTCTCCTTCAATCTCTCCTTCCCATCCACTCCCATCTCACCTATAGTTTCTGCTACATTATCCTTTTATCCTGCATTGCTTTCCTCTCTCCTGCTTCACATATACCACGCAATCTTCTCTGATCCACTTCCCATTTTTCACCTTCATGTTCAGGATGATGTACAAGAAGGTTAAGGGGCACAGAGGGGTTTTGCTGGGGTGGGGGGGCATGTGGGGGGGCCTGATTTGGCAGACCTGGTGGGCTAGGAACCCCCAGTCCAACGCTGTTCATGTTCTACTCCCTTTAGCTCAGCCTTTCTACACCATTCTCTACACTGCATCTGCTCAATGCTTCACATTTCTGTTCCTCTTTGCTTCTTCCTTTCTGTCTCAGTTCTCCCATCTTCAAAGCATTCTTTTTCTGTAGTGAATTCTCTCTTCTCTTTTACACCCTCTTTTGTACTGCTCCTTGCAGTTCATTGCACTGCACAAGGTGCCTATAGACTCTTATAATAAAGCAAGTGATTTCAGTTTAAACACAGGCTGATGTGCCCATTGGTTAGACCAGATCTTGCCAGCTTTCAGTTTTCAAACTAGCAAGGAGATGCTGGACCAAAAAAAAAAACAAAAACAAAACAAGTAATTGAATATCCATAGAGTTTGAACTAAATTCTCAGCTCAACCTTTGATAAATCAAACTTAAAGAGTTTGGCACCAAATGCTTTGAGCACTAGGGCTACTATATTCCAGTTTAACACAATAGATTACTAATTCTAGTAACACTGATGATGTACAAAATAAGTTTATCACCTTATCCAGTGCGTACATGGCAAAGACAGGGCCATCATGAGCTTTGATAGTCTTAAGCAGAACAACATCTTTCCAAATATAAATATCCCCCGTGGCAGCGCCTGAAAATACAAGCTCTTCTGCACGGCCATAGGAAACACACATCATGGTCTCCAGCTTTCCTACAGTGCCAAATGTTCCACGTTTCGCTGTAAATCCTCCTCCTGTCAAAAGGACACAAAAACAAAATCCAGTGGACAAGTCTAATGATGCCTTGTGCATTTACAGATGGAATAGTGTGAATAATTACTGCAGGGGGTTAGATTTGTTCTATAATGCTGCCAGCTTACAGGCCGAATTATTCATTTTCAATTCAGGGTTTTTTTTTAGAAAAATTGCAATTCAACTCAATCGTTTCTTTGTTTTGTTACTATATAAGCTGAATTGGATCACAAGCCAGCGCTTCTCTGTAGAATGCAGTACAGTAAGTGGTTCATTTTGGAGGGCAGGTTTAGCAGATGGGTCTGTGAGTATGACTGTGTAAGATTCCAGTATCCCTTTTCTTTGGTTTTTATGCAAAACATGGTACCTCAACAAATATCTCCAAGCATTTGTGTATGGGTCTTTGCTGCATTCTGCAACATCACCTCATGCTGGATCAAAAATCTGGTGTAGAGTACAGTGCTGACGGTCAGCCGTGTCTTTACTGCCTGCCATAGGGATCTTTTGCACCTTGCACCAGATAAAGTACACAACTGAATGACAAACAAGTTAGGGCACAGGTAATGGCCGGGAGAGGACACACCTTTGTGCCTGCCCCTCATGCAGCACTCTATTAATTGGGTTAGCTGAGGTTCTCCATTCAGGATTATGATTGTTTCTGCACCCTGCCCCACTGGCAGTAAAAAAATCCCTATGTTTTGTCAACTACAGTCCAATACTCTAATGCATTTTCTGTTACCATACCTGTTTGCTGCCAAAATTTGATGTGTTTCATTCCAACCGTCACAAGTTTATCAACATGGTGGGGGTTGCATTTCACAACAAATATTTTATCCTTGTGCCCCCTGCAGGATCAAAAGAAGAAAATAAATCATATTATTAACTACTTTCCTGCTGCCATATTTACCTTTGGTTCCATGAACTGTTACTGACCACATAAAGGTTAAATCATGGGGGGTTAATTGGCACCCCTTAGTGATTTTGAAGCTATGATCATTTTGAGATACCGTATATACTCGAGTATAAGCCGTCCCGAGTATAAGCCGAGGTACCTAATTTTACCTCCAAAAACTGGGAAAGCTTATTGACTCGAGTATAAACCGAGGGTGAGAAATGCAGCAGCTTCTGGTAAGTTTCAATCTCGTTTTTGGATGACTATTCTTAGGCGCCGGCTACTATTCTAAGGCGCTAGCGAATATTCTTAGGCGCCGGCTACTATTCTAAGGCGCCGGCGAATATTCTAAGGCGCCGGCGAATATTCTAAGGCGCCGGCGAATATTCTTAGGCGCCGGCTACTATTCTAAGGCGCCGGCGAATATTCTTAGGCGCCGGCTACTATTCTAAGGTGCCGGCGAATATTCTTAGGCGCCGGTGACCGTTTTTGCGCTTGACCCGAGTATAAGCCGAGGTAGAGTTTTTCAGCATATTTTGGGGGCTGAAAAACTCGGCTTATACTCGAGTATATACGGTAAGTGTAATGGGCTGATATTGTTGACAGATTTTACCCACATTGGCCTGTGTTTGTACTTTGATATTCTGATTAGTGTCTATTATTGGGGTATAACTGATTATAACAAAGAAAAAATAAACTGCTCCAACTCACCGCAAATTTGTAGATTCAAAAAAGCCGGCAGAATATTTCCAGGGCTGGGTACAGGAATGGGTCCCACGCCGCGTGTATGCAAAGAGGAAAGAGAAAGGGGATTCCGCAAACCGGACCATCGGTTAAAAGCAAGAATCTGCTGCATATCCTGCAGGATATGTAGTGTGTATTTTAACATGGTCTAATAAAGATTCTTGCTTTTAACCGATGGTCCGGTCTGCAGAATCCCCTTTCTCTTTCCTCTTTATAACTGATTATACTCAGAAAATGCTGAAAACGTTGTTTGCAGGATGATTATATACAGTAGACGTTAGTATGCCAGAAAGCCAGTGCCCCTATGGAGTCAAACATTTGACTAGGGCTCTTCCTGATATACAGGACCATTTCACCAAATCATATTTTACCCTTCAAACTCAGCTTCCAAATACAGAGAGTGGAACTATAAATCCACAACTAATTTCACTCTCCGTTTTAGAACCTCTGGTCATGTCTGAAAAGAAATCCAATATAGCTGCAGCGGGTACAACCCTCCAAAGTTTGCATATAGGATACTCACGCACAGATACTCATTAACCCAGGCAGCGGAAAGTATCATCTTGTATTAAGCACAACTCAGCAGACAGATACATACATTATAATTATTTACTCTTCCTTAAGTCAAACTAATCAGAATTATGAAATGTATCATACCTTGTACATGCAATTTTTTCTCCTTTTTTCCAGTCCCAGTACACGATAGTGTGGTTATCATCCAAGCCAACAGACACCAAGCATTTACCATCAGCTGCAAGAAAAGTATTCACATAATAAGCCAAACAAAACTCTGGTACATCTACAAAAGCCATTATACTTTCTATTTTTTTGACAGATATGAAAGCTTGAATACGTTGATTTCAGTACAGTGATACTATCTACTGCACTGGCTATTTGTCTCCTTTTGTGCCAGGCATTTTATCTGAGATCCAAAGCAGACAGATTTCTCCGCCGGTAGGTGAGAGTTGTGCACTAGTCACTTTCCTGCAGCTGGAAGCTATTATCTAGCCATGCGGCCTATTGTGAAGGACAGCGGTGCCTAATTATAGTTTTTAACCTTTCTGTAGATTTAAGGAATCAGTGGGTTGTGACATGAACAGAGAATAATGCTACTTTGGTTTTAATAATACACGAAGCAACAGTCAAACTGGCATTAAATAAGTCCATTAAAAAAAGATGTAGTTTATCTGTTAAAGGGATATGAATCAGTTAATAGTGCTGCTCCAGCAGAATTCTGCACTGAAATCCATTTCTCAAAAGAGCAAACAGATTTTTTTTATTCAATTTTGAAATCTGACATGGGGCTAGACATTTTGTCAATTTCCCAGCTGCCCCAAGTCATGTGACTTGTGCTCTGGTAAACTTCAATCACTCTTTACTGCTGTACTGCAAGTTGGACTGATATCACCCCCTCCCCCCCCAGCAGCCAAACAACAGAACAATGGGAAGGTAACCAGATAACAGCTCCCTAACACAAGATAACAGCTGCCTGGTATATCTAAGAACAACACTCAATAGTAAAATCCAGGTCCCACTGAGACACATTCAGTTACATTGAGAAGGAATAACAGGACCTGCCAGAAAGCATTTCTCTCCTAAAGTGCAGGCACAAGTCACATGACCAGGGGCAGCTGGGAAATTGACAAAATGTCTAGCCCCATGTCAGATTTCAAAATTGAATATAAAAAAATCTGTTTGCTCTTTTGAGAAATGGATTTCAGTGCAGAATTCTGCTGGAGCAGCACTATTAACTGATTCATTTTGAAAATTTTTTTTTTCCCATGACAGTATCCCTTTAAGATTAAACATACTTTAGGGGTAGATGCAGTGTCGGACTGGACCACCAGGATACCAGAGAAACTCCCAGTGGGCCCAGTAGGCCTCTTGCTTCTAACCATTTTTGGTCTATTTCATGGTCATTCCCTATATCTTTATTAGGAATGCACCAAATCCAGGATTCGGGATTTCGCCTTTTTAAGCATGGGATTGTTAAAAGAGTATTTATCAATGGGTAAAAGTTCGTCCTTTGATAACTATGCCTTTAGAAATCCCATAGAAATGAATGGAGAGTGGCGGAATTTCACTTTAGTGGACTGTGGTGATCTCTAACTTTACTCTTTGATAAATATATCCCTAAATATAGCCAAAATCTTAAAATTGCTGTTCACTAGTCATTTAAAGATGTAAGAAAATAAGGGGGCACATTTATCAAAGAGTGAAGTTAGAGACCACCAAAGTCCACTAGAGTGAAATTTCGCCACTCTCCATCTATTTCTATAGAGTTTTTAAGGCATATTTATCAAATGGTGAACTTTAGCTTTGCCCCATTGATAAATACTCTTTAAAAAAATCCAATAGTAATTAATGGAGAGTGGCGGAATTTCACTCTAGTGGACTGTGGTTATCTCTAACTTCACTCTTTGATAAATATGCCCCATGGTTGTTAAAAGTATACTGTCACGGAAAAACATGCCTTTTTTCGAAAACCCCTAGACTTATGCACTCAAATCCTTTTTTTCAAAAGAGCAAACTGATTTTTTAATATTTAATTTTGATATCTGACATGAGGCTAGACATATTGTCGGTTTCCCAGCTGCCCCCAGTCATATGACTTGTGCTCTGATAAACTTCAGTCACTCTTTACTGCTGCACCGCAAGTTGGACTGATATCACCCCCACTCTTCCACCCCCCAGCAGTCCATTAGCAGAATAATAGGAAGGTAACCAGATAGCAGCTCCCTGGTAGATATAAGATCAACACTCAATATTAAAAATGTCCCACTGTGACTCCTTCTGTTACATTGAGTAGGATAAACAATAGCTTATCTGAAAGCAGTTCCTTTGTGAAGTGCTGGCTCTTTCTGGAAGCACATGACCAGGCAAAATGACCTGAGATGCACCTACACACCAATATTACAACTAAATACACTTGCTGCTTCATTTTATATTGTAGAGTGAATTATTTGCAGTGTAAACAGTGTCATTTAGAAATAAAAACTACACCATAAAAATCATGACAGAATCTCTGCTATAATTCTAGGAGAGACTGTACAGGTTTAATATAACACTCAGCTGTACACAGACCATCTGAAGGCTTTATTTTATTCAGACCATTAAAAATGCAGTCCTTGAAAAGACTTACCTGAAAAATCCAAGGCACTGACTCCCCTCTGATGTTGCCCTTTGAGCAGAGATAAGCATTTCAGGGTCTGAGTATCCCACACATGAATGGCTGCATCTCGCCCAACCTAAAGAACACCAAGAAGACCTTTATAGTTGTATTAAAGACACTACAGTCATTTATTAATACAAGAGCAATGTGTTAAAGGGAAAACACTTTAGGGGTAAATTACTTCCGGGGGGGAGTGCAAAAGTGTACCCCTTAGTGCTGACTTACAGGACATTTGCACCCCAGAATTGCTGGTCTCAGCACTGAGCATAGATTACACTGATTGCTGCCTTTCTTTTTTATTTTGCAAACTGTGTGGGGAATTGTAAATTACACCTCATGTTTCTAAACCTAGTTCCAAGGCAAAATCTATCTACCAGTTCCAAATACTTGACAGCATAGATGAAAGTGATCATGACAGTACAAACTGGGGGCTTTCTGGTAATGTATATAAATTACCTCCATTCTGGATCTTAAATACCTGTGCCTTGGGTGCTAAGTGTGGGGCAGCATGCCAAACAAAATTGTACTTAGAATATGAACCATAGGATGTGGCCATATGTTTAAATGTGTTGGATATATATCAGGTATGATTTCAGATTCATCTTCAAAAAATCCCTATTGCAAACTACTGACTTGTGAGATGCAGAAAGATGCAAACATATTACACCATAGACCTGTATTTTTTTCAATTTTTTTAGCAATTGAAAAGTTACGACCCTAAAAACATAAAGAACTATGTTTCATACCTGGCCAGTTGCTACATAATCTTTGACTGGATGAATGGCCAAGCTCAGGATGTCATCATCATGGCCAAGGTAGAATCTTTGGGTGTGCTGCACCCTATCATATACCACAGCTATTGCAGCTACATGATACACCACCTCACCAGTCTGAGTATAGAACAGGTTGTTTCTGCAGTCATAGCCTCTGTAACTAGAAAAAAACAATGCAAATAGTTTTTCAGACATTGAACAAGTAGCCTTCCATAGCTGTGTAAAATTAGATTGCTCAATAATGCAAAAACTTGCAATTTATGTCTCCAAATAATCGTTCCCTTTGAATGAGTTCATTAACACTTCCCATTGAAAGAGAAAGCTGCCAGGAGATTTCATAACAGCATGGGGTGCAGCACTTATCTACCCAAAGGTGACCCCTTTTCTTTTGCTTCTTTTACAATGGCAAAACTGAACTGTTCTCCCCGTGCTTGAGTTGGATTTCCTCCATGAAGTCCAGTTTTAGCCCACACTCCAAAAACATACAGTTTAATTGTTTCCTGATTAAACTGGTCCCAGTGTGTATTGAAGGAATCTTAGGGTCAGGGAACATGCTCATTCGGGGGGCGCCGGCGGGATGGCACTCGGAGCCATTTGTTTTCTGAAGTTTCCTCATGAGGCGACTTTGGAAAACGAAGCGATCCGAGTGCCATCCTGCCAGGGATTTACATTCTAACCGGCGGGAGGCAGTTCGGGGAGATTAGTCTCCCTGAAGAAGAGTAGATTTGTCGCCGAAGAAGAGGAGATTTGTCACTGGGCGACTAATCTCCCCAAATCTAAGCGTGTGCCCTGACCCTTAGACTATAAACCCTGGGGCAGGGACTGATGTGAATGATGTATAATCTCTTTAACGCACTGCAGAATATGTTGGTGCTATACTAAATAGGATAATAATAATATGTATAATATGTATAATATGAAAATGTTTGGACAGTAGGCTGAGGTGACAACCTTAAATTCTACATGTGGCTGTGGATTGGTGATACATCTTGTGCTTGTTACTGGTAAACTGTCACAATGATTGTGCTCAGTTGATAAAGAAAGGAAAAGATTTATTGCATAGTTACCCATGTACAAATTTTAGCTTTAGACTCTCGTCTGGGGCTTTCTCTCTTTTGAGGGAAGGCAATGACTGTTGCTTCTCTTTGTTCTGCTGTTTCAGCTGAGGTAGATCTTCTTTGTAAACCTGGTAAAAGATAACGTTAGAGGTTGAAAAATACAGTCACAATGACAGGCAGTACTACGGGCTGATTAGATTTGACAGTAAATATATATTTGTGTGTGCATACAACTTTTACAAAGAAAAGCTACTACAGAGGGGACAAGAGCTGACTTATAATGGGCTATATGGGGTCAATGAAAGAGCTGGATTGAAGCCAAATGGGGTCCTTAACAGTGTAGTGATCTGGTGCCCCTCCCTTCTCTTGCCATGCAGTATTTGAGGCAGGTATATTTACATAGTAACATAGTAAGTTAGGTTGAAAAAAGACACCAGTCCATCAAGTTCAACCTTTTAAGTCTATATATAACCTGCCTGGATGCCAGTTGATCCAGAGGAAGGCAAACAACCCTTCGGAACCCTCTCTAATTTGCCTCAGAGGGGACAAAAAATCCTTCCTGACTTCAAGATGCAATGGGACCAGTCCCTGGATCAACTTGTACTATGAGCTATCTCCCATATCCCTGTATTCCCTCACTTGCTAAACACCATGCAACCCCTCCTTGGTTCTTTACGCCAGAACATATTCTTATGTTGCCAAGATAAGGACTATCTTTTGGGTTAACTAGCCCTGCTGGGGTGTCTACAGAGCCTTGATCATTATTCAGCTCTAGACAGGCGTGCAAGGGCATAGCACACAGAATATTAACCTTACAAGTAGAACCTAGAATATAAAGCTGGCCATAGATGTAAAGATCTTTAAAAGATCTTTTTGTTATCGTGAGACCACGATTATCTCGAACCGATCATTTAAATGTACGATGTCCATCAACTAAAAAGACCATTTCAGGCAATATTGCCAGGAAAACTGAGGGGAGCTGCCTGTTTGGCCCTGCAAACATAGATAGATTGCACAGGGACCGATAAAATTTTTTTAACCTGGCCGATCAGATGGACGAAAAATCGCAAGATGTACAATCGTTCGATTCCCACTAACTTCACGATAATTTGACGGATTGGTCGGATTTCGCCAAAATCGGGGTGTTCAGCAAAGAAAAATCTTTGTGTCTATGGGGACCTTAAGGGATTTTGCATTTAGCAATGTCAGGACTTGGGTAGCAAGGCTCAAGATAAATAAAGAGATTAAGGAGTAAGACAGTATAATGAATCAGACATGGCAGCTCCGGTTATTATGAGATCCAGTTTGGATATGGCGTATCAAATTCATTAGCAGTCAGGGTGCATTCCTTCTGTCAGGCAAATGCAAAGAGCAGCAGACAGTGAATTTACTGTCACTGCCGGTAGGAATGATTGCTTCTGCCGAAAAGCTTTTCAGTCTAATTAGAATGCGAAATGTTTCCATCAAATATTTCCAGAACCGACATAATGGCCTGAAACTGCAGGGGGAAAGAAAAGGCAATCTTCTGTCTCTGCTCACAAATTCATGCTTTTGTTGCTGTGCTTCGCCGCTTTCAACTCTATTCTGGATGATTAGCTTGCTCACAAATTACAAAGGAAATATAGGCTCCTATTTATAAAAGTAAAATGCGAGAAAGCACCAGCCTCTATGTTTTACTCTAATGGACTTTACCATTTAGCTGTGAATCATACTGTGTGCAGCCATCTTGCCTGTGCCCTTTATCATTATCCTTAATGGTTCTGTAGTACGGTTGGGGCCACCCTGGCTATTTACTCCTTCCCTCAACGTTCTCATACTGAATACTGAGACTTTGGTGTGTTCCCAGCAAGGTGCTTTGAGACAAGGTTGACGTCCGTAAAATCACATTGTATGTGATGTTAAAAGACACTTTGAGACTTTTCAGCCTCTTGGGTGAACAAAGCTCCAGCCAATGTGATATTGTATTGGCAGGTTTTTTCTTAAACATTCCAATAATTATTATTTACATCTCATTATGATGAATTAATGGCAGTTATAGGCTAAGAATAAAGCACCAGTTGTCAAATTTTCAGTTCAGGGGGCCATTATCTTATGAAATGAATACAGGTAAGCGGAAGTGTGTTAGTCATTAGTTCATAATTTAATAGGAACATCTAGGACAGCAAATAATTACTCACCCCTAATTGTAACATATCTGGCCTTCAGGCTGAGAGTGAGACCCCCAAGCCACTACTCAAGCCTGACCACTCCCAACCCCACAATTTGGGAACCCCTGGAATAAAGCATTCTGAGAATTCTCAAGATGATTAGATCTGAGATGTTAGGTGATTCTATCTGTTTTGGTACATTTCACTTCTATTCTAGCAAAGGGCACTTCATCATATCAAATGGTAGTGATCACGTTCCATATGTAAAGTCATGTTTAGTTCTTTACTGACCTGGCGATCATAGTTGATTTGAGTCTCCTGTTCAATATCGGAGTCCAGTTCTGGGACATCGGACAAATCAGAATCAGACTCATCACTGCAGGAATCAATTATCCCCTCTGCAAGAGTGCAATTATAATGGTCAGTCAAGTGAATATATTATTGGCTCCTAAACCTGTGCAACAGATGCTTTCTTTTTCTGTTCTTAAAATTATATTAACGGATTTTCAGCAGACAAACTGAAATACCTTGCAGTACTGTATCAGCTGTAAACCAAGTAAAGATATGGAGATGTTCATCTTAATGCAGCATGGTTGAGTTGTTTATTATTAATACAGTTTATCTGGCAGAACAACAAGTCTAAACTGATATACATCTGAAACATGAGGAATGAACAAAAGCCAAGTGCAGCCATACCTTGAGGAGCCGTTTCAATCACACCATTTGTTATTCCTTCGGGAATGAACCTCCACTGAAAAACAGAATGGTCTGCTCCCCCGGTACTTAAAACCCACTGGCAGTCATGTGACCACCGAACATTAGTCACATGTGCCGAGTGACCAACGTATTTGCGAAATTTGGCTCCTAAAATAGTAAAAACAAAAATCTCAGTGGGTAAAAACATCTACATTCACAGATGATTGTGCACTAGGCTTTGCTCTACTACAGTGAGGCAGCTCCTTTTATACCCACTTTTATATGCTGACTCAGTATTAACAGAGGGACCCATATGCAGCACTCTGAACAATGCAAATGATTTCTTTCTCTAGTGTTTGGGGATTCAATTTGCACCCTATACTACAACAAGGGGTCTATTTATGAAACTGTGTAAAAGAAGTAGGGATGCACCAAATCCAGGATTTGGTTAGATATTTGGCCAAGATTCTGCCTTTTCAGCAGGATTTAGATTTGGCTAAATCACTCTGCCTGGCCAAACTGAATCCAAATCCATAAAATCACATGACTTTTCATCATCAGCGAGGAAGTAAAAACATTTTTTAACCACATTAGGGTTCAATATTTGGCCAAAGCTTTCCAAATGGCTGCTTTGAGGTATGCTTTGATTAGCCCTTTCCTTGTTCTTTAAACAACTTAGATCCATTTTTATGCTCCTCTTTAAAAAGAAAGCTCTCCCTTAAAGGGATCCTGTCATCAGAAAACATGTTTTTTTCAAAACACATCAGTTAATAGTGCTACTCCAGCAGACTTCTGCACTGAAATCCATTTCTCAAAAGAGCAAAAAGATTTTTTTATATTCAATTTTGAAATCTGACATGGGGGTAGACATTTTGTCAATTTCCCAGCTGC
Organism: Xenopus petersii; assembly: GCA_038501925.1. Taxonomy (NCBI): domain Eukaryota; kingdom Metazoa; phylum Chordata; class Amphibia; order Anura; family Pipidae; genus Xenopus; species Xenopus petersii. The sequence continues at coordinate 174,018,039 of CM076680.1, read as the reverse complement.
CCCTGGTCATGTGACTTGTGCCTGCACTTTAGGAGAGAAATGCTTTCTGGCAGGCTGCTGTTTTTCCTTCTCAATGTAACTGAATGTGTCTCAGTGGGACATGGGTTTTTACTATTGAGTGTTGTTCTTAGATCTACCAGGCAGCTGTTATCTTGTGTTAGGGAGCTGTTATCTGGTTACCTTCCCATTGTTCTTTTGTTTGGCTGCTGGGGGGAAAGGGAGGGGGGTGATATCACTCCAAATTGCAGTACAGCAGTAAAGAGTGATTGAAGTTTATCAGAGCACAAGTCACATGACTGGGGGCAGCTGGGAAATTGACAATATGTCTAGCCCCATGTCAGATTTCAAAATTGAATATAAAAAAATCTGTTTGCTCTTTTGAGAAATGGATTTCAGTGCAGAATTCTGCTGGAGCAGCACTATTAACTGATTCATTTTGAAAAAAATTTTTTTTCCCATGACAGTATCCCTTTAAATTAACATTTACAATGTTATAGATTGGTTCAAATTGGCAGCAGTTCAACTAGCATTATTTTTATTGTCTTTGTCTATTGTTATTATTGTTTTTTTCTCTTAAGCATTTTCTTTTCTAAATTTCAAACTGCCACCTAGTTGCTAGGGTAACTGTATGAACTACTGATATGGGTATAATTCACCTCTATGGCATGAGAGCACGTACCTTTTTTCAAGCTGGGAAACCGGAACAATTTAACCAGCCCAAAGTCGTCTCCAGTCACTGCTGCTGTGCTGCTGAAATTGGCATCCACTGAGTTGATATCTGTAATATCTGTGTATTTTGGCCATATTCCACTCACTTCAGGTCCCACCACACACGTCCATGAAAACCAATGAATTGCTTTGATTTCATCCTTGTTTGTGAGATGTTTCCCAGCTAAAATGTAAAAAAAAAAACATATTTATATGGTAATGCATTTAAATACATGTGCACCACATTTTATTAGCATTACAGGTTGAGATACGTGCCCACCAAACTATTATCCCTAAATTGTGACCCCATAAGTCCACAGAGGTTCAATGGGTAAGTTACTGAAGTGCGGTACTGAACTATGTTTTGGTGAGCTTTGAACTGCCTGCATTATGCTTTATAAGCAGAATATGTACTAATGCAACTCTCCTATGATTTCCCGTCCCTAATTCAGGATGAAAGTGCTGAGTTAGGTGGTTTAGAACAGTTCTGTTGATATGTGATCTCTCATTCCCTTGGCAGCTTCACAAGTTGCATTTAAGGGAGCTAGCAGAGAGAAACAGCAATGCAGGTACCCAGAGTAGATGAGAAAGATAACATAAAAAAGGTAAAATATACCATCCGCTATGCTGATTATAAAGTACAGAATGGGAGGATCTAAATAAAGAATCTGGCACACAAACATACCCTTCTGCCAACTATAGTGTGCGTTTAATTAGATCAGTGCTGAAAGCTCCAGAACATAGCAAATGTCCAACTTCTAGAATAAGTCAAGGGAATATTTTCAAAGCTTTTCTTTGTGCAACCCCTTTCTGTATCTCCCATCGTGTTTCTGAATTTCATTATTTTAGCTCAACTCTGTCTTGCCCATAACCAGCTTCCATCTTGTGCAGCTAATTGCCCATCTTGCTTTCCTTCCCTGATGTGATTATAACTTTCATTCCCCTTTAAAGTGAAAACAATTAGGGATGGACAGAATTCAGGATTCAGTTCTGGTTTCTGCCGAATCTGAGCCATTTTCCGTTGGATTCAGCAGAATCCAAGTGCCTAGCTGATCCTATGAAAAACTGAAAAATCCTGCATGAAAGATATGGGATTCGACCAAGCCCAAAAAATAAGAATTCAGTGCATTCCCTAGAAAAAAGTACAGATTTTTTCAACATGGGCTCATTACGTTGGGTTTATTTGGAAAATTAAATAAACACTATTCAAACTGCCGATAATAAAAGATTTGCAAACCTGATTGCACAGATTGACAGAAAACCATGATAGTCTGTCTGAGTTTCCAAAGAACCATTTCTCAACATGCCTTAGGCTCACAGAGTCATGCAACCCTTCCCTTGTTCTATTGTGACCTGATGCAAGGTCCCTTTGCATTCCAGAGAATCTATTATTTTGCAATGGAAAAATTAACAGAATCTGTAAGCCTTGCACCTTTTTCACATAAGTCCAAATGAATGACCTTGTGCGTGTATGTATGTGTGTATCATCGTTACATAGCTATGCAGGTTGAAGCTTTTGATAACTTTTACCTAAAATTCCTTGAACTCTTATAGGAGTCATTGGCAGAATGTAAAAGCACGGAAGAGCTGGTAGAACGTAAAGACTACATTGTGATGTTAGCAAGACAGTTTAGGTATTACAAACAATATAATGGTAAGCAGATATTGTGCTTAGATTGATTAGATATTTAAAGCTACGCCATCTTTTTAAAGGCATGCCTATATTTTAAGAAAACTTACAAGGCATCTTATAGAAAAGTCTTTCACCAGCACCGTCATTTGTTTGCAAGTAATTGCTGTCCACAGACCAGTCGAGGTGAGTTATAAAACTGGAAGACTTGTTGCACTCTCCAGTCTTTTTGTACCTCTGTGCAACTGCATAGACATCTACAAGGCCATCATTGGAGCCCACTGCCAGATACGAGCCATCCGGGGAAAATTTCATTTCATGGATCACTTCTTTCCTGTCTTTAATGTGCACCACCTCTGTCATATCTCTGAAATAAAACAGAAACCACTTGAAAAAACTGAAAATTCTACTCTGTTTACTTTTTTACAATACGCCCTTAAATCAGGGGGTACCCAACCTTTTTAACCCGTGAGCCACATTCAAATGTAAAAAGAGTTGGGGAGCAACACAAGCATGAACATAGTTTCAGGGGTTGCCAAATAAGGGCTGTGATTGGCTATTGGTAGCCCCTATGTGGACTGGTAGTCTACAGGAGGTTCTGTTTGGCAGTACAACTGGTTTTTATGCACAAAAACTTGCCTCCGAGCCTGGAATTCAAAAATAAGCTCCTGCTTTGAGGTTACTGTGAGCGACATCCAAAGAGTTGGTGAGGAGCATGTTGAAATGTTACTCGTGACATCAACTTTGTCTATGTCAGTTAGTCATGAGTCCACCTATTAGGCTGCCCCCACCCATCTTGCCAGCACAGGAGACACAGGGTAAGTTAAAGGGATACTGTCATGGGAAATAAAATTTTTCAAAATGAATCAGTTAATAGTGCTGCTCCAGCAGAATTCTGCACTGAAATTAATTTCTCAAAAGAGCAAACTTATATTCAGTTTTGAAATCTGACATGGGGCTAGACATATTGTCAATTTCCCAGCTGCCTCCATGTCAGAATTTAAAATTGAATATAAAAAAATCTGTTTGCTCTTTTGAGAAATGGATTTCAGCACAGAATTCTGCTAGAGCAGCACTATTAACTGATTCATTTTGAATAAATGTTTTTTTCCCCATGACAGGATCCCTTTAATGAATTGATGTCTAATGACGTGACAGCAGTGATATTATACAGTATATTGGGACAACTAGCATCTAATAATCCATTCATGAGACCTAAAGGCTTATTTAATAAGCTACTGCAAAGTGCTAAGTGTAAAATTTGGATCAGTGTAGTTTAACCACAATGCAGTGTTTTTCCCCCAAATACACTGGAATTAGTAATAGTAGAAATAGTCTAGAGTTCTCTAGCATCCATGTGCACAATTCCTTACAGTAGGCTGAAGGCTGCACTGATGCTCACTGCAAGTTGCTAGGAGCATGGATTTGTAATAGTAAGCACTTTTGTAAATTGCATCAATGCACACTAAGGGGAAGATTTATTTGTATTCGAATTTTTTTGGGTCAAAACTGTCAAATTCAAATTGTGAATTTGAATTTGAATTCGAATTTCGAGATTTATCATACTCTGGCCCTTTAAGAACTCTAATTCGACTATTTGCCACCTTAAACCTGCCAAATTGCTGTATAAGTCAATGGGAGAGGCTCAGGGATCAATTTGGTGATGTTTGCAGCATGAATCGAGATTTTTAAAATCTAATCAAGCTTTTCTAATTTGAATCAAATTCAAATCGAGTTTTCTGGTCAATTCAATTCGTCCGAGCTGAGAAAATTTGATTTTATTAATACATTTCAATTGGTCAAATTTAGAATTTATGGGAGTTTACAGAAACTCCCATGAATTCAAAATTCGACCCTTGATGAATGTGCTACCCCCTCTTGCAAGTATTACAGCACATCCATTTGCAAATAAGTTCATGGAGCTTTACAGAAATAGTTTTCCCCCCAAAATTTAGAAATAAATTTACAATCTACAAAAAAAATAATAAAACCCTAAAAAAACCTAAATTATCTAAGTAAATGTATGCTGGGCTATTTAAAATAATTTGGAGCGATACAGTTGATCAGGAAAAAATGACAAATGGTTAATTAAAATAATGTATTGTGAAAGGGTTTGCAGATAATAGAGAGGATTCTGTATAACTATGACTTTGTATTACTGAATCAGCTCATACAAACTTATTGCTTATGCTGGTCAGTAGTTACACACTGATGCCAGCACATATAAGCATAAATTGCATATATCTTCTTACCTAACCCTGAGTACAGTGAAGGAGCCATCCTTCATTCCAAGTGCTAGTTGCGATCCATCGGGACTGAAAGCCACACTCCGTACTGCCTCTTCCATATTGCAGCGGGCAATGAGCGCATGATCTGCGAGGCTCCATAATCTAAAAAATGAAGATCATTTACTGTACCTGGAACCCAAGTGCTAATAAAATAAGTCTTATTGCATCAGCCTAAAACTCTATTTATATCTGAACTGTGTTTGTAAGAGTAAACAGCCCTTATCAGAATATAATATACAAAACATCCATCCATCTAGAGAAAGGAAAGCTGTCACTGGTGACAGGCATTAACATAATAGGTTTTCAGTAAAGCTATTAAGATGCCTGTCATTGAATGACAGATGATTCTTTTTTATGCCCCCTCCTTTATCCACCTCTTCAATTATCTCAGCTGCATTACATCTCTTCCCTCAATATCCACACTATCATAACACACTGCCTGCTTATTTCCTTCTGGTAACTGGGTCTTCTTATCATAGTAAAAACAGGTATGGGACCTGTTATCCAGTATGCTCGGGACCTGGGGTTTTTCCAGATAATGGATCTTTTCGTAATTCGGATCTCCACACCTTAAGTCTACTAGAAAATCATGTAAAGGTTAAATTAAACCAATAGGCTGGTTTTGCTTCCAATAAGGATTAGTCATATCTTAGTTGGGATCAAGTACAAACTACTGTTTTATTATTACACAGAAAAAGGAAATCAGTTTTAAAAATTTTAATTATTTGGATAAAATGGAGTGTATGGGAGGCAGCCTTTCCAATTAATGGGTTTCAAAAGATTCACTGGCACTCAAGGCTGGTTCAAGCAGGGACAATACCGTGCGTGTTTATTTGCAGTTTTGCAACCTTTGATATATGGGGTACAACCCCGAAACATTGCACAACTGCAAATAAACACGCAAGGGATTGTCCCTGCTTGAACCAGCCTTGAGTGCCAGTGAATCTTTTGGAACTATTTGTCTGGGAGGGTGCCGATCCCTCCATCACCGTGCACCAGGCGCTTATTCAAGAAAGCCAGGGTGTGTGCGCGGCCATATATTCCAGATAATGGGTTTCCCATACCGGTATATTGCTACTCTCCAGTTTTGTACTGCTTCTCTGTCCCACCTATCAATAGAGTAATGGCAAATGTGCTTTCAGGTGGTTTGAGCAACACATTTTTCAGCAGCCAAAAATGTGGTGCCAAAACATCTAAAAGCACCCTCCATATACAGTACTTCCACTGAATGTACCATTTAATTTTAAAAAATCTATTTTATGCCAACAAGCATAGATTTTTTAATGCCTTACCTTACTGAGCGATCATCACTGCCCGTAACTGCTAAGGGCTTCTTAGGGTGCAGAGAAAGAGCCCAAAGCTCTCCTTCACAGTGTCCCTGCATTATGAGCATGGGTTTATCTCTTTCTCTCACCATCACCTCAAATATTTCACTGTCTTGGGTCCCAGCAAGAATTCGGTCAGCTTTCCAACAGACACTCCGGATAGAAAGCCCTGGGTAAAAGGATACGACGCAAATAGTGAATGTTTCCTGCAGCCAAAAAGGCTCATGGTACAGCTTAGAATATCCTAAATAAGATATATTAATACTGCAGCCATCCAGGAGATGTCTAGCTGAATTATCACTTATTAATATATTTCAGATCAAGATATAAATAAATATGTGCTTTAAGCAGAAATGATAATGGAGCACCTTGGGTTTACATATAACAACAATACAACACAGCACATTCAGAACATTGACAAGCTGTTGTTTGGAAGGGACCCCGCTGATGTCAGTGACCATGTTTATATGGCTGGTGAATGATGCCGAGGCAGATTAGAAAAGAATAATATCAGGAATGTCAAGATGGCACCATCCCAACGGTAGCTACAAAAACACAATTGCTGCAAATTTAGCAACTCAATCAACAGAAAACCCAGGCCTACATTAGCTGACTGTGTCCTTTCCAACCTCAATATACTAATGTGTATAGACTGCAGCTCTGGCAATTCTCAATGAAAGCCAAACTAATTACTACCGACATGTAATTCATGATGATGTACTTACCTTTATAACCTTGTTCACTTTCTCTAAGATCAATTTTAGTGATTGACTTGAAATCGGTGTCCCACAGGCGTATGCAGCCGTCCCTTCCTCCTGTAGCAAAGCCTTCTTCACAGGCATACATGCTAAATATCCCAGCCTTTAATGTAAACCATCGTTAAAATAATTCGTTTTTTGATGGACATGCATCTGATTATCATTGGTACCATATTAAATCTAAAACATTTACTGCATAGCACAAGCAAACCAATTAATAAAAACCATGTGGCTTGGTGCACAGATACTTGGGGTCGATTTTTGAATTCATGTGAATTTTTTGTTAATTCTTATATACTCACAATTCGACTGAGAGGTTAAGAAAAAATTGGAATGTCTAATATTCGAATGGTTTCGACCTGAAAATTTGAGTTGTATTCGATTCGTATTCGATTGGTACAAATCAAGTTTTTCTCCTGAAAAAAAAACCTGAATGTCAGGAAGGCAATAAAAATTTCCAAATGGCTAAACTGACCTCTGCCATTGACTTGTAAATTAACTCGGCAGGTTTTAAGTGGCAAATATTCAAATTATGACTGTTTCCATGGTCGAGGAGTGATCAATCTCACATTTGAATTTACATTAGAATAGGGGGATTAAAATTAGAATGTGAGAATTTTGACACTCGAAAATTAAAAATTAACAATTTGACGGAGGGTAAGATGTTGGCGAGTACCTATTGTGCTGGAAGAGCTACATTTAGGAGCAGTTACAGCTCTGGACAAATCAATGCCTGCATTTTTTGTTTACAATTGGTACCATTTTTTATCTTTCTCAAATTGGAATATTCAAATTAGGGATTAGATTCGGTTTGGAATTCAAACAAATCTTCTATGGCAGATTTTGGTGTTCTGGTGATCTAAACCCAATATATATGGATTTGATGCATCACTAACTTCAACACTGCAAAGCGTCTGACTTTCTCTGCATCTTTGTGGCTGAGAAAGTCTATGGTGGACATAGTGGTCAAAAGCCCATATTGCTGACAGTAAAGTTTCAGCGTATAGAAAACCATTCTTACTGCTTTATTTTAGCATGCCTGATTTTTGTCTTTAACACCCTCTAGAGATCAGTCTTTATCTGAAAACCATTTAGAGCTACCACCCTACCCATAATCTCTTCCAACATGGTCACTAGTATTACTATTTTTAAATGTTTTTGGATGTTACACTGTAACCTTATGCATGAGCAAAAATATATTTATACAGCGGCAATGCTTGAGATTTTTAATTTTAACATCATTAACCTACATTGGTTAAAACATTAAGTCATTAAAAAAACATCACTCAGGAAGTCAAACTTTTTCGCATATTAGAGTGAACGGAATGAATGAAACTACTGTGTAAAAAAAATCTCCTGTGCTCCAGCTCTTGCAGATCTACAACTGGGCCCATGTGTACGGAATGCTGGGAGCTGCAGTTCGGTAAAAAGACTCCAGAGGATGATGGCACAAGGCACTTATGTTGTCTCTCATTGTTTAGATTTATAGAGCATTTCTGAGCTGAGAAGAGGCTGTATTGGTGCCGTCACATGCAAGCCAATGGTCTAATGGGTCACAATTAAGCATCACATCATCCACAGGCAACAGAAAGACTGAGTTGTGAAAGAGTAAGAGACTGCATCTCGGTGATGAACGTAAGCAGTAAATTTCCAATATGAACTTTTATCTCTTTGTGGCTGCACTGATGGATAAAGGAGAAGCTGTGAACAGTTTCAGGAAAAGCACTAAATATGCTAAAAAGCTGTTACTGGGTTTATTATGTAATTTTCTGCAGATATGCAGGACATTAGTCATCATCATTTATTTATATAGATTATTGCTTGAATACCATTGGCTCAGCACTGTGCAATTATTGAGACAATAAACAAGTCCAATACATACAGTACATAAAAGCAGGAAACTGCACGGGCTGATTATGGATTGGTCACTGTAATAATCATAATGACAAAAATTATGCTTTTATTTTGCTAAGTAAAACAAAGTGAGGCCCACATTTACTGAAGGTTTTTTAAACAGTTGATTATCAAAGCCAAGAAAGCATTCATAATGATTGTCATTATAATATTGGCACCGGGGACTGTTTCATCAGAGTCTCTTGATTTTATTTCAAGTTCCCTCAGGGAAGGAAGCTGTACAGCACAGTCTGCACAATAAATGCAAAAAATAGATAAATAAGGCCTTCTGCGTTCAATAACCTATGCCCATGTGATGAAGGCCTCAATGGTCTCCATATATGTACAAACTGGAGGGTTTATTTAGAATTAGAGCACAGTCTCAGTACCTCTGTACATGTACAAACTGTGAGGTTAATTTGGAATTAGAACAAGGTCTCAGCAGCCTCCATATATGTACAAACTGTGAGGTTCATTTGGAAATAGAGGGAGGCCTCAATGGTCCCCATACGATATACAAAGAAAGAAAATAGACCGCTCCAGCTCGCCGAGCTTCCCTTCATCCAGGTGCTCAATCAACAGTGTCCCCACTGTAAGTATAGCAAAAACTCCACAGACTGACGGCACTTCTGGGTAGATTTATTGGGAAAAAAACTGCTGTGAACTGCCTAACACGTTTCGGGATTGTATCCCTTAATCATAGGCTCATACAATCCCTCATACATTAAGGGATACAATCCCGAAATGCGTTAGGCTGTTCACAGCAGTTTTTTCCCAATAAATCTATCCAGAAGTGCCGTCAGTCTGTGGAGTTTTTGCTATACAAAGAAAGAAGTTTATTTAGAAGTAGAGCAAGGCCTCAGTGGTCTCCATACATGTACAAACTGTGAGGGTCATTTGGAATGAGAACAAGGCCTCAGCAGCCTCCATATACGTACAAACTGTGAGGTTTGTTTGGGAATAGACAGAGGCCTCAGTGGTCCCCATACATGTACAAAGAGTCAGGTGTATTTGGAATTAGAGCAAGGCCTCAGTGGTCCCCATACATGGACAAAATGTAAGGCTGATTTGGAATTAGTTAGTTTTTACTAGGAAAAACAGTGAAGCCTCGGTGACTCCCATACAAGTACAAACTGTGAAGTTCACTTGGAATGAAAGCAAGGCCTCATTCCCATATGTGTAAAAACTGTGAGGTTCATTTGGAAATGGAATGAGGTCTCAGTGCTCCCCTATTTATATAATTGAAACCTGTGTTCCCCAACTGTGATATCAATAGTGAAGTGTAAAGCCTGTGTGTTGCCTGTGATAATCAGGTGTTGCTTGGATTAACTTTCAATTAGGTTAGAACTTTCCCTCAGAAAAAAACATTCTTCAGTGTTCGTTATGTTCATCATTTTATACCAAAAATTCAATTCTGCATACAGTGTAATTATACATATTATTTAACACATCAATGGTACAATGGTACAGGCAAAAAGTACTTACACTGTGAGCTCCTTGAATGGTTCGTGTCAAAGTGAGCCCTTTCCATACATAGATATCACCATTTAATGCCCCCGAGTATGTGACATCATCTTTTGCGCAGGCCAAACACAGGATGGTTTGCAGATCTCCAGTTTTCCCAAAAATTCCCCTTTTAGCAGTGAGAGCATTTCCACACAAGATCCAGAACTGTAGAAATGTAACAGAGCAGCTTTGGTTCATCTTCTACAAATATTTTTGGTGTTAAATATTACAAACAAGCTATTTTCTTAAATATGTTTGAACAGCAACATTTTTATTCTGTACAATAAAGGTATGGGACTTCCTTGTTGGTAGAGGTATTAGCATGCTCCAATGTGACAGTACAATGATTTGATCAGTCCCACTAAACATTGTATACATACACACAGTCCATTCCAGTAAGTGTATCTGTCCCAGCAAGCTGCTGTCAAGATCATAGCGAAACGAACAATATGAGACTGCCGTTCTGTTGGAGTGGATTATAGTTGGCTGAAGTACAAGTACATTATACCCTTCAAGGAAGATCTTGTCTTTCACAGACTACTAAGGAAAGCACCTGAGGCTGTAATTGTTGTGGGTATAGCTACAGAGCTGCTAAAGCATAAGCAGATGTATAGAAGTTTATCACTTTGCCCCAAATATGTACAGTAAGTTCCAAATTGAGATCTGCACACAACATAAAAAAAACCATAGGCTGAGAATCAGGCTGGTTTCATTGCCCCTGCACTGTAATCATGTAAGTATGGGAGATATCTGTAATGATGGCACATGGGAAAAAGAAGAACATATTAGTGAATGTTGAAAGCCTAAGTAATGGTTTGTAGACCTGGTAATGGCACTAGTATTGAGATAATGAGAGAAGACTGCATACATTATCCTTGCTGATTAAGATTGTCACTGGTAGATATTTTTCGGATCTGATGCAAAGAGAAAATGAATAGAAAGGAAATAGATTTGGCCCCTTATGCTTGGATTGGGTGATGGGAAATTATATTGGGCTGATAAGATAGGAAGGGTGTGAATATAAATTGTTGTGATCAGATGCTCACACAGTTACTGTCTGCCTGGAATGGCTCATGTGATAGGAAGGACATCAACATGACCTGTACAGATCACAATGTCTCATACAAATATGTTCAGCTTGGATTAGTGAACGACAGAGAGCTGTTATAAAAAAGAAGGCAATATGACCTATTCTGGTCACCATGTCTCTCACAGGTAAGTTCTTCCTGGATTGGATATTGAGAATTGATATAGAGTAAATCTGATAAAAAGGACATGAATATAAACTGCTCTGTCAGGAAACTTGTTTTTTTTTTTTTTTGCCAGACACCTGAAAAAGAGCAGATATGATAGTATGGATATTGGAAAAATATCTGCTAACCATGTTCATCACTGGAAGGTTCTGCTTCAGAAAACCAGGGCTGGCTATTGTGTCTTCCAGCTGCTGTTATATCTCAACCATACCAGGAGCAGCAGTGCCACAACATTTGGAGGGCACCAGGCCTCCCAAGGTTTTAGTGGAGTTATAAATGAATCAGGTTCTACCAGTAACTCCCAAATCACTACGAGCAAGAATCACAGCCCCAAAAGCTTATGAGAATTTATACTAAGGAACGTGGCTTCACTCGCTTAATGTAGATTTAGATTTCCTTTCTGTAACTGCAATGAGGAATATAAAGTTATTAAAACTGGGACAGGTTTAATTGGTAATACTAAAATTGTTTTTAACAGAAAAAAACTCACCTTTATGTGCTTAACTCCACAGCTAACCAGTCTGTTTGACTGAAATGGATCCCAGGAGATATCAAATATCTGTCAGAAATGTAAAAGAGAAGAAAATTGTTTTGTATATTATGAATTTGCAGCCGTTTTTAATTGTCTGTTACAGGGGATTCCAGGTAAGCTGCTACAAAAAATAACAGTAGCCCCAACTGTTTGGATTTAGACTAATGAAAGCATGGGGGGCACTGCATTTTTGTACATGGCATAGAGTGTATATATAAGTGTAATATATATTTATAAGTGTAACAGGTGGATGGGTCAGGGTCTGCCTTAACCTTCCTTGGGTTACTATACACACTGGTACCGGAACCCGAGCAAGGGGTCCAACTCCCAGCAACTCCTGGTAGGCACACTATAATTAGCTTCTCTATATTCAGGTGGGGCCCCCGCTTATGGGATGGAGGAAGGTATTGCTACTTGAGTAGAAGCACACACAGTAATCACTCTTGATCAAATAACTTGGGCACCAGTGGTTCTTTAAAACAGCCAAACGATTTATTGAACTGATGGTACACTTCTCAATGGTCAATTACTTCACAGATTCAAGATTTATGCTCAGATGGTACACACCATGAACAAGTGGTGGCAGCAGGTCATTTACACAAATGTATTACTCACAGATACTGTCTGATCCTTGTTAGTCAGCTTTCTCACTGGGTTGCATTGCCTGCATCCGGTGCACAATCCTCATTGAAGTTGAATCTCACAGCTGGTCCCACACTCCACACTCTCTATCCCTGAGCCTGACCACTTGAGTCCCTAACCTGGCGGCCTTGTCACCACAGGGTACTAACACTTCACTAAACTCCTTGTTGGAGCCTTAGCTGCTCATTAACTTTCCTGAAACTATCTGTCACTCCTATAGTGACCTATTACAGTTTCTGACCAGATGACACTTGTATGCTCCTATACTGAGGTCTAACTCCACCTCAGGCCCTCCTCCAGAGGGTGGGTTCACCAGAAAGAGGCAGAACACATGGGGCATAGTTATGTGTGGTTCGGGATTTCCCCGACCCCCACCCAACCCTAACCCGCACAGAAGAGTGCAAGGTCTGCCCGAACCCACCTGGGTATACCCTACGGGTATCGGGCCGGCCCACACATCACTAATGGAGCATGCCTTTTTATAACCTCTGTGGAACTACTCCCCCTCTGGGAAAAAGGACCCAGCCTAGCTGGCTAATTAAATCTTCGGGCATAGGAAAACCTTTACATTCTTACATAAGAAATAATTGAAAATGTGGAGTGGTTAGCAGTAGTCTGGAAGAATTGTAAAGAAGATTACCCTGTCAGAATGGCCAGTAGCTGTTGCCAAAACTTTACCCTTCTGCCAGTCCCAAATGCAGACTGTATTTTTGGCATCCAATCCCACAGAGGCCAGGCGCTGATGCAAAATAAAATGGGAGAACTTTATTAGTAAGGCACATATAATGAAAACAAGCAAATAAAGCAATACCATCAATAAGAACGCCTATATAATTGAAGCTCTAGCAAGGACAGAACATAGATTTCAGGTAGACCAATGTATAGAGACACTGGCACTGGCACACTTAACAACTGGTAGGATACAGGTTGAATGAGGGATGTACTGAATGCATACAATTTAGAAAAATGCTAAATCTTCCAGGGTTGGCTGAATCTGAACCCTAATTTCATATTCAAATAGGAGCAATCTGAATAAAAATCAAGGCTTCCAATTACCAGCTCATCAGGCATAAGCAATTTTTTTCCAAATGAGGTTTTGTTTTTAAGAGAGGGCACAGCGTGTCTCTAAAATATTCAGTTAAGCGTAATCCATTGGGCTATGTGTAATGCACGGCCATATGATCCAAATCAGTCCAGTGAGGCAGAAATGGGTTATGTATCTGATAACATATGGACTCATGGCTTGTATGGAGCTCCAGCTTTGCTGTGATCATCACAAAGATCCCCTTGCCTACATGCAAGGAGAACGCAAAAGATACACAACTGCAAAAAGCATCCACATTCTAACACAGTACAAAATTACAGGGGCAGACTATTGTTTTGACAAACAGCAGAAGAAAAGAACACAATCTCATGCTGACATTTCATGGCCAAAAGGAAGAAAATGAGCTCCCAAACCAGAGTGATTTTAAATTGGTTATCAGTAATCTCAATTACAAAAATGAATTGCAGCTGTGCCCTGAGAGATGGCACCAAGGTTCAAGCTGGCATGGATGATTACAAATTTGTACTTGGGAAGAGGTACAATAGCAAAAATAACTAGGAATGGTCTAATGCTCTTAGAAAATAAGATTGTAGATAGTATAAAATACAGAAGCACCAAAAATGCTAGCTAAGCCAGTATGGGATCCATTATCCGGAAACCTGTTATCCAGAAAGCTCCAAATTAGAGGATGCCCGTTTTCCATAGACTCCATTTTAAACAAATAATTTAAATTTTTAAAATGATTTACTTTTTCTCTGTAATAACAGTACATTATACCTGATCACATATAAAATATAATTAATCCTTATTGAAGGTAAAACAAGTCTAGTGGGTTTATCTAATTTTTATAGGCTTTTTTGTAGATTTAAGGTATGGAGATGCAAATGAAGGAAAGATTACAGAAAAATCCCAGGTCCCGAGCATTCCTGATAACAGGTTACATACATGTATATTATTATTATTAAATTATATAGTATATTTGTATATATAGCATAAATATATATTTATAGACCAAAACAGAATAGTTTCCACTTCAAGTAGAATTTTGAATATTAGAAAGGGCATATAAAATGATAGGTCAGGGGGTCTGTAAATGTTGGAAATGTTGGAAGAAGGGGTAGCTTAGTGACTAAAGCTGGCCATACATGCAAATAATACATGCAGAGTTCTGATTTGGTGAGGTCACCAAATGAGCAGATCTCTTCCTGATACGCCCGTCTTGAGGTGGGCAACATCAGGCTGATCTAATCACGGGTCCTAGAGCCCAATGATCACATCACAATGATGAGAATTCAGGCTGCAGGACCAAGGACCACATCAACAAACCGATGCATCCCTCGAACAGACACGATTTTTAAACCTGGTTGAATGACATCTGGACGATTCCGGACAGATATCAATTGGGGGAAGCCCATCAGAGGGCCCCATACACTGCCAATAAGCTGCCAATTAAAGTCTGCCATAGACGTGCAGATTATTACTGTATATTGGATGAACGAACATCCATTCCAATCTTCCGACCTGCAACTAACCCTTCAGATTAATATGAAGTAGTAAAGAGAACAAATCGCATGGTGCTCGGGCTTCTGACAAAGTCTCCCATTGATATCGTCAGATAGGCAATACATGCTGAGATATTATCGGTAGCCAATATAAATCTGTCCAATCGACTGAATGACCAATCACCATGGCATGAAAAATTTTGGGACAATTCACACAAGGTCCAAAAATTTTACAAATCTTGATTTCATGTGATATTATCTTAAGTCTGTTGGCAGCTTATATCGGCCCATACATGGCCACCTCAAGTTAATGACTGGAATAGCTATTCACTGACTTGAGTTTGACCATGTTCAAGCCACTTGATCCCACTGCACTCCAGACCCCACACTAAAGGTGGCCATACATGAAAAGATCCGCTCTTTGGCGACATCGCCAAACAAGCCGATCTTTCCCCGATATGCCAATAACGGGCAGGGCTATATCGGGGGTAATGTGAACATTCGGCCCTTTGGCCGAACGATCAGATTACGATGAGCAATGGGTTCCGGTGGGATCGGCAGGACAAAATCAAACCTGACCGATCGACCAAACGACCGATCTCCGCCGGACGAAAAATGTTGGGACTCTCCACACATGGTCCGAAAATTGTACGAATCCTGGATTCGTACGATAGGATCTTTGTGTCTATGGCGACCTTTAGGATGGGCCAGATCCTATGGATTCTCCACAGGTGGAGAATCTGCTGCCCGGCTGCTCTTTCTGTAGGCAGGGTGGATTTTGGCTGAAACAGTCTGCTTTCTCCGCCCTCTGACTCTAGTTTACACTTAATTTTGCATTGCAGGAACATGAAATGCAGAACAGTAAATCACCATATAAATCAGCAGTAAAAAAACCAATATAGGGTATAAATACAGCTATCTGAGCCAATATGAAATATAAACATCTCTGTTAGTTAAAGTTATACACACCTGTCCATCTGAATTGAAAGCCAGCCCCGCCACACCGTGGGTATGCACATCTTTCAGAATGGAAACTGTCTGTACTGTGTAGGAATCCCATATACATATGTAAGGATCTTTTCCCACCTGACCGGTCGCAACAAGGCTTCTGTCGGGGTGTAAAGCCAGGCTGTAAGGACGGAAACACATGGTGAGCAGAAAATTACTTTAACAGATCGATGCAACTGCACTAAACGGAAACACACACATGTTATGACTTATAGGGAATATAGGGATTTAATTAAAACATTTTTCAAGATAAAAAGTTATTTTTTATTTTTTTTTCTTCCAGGTTTTGGCAGTACGGGTTTGTCCCTCAGGGTAAATAAGAATTCTAGCAATTCCATTGACATGTTTGGTTGCTTCCAACATAACTGTCCATGTTCTTTACTCTATGTAATCCAAAAATGGCCCCACCATCCATACATTGTGATCTTGACAGGTCAGCCATATATAATACTGTACCTACTCATGAATCTGATTGCTTGGCCAATTGCAGAACAATCAGATCCATTCAATCTGAGACCATTTGTCCAGCAGGAATCTGTTTGAACTACTCACAGAACTGATTATTTAGTTGTCAGGTTAAATGCAATGTTTGCTAAGCTGAACTGTTGATTCTTAAGGTGGAACAGCCTTGCATTAAAGCTTTAAATCCGGTTTTAAGTAGCGGCTTTCCCTGCTTGGAAGACCCTTAATGTTATAAATAACAGCTGCTATTATTAGCTATTCAATGTCAGAACTATGGCAGTATGTTACTATGGGATTGCAATCATTGAACAACACAATCATATAAATCAGCAAGGGAAAGATAAACAGTTCAGTCACATAGATGATTATTCATTCCCAGTAAATAGAGACCTGTCAAAAAGGGCTGCTCTACACGGGGAATTCTCACACGCCAACAGCAAACACTGCATGTGTGAATACACTTACCATGTGGGATGTGCGATTTCATTTCAATATAACAGCTTGTTATTATTATTATTCTGGGAAGTTTAAAAGGAAAGGGATAAAAACATGAGATTATTCTAGTTCGGGGGCCCCAAAACTTTTTTTACCTGTGAGCCACATTAAATGTAAAAATGATTGGGGAGCAACAAAAGCAGAAAAGGTTCCTGGGTTGCTAAATAAGGTCTGTACTGATCAATATGGCAGCCCCTATGTAGACTAAGGGTAAGGCCAGACCAGGAGATTTGAGGAGATTTTGTCGCCTGAGGCAACTTTGGGCGACTATTGAAAACGCATCGCCACCTGTGCATTAGCGCAGGCGATTTTGCGCTAAAGCCTATGGGGAAAAGACGCTGAGGCAGTTCAGGGAGATAGTCGCGCAAAAGACGTGGCGATAAGTCGCCAGGCGACAAAATCTCCCCGAATCTCCTCGTCTGGCCTTACCTTTAAGGAGACACTTTTTGGCAAGAAATTTGTATTTAGGTCTCAAAAACAGCCTTGGGATGGAGACCACACTTTTAGATAAAAGGAAGATGCAATTTGGGAATTCCTTAAACATTTAAGATACCAATTAAAATCTTTCTATTTTTGCCTTCTCTAGGGGGCTTATTTATCAATATTTGGATTTCCTTTTCATTCTCTAAATAGTTGAGCTTGTCTCTTAAACTCTAAAAATGTATTAAGTGTAAAAACCATGAAAAACTCTAATACAAATCTTCTTCAAGTAAAAGCAGTCAAGGTCCCATAGAAGCCAAAGGGAGCTGAACTGATCCTATTGGACTTTTTTTTAGCCATTCCGAGTTTTAGAGATTTTCAGATTTTTTTTTGCTAGTAATTATCCGAAAATGTTTTTAGGCTGGGGCCAGATTGTAATAAAAATACCTGGTGGTCTAGTGGTGCGGCGGCATGGACGGCCGCCACGCCGCCGCGCTCCTTCTCCTGCCTCCAGCGCCATCTTGGTTTCTTAGGGCGCGCACCTCTTAAAGGTACAGGTGTGCTGGCGTGATTACGCCAGCGCGCATTGGCGCACATTTTGCCGCGAAATTTGAAAGTATTTAAGGCCCATTCATACTCCCAGCCAGTGCCCGTGATAGAATCTTGATTCTGGTGGTTCCTGAAGCCTTGTGCTGTCTGTTCCTGTGTATTTTGTATCTGCTATTCCTGTTTTGATCCCTGCCTGTTCCTGACTATTCTGATATCCGAATCCTGACCTTTGCCTGCATCTCGACTACTCTTTCTGCCTGACCCCATCTGTTTGATTACCCGGTTTGACCCTTGCCTGCCTGACGATTCTTGATATCTCCCTGCCTCGACCCTGCCTGTCTGACGATTCTCTTGCCTGCTCCATTTGTACCGTGACCTTCGGCCCAAAAGACTTTCTACCTGCCGTGCCCCTCTACTAGCCAGACCATCTTGCCTTGTACCCCTCGTTAAGTCCAGGTGGCACCCAAGTAAGCTGAGGGCTCCTCCCGAAGCCCAACGGTGGTCACACTACTGGTGAAGCCAAGCCGAGACCAGGGTACTTGGCACCTGTTCTGGTATTGGGTGCCGGCCGTGACACAGATGGTGCAGAAAACGGGCTTCTGAAATCCACGGGCCAATTTCAGGCACAAGCAGTATCTCCTCTACTTGTTTTGCGTCTGGAAGCCTTGTGTCGGCTCTGGCATTAACACATTCGGTGCATTTCTGCGAAGGAACGCAAGACTTTGCATTTTGCTCTGAAATATGACAAGGCTTCCAGAAGAGAATAATGGCAGCAGCTGAAATCACACTGCGGATTTCAACAGGCTGATTTCGGCCCCTCCTGGCCCTAGGTTTTAGAGATATTCGTATTTTTTCTGCACTTCTTCCCATTCAAACTTTTTATATTTAGATCTTTTAATAACTTTCATGACACTTGTGATTTTTGAGAGAAATACCCCCATATGTAATAAAAGGCAGTAAGATTGCCCAGGAGCAGTAACCCATAGCAACCAATAAGACGTTTGCTTTTAAACAGGTGACCAGTATATTACTACCTGCTGATTGTTTTCTATGGACCTCTTAATCTTTAGGGTGCTATTACAAAGAAGATTGGGTTTGGTTCCGGCTTGTCAAATGCCAATTTAGAAAAATTCTAGGAATTCTGATGGGTCCCCAAACCAACCCTGGGTCCATCTGCTGCTACATGCATGTCTTCTGTTGCATTCAAGTGAAAATCTGACGCCAGACACAAACATGTGCCCATAAATAATTGTACAACTGTAGAGCAGTTTTCTATAGGATAAGCTCTGTAGGTCAGAGGCCTCCTCCTTGTGTCTCTTGATACTGAATATAATTGTATTTATTTATCCTCAATTGTTGGATTGTTCTCATATATTAAGCACTAATTCAGGTAACACAGTTAGCTTAATTTTAAAGGGAACACAAAAGACAGTAACCTTCAGCCAAGTGGACACTGTTGGAATTCTCCTGGATACCCCACCATTAAATCAAAACAAAATCTCATTATTTTTTTCATAGAGTAAATGGCAGTGCAGCATTAGCTCAGTTACTTGGAATGACATCTGTGAGTAGCCAAACAGTATTTGGAAGGTTTGCTTTGCAAGGACTGTAATTAACTGCTGAGCAATTCCCCCGAACCTGATTTATTACTTCTTGCATAATTAAAACATCAGCATATGAAGTGCATTTCATAGCTCTCTAATTAATTTAAGGCATCATAAATCTGAACCTTAATTCAGGATGTCAGGATCTTGAGACCAACAGAATCAGAATATATCTGCTCTGTACAGAGGAATAAAGCTTCAAATAAACAAATGTAATGGATGACATATTACTCAGGAAATCATTCGGAGATGAAGCCATGACAATCTAGAATCAAAATAGAGTTTGTATAGCAATGACAAATTATTATTGACCCATTGCAGCTGACTCCAACTACGGGAAGATTTTTGTGTGATAAAAGATGAATTGATACATTCAAGACAGCTGAATATATAATAAAGAAAATAGAAATGGGTGCAACCCCTAGGGTATTCCTACTAAGTTACTCAATGTCGAAGGTGTTTTGGAAAGAAATGTGAAGGCCTTACCAACATATCCAGCCTGTCTGAGCCATGCTACAAGTTGTCCTGGTATCTTGGTGGGCCAGTCCAACACTCTAATGTGTAAAGGTGGCCATAGACACAACGATAATATCGTAGGAAATTAATGTTTGTGCGTGTATGGTGGGAGACAATCAACCGATATTGGCAGAAGACTTGGATATTGGTCGGCTTGTTGATCGGGCTGGATGGAAAATTTAAAGGCAAACGAACATCGGCCATTGTTAGTGCTGAATTGTCAGATACAGGTACATTCTATTGTTTCTACCTGTATATCTGATGATTCACTCTACATATGTATTGAAACTAACGATCTTTCCTGGAAAGATCTTTTCCAGGAAAGATCGTAATTATAACATCAGTGTTCCCTTGCACATAGGTGTTCATCACGGTGCAAGGTGCATAGTTCAAAAACATGGAGGCTTGCACACTGCCCTATTCATTGTAAATGACTCCTCAGATCTGTAGATGACAGCTCCCCCATTTAGAATTATAATTTCCCCCAAATTCTACCAAGCAGATAAATCTTTCAGGACAGCTTTGCACTGTTCATACAGATCCTCAAATGGGCACTTTTTCTGCAAAGGACATAAATGACATAGAGAAATGTCTTCCCTTGCCTTTATCATTTCCCACCAAACTCATATAAATTTTCCCTCTATTGATTTACCCTCATCTTTACAAAGAGTGAATTGTCAGTGCAGCTGTGCAACTGTCAGCCTGGGACTGGCGGCAATGGTCATGTTTATCCACTGCCATGAGTACGTAGGCAGATAGAGAGCTAATGGCGCGTCATAATCACTGTCTGTAGGGCGGAATAAAGCTGCAACTTCACAATAGATGAGAGTATAATGGGAGGCAGAAGCTGGATTCTTCACGGTGTATCATCCAGCAGCGAGCACCCTGCCAGGCAATATGAACAGTATAAAACTGCGCCAGATGAAATCACAGGTCTCGCAATGCATCTATATTTAGAATGGTATTGTGACTCTGCCATTCTCATAAACCGGACTGCTCCTCATTCTGAATTATTCATCTTTATCATAAAGAGAGTTTCCAGGGGAAGGGGGAAAAAAAGCCACATAATCAGCTAAAGCTGCTGATAATTAGCTTCCATTATCAGCCTGAGCAACTGAGAAGGTTACATGTACAGAACAACTGTTCAGTTCTCGCTCAGAAAGCTGATGATGAATGTGATGCTGTTGTACTGAAAGCCAAGGGTGTCTGCATCGCACATTCTATACAACGGCTTCATTATGTGCAATTATACAATTATATCATAGCGCCGCTCAGTCAAAATGATAAACATAATATTTTCCCTGGTGCAACCAGGTAATATGTATCGGCAGTGTCGGACTGATATACTGGGGGCCCACCCAAAAACCTTAGACCAGGGGCCCACTCTCAGTATAGGTATGGGACCTGTTATCCAGAATGCTCTGGACCTGGGCTTTTCCAGATAATGGATCTTTCTGTAATTTGGATCTACTAGAAAATCATATAAACATGAAATAAAGCCAATAGGCTAATCCCAATAAGGATTAATTATATCTTAGTTGGGATCAAGTACAAGCGACTGTTTTATTATTACAGGTATGGGACCTGTTATCCAGAATGCTCGGGACCTGGGCTTTTCCAGATAATGGATCTTTCTGTAATTTGGATCTACTAGAAAATCATATAAACATGAAATAAACCCAATAGGCTGGTTTTGCCTCCAATAAGGATTAATTATATCTTAGTTGGGATCAAGTACAAGCTACTGTTTTATTATTACACAGAAAAAGGAAATGATTTTTAAAAATTTGGATTATTTGGATAAAATGGAGTCTATGGGAGACAGCCATTCCGTAATTCGGAACTTTCTGGATATCGGGTTTCCGGATAAGGGATCCTATACCTGTACTATTATTCTTCCTCTCCTCACTCAACCTCTATTCTCCTATTCTCTTTTCTTTACATACTATAATCTATTATTCCATCTATATAGTCTCTTTGTTCTCATAGAAATAGGGAAAGGACATATAATATAAGACAAATGTTTATAAGCATGAGGGGCCACTGACTCCTGGGCCCAACGGGAGTTTCCTGGTATCCCTGTGGGCCAGTCCAACACTATGGGGCAGATTTACCTAGGGTCGAATATCGAGGGTTAATTAACCCTCGATATTCGACCGCCGAAGTAAAATCCTTCGACTTTGAATATCAAAGTCGAAGGATTTTGCATTATTCCTACGAGCGAAGGAATAATCGAACGATTAAATCCTTTGAATCGAACGATTCGAAGGATTTTAATCGATATTCCTTCGATCAGAAAATTGTTAGCAAGCCTATGGGGACCTTCCCCATAGGCTAACATTGGCCTCGGTACGGTTTAGATGGCGAACTAGGGGGTCGAAGAATTTTTTAAAGAGACAGTACTTCGACTATCGAATGGTCGGATAGTCGAACGATTTTCAGTTCGAATCGTTTGATTCGAAGTCAAAGGTTGAAGTAGCCCATTCGATGGTCAAAGCAGCCAAAAAAAACATTGAAATTCGAACTATTTTTCTTCTATTCCTTCGCTCGAACTAAGTAAATGGGCCCCTGTGTATATGTATATAAACTACAAGCAGTGGACGCGTTTTGCTTAAATTCAACTGGATACTTCAACGACTGGATACATAAACAGAATCAGTTTGCTAGTACAGGAATGAGACCTGTTATGCAGAATGCCTGGGACCTGGGGTTTTCTGGATAATGGAACTTTCCATAATTTGGATCTTCTTACCTTTAAGTCTACTAGAAAATCATATAAACATTAAATAAAGGCAATGAGCTGGTTTTGCTTCCAATAAGGATTAATAATTTCTTAGTAGGGATCAAGTACAAGCGACTGTTTTATTATTACAGAGAAAAAGGAAATCAATTTTGGATATAATGGAGTCTACGGGAGATGGCTATTCCGTGATTCTGAGCTTTCTGGATAACGGGTTTCCAGATAACGGATCCCTTGCCTGTACTCACTCTGCTCCCCTGAAACAAGCAATCTGCCTAGGTGCAACCAACTGACTCATCATTTCAGTAAGTGAATCATGCCTTCGGTCAAATGTCAGCTGCTTACGCCATAGGGATAGTGATACGGCATCGGGAGCCACAGAAAAAACATCTCAAATATCTTAACACAGGGATACCAAAGGGAATTTATCTGAATTACAGATTTTATATTTTTAAATGTTACAGTGTCACAATCGAACAAACATGATGGATATAATATCCTAAATTGCAATGGCTCTGGCCAAGGTATTGGCTTTCTGTTGTTATCTCTGGATAATTTAACAGGATTCTATATCCTATGATCAGTTGGTTCTTCAATTCCTGCTTCACAGATTGGCTCTTCTCCATGATATTAACAGATATAATCCAGCAACACTATCTTTGTGGTTATGGATCTTCTAGGGTTGCCATCATTTCCATTATTTCTTGGCCTGCCTATATTTTCATCTTACTTCTAGGTAGGAGTATTGAGCTTGTGTCAAGACTTAGTTGCTAATAAAATGTGGTAAAATGGCAAATATGACCCATGGGAATAGACTCTTTCTATGTATTTGTGTATTTCTTACTTAGAAGACACAGGTCCAGTTGAAGTCATAACCAACAGATATGGCTGTATAAAGCATGTCCTACAATTAATTATGCAGAAGAACAATTGTATTGTATTGCTTTGTTGAGATGACATTTAGTAAAGAAGGAGGTTAGATCTGTCCCATGGTTTTTATCAATGTTGACTACAACTGGCACCCTTGAGAATGGAAGAGATATATGTGTTTAATCTTCTGGATATGACTTCACATGAATGAAGTACAGTATGAAGAGTATAATTAGTTTCAATTGTTCCTTAGGGCCAAGTCAGGTCTTACAAACACAAAGATGTATAATCGTACATTGCTTCTATGGCCTGTTAACACACTGAGCTTAAATTTAGATGATGAGTGTCAAAAAATCCTTTTCTAAACAGTTATTTTGTTCACTTTGCACTCGGGTTTGTGTGAGTCAATATGACATCTGCATTAACATATATAAGTGCATGGCTGTGTAGCCATGGGGGCAGCCATTCAAGCACAGGATACACAGTAGATAACAGATAAGTACTACTATAGTTTATATAAACAAGCTGCTGTGTAGCCATGGGGGCAGCCATTCAAGTACAGAATACACAGTAGATAACAGATAAGTACTACTATAGTTTATATAAACAATCTGCTGTGTAGCCATGGGGGCAGCCATTCAAGCACAGGATACACAGTAGATAACAGATAAGTACTACTATAGTTTATATAAACAAGCTGCTGTGTAGCCATGGGGGCAGCCATTCAAGCACAGGATACACAGTAGATAACAGATAAGTACTACTATAGTTTATATAAACAATCTGCTGTGTAGCCACGGGGGCAGCCATTCAAGCACAGGATACACAGTAGATAACAGATAAGTACTACTATAGTTTATATAAACAAGCTGCTGTGTAGCCATGGGGGCAGCCATTCAAGCACAGGATACACAGTAGATAACAGATAAGTACTACTATAGTTTATATAAACAAGCTGCTGTGTAGCCATGGGGGCAGCCATTCAAGCACAGGATACACAGTAGATAACAGATAAGTACTATTATAGTTTATATAAACAAGCTGCTGTGTAGCCATGGGGGCAGCCATTCAAGCACAGGATACACAGTAGATAACAGATAAGTACTACTATAGTTTATGTAAACAAGCTGCTGTGAAGCCAAGGGGGCAGCCATTCAAGCACAGGATACACAGTAGATAACAGATAAGTACTACTATAGTTTATATAAACAAGCTGCTGTGTAGCCATGGGGGCAGCCATTCAAGTACAGAATACACAGTAGATAACAGATAAGTACTACTATAGTTTATATAAACAATCTGCTGTGTAGCCATGGGGGCAGCCATTCAAGCACAGGATACACAGTAGATAACAGATAAGTACTACTATAGTTTATATAAACAAGCTGCTGTGTAGCCATGGGGGCAGCCATTCAAGCACAGGATACACAGTAGATAACAGATAAGTACTACTATAGTTTATATAAACAATCTGCTGTGTAGCCACGGGGGCAGCCATTCAAGCACAGGATACACAGTAGATAACAGATAAGTACTACTATAGTTTATATAAACAAGCTGCTGTGTAGCCATGGGGGCAGCCATTCAAGCACAGGATACACAGTAGATAACAGATAAGTACTACTATAGTTTATATAAACAAGCTGCTGTGTAGCCATGGGGGCAGCCATTCAAGCACAGGATACACAGTAGATAACAGATAAGTACTATTATAGTTTATATAAACAAGCTGCTGTGTAGCCATGGGGGCAGCCATTCAAGCACAGGATACACAGTAGATAACAGATAAGTACTACTATAGTTTATATAAACAATCTGCTGTGTAGCCACGGGGGCAGCCATTAAAGCACAGGACACACAGCAGATAACAGATAAGTACTACTATAGTTTATATAAACAAGCTGCTGTGTAGCCATGGGGGCAGCCATTCAAGCACAGGATACACAGTAGATAACAGATAAGTACTACTATAGTTTATATAAACAAGCTGCTGTGTAGCCATGGAGGCAGTCATGCAAGCACAGGATACACAGTAGATAACAGATAAGTACTATTATAGTTTATATAAACAAGCTGCTGTGTAGCCATGGGGGCAGCCATTCAAGCACAGGATACACAATAGATAACAGATAAGTACTACTATAGTTTATATAAACAAGCTGCTGTGTAGCCATGGGGGCAGCCATTCAAGCACAGGATACACAGTAGATAACAGATAAGTACTACTATAGTTTATATAAACAATCTGCTGTGTAGCCACGGGGGCAGCCATTAAAGCACAGGACACACAGTAGATAACAGATAAGTACTACTATAGTTAATATAAACAAGCTGCTGTGTAGCCATGGAGGCAGCCATTCAAGCACAAGATACACAGTAGATAACAGATAAGTACTACTATAGTTTATATTAACAAGCTGCTGTGTAGCCATGGGGGCAGCCATTCAAGCACAGGATACACAGTAGATAACAGATAAGTACTACTATAGTTTATATAAACAAGCTGCTGTGTAGCCACGGGGGCAGCCATTCAAGCACAGGATACACAGTAGATAACAGATAAGTACTACTATAGTTTATATAAACAACTGCTGTGTAGCCACGGGGGCAGCCATTAAAGCACAGGACACACAGTAGATAACAGATAAGTACTACTATAGTTTATATAAACAATCTGCTGTGTAGCCATGGGGGCAGCCATTCAAGCAGGATACACAGTAGATAACAGATAAGTACTACTATAGTTTATATAAACAAGCTGCTGTGTAGCCATGGGGGCAGCCATTCAAGCACAGGATACACAGTAGATAACAGATAAGTACTACTATAGTTTATATAAACAATCTGCTGTGTAGCCACGGGGGCAGCCATTAAAGCACAGGACACACAGTAGATAACAGATAAGTACTACTATAGTTTATATAAACAATCTGCTGTGTAGCCATGGGGGCAGCCATTCAAGCAGGATACACAGTAGATAACAGATAAGTACTACTATAGTTTATATAAACAAGCTGCTGTGTAGCCATGGGGGCAGCCATTCAAGCACAGAATACACAGTAGATAACAGATAAGTACTACTACAGTTTATATAAACTAGCTGCTGTGTAGCCATGGAGGCAGTCATGCAAGCACAGGATACACAGTAGATAACAGATAAGTACTATTATAGTTTATATAATCAAGCTGCTGTGTAGCCATGGGGGCAGCCATTCAAGCACAGGATAAACAGTAGATAACAGATAAGTACTACTATAGTTTATATAAACAAGCTGCTGTGTAGCCATGGGGGCAGCCATTCAAGCACAGGACACACAGTAGATAACAGATAAGTACTACTATAGTTTATATAAACAAGCTGCTGTGTAGCCATGGAGGCAGTCATGCAAGCACAGGATACACAGTAGATAACAGATAAGTACTATTATAGTTTATATAAACAAGCTGCTGTGTAGCCATGGGGGCAGCCATTCAAGCACAGGATACACAGTAGATAACAGATAAGTACTACTATAGTTTATATAAACAAGCTGCTGTGTAGCCATGGGGGCAGCCATTCAAGTACAGGATACACAGTAGATATAAGATAAGTACTACTATAGTTTATATAAACAAGCTGCTGTGTAGCCATGGAGGCAGTCATGCAAGCACAGGATACACAGTAGATAACAGATAAGTAGTACTATAGTTTATATAAACAAGCTGCTGTTTAGCCATGGGGGCAGCCATTCAAGCACAGGATACACAGTAGATAACAGATAAGTACTACTATAGTTTATATAAACAAGCTTCTGTGTAGCCATGGGGGCAGTCATTCAAGTACAGGATACACAGTAGATAATAGATAAGTACTACTATAGATTATATAAACAAGCTGCTGTGTAGCCATGGGGCAGTCATTCTTGCACAGGATACACAGTAGATAACAGATAAGTACTACTACAGTTTATATAAACAAGCTGCTTTGTAGCCATTGGGGCAGCCATTTAAGCACAGGATACACAGTAGATAACAGATAAGTACTATTATAGTTTATATAAACAAGCTGCTGTGTAGCCATGGGGGCAGCCATTCAAGCACAGGATACGCAGTAGATAACAGATAAGTACTACTATAGTTTATATAAACAAGCTGCTGTGTAGCCATGGGGGCAGCCATTCAAGCACAGGACACACAGTAGATAACAGATAAGTACTACTGTAGTTTATATAAACAAGCTGCTGTGTAGCCATGGGGCAGCCATTCTTGCACAGGATACACAGTAGATAACAGATAAGTACTACTATAGTTTATATAAACAAGCTGCTGTGTAGCCATGGGGCAGCCATTCTTGCACAGGATACACAGTAGATAACAGATAAGTACTACTATAGTTTATATAAACAAGCTGCTGTGTAGCCATGGGGGCAGCCATTCAAGCACAGGATACACAGTAGATAACAGATAAGTACTACTATAGTTTATATAAACAAGCTGCTGTGTAGCCATGGGGGCAGCCATTCAAGCACAGGATACACAGTAGATAACAGATAAGTACTATTATAGTTTATATAAACAAGCTGCTGTGTAGCCATGGGGCAGCCATTCAAGCACAGGATACACAGTAGATAATAGATAAGTACTACTATAGTTTCAATAAACAAGCTGCTGTGTAGCCATGAGGGCAGCTATTCAAGCACAGGCTACACAGATAACTACTACTATAGTTTATATAAACAAGCTGCTGTGTAGCCATGGGGTCAGTTTTACCAGTGTAGTGCAACAGTAAATAATATTTTAGAGGGAAAAAATTTAATTTTTTGAGATATATTATAGCTGCAAAAAGTCTGCATCTGAAAAATCCTCCATCTGAAACCATTCAAGGCCATGTTTAAGTCAATGGGAGATGTCCCTCAATTCAGGTTTTCCCTCGATTTTATCAAGTTTTTTTCCCTGACTCGACTTTTTAGAGTTATTTTATTGATAGATAAGATAAAATCGTGGATGGGAGTTTGGTCGAGCTTGGTTTAATAAAAATATGAGATACATTCGTGTTTTAGAGAATAGCCCCCCTGGTGTTCCAGAATAACTGATGTTCCATAGAGATGTTTTGCTGCTCCAGGTTCTATTTCACTTTTAATGTGTTTTCCAAAATCTGTTTTGTGCCGGGCTCAGTCAACAAAGAGCCAGCGTTGGCCGAGCAAAAATGGCATCTAGAAATTCATTTGTATAAGGCTCTACAGTCCAATGCAGCAGAGGAAGCCTGAAGAACTTTAGTTGCTCATAGTCTTCTAAAGAGTTGAAGCATCACCAGGCAGCAACGTTTTTCTTTTCCAGTTTTTTTTTTATAGAAATAAAGAAATACATACAGAGCCAGAAAAATAATTGAGTAAATAAAAGGTCAATCCGCAGGTAATCTGTTCTAGAAGGCGAGGGATTAATTGCCAGAGCTCGAGCCCATGTGAGCGGGCAGACTGGACAGTGCTGTGCTGGTACCACTAAGCTTCATTAGCAGACCAATTAGTCAGAACTCCTGGTGAGATCTAATAAATGTTGCATAGCTGAAAGGACAGGGGTTCTTTATAAAGGGTATCTGTTGCATTTAAAAGGAATAGAAAATAACTATTTTTAGCGATATCATTAGTAACACAACTAGAGTTGTAACCATGACCAGTTCATTTTATCTGATTTTCCACAAAATTCACAACCACCTCAAAAAAATTTACAATTTGCGTCCCCTTCCTCACCGGTAAAAGAGGGGCTGGGGTGGAGGGGGTTTTCTTATTAGCTATAGAGGAAGCCGACCCAACAGTCTGGGCCGCCCTGTTCCCTGGATCCCCCTGTGACTGCGGGGTCTGCTTCCTCTATAGTTACACCACTGAATATATGTGAGAGTCAGACAAGCCTAAACTGAGCTAATGGCCCGTTGCACCAACCCCATCCTCCTTACCAAGAAGCAATGCAGCGAATGTGCCAGAGTAATGCCACTGGCTATTCAGAGGAGTACATGCACCCATGCATGCTTCTTCTTTGCATCTTGTGCGGAGTGCAAGGACCTACCCATAATTCCAGGGCTCCCATTTTAGGTTGTGGTAAATTGTTACAGGGGAATTGCATCTGAATAGCATTTTTGACATCGTGTGCACCACAACTTGCACGCTATTTACAAAAACAGCCGCTAATATGCATCCATAGTAATGCATCGGGTGAAGGTTGCAGTGGAGGAAACTATGCATTCATCCGCAATTACGTTGGAATTCTGGGGGAAAACTACTACAGTGAGGGTAAGAAATTGCAGTTTGCTGCACATTGTGGCTGCACTTGTATTTGTAAATTCGCCCTACGATTGTTTGGCAATTCGTTCCACCAAAACATGGACAATGAAGTTGCTCAGTTTCAAGCCACTACAGTGGAGGATAGGCAACCAATTTTATTCTAATCTATATCAACCATTTAGGCCAATAGTATGCCCTAAAAGCTAGGTCCATATTTTAACTGTGACAATGCAGTTACCTGTTTTTCATAAAAACATTGCCAGAATTCTGGGGTAATTAAGCTCTCCACAAAATCTGTTCAGGGGATAAATCACAGCAGTGTTTATTTTAGTGTTCCGGAGCAAGCGGGATCAATAATGAAATGTCCAACTGCCAACCTACATGACAGTAGGGTTGCCGGTAAAACACCTGCCAAGGCCAGGGCGGTATTACAAATTTACCAGCAATGTAGCTGCCGGTAAATTTGTTATACCCTTCAAAAAGACCCCTCGCCTGCCCCCAATCCGTCTTCAGCTCTCCGCGTCGTGACCTGCCCCTTTTTACGTCATGACCCGCCCCTTTTTACATCATGGCCTGCCCCTTTTGTTCCTGCCCCCCACCAGCCGGTAAAAAATATAGGAAAAGGTGGCAACCCTACATGACATTCAGTCTTATACTTTTGGTGGCCATACTCGGGCAGATTTAAGCTTCTGATCTTTTAGACCGGTTCAGCAGCTTATCTCACAGTGTATGGCGCCTTCCAATGGGAATCGATATCAGGCAAATAATCGTCCAGATCTCGATAGGGCAGGTTTGATTTTTCCACCTGATCCAAGACCGCACCAGTTAGTTGATGATGTCCTCGTCCCGTTGGCTGGTACTGCCATCATTGTAATCTATAAGGGTGGCCGTAGGGCTGAACGATCGGATTAGCCTGATATAAACCACCATATCGGAGGGAAGGTTTGCTCGTTTGGCAATGTTACCAAACGAGCGGATCTTGTAGTGTATGGCCTGCTTAAAGCAACCAGCCCACAGTAATCCTACAGTTCAGCCTGTTTGATCACATGGAAGAATTGTAAGATTGTGGACTGCCCGTTGACTCCATAATTTTTATATGTTGACCTATTGGCCTGCTAATAACAAACTCTTTCGTATTAGCACAGAATTCGGCTTTTCTAATAAAATAGGTATTTTTCCATTGCATAATTATAAGTGCAAGCATTACTGCTCATTAGAATGGTGACAAAGCAGAATTCTTTTCATCGGTTCACAGAAGGAACACTTAACCCAGCATGATTTACAGATATCTATGTCAAGTATTTATAATGACTATGAAGAGAAAAGAAATTATAGTATTAATTAAGAGAGTCGCCGGTGTGCATACAAGGTGTACTAAATGTCAGTATTGCCTTGCTCCTTTCTGTCATTTCTCTGCCACTGCTTTCTGATCAGTTCCCCTGCACATCTCCAAAATGTAATAGCGTCAATATCACAGATAGTATAAAAATATGTATTTTATTGCTTCATGTAACACAAATGTATAGATGTCACTTGGGTACAGGCAGTGTCCAGTTACAGAAAGATTGTATAATAACTAGATCTATTTCTCACTCTCTAACATCAGACAGTAACAAACATAACAATGTATTTCACTGTGTATGTGAAGTTCATGTCTATTCTAACCTTATTATTGATACCATTTATTAAAGGGGTGGTTCACCTTTAAGTTAACTTTTAGTATGTTTTAGAACAACCAATTCTAAGCAGCTTTTCAACTGGTCTTCGTTATTTATTTATGTTTTTTTAATTATTTGCCTTCTTCTTCTGACTCGTTCCAGCTTTCAAATGGGGGTCACTGACCCCATCCAAAAAACAAATGTTCTGTAAGGCTACAAATGTATTGTTATTGCTCGTCTTTCTACTCAGGCCTCTCCTATTCATATTCCAATCTGTTATTTAAATCAATGCATGGCTGATAGGGTAATTTGGACCCAGATTTCTGAAACTGCAAACTGGAGAGCTGTTTCCCCCCTTCTCATTGTATTTCACCACGACCCAAGTCTGGGTTTATCCCTGCTTTGATACTATTCCCATGTCTACCACAAGGTGGGGTTAGGGAGCACGAATTTTAGCAATGCACAAATCCTTCAGCAGAGGTTTCATGTAGCTACTATCTGGTTAGCTGACCATTGTTTCTGTTGATAGGCTGCTGATGGGCTGCTGCAGAGGGAAGGTAGAGGGGTGATATCACTGCAATTTGCAGTGTAGCAGTAAAGAGAGAATGAATTTTAGCAGAGCACAAGTCGCATGACTGGGGGCACCTGGGAAATAGAGATCATGTCTAGCCCCATGTCAAATTTCAAAATTAAATATAAAAAAGTCTGTTTGCTCTTTTAAAAACGGATTTCAGTGCAGAATTCTGCTGGAGCAGCACTATTAACAGATGCATTTTGAAAAAAACATGTTTCCCCGCGACAGTATCCCTTTAATACTGATTATAATAATGTTGTTTAGTGATACCAATGAAACCCGTGCATTATATGAAATGATGTACCTCAGCATTACAATACAATGACCAAAGTAGTCCTTGGGCTACCAGCAGGTCCAGACTGAGAATTAAAATAGGCCCTGGCATTTCAGGTACACAGAGGCCCACTCAGCCAACATAGAGGCCCAAACAGCCCCATCAGCCCACTAAATACTGACTTTCAATGGGACCTTATAGCAGCCCCTCTGGCATTTGCCAGAAACCACAGATTGCCAGTCCGGGCCTGGCTACCAGTCTTGTAATTATTTTTCAGTTTAGAATGTCTCATGAGCAAAAAAAAATAGGCTACATTCTCTATTGGACAGAAAGAAAGAATCTAAATGTATGTAATTAGCTACAATTTTATGGAAATGTTGCCTTTTAAAGAGATCATTATATTGTGATAAAAATAGCTTACATTGCATCTGTGCTGCGCTGTTTAATTGGCCATAACCGCTTGCTAATTTGCTATACGTCATCTAAATAAAGTGTGAACTTCAGCTGTATTTGTACGTATTAGTCCTTGAGCACATTCCTGAGTGCATGTGTGCAGTCTAGCAGGACTGTTATCATACGGTTTCTGTACTTCTGGCAATCATATGCTTCAATATCTGATTAACATTGTAGTTTCACGTGAAAAAAGACACAAGTCCATCAAGTTCCGCCTTTTTGTCTTCTAGTCTAACTGCTCATTGATCCAGAGGAAAGGGGGAAAAGCCCCATCTGAATGGCAGTCTCATTGACTAAGCAAAGAGCAGGGTGCAAAGTGCAAATACTGGACACAACCCGCCATGTTTTTTGCACGTTTGCACACTGCAGAATATCCACAAGTATTTGAGCTCTGAAATGGAATGCAAAGATCTGGGAGTCAGCAGAACACAAAAGCACTCATTACAATGCAGAATACAGTGTGCAAATCGCAATAAAAGCAGCAGTCATTTTTTGCCCTTTGCACACTGCATTTTGGTCTTCTAGCATTGCTGCTGGTCTGGAGCACAGAGAACTGTTGCTTAACCTGGCCATAGACGCAAAGGTCCGATTGTACGAATCGAGGATTCGTACGATTTTCGGACCGTGTGTAGAGTCCCGACATTTTTTGTCTGGCGGAGATTGGTCATTCAGACGATTGGACAGGTTAAAAAATGTCTGTCGGCTGCTGATAATATCTCTGCATGTATTGCCAATCGTACGATTTTCAGTGGGAGACTGTCACTAGCTTTTGTCGGACATAACTTTCGTACGATTGTTGTCAGGGGCAGACCATCGGTTGATCTGTTCTTTTACTACTTTATTTGCTCGGAGTGGTTAGTGGCAGGTTGGGAGAAGGGGAAGTCCGATGGTTCGAGGATTCCAACGATCGGATCTTTGCATCTATGGCCAGCTTTAATCCTCAAATAATTGTCTGTGTAAATCAACGATGTCTTGTTGAGGGGCAGGGAGAAGGGATGTAGGTTCCCACCAATTGGCACCCTAACTTGCACATCATTTAGACATTTACAACCCTGGGGAGTGCTAGTGCAAGAGCACTAAAGGGCACAAGAGCACTTCTCTTAGTACTCATTTAACAGCACTTGCCCCCCAGGGGGTTGTTTCTCTCTGCACAAAGACAAAATCTGGAGCCTCCTTCTGCTCCCCAACTTCCGCTACCTCCCTAGATTGCAGTGTTTTTTGCACTTTGCACACTGCGTGGGGCTTTGTGAATACCCCTCATATTTTATAGCGCAAACATAAGATCTGTGTAGTTTGAATTTGAAAACTGCATTCCAGGTAGCCCTGCTCCAGAAGCACGGAGTACTGTAGGAAACCACTTAGGGATCCGTTTAGCCCACAAATCATTGGTGCCCTCATGTAGTTGCCCGTCAGCACCCTGTTAGGGACTTCTATATATTCCCATCAGCTGCACCATAACATAGAAACAGCACTGTCCTTTGTTTGCAACAGAAATACAGTTTCAAGTGCCATTAAAACAGTTTGTTGTGGTTGCTATAGAGCCAGAGAGGCTTGGGTGTGTGTAAGAAGCTATGCAGTTGTTATTAACGTGTGATGTGACTGTTTGGGCAAGGAATGCATTTGTTTGCAAACCTAATCATCCCCAAGTAACTTCCATTTGTAAGAACCAGTCCATTATCTGTCTCCTCTATTCAGAACCAGAAGAGGTTTAATGTTCTGTGCTCATTGCAGACAACGCAACTGCCAGTATCTGACTGCATGACTTGCTACTAGAAGCACTTACCCATATTAAAGTTGTGGTTCACATTTAAGTTAACTTTTAGTATGTTATAGAATGAGATAGTTCTAAGCAATTTTTCAATTGCCCTTCATTTTTTTTATAGTTATTGAATTATTTGCCTTGTTCTTCTGACTCCTTCCAGCTTTACAATGGGGGTCAGTGACCCCATCTAAAAAAGAAATGCTGTGTATGGTTACAAATGTATTGTTTATTCCTCATCTTTCTATTCAGGCCTCTCCTATTCTTATTCCAGTCTTTTATTCAAATCAATGCATGATAGCAATCAGACAGCTACAAACTGAAGAGCTGTTGAATAAAAGGCTAAATCACTCAAAAGCCCACAAATAATAAAAAATGAAAACCAATTGCAAATTGTCTCAGAATATCACTCTCTACATCATACTAAAAGTTAATGTAAAGGTGAACAAACCCTTTAACTTCTACTCCATCTGGCAAATTACACTAAAGCATAGCACCTTGCAGCCTTGTACTATTGGGTGGGTATGTCACATGACACAGCAGGAACAAGCACCATAGTTACAAAGGTCATTTCAGTTTGAAAAATGAACAACTGCCCATCAAACCTAATTTGAGGAGAAAAATAAACATACACATAATGTCTAAACTTCCAAATTTAAAGGTCTTAGTAGTTACCAGCTATGTGCTGGTATTGAGAATTATATTTGGGCTTGTTTCACATTTTTATGACCATCAGTATTTCTGCTTTTCCTCAGGGGACTCAAAAGTCTATTCTAAAGAGCATGGGGCCCATTTTTGGGTTTCCAGCCCCTAGGTCAAGAAGCCCTGCTTTAATGGGGCGGTTCACCTTTGAGTTAAATTTTAGTAAGTTATAGAATGGCCTATTCCTAGCAACTATGCAAATGGTTTTCATTATTTTTTTTTTATATAGTCTTTTAATTATTAGCATTTTTTTTCTACCTCTTCCTAGCTTTCAAATGGGGGTCACTGGCCCCAACAGCCAAAAACTATTGCTGTGTGATGCTACAATTTTATTATTATTGTTACATTTTATTACTTATGTATGTATGTAACTCCTTATGTTCTACGTATGTAGTTCATTTGATTTCGTTGTATAAACACATTTACAGTGCTGCACAATATGTTGGCGCTCTATAAATGCATGTTAATAATACTAAAATAATAATAATTACTTATCTTTCTATGTAGGCCCCCTCCTATTCTTATTCCCATTTCTTGTTCAACCCAGTGTCTGGTTGCTAGGGTAAATAATACTGCTGCTAAAATACAGAATAAAGGGCTGCTGAACAAAAAGCTAAATATCTAAAAAAAACATCAAAAATAAAAACCTATTGCAAATTGTCTCAAAATATCAATGGCTGCATCATATTAAACGTTTATTTAAAGGTGAACTACCCTTTTAATAATTTACAAACTGAATATGTGTTTATGATACTAACCCCACTTAGCGGTGTTCTGTAAAAGTGCAGTTTGGGTGTGAAAAACCTGCAGAATGTTAGTGAAGTAAGACTCATTTACTAAAGCTGATGAGAGCAGTTACCAATAGCAACCAAGCAAAGCTTTGATTTCATTTTCAGTTGAACCAAAACTAAACTAACTGGTTGCTATGGCTAACTGCACGGCTGCATTAGTAAATCAACAGCATTGCAAAAAAGTTTAGCAACAGCTGAGGGGCCACGCATTGTATATACCTGGGTTAGATTAATTCAGTTCAGTATAAATCAGGGTGCATGACAATAATGAAGCTGCACCACAACAGGTACACAAGTATACAACTGAAACTGCATCTGCCCTCTCACAATACATTTACTTACCTGATAATATCATCGTTGTGTCCCAAGAAAAATTTCTGGCTGTGTTCTCTGGTGTTATACACCACCCCAACACCGGCAACAAAGTATACCACCTCCTTGCCTGCGGTGTAGTACAGGTTGTTCCGGCACTGGTGCCCCCTGTACCCGTATACCCACTCCAAGCGCAGCTGGCACCCCGGGGGAGTCCTGTCCGCCATGGTATAGAGAGAAGGCCAATGAAATATTTGCTGATAATGGATGGCTTTCTTCAGGGGGGGTAGTTATTTTATATTGATTTCTGGAAGATAATCTTTGTGGTGAGGAGGAACCCCCTAACACTTCATTATTGTCTCTGAATGGGTGAAAAAAGAAGATCAGGGGATGTGGCAGCAAGTGGAGCTTCTCCCAATACCTCCAGGAAGATCCTCCTCCAGCAGCCGGTCAGGATTTGATTTCCTTATGAAATGGAGAGGAGCTGATGGGAGCTGGAGCAGGCCGGCAGTACAGTGCCACCATAATCCCCTGTCCAGGCGGCAGGCGGAGAGAAGGAGACGTCCATCAGTTTGATCGTCGAATGTCTCCGGGGGGCAGGGGTCTGTCCATGGCTTTCTTACCGCAGAGGGCTGGGATTTTAATCCCACTAATTATTGCTGGACAACCTGCACCCACAGTGCAACAGGGCCCCAGATCCCCAGCAGCAGGGAAGGGTAATAAAAGATCCCTGCAGCCGGCAGTTTACTCATTGCATGTCCTCAGCAGCCGGCAGTTTACTCATTGCATGTCCTCAGCAGCCGGGTCTACCTTTACTCAGGGATAGGGGGTCTCCCTGTTTTCCCTCACTAATGAACACAGGCTAATGAGATGAATAATCCCAGTTGAGTCAGTCCCCAGGGAGCAGGAGTGAGAACAAGCAGTGGCCCCTGATTGAGGAAAAGCTGCTCCTCACTCCTCTCTCCTCTCTCCTCACTGCAGCATCTTCCTGTTCAGCTCCATCTGTGCAGCCTCCTCCTCCTCCTCCTCCTCCTATAGCCCCGGCTCTGGCACTTGCTGCTGCTTCTGTTTCACACAAAATGATGAGGAAAAAAAGAAATTAAAAGCAATAGAAGCAAAATACTGTGCTGCCTGCGCCCTCCTTCCCCTCAGCATTCAGACATTCAAATCCTCCCTCCCCCTGTCATTCTCTCTCCTGTCACAAACTCGATCCCTTCACGGTTTGTCACAAACTCTTCTCAGCCCAGAGTCGCCGCCCCCGCTCATTGTCTGGCCGCCCCTTCCACGATCACATGGAGTTTCAATGTAACGGCTTCTTTATCTAAACACTTCAGCTTTAAACTTCTACCGTATTTATAAGTGCGCAAAGTAAAGCATTCCACTTATTCTTTGTTTTTCATTTGTTTTTAATGCGCTTTATAATGAGAGGACAGAGGATTCTGTGAGAGACAAATGCTCGGCCAATAATGTCGGTAAATTCAGTGGCGGTGAACGAATACACTGCGCTTAATCTCAGGCAGAAGGCGGGAGAGACAGCGCCATAACAAAATCAATGAAGGGACTCTGGCGTAAGTCGCTTCTGTGAATACCCCTTGGAGCAGTTGCCAGGCAAGAGCAGCGTATTGCATAGAAACGGCGACGCCAAGCGGGCGTACAGCAACTGCTCCTTTACAGTTCAGTCCAGACGGCCGTTGCAATGCATTGTGGGAAATGTAGTTTAAGATGGTTTTAAGATGATTCTAAAATGAGCGAATTCGCTGGCGTAGAGAATACAAGTCCCAGAATGCCGCGGGGTGCACTCAGCTCTTCTTAAGCTTGGCTTTTGCCTAATGATATATATTTTTGTTGCTGGTTGCCGGGCAATGGCCCCTGGAGGCAATTGGCATTTGTTTGGCTCTTGTTTGTGAAGAGATTCGTTTATAGTAATCACACGAGAATGCTGCAAATAACAGCCTTACATTGGGCTTATTTGTATGAGAGAAAAGCTTGCAGGTTGCTTGTCTTTTTTCAAGCAGTCTGATAAAATAAAATAAAGTCAAACAATGGCTGCTTTGGATATAATGACTTGAAACAATGACTACTTTAGTATCCATTGTAAATAATAAATATGTTACTGCAACCAAACAGACAACATATTTTATGGAGAATTTAACTTTTGGGAATAAGACATGGTTTTCCCTCAAACATCGACATTGTGGAAACAGTCAGTCAGTCAGTCAGACTCTGGGGCCCAATATCTCCTAAGACTTCTGGGGTCTGTTGTTTCTATAGTTACGCTCTTTTGCACAAAGAAGGATCACCTGACCCCAAGGGTGCCCACGGTCAAGTAAAAAGCTTCAAATGTTATAACCGTCTGGAGCTGCTCATCAACATGAAACATGGACCAGCACTTGTGGCACTTGTACACTGGGGTTTGGGTTTTGGTGAGATTCGTTTCTATCCTGCCTTATCATTTATACGTGTTTTTTGTTCTCTGTTTACATTAGTGATTAGGGTTGCCACCTTTTCTGGAAAAATACCGGCTTTCCTATATATTTATCTTTATTCCCTATCAATAACATTGGGATCACTGACCTTCCTATATATTTATCTTTATTCCCTATTGATAACATTGGGATCACTGACCTTCCTATATATTTATCTTTATTCCCTATTAATAACATTGAGATCACTGACCTTCCTATATATTTATCTTTATTCCCTATTAATAACATTGGGATCACTGACCTTCCTATATATTTATCTTTATTCCCTACTAATAACATTGGGATCATTGACCTTCCTATATCTTTATCTTTATTCCCTATTAATAATACTGGGATCATATCACTGGCCTTCCTATATATTTATCTTTATTCCCTATTAATAACATTGGGATCACTGACCTTCCTATATATTTATCTTTATTCCCTATTAATAACATTGGGATCACTGGCCTTCCTATATATTTATCTTTATTCCCTATTAATAACATTGGGATCACTGACCTTCCTATATATTTATCTTTATTCCCTATTAAAAACATTGGGATCACTGACCTTCCTATATATTTATCTTTATTCCCTATTAATAACATTGGGATCATTTCACTGGCCTTCCTATATATTTATCTTTTTTCCCTATTAATAACATTGGGATCAACCACCATTTTTACCAATTTGAGTTGAAATTTGGGCAACCAATGTGGGTTTCTCCTTTGCTCCCAATGATTCCCTGTCCTTTAACCAGAGTTGCACACAGAAGTATCATACAGAGGACACGGTACAGGTTGGGTGCAGCTCCTACAATGGTACAGTTTTGTAAGTTCGAGTCAGGTGCGGGTTGATTTTTTCCTGACATCACTATTTCACATGTGGATGAACAATTTCATTTGTGATTTTAATTCATTCCTTAGGAACATGACCACGGTAGTAACGTATTTATTTCATTATTATACACAGTTCTCTGACATGGCCATGTCTTTTGTACCTAACTACCATTTAATTAATTCCTATAAGAATGAATAGCTGATTGTTTTGGTCATACGTAATTTGGGACATGAGCCCCAGTCAAACCTCAGACCCCATTACCCAAACTTTAACCCTTTGTGCCACTTTTTACTATCTTCTGTGCGAATGTTGCTTAGCTATAACTTTTTGCTGAAGGAATAACTAAAGGATATTTTGTGTATAAATCCTTGCTTAGGCATAGCTCCATTTGTGGCGGGGTTCCAGGTCCGGACTGAGAATTAAAATAGACCCTGGCATTTCAGTTACACAGAGGCCCAATCAGCCCACATATAGGCCCAAACAGCCCCCATCAGCCCACTAAATACTAACTTTCTATGGGACCTTATAGCAGCCCCTCTGGCATTTGCCAGAATTGCCAGTCGGGGCCTGGGGGGTTCTCTCATCTTTTCAGTTCACTGCCATCTTAATTAATAATATTAAATAACCTCTCAGCCTAGAATTTCCATCCAACTTGAGTGCAGGGAACTGACCCCCTTATGGGGCAATTGTCCCTAAACCATTTTGTTCCTGTCTGAATTCCCCAGGTATCATATAGGGTCCTGGAAATAATTATAGTTTTAGAGCTGCACCACACTTGTCTAATTACTTTTTCATCTGAATAAAGAATTCTTTTGACAAAATACATGGCCTACATTATCCAGAATGCCTTGAACTACAGGTGTTGTGCAAATATTAAATTAGCAGTCCCAGCTCAGTGGTTTTATAGAAGAGGATGGAGATTCTGGGAGGATATTCAGGAAGGGTTGATTAAATGCAGTGGAAGTATCAGTGAAAGTGACATGTGCCTTTTTCATGTATCACACTCATGGTGTCCTTTAGGTTCTACTTCTGGTGTGTTCTACTTGGGGGCAGATTCACTAAGGGTCGAATTTCGAAGTTAAAAATACTTCGAAATTCGACCCTCGAATTGAAATCCTTCGACTTCGAATATCGAAGTCGAAGGATTTAGCGCTAAACATTCGATCGAACGATCGAAGGATTTTTCGTTTGATTCGAGCGATTTTAATCAAATGATCGAAGGAAAATCCTTCGATCAAAAAAAGCTTAGCAAGCCTATGGGGACCTTCCCCATAGGCTAACATTGACTTCGGTAGGTTTTATCTGCCGAAGTAGGGGGTCGAAGTTTTTTTTAAAGGGTAAGTACTTCGACTATCGAATGGTCGAATAGTCGAACGATTTTTACTTCGAATCGTTCGATTTCGTTCGACTTCGTTCGAATTCGAACGAATTTAACCAATTCGATGGTCAAAGTACCCAAAAAAAACTTTGAAATTCGAAGATTTTTTCATTCGAATTCTTCACTCGAAGTTAGTGAATCTGCCCCTTAGTGTTGGTGGTATAGAATCTGCATACTGAGCTCATCATTGCCTCACTTCAGGGTCAATTTGTCATGGTCATACAATATTTCAGGGGCCCAACGTGAGCAATCATGTACAATCTTTAAGGTATTTTGATATAACATTACAGATTTCCAGCTTGTGTCCATTAAGCTTTTGTTGACCTGCATCTTTCTGCATTCCGCCCATGCCCAAAGGATACAGTTCAGCTGGAGAGAATCAGCTGGATATCCATTTTCTGCTTTACTCATTTCTGTCAGATCAGAAAATTTGTAGAAACTTTCTTTTAACATGTAGTTATTCCATATACAATGATTATGTGTTTTGCAGCTTTAAACATAAAGTTGTGAGTATGTATGCTACACATTTTATAAAGCATGAAGTTGGCTAGGTGTTCTAGGGGTACTAAATATGAGACTTATTTACAGAAACTGGGGTGCACATGCCGGATCTACTTGTCACATAAAACTACATGGTCGGGCAGAAGTTAACTGGCCCTTTTCCTATTATACAACAGGTGAACGAAGTAGTCTTTAAACTAAAACTTTCTATTAAGACCAGCTGTGAAGAATACCTTTTTAGGCAGATCTTCTCCACCTCCTGATCCTGTGTTAGTTTAAGGTCTTGAAGAATAGTCATTTTGGACTGTAGGCTTAAAAGGGGTCACTTGCAGTACCTGGTACACTGGAAGGGTTATTCTCCAGAAGAAAGTTCTTAGGAATCTGCATTTGATGTACATTCACTTAAACTTACAAATTTGTATCACAGTAAATATCTTGAGGGCTTACTTGGAGTGGGGGGGGGGAGCAATGCCAGCCATCTTGTTTGGGCCATTTTCATCTAGCTATTGTGTGCCAATTTGCGTGAGCCACATTTCATGACAGTCAAAGGTTTGTGCTTAAGTGCATGCACTTTGACTCGCTGTCTACCTTTATAAATATAGTCAAGAAGGCTTGGTTTCATACTTCTTCTGTAGGCTAACCTTCCATAGTCTTTATCCTCATACATATTATCTGCACAGATGACTGCAATTTTGTGTCTATTGCAGTTCATTGACTCCCTCCTTGTGGAACCTGATCCAGGGTCTGTTGCCTCTTTAGTTACATACTGTTCTGGAAGGTGAATTATTGTTGGCTGTTGACTTCTATTGTGTTAGATTGCTCTATCTTCTTCTGTTTCTGATAAATTATATGAGAAGCAAATATCAGCATTACTTAATATTTTTCAGACCTCTCTAACCCGAAACTAAGCTGAGACACTGCTTTTTTTCTCACTTGCTTGGTTCCTGCAGCGCTATTCTATTTTGCATTCTTGAACAGGGGTGTAACTCAGAGGGACCAGCCCTACATAAAATATTTTATGGGTGGGTGCTCCCTTCAAAATGTGACTGCAATTTTGTGTGTGTTGCAGGTCACCCATGGACCCCCTGTTCCAAGGTCTGTTACCTCTATAGGTACACACTGTTTTGTTGGCTGTTATTGTGTTGGATTGCCCTTCTTTTTCTGATAAATTGTATCAGCAGCAAACAAGAGCAAAAGTCCTCCAATCAGTGCCCTAAATGGGTAAATCATCAACTGCAGGCGGCAGAGCTGGTTGATATTCAGGTTATAATCAGACTGTATTTTACTAATTTCTTTATAAATCCGTCAGACAAGAAAAAAGAGGCAGACATTAAACTTCCCTGTTTATTAAGTGGTAACACAAAGCTCAGAAATGTACAATAGAATGACCAAGTGAACAGACTCATGTCAATCCATTTTGAGACATTAAAAAAGAAAAGTTAAGTGTCCTGTTTGGTGGAACTTATTATAAAAAGTAAAACAGACAATACTTACCAACCAGGTTACGTAAGCCCCTCTACATTTCCAAGTATCTTGGACACGAATTTGCCATTCCATGACGTGCTGGAATTTTGTTCTGCACGAAAGGGATGGGAACCATCAGGGCAGGAGTGTTTCAGTCAAGAGTATTTACAAAAACACGGTCTAACTCTGCAGAAGTGAAGGTTTACAATAATGCCACCATCAAGCATATCTTGTAGCTGCACACCCTCAATGCATAACCTTCTTCTCTTACAGGAAGAGAAGAAATAGTGATAGTAATAACAATATGGGGTAGATAGTTTGAGATAGAAAAATGTTTTATAAAAGTTTTATAACGTTATAACACATTACCAGTATGATGTTAGGTATTAAGGCACAGCTCATAGATAAAAGAGTTCCACTGACAGCAAAAGCAATCTGTAAAGTAGGAAAGTAGGAAAAACTTAATTAAAATACATTAAAGAATGCTAAATAAAAGCAATTCATGTTAAAATAATAACTGTGAAATACTGCACCACAACTCTGAATTAATGGGAAACCACCTTAAGGGGACTTTGTTCTGCACCATCTACAAGTTTCATATTCATGATTTCGGCTTAGCAGAGAGTAGGGATTAAGTAGGGTTAATTATTTAGAGTATAAATAGGTCTTACTTGTCATTATCGCTGCAGCCGGAGGTCAAACAAAGCCTCTTGGAAGGTGTAACACTCAAGAAGCCAGAAAACCATGCAACCCTGTCTCCATAAATAAAAGCTACACATATCATGCCAATGGTACAATGGGCAAAGCTCTGGCTAAATGAAAAGAGTTGAATTTGGTCATATAGGTAGACATTTTTTAGTTTGGCTAATATTCAAAATTTGCTAATGCAGATGCTAAAAATAAAGCTTTATAATTTTCAGGGGTGTTAAAGACTGAAACTGCTGCTCTTTGTGTGAAACAATATAGAAACACACTCACCTTTTAAGAAGAGCCTTCAAGTCAGACAAATAGAACCCTGCGGTCTTTAGATCTTCAGTTCAGTTCTTTGTATCATCCATGCATCCTCATTTTGGCTCCTCCATCACAATCATTAGTAAAATTAGAGACAAAAAACTAAACATAGGGATTATTCCACCATCATCATCATATCTTTATATATAGCGGCAAAAAGTTACACTTTACCTTAGGTAACAAACAGGGAAGAAACAGTAAACAACAAACAGAGTACGATAGGATTAGATGGCCCTACTCTCAGGAGTTTACAAACTAAATGGTTAGGGTACAATTAAGATATAGGGATTTTAGAAACAAATTTGTGATTTACAATACCTTTATGACTGATTAATTAAGATACATTGAATTCCTTAAACAGGTGGGTCTTTAGGAAAGTCTGAAGCAGAGTGAAGGTTGTGTGAAGGGGTGTATTTTGAGACCAGAAATTAAATATAGGAAGGGGCTTCATTGTTCAGGGCCTTGTGAGTGTGAGTAGTTTGAATTTGATTCTAGAGAAGATTGGGAGCCAGTGAAGGGATATGCATACAGGAGCAGCTGATGTTCAGTGGTGAGATAGATGAATGAATTTATAGATAATAATAGACTGGATATGTGTTTTGGTTTTATCTCAACTGAGATACAATTGGATTCAGGCAGGAGGCGATAAGAGACTGGATAAGTGTTTCGGTTTTATCTCAACAGAGACACTGCGAGTGTTTGGATGTG
Source organism: Xenopus petersii (assembly GCA_038501925.1). NCBI lineage: Eukaryota > Metazoa > Chordata > Amphibia > Anura > Pipidae > Xenopus > Xenopus petersii. The sequence goes on along the minus strand of CM076680.1, from coordinate 173,973,146 downwards.
TCGTGAAAAAGACAGATAAGATAACTCCTAGGCAGCGTGCCTGTGTGGTCTAGTGAAAGTTGATGTTATTAACTGTGAGTGGGATCTGAGGGACAGAGGAGGATCTTGGAGGAAATATAATGAGTTTTGAAAGATTCAGTTTCAGGTGGCGCTGTGACATCCAGGAGGAGACAGCAGTGAGGCAATCTGTAACTTGGGAAAGGACAGAAGGAGAGAGGTTAGGAGTAGATAAGAGGAGTGGCATAAAAGTGCTGATGACTAAGTTTTCCTAGGCAAGTAGTATAGAGTGAGAACAGCAGAGGATCTAAGACAAAGCCTAGTCGAAATACACAAAAAATAGCTTGAAATTCAAATTTTTTTCATTCGATAATTCACCACAATCTTTGATATCTAGTATAGGTCAATCTAAAAACAACTGGACTTGCTGAGTAATCAATGAAGACGTTTCACTACTCATCCGAGCAGCTTCTTCAGTTCAACTGACTGGTGTGGGAACTTCTCGGCATATAAACTCTTCCACTAATCCATTTACAATGGCACATTGTAACTCTTCAAAGAGGTGACATCTGAAGAAACTCACAGAGGTGTTGATTCTGTGTAGTTGTGATAGGATTATCCAATGTGTCATGCAACTCCTAGATACAGGTGTTACTTGTGAGAGTTGCATGAATGGATGTGTGAAGTGTTCTGAATCCGCCGGGTACAGATGTTAGAACAGCATTGTATGTAGCAGACAGGTGGTGTCGAAGGCCCCCACCTCTGTTCAGAGATGGTCTCTCCACCTTGACATGAATCGCCTCTTTCACGCCTCGTTCAAACCAGCGGTCTTCTTTATCCAATATTTGGACCTCGCTGTCTTCAAAGGAGTGTCCCTTGTCTTTTAAGTGTAGAAAGTTTTGCCCTGTAGAGTTCTCCCTCCTGTGCTGAGCCATTCGCTTGGAGAGCAGTTGTTTTGTCTCCCAGATGTATAGATCTGTGCACTCCTCGCTACACTGGACTCCATATACCACATTGCTTTGTTTTTCTTTTGGTGTTTGATCCTTTGGGTGTACCAGTTTTTGTCTCAGTGTGTTGCTAGGTTTGAAAAACACAGGGACATGGTGTTTGTTGAAAATCCTCCTGAGTTTCTCTGACACTTCAGCTACATATGGGATGACTATGTTTCGCCTACTATGTGTCTCCGGGCGGTTATTTCTATTGGTGTTCCTGTTGGGCTTGGTTGCTGCTGTTTTGACAAAGGCCCAGTCTGGGTAGCCACACGCTTTCAAAGCTCCTCTGAGATGTTTTTGCTCTTTGTCTTTGGACTCTGTATCAGTTGCCACACATTCCGCCCGGTGGTGCAGGGTTCGAATGACACCCAGTTTGTGTTCCAGTGGATGGTGGGAATCAAACAACAGATATTGATCCGTATGAGTGGGTTTCCTGTATACTTCCATCTTCAAGTTACCCCCCTCTTGGATACATATCAAACAGTCCAAAAAAGCAAGTTTGTTCTCATGGACATCTTCCCTTGTGAACTTGATGTTATTGTCCACTGAGTTAATGTGTTCTGTGAAGGCCGCCACTTCCACTAAATGGATTAGTGGAAGAGTTTATATGCCGAGAAGTTCCCACACCAGTCAGTTGAACTGAAGAAGCTGCTTGGATGAGTAGTGAAACGTCTTCATTGATTACTCAGCAAGTCCAGTTGTTTTTAGATTGAGCTATACTAGATATACTATGACCTGGATGAATGAAAATCTTCATAGTCACAATCTTTGATAAATCTTCCCACTAGTGTTGAGGGGATGAAGGAGTGCAAAGTGGATGTGAGTGGACTGCAAGATAATCTAATATTGTTGTCAGATGGGATGCTCAGTCTAATGAGGTCAAATTTTTCTTTAAAGAAACAAGCAAGATCTTGGGCAGTTACATTAATGGGTGGAGGGAGCAGAGGGGGCATAGTATTGAGTTAAATGTGGCAAACAGTCATTGTGATTTAGAGGACAGAGAGGACAATTAAAGAAGAAAAGTGCAGTTGTTTGGCTATTGAGAGAGCTCGATTGTAGCAGAAGAGCACAAACTTGAAGTGGATGAAATCAGGATCAGTTTGTAACTTCCATAATGAAAATAAAACACACAAGTTTGCAGTAACAAAGATAAACTTTATCTAACTTGAAGAAAGCAAAAATGCAATGACAAACAATATAACCCTGCAATGGGGTACCCGTGTGGTTTTACAATCGCCTGGCACAGTTTTTCCCAGGACACAGTCCCACACTTCCCTCAGGCTGGACAAAAATGAAATCTCACAGTTCAGTCCCTTCTCCAAGAGTTTTTATTATACCCCAGGTAGCTCTACCTGCACAAAAGTACCTTTCCTTTGTATAAGGCAGTTGCTCCCACATAGCAGGCACATGGAAGAAACTGTCCTCACACAGGGGCCCACACACTGCAGCCACCCAATAACTTGCCTCAGGAGGATCACTCACTGGGGACTCACACAGTAGGTAAAGGCATCTGGACCTTTTTTGTGCCTTTTAAATAGAGTTTTTTCACCTTAATTTAAAGTTGACCTTCCTCTTTAACATAAAGGTAATATTATGCATAAAAGCTTTACAGACAGGTATTACAATAAAATATGAGGGATGAATTAACGAGATCTGGTTTTGTCAAGTTTATTTTTGATAGAAAAAAATTGTCATGAATGATAAATGTTTCCTATTGAATTAGAATGATAATAAATCTGCCTCCCCGTGTTTGGGTTTGTTATTATAAGAGGCAACATTTATTTGTATATATATATATATCTATATATATATATATATTGATATATATATCTATATATATATATAAAGTATGAGGTAATTGTTGTCTTTCATTACAGCAAAAAGAGTTGCGATAGAGGATGAAGAGGATACTGATGACAACATCAGAGCCTTTATAGGTACGTACATCCCCCAAAATGTTGTAATTGGAATAATAAACATGGGGAATAAGGGTCTCTCTGCTTTGAATTGTCCTTATGTGAAGGTTCTGTCTCTTTAATTATACCACATATTGTCACTATCACATTATGTTGTGGTTGACATTGTCACTATTTAGTACAACTCTTTGTGAAGATATTATAAGCTCAATGTTAGCCGCTGTTTTCAATTGCATTTTGACAAATAATTTTGCCCTTTTTAATCTTTCACAGAGACTACACCCAACCCTATGTCTCTACTGACAACTTCAATAGAAGGTAAATCTGCTGTATATGAGCTGACACTCTCAAAAAAACAGTAACCAAAACCTGTTGAGATTCTACATAAATTGATTTTTGCATTTATTTGCTAGTGGGCAAGAAAGAACCCATGACATTTAATAGGGTTTCAATTTGTTATTTTACTGATGGTCAGTGAGTGTCTTTGGTTTCCAGAGATGATGGATGATTTGGATGAAGCCATAGAAGTGGAGGACACAAGAAACCTCATCAGTATCACTATCATTTTAATTGTGGGTTTCCTGATTGTCTCGTTGGCAGTCACTTACCTGGTGAAGTCGTTGTCCTCATTGAAAAGCTGTGAGTATTGTTACAGACTGTGTTGCTTCAGTAAGACTTTCTCTGCTAACTGTCAGGCTGGAGGAGATGATAAATTAGATAATGGGGTGCAGCCTTCATACATTTAATGCATCGCCTGCTTCTGTATTGGGGGGACATGGATCAACTAGAAACTAAACTGCAAATATATGGGTGAATGTTCCAGCTTTATGGATATTTCTTCTTTAATATTTTTAATATTTTCTTCAATATCAGCTTAACTTCTAACATAGACATAGGGGCAAATTTAATAAAGGGCGAAGTGACTAACGTGGGCAAAAATTCACCAGCCTGACGTAATTTCGGTACTTCGCCAATTTACTAATGGTCTCCGGCGTAACTTTGCTAGCGAAGGAGATAGACTCTAGCGGTACTTCGCTCCCTAACGCCTGGTGAATTTGCGCTCTGGCGAAGGGACGTAATTACGTAAATTCACTAAGATGCGGATTTTACTAACCGTTACCTCTTGCGCCAGACTTGCCTTCGCCACCTCAGATCAGGCGAAGTGCAATAGAGTAGATAGGACTTCTTCAATATATAGTTGAAGATTTTCTAAGTCCCAAGAAACTCTGGCGTCTTTTCCTTTTTCAGGGTGATAGGCTGAAAAATAGCGTAATTTTTTTTGGGGTAACCAGCTTCCCCCCTACATTTCCTAACATATGGCACCTAAACTATACACTGGGCTCATGTGTAGGGCAATATAACAACTTTATTTTATTTTATTAAGTTTCCCTGGGCTTGTGTAATGTAATGTATTTGCTGCAAAATATACGTCCATTCAACTTTAACTTCCCGCCATATGCAAATTAGTCAACACTGGCGCAGCTTCGCTTCGCTTGCGCAGTAAAGTTAGCGCAACTTCGCCAGTGTTCGGCACCCTGGGCGCTAGTGAATTAGTGTTGTCCTGGCGAATCTACTGCTGAAGTGTTTTGCAATGTGAGCAAAGCCATCGCTGGCGAAGTTTCGGAGGTTAATGAATTTGCCCCATAGACACCAGAATATACTTTATACTACATAACCTGATATGAGATCCTTTATCAGGAAACCATTATCCAGAAAGCTCTGAATTATGGAAAGGCTGTCTCCCATAGACTCCATTTTATCCAAATATTTAAAAATGATTTCCCTTTTCGCTGTAATAATAAAACAGTAGCTTGTACTTAATTATCCGTTATCCAGTAAACCCCAGCATTCTGGATAACAGGTCCCTTACTGTACCATCAAACTGGCCCTGAGCCTACAGCCAAAGCTCAAATTCTAATTTAACTTTAATTTGTCCTCCTGATGTATTCATATGTTCAACATAGGTTTAATGAATAGGGCTTGTGCTGGACATTCTATTCAGTATTAATATTTATTTAAATATATAAATACATTTTTTTGCATTAAACAGGGCACAATTGTGAAACAGACACTGATACCATCTGATTGGTCCATCAGTAACCGTGGGAGGAGGAGAGTTCAGCTGATCATTGTGCTTTAAAAATGAAACCCCTTATTCTATAATCTATAATCAATTTCTGTCGGGCGCTTTGGTAGATAGTAACGTCTGTGTGTCCTCGGTGGGTGGATCTGACCATATCCGTGGCTGACTGTCACTACTCTTGTCTATGGCCACAACATTCTCTGATGTTTTATTTTTCCTACTTGAATCCTACAGTTCAATTCTGAATGTTATATTTGTGGCATTAAAAGGTACAACCAACAGCAGAATGTTTGTGTTGAATAAAATCTATGGGCAGTTTTACACCCGGATCCACTGATTAATCCTCCCCAGCACAAAACAAAGCAGAAAATACTGAGCAGACTGTAGAGGCCCTTGTTTAGTAAAGTATCAGAACTGAGTATATTGTTGTTGTACATTTGCACCAATATCTGACCCCATCGGATAATAGTTCAATATGGGGGTCAGTATTAAATTGCCTGTGATTGAGGAGAGCAGAATCATATCAGTGAGTACTTACAGTCTGCTCGCTAAACAGATTTGGGGGCAAAGTGAATATTGGGACTGGTCATATTACATACCTCCCATTTTCTGCGGGACAGTCCCAATTTTGACAGCTCAGCCCGTAGTCCTGGTTTCTCACTGCACTGTCCCCACTTCCTCTTTGATCTCCTGCACCGACAGCAGAAAATGACACAAAGTTTCTAAAACGTACTTAAATAAGAAACTTTTGGCAAAGAGGCCAGAATACTCAGCCCCTGCACTGAGATACAATTGTAACAAGATGAGCAGGTCTCTTGGGAGTATTGAGACTCACAGCTTAAAGGGCAATTCACCTTCATTAGGAAAACTGTAATAACACGTAAAACATGACTCTAAGAACTCCAGAAATGTGTTCAGACTTTCCATAACCTGCTAAACTGACATAAAATGGGCATGGTAAACAATTTGATTTAACATAGAGCAAGAGACAAAGCACATGATGTTGACGCAGGGATAGGGATGTGCTGCAGGAATATTGTAGAGATGTGGGATAAGGATAGTGGAATATTGTAGGGATGTGGGATAAGGATAGTGGAATATTGTAGGGATGTGGGATAAGGATAGTGGAATATTGTAGGGATGTGGGATAAGGATAGTGGAATATTGTAGGGATGTGGGATAAGGATAGTGGAATATTGTAGAGATGTGGGATAAGGATAGTGGAATATTGTAGGGATGTGGGATAAGGATAGTGGAATATTGTAGGGATGTGGGATAAGGATAGTGGAATATTGTAGGGATGTGGGATAATAAGGATAGTGGAATATTGTAAGAATGTGGGATAAGGATAGTGGAATAGTGTAGGGATGTGGGATAAGGATAGTGGGGTGCAGAGCAAGCCCGGACTGACAATCTGTGGGTTCTGGCAAATGCCAGAGGGTCTGCTGTAAGTTTCCATAGAGAGTCACTGCATATTGGGCTGGTGGGAGGCTGTTTGGGCCTCTGTGTACCTGAAATGCCAGGGCCTATTTTGAATCTCAGTCCAGGCCTGGTGCAGAGTCACTAACGAGCTGGGAATGTTGAGGTGACAGATATTGTGGGGGATAATTAAGATATTGCTCAGCTGGGCTCCTCACTATTGCATTTCACTTGCATTTCTTATGGCTGATTTACTTGCAGACTTGGAAAGACAAGGGGTCACTTGTGTTTGTTGGAGGTCCTTATATTTGTGACTATGAAGTTGTACAACAACAACTTCCAGCAGCTGCCACAAATAAATGGCTGTGGTTACAGATAATAGAGTTGCTTTATCCTGTACAGCAAATGACTGTTGTCTCCAGGCTTAAAGGTGGGATGTGTGCGCCATCCAGTGGCTGCTGCATTTATTGCAACTAGTTCTGCCTCCCCAGGCTTAGACTACACTCACAATCCACTCTGCTTTGTCTTTTCTCATATCAGTCTATTAAAAACCTGCAGGATCATTATATATCGGGGTAGCGCTAATCCTGCACTGATTTTTCTTTTTTGTCATTACAGAAGTCCAGTGTTGCGGCTTTATGGAGCTTTATGGAAGAGCAGGTCCCCCCAGATATTTATCAGTGAGCTCTTCTCATACACTGAGATCGGGTTGATTTATTTTGTTTATTTGCAGTCTGTCAGCACCAGGAGCAACTACATAGAATAAAGCAGTTTGTTTGGTCTCTGAGCTGCTGGGGGACCCCATTTATGTATTGGTTTTGGCCCCTTTGGCTTTCTGTGCCCTGAAAAGAGCCACGTTGTACCTCAGAGCCTGACAAGGACCCCCTTTCCTTCCGCTCCCTAAACAGAGTGCACTTTCCTGGGGTCCCCTCACTGCCCCTCCTTCCTATGGTTTCCCAAACTCTTCAGTAATAATCACAACCTCCAGCAACATTACCATTAGGATTAATATTACACAGCTAAAAGCACTGAGGATCACAATGTAGCGATACATTAATGACTCTTTGTATTTGGGTTTATTAATATCCCCCCCTCTCTAATTAGAGAGGGGGGGATATTAATATATAAATTATGTAGAATGTACCAGTGCTGCCTTTCCTCTGATAATCTGATGGGGAATGGAATCCAAAATATCCAAAGGTTTACTAGGAAAAAGCCATAAGCAGATCTTGCTGCAAAAGTGTCTTATTTCCATGAGTGAGCCGCACTTAGCTACCTGCACTGAGGGGAATGGAATCCAGTTGCACCTCATACCCACCCAATCACCCAACCACAAGAGACAGGGACCCGGGTATCGGCGGCTCATTGTTTGGATCAGGCCAGTGCAGTTAGAATAATGGATGCAAATGTTTGTAAATGATGCTACAGGTACCGGACCTGTTATCCAGAATGCTCGGGACCTGGGGTTTACCGGATAACAGATCTTTCTGTAATTTGGATCTTCAGTAAAAAAGTAAAAAATGTTTCACGAAAGATTCGGGGGTTTGGCCAAATCCAAAAAAGTGGATTCGGTGCATCCCTAGTTTCTAATTCTTTTCCTAAGCAGAAGAACATCAGAGCAGCCTCTTTCTTTCTCCTGACAACTTCCTTGACTACTTGCTGGTCAGACTGGTGGGAAACTGACCAGCAGGTGGCGCTGTTGTAACAATTCATTCATATTAACAGTACATGTATCCCTTAATATCTTGGAATTAAAAATAAATAAATAATGAATGTACATTGCAAAAGTGCTTAGAATAGCCCCCCTCATCAATTTTACGCCCACTTATTTTTAAGCTTTACTTATCCTTTAAGTCTACTAGAAATGTTAATTAAAACCAATAGGATTAATGATGTCTTAGCTGGGGATGAAGTTCGAGTTTCTCTGTTATTATTACACTGGATAAAAAGGAAACCATTTTTCAAAAATTTGTAATGAAAATGGGAGATGGCCTTCCCGAAATAGGGAGCTTTCTGGATAACAGGTTTCCTGATAATGGATCCCATACCTGTATTAAGCCTCATGGTTTGGTTAGAAATCAATAAAAAGCAAACTGTGTGACTGAGGGTTTGTGCTCATATCTGCACTGAGATGCCCAATACAGAGGTTTCAGGGGCAGTAGCTAGGGGTTGAAGTGAACCCCATACCCCTTTTAGTTTCTGTTATTGTCAGGAGAGAAATCAGTGAGACAGTTGTCAGTTGAAGGAGAACTAAAGCTTAACTAAAGAAGTAGGTAGAAATGTTGTACATGATGTTTTGTGCTTCTGTACCAGCCCAAGGCAACCACAGCCCTTTAGCAGTAAAGATCTGTGTCTCCAAAGATGCCCCAGTAGCTCCCCATCTTCTTTTCTGCTGATTCAATGATTCACATGCTCTGTGCTGCTGTCACTTACTGAGCTTAGGGACTGACACACACTATATTGTACATAGAAACAGATTCCCATTAGATGCAGCACAGAAACTGGTGCATCAATATTTATAATCCATTAATTTATATGACAAATAAATCTGCATCATCGTCTTCTTGACGTCACGTGTCCAGACTGTCCAAAAACATGGCAGATTCAATGCAACTCTTGCACTTGGGACCCTACATGGCGGGATATTACCCAAGACTCTGTTCCGTGATATGATGTGGGGGGCTCAGTGAGACACTGGATGGATTTAATTTTAACTAATCTAGTGCTTGTGCTGCTGCAGGAATGGAGAATTTATTCAGCTGAAGACTACAATAAGTTGGTACTGGATGTATGTGGCTGAATGATTGGCATGCAAGTGAGCATTATGGGAAGGCCCGTCAGTGTCGGGCCTGGGCCCATCTGAGAAATAGGCCCTGGCATTCCAAGTACACAGAGGTCCAAATAATCCTCCACCAGCCCACTAAATAGTGACTTTCTATGGGACCTTACAGCAGCCCCTCTGGCATTTGCCAGAACTCACAGACTGCCAGTCTGGACCTGCCCACTAACAACAACCAGAGAGCAACAGTTTGATTTTTTTTTAGCAATAACAGTGAATGGGCCAAAATTCTAAAAGGAAGTTCTACATCACTCCCAGAATGCTCTGCAGGACTGAGCAAATGTTAATAACAAGGACTGTGTTCACTAAGGCTAGAAGAGCCAGCACAGTTATTAATGAGTCATCAACTACGGGGAAATGGGGGAGGGGCTATACTCTCTATCCAGGAAACAGGAAGTGATGGAGTTGAGAGGAGGAGAAAGGCACAATATTCAGGCTGCCAGGAGACCCGTCTGATCTATTTTCAGAAGACTGGACTTCACTTTGCACATATTGTACAAAACTGGAAAACGGCATCTTTGTGGGAAAACCCTGATGTGAATAAAACAGCCAAGAACTGCTTATAGTTGTTATCCTGAGTGTTAGTGTCTCCTCCTCCTCCTCCTGCCATTTGCCTGAACTCACACTGTCTATTTATTTTATATATCACCACCTTGGAAATGATTTATATCAATGAAGACTGAATGCAAATAACCAGTTTCCGGGAGCATGCTCAGTCATATGAAAAAGTTTGGAAACCCCTCTCAGCCTGCATAATAATTTACTCCACTCTTTCATTTCCCAGGAACATCTGAGTACTGGGGTGTTTTCTGAACGATGATGTTTAGTGAAGCAGTATTCAGTTGTATGAAATGAAATCAAATATGAAAAACTGGATGTGCAAAAATGTGGGTAATTTTGCTATTTTGAATGCCTGCAACTGCTGAATACTGATAAATGATGACCAATTGCAAGTTGTGCTTCTGTTTGACTCTCCTCTGAAGAGTGACAGCATGGGATCCTCAAAGCAACTCTCAAAAGATCAGAAAACAAAGATTGTTCAGTCTCATGGTTTAGGGGAAGGCTACAAAAAGCATCTCAGAGGTTACAACTGTCAGTTCCAACTGTAAGGAATGGAATGAGGAAATGGAAGGCCACAGGCACAGTTGCTGTAAAACCCAGGTCTGACAGGCCAAGAAAAATACAGAGGGGACAAATGCGGAGGATTGTGAGAATGTTACAGACAAGCCAAAGATCATCTCCAAAGACCTGCAAGAAGATCTTGCTGCAGATGCAGGTGTATCTGTACATCGTTCTACAATTCAGCACAATTTGCACAAAGAACATGTGTATGGCAGGGGCATGAGAAGCCCTTTCTGCACTCACACAAACACACTCGCTTGTTCTATGGAAAAGCTCATTTAGACAAGACACAGGCATTTTGGAACAAAGAGCTTTGGACTGATGAGACAAAAATTTAGTTATTTGCTCATAACAAAAAGCTCTTTACATGGCGGAAGAAGAACACGACATTCCAAGAAAAACACCCGCTACCGACTGTCACATTTAGACAGTTACATCCAATATATCTTATAGGGGGGCTCCTTTTGCCTAGAAGATGTATTAGAGGTCACTCTATTAAACTCACCAGACATCATGTCTCTCTACATGCAGGATTTGTGCAAAAGGCAGTTATTTTGTTACATTTTGTTTGTACTGGAATCAGTTATTTGAGTGACCTCTAATACATCTTCTAGGCAAAAGGAGCCCCCCTATAAGATATATTGGATCTAACTGTCAGTTAATATCTAACACCCAACTGCTGCATGAAGACAGAATGAAGAGAAACAGATACTGAGAGAGGAATAGTGAATATTAGGGATGTACCAAATCCACTATTTTGGATTCGGCCAAACCCCTAAATCCTTCATGAGGGATTTGGCCGAATACCAAACCGAATCCTAAAGTGCATATGCAAATTAGGGGTTAGAAGGGGAAATTTTTTTTTACTACCTTGTTTTGTGACAAAAAGTCATGTGATTTCCCTCCCCGGCCCTAATTTGCATATGAAATTTGGATTCGGTTCAGCCGGGCAGAAGGATTCGGCCTAATCCTGCTGAAAGGCCGAATCCCGTATTTGGTGCATCCCTAGTGAATATAAAGCTGATTATTTCAGAAACGATGCAGAATTTTTAATTTATTATATTTAGAAAACGTCTTATTTCAGTATGTTGAAGCTTATATATAATTTTAACTTATGTGATAGCCTTCATTGGATTCATATGCTAGAGTCCTACCCAAAGTGGTGCCTGGACTGCCAAAAAAAAGGGGTGGGATTTTATACTAAAGGGGTGGAGCCTGTCAAATCACATTGGGTGTCTGGGTGATTCCTGACACTACTCACAGCTGGATATACAGTATATATATATATATTTGTATGTGAGAGATGTCTGGCTGCTGAGAAATGAAGAGACGGAGCCCTGCCGGAGCTGGTTAATTTTTAAAAGCATTTAATGACATAGCATATATATATATAACAGATAGGGTACAGTTCCACACAACTGCCAGTTCCAGTACGACTCTGACTACAGGGCCAGTCATGGAGAGGAGGATATTGATTCCTAATAAATTGTGATTGTGCAGTATCATGACAATAGTTACAGACGCACACCATGTATCAAAGAGCAAAGTAATGTCGGAACAAAATGACAAGCGAAGAATCCAGTAACGTTACTTTGTTTCCAGTAAATGCACCATTTCCACTTGTACATTTTAACATCCAGGAGTTTAACGCTTGGGGCGCCAGAGACATTTCCAAACGCCGTTTGTACGGGGAAAGGTATCGGGGATCTCTCTGGCGCCCCAACGGCGTTAAAAAAAATAAAACAGTTTATTATACATCTAGCCTTGTAATAGTTTCACTAGAGTTAAATCAGAAAACGTACAATATAGTAAATTTCAGCAAAAAAAAAAAAAAAGATTTTTCTCTTTTTATTGAAAATTTGTTAAACCTTCACAGGTGACGCTGGAAAGCGATGAGTTAATAACGGGTGCCAATGGGTGTCTGCACTCATACGCTATCGCTTTAAGACGGGGAGACTGACCGTCAGCTGAGTGACAAGATGAGAAGCTTTTTACACGACGTGGGCTCTTGCCTCACAAAATTGAGGTTCAGCTTTTATTCTACAATGACTTTGTTTAGTAATAATAAAAAAAACATATTGTGGGGTTCTCCCTCTCACCCGCGAGATGCCCAGTGCCCCCCAAACCTGGCGAGTAGAACATTCCTTACCAATGTATAAATAATAACAGGAGTGAATGCCGGGGGGGAAGATTAGGCACAGAGTAATGTATTGGTTCTGAGCTGCATGCGGGCGTCTCACTCAAAATCTAATAGAAGTGCAGTGGGGGAGGGGTGATTTCATTTTTTGGGGTGGGGGGTGCAGTTCATTTCTTTTTGCCAAACAGGCTGAATCTCTTTTCTTTGTCCTTTTCTTTATCTTTTTCCCGCTTGCCGGGGCTGTCGGTTACCGTGACGCTGGCCGGGAGGGTGTGGGCGCGGCTGGATGCTGGGGTGCTCTGGGTGCTCACCGACACCTCACTTTTATCCCACGTCATTGCCTTCGTAATGGCCTCAATCCAGCTGTTCATTTCCTCCTGAGGTACAACAAATAATTGTTCAGTATAAAGGCGAGACAAAGGAGATGGGTTTATATTGGGAGTAAATGGAAATCTTATGTCTCTATATAAAGAGGAAACAGAAAATGGAAAGGGTTTATATTGGGAGTGAATGGAAATGTTATGTCTCTATATAAGGAGGAAGCAGAAAATGGAAAGGGTTTATATTGGGAGTAAATGTAAATGTTATGTCTCTATATAAGGAGGAAACAGAAAATGGAAAGGGTTTATATTGGGAGTAAATGGAAATGTTATGTCTCTATATAAAAGGAAGCAGAAAATGGAAAGGGTTTATATTGGGAGTAAATGGAAATGTTATGTCTCTATATAAAGAGGAAACAGAAAATGGAAAGGGTTTATATTGGGAGTAAATGGAAATGTTATGTCTCAATATAAGGAGGAACCAGAACATGGAAAGGGTTTATATTGGGAGTAAATGGAAATGTTATGTCTCTATATAAAAGGAAGCAGAAAATGGAAAGGGTTTATATTGGGAGTAAATGGAAATGTTATGTCTCAATATAAGGAGGAACCAGAACATGGAAAGGGTTTATATTGGGAGTAAATGGAAATGTTATGTCTCTATATAAGGAGGAAGCAGAAAATGGAAAGGGTTTATATTGGGAGTAAATGGAAATGTTATGTCTCTATATAAAGAGGAAACAGAAAATGGAAAGGGTTTATATTGGGAGTAAATGGAAATGTTATGTCTCTATATAAGGAGGAAACAGAAAATGGAAAGGGTTTATATTGGGAGTAAATGGAAATGTTATGTCTCTATATAAGGAGGAAGCAGAAAATGGAAAGGGTTTATATTGGGAGTATGATGGAGTAAATGAGAATTGTAGGTAAAAATGAGGAGTGCAGGACAATACTGGCTTTCTATAGAAGATGAATGCTAAAGCTAAACATGCGGGTGCCCCAGGCTGTGCCCGTGTGGCAGGTAATACTCACATCGTCTTTGGCTTGGAAGAGGTACTCATTGCCGTCGGTAAGTCTGGGAATAGAAACACCACAGTTACTCAGCTCTAAATAACTACATTATATGGGAGGTTAATGAAATGGCAACTGTTCTGGTGCTTCTCTTGTGTTTAATTGAAGGCCTATGGTCTATAGTTTGAGTACTGCTGCCCTGTGTCCCCCCCCCCCCCAGCCTTATCATTATACAAGTATGGGATCTGTTATCCAGAAAGCTCTGAATTATGTAATAGTCATCTCTTATAGAATCCATTTTAAGCAAATAATTCAGATCTCTCATGTACTTGATCCCAACTAAGATGTAATTAATCCTTATTGGAGGCAAAACCTCCAGCCTATTGGCTTTATTTCATGTTTATATGATTTTCTAGTAGACTTAAGGTATGAAGATCCAAATCACAGAAATATTTGTCATCCAGAATGCCTCAGGTCCTGAGCATTCTGGATAACAGGTCCCATACCTGTACTGATGAGTTATTGGTTTGTGTATTGCTGACTAAAACAACGGCCCCTCTATATCCAAGACACTAAGTATAAAGTTTACTGTAGAGCAAATCTGTGGCCATTAAAGTATCTGGTCAGAACCTCTGGTGTTTGTACCATCTGGCCATCATCTTTCAGTTCCTGATACAACTGTCACTTACTTTAATTTGAATACATGTTTCTTCTTCTTGTAGTCTATTGCCACTTCACAGACGGCTTCCTTCACATTCACCGGAAACTCGTTGTGATACGCAATATTTGATGCAGCGTTTTTGGAATCCTTATAAAATCCCAATTCCTGGTTGGTGATCACACAGTACACGTTATGCCAAGATCTGCCGGGAGAAACAAGTAGAGAAAGAATAAGTAGTGTGAGGACAAGTAGAGACAGGACAAGCAGAGAGAGGACAAGTAGAGAGGACAAGCAGAGAGAGGACAAGCAGAGAGAGGACAAGCAGAGAGAGGACAAGTAGAGAGGACAAGTAGAGAGGACAAGTAGAGAGAGGACAAGCAGAGAGAGGACAAGTCGAGAGAGGACAAGTAGAGACAGGACAAGCAGAGAGAGGACAAGTAGAGAGAGGACAAGTAGAGAGAGGACAAGTAGAGAGGACAAGTAGAGAGGACAAGTAGAGAGAGGACAAGTAGAGAGGACAAGTAGAGAGAGGACAAGCAGAGAGAGGACAAGCAGAGAGAGGACAAGTAGAGAGGACAAGTAGAGACAGGACAAGCAGAGAGAGGACAAGTAGAGAGGACAAGTAGAGAGAGGACAAGCAGAGAGAGGACAAGTAGAGAGAGGACAAGTAGAGAGGACAAGCAGAGAGAGGACAAGCAGAGAGAGGACAAGTAGAGAAAGAACAAGTAGAGGGAGGACAAGTAGAGAGAGGACAAGTAGAGAGAGGACAAGTAGAGAGAGGACAATTAGTGTGAGGACGGCCATGGGATTTTGACAGCCATATTTTAGTAGCCCAGTGCTCTCCATTGTCCCCTATGAGAATCTCCTAAAAGTTCTATCAGATTTTAGAGTGGGGTTTCCAACTCAGGAAACAGTGGGTGGCAGTTTATCACCCAGAGGAAAGCAATGGAGACCATGAATATATCACCTGCTTGACGCTTTCTTGTTGTGACCCTCCCATTCATGTTTGCGATGCAAGAAACCTTCGAATTGGCCGGAAGGGATTTCCTGCGTCTTGGTCGGGAGGGTGGCAGCAGTCTGCAAGCTGGATTTGGATTTCCGATCGGCAGTCGGTGAGGGAATTGGACTGGACTCTTTGGAGCTTGATCTCTGCTCTGTGGACCCGTTAACCATTTCATTGGCATCTGCATTGTCCACCATCTGCAGAAATGACAAGGGAAATGTAAATGCAAATATCAAAACCTATGGAAAAGACACTAACGTGGAAATAAAGTTTCTCAAACAGGTTTAAGCATTTTCTAACACGTAAAGGTAAATAGAAATGCACAAAGAGCATTTATCACTAGAGACTCAAGGCCACAGCCAAAAACCTGGTCTGTCCCATTGACTTGAGTCTGAGAGATGAGATAAACCATGAGAATAAGTATGTGGCCTGTATCTGTGATGTTTTTATCTGGGGGAAGCATTTTTCTTCTGCACTTCCTCTTGGATTTTAGCACAAAAGGGTCAGACAGGAAGTCAGAGATGCAAAGGAGAAATGCGTCCACCCAGCAACCAATTGTACTGATAATAATAATAAATACATGTTACAAGATTCTCTCCCCATGTTGGAGAAACTTCTGCGTTAGTGTCCTGTTAGGATGGCCGAGTGCAGATCGCTTACACAAAAGGATGCAAGGACAGTAAATGCACTTTCCACCAAAACCCAAATTAGAGGGACACCAATTAGATTTAGTAAGAACAGATTAGTAACCCCACTTACAGGGAAGAAACAGGGGGGAACAGGGATTGGACATTACTGCACCTCAATCCTTTTGTGAAGGAATATTGTTATATAGACTTAAGCCATCCACAAACATGTTCACAGGATACTGAGCGCCACATATAGAAATATATAAATATATAAATATTCTGAGCGCCACATATAAATATATATATATATAAATACTGAGCGCCACATAAATAAATATATAAATATACTGAGCACCACATATATAAATATATAAAAATACTGAGCGCCACATATATAAATATATAAAAATACTGAGCGCCACATATATAAATATATAAAAATACTGAGCGCCACATATATAAATATATAAATATTCTGAGCGTCACATATATAAATATATATAAATATTCTGAGCGTCAAATATATAAATATATATAAATATACTGAGCGTCACATATATAAATATATATAAATATACTGAGCGTCACATATATAAATATATAAATATACTGAGCGCCACATATATAGATATATATATATAAATACTGAGTGCCACATATATAAATATATATATAAATACTGAGCGTCACATATATTAATATATATACACTGCGGCGGTACCTGCAACATGTCACCATGATACACACAGAGATCATCCGATTGGATATTCTCAAGGAGCATTGTCAGAAATACACAGAATTTCATTGCTGAAAATGCTCTTTTTGTCTTTCCCCAGTGGTCAGAAGAAAACATGCAGAAAACATGAGATGAAGAGACGCATGCACGTAACTCCCAGCACCCTGTTAGCGTTGGAATCTCAGACAGGGGACGGGGAGGGACAGGGAACAGACTTTATAGATTTGTTTAGATTTTATAAATTGTCCATTTTATTTATTTTAGACTGATTAAAAGTGAATTGGAATTATTGTTAAAGGAACTTGAGAGGCACGACACAAGAGCACACAGCGATTTACCCCCAAATAAAGACCAAACGCCTCGCCCTTTGATGCTTTAGTGGATGGTGTTGCTTGCGGGGGGCTCTGGCGCCGGTTTCCAGCAGGGGACGTCTTCGAGAGCCATTGAAATCTCATATAGTCTGACGGCCTAAACTTGTGGCTTTAGACACAATCTACTGTAATGTTACGTTGTTGTTGTTTAGTATCGGCGTAGCAGGCCGGAGCGTGGAATTAGCGAGTTATGCTGCTATTTACGGTTACGTAGGACATTGCCGGGACTATTTGCCTCTTTCTAGACTGACAGACATGAAGCACAAGTCCCAGCCGATCTGAAGGGCTTCTACATTGCTTAAGTGCCCAGAATATCACCGAGCATTTGTTCCTCCGAGCATTTCTGCCATTTACATCATCATTGTTACAAACAGAGAGATAAACATGGAGCGCCCCTGGGGTTCTGCTCAGACGAGGGCCAGCAGATTGGCAAAAGCATAACTTACTGAAGCAGAAAGCATCTTTGGATACTGCCCTGCTCACTTCTATCTCTCATCAATGAGCCACCGAGAATGGAAGCAGCAGAAGAGGAGGAAAGCAATTTTACATCTATTTATCTATATCTATCCATCATCTATCAAACCATATATCTATCCATCAATCAATCTATCCATCCTTCATCTATCCACCTATCCATCATCTATCCATCCAGCAATCTTTCCATCCATCATCTATCCATCCATCTATCTATCTTTCCATCCATCATCTATCCATCCATCATCTATCCATCCATCATCTATCCATCCATCTTTCCATCCATCATCTATCCATCCATCTATCTATCTATCTATCCATCCATCCATCTTTCCATCCATCATCTATCTATCCATCCATCCATCTATCCATCCATCCATCTATCCATCCATCCATCTATCCATCCATCTATCCATCCATCCATCATCTATCCATCCATCATCTATCCATCCATCCATCTATCTTTCCATCCATCATCTATCCATCCATCTTTCATCTTTCCATCCATCCATCTTTCATCTTTCCATCCATCCATCTTTCATCTATCCATCCATCCATCATCTATCTATCCACCTATCCACCATCTATCCATCCACCATCTATCCACCTATCCATCATCTATCCATCCAGCAATCCATCTGTCTATCTATCTATCTGTCTATCTATCTATCTATCTATCTATCTATCTATCTATCTATCTATCTATCTATCTATCTATCTATCTATCTATCTATCTATCTATCTATCTATCTGTCTGTCTGTCTGTCTATCTATCTATCCATCTATCCATCTATCCGTCTGTCTATCTATCTCTCTCTCTCTCCACAGTGTGTGACTGCTAAATCTCATATCCAGCCCTGCAGGGGTTTGTGGGTCTCACTCTAAGAAAATGGGTCAAATTGGGTTTATTTGTTAAGAAAGTCCCTGTAACAGAGACATCTTTCTCCTGCAGGTTATGATCCATTAAGATGGCAGCATGGACACCTCCCTAGGTTTTATTCTACATTATTCTATAATTATATTATTATATTATACAGAGGACGTATTTCCCTGCACTGAGCACAATCCTGTGGCAAATGGAAATGTTCTGAGAGCACTGCTTATTCATAGCTATTATATGTGGGAAGGTTTTCATTCATCCAGCTCATGGTATATCTAGTAGAAGTAAATCTAGAGCAACTGGACATGCTGAGTAATCATAGAAGATGTTTCACTTCTCATCTGATCACAATGGTCCAATGTAATTCCTTCATAGAGGTGACAGTTGACAGGTGACAGTTGACAGGTGACAGTTGACACCTCTATAAAGGAATTACATTGGACCATTGTGATTGGATTATTGGAAGATATGACTATGAAGATTTTCATTCATCCAGGTCATGGTGTATCTAGTAGAAGTAATTCTAAAACAAGTGGACTTGCTGATCATTGAATCATTGAAGACCTTTCACTACTCATCGGATAAACGTCTTCAATGATTACTCAGCAAGTCCAGTTGTTTCACAATTACTAATACTAGATAGATTAGTGGAAGAGTTTATATGCTGAGGACTTCACATACCAGTTGTACTGAAGAAGCTGCTCGGATGAGTAGTGAAACATCTTCAATGATTACTCAACAAGTCCAGTTACTCTAGATTTACGTCTACTAGTTACAACCATTGTATGTATTACATTTATAGCAAAATGTATCATTTATTATGAAGAGTAAGTTCCTACAAATGAGGCAACAGTTAAGGTTTGGACAGATCTCATTATTGATATATATACTGTATCTATGGGGGCAAATGATTAGCAAAAGGTTGGCAGTGGAGACTAAAGAACAACGTTATGACTGGCTGTCTCTTTGGCTGATGGAGACGACCTATTTGAAATTTGTGCTTGAATTAGAGGTAATTACAGCAGAACATTAGCAATGCCACTTGCAGAACTGCTGACAGTTAATTTAGTGTATGGCCAATCACAAAACAGCCCTAGTCATGAGATTTATTTATCCTGAGCCAACACAATGTTCCTCTATGGAATGAGCTGATCACGACTGTGTCCTACACAATAACCCTGCAGTACAGACAAGGGATTGTCCCCAGAGTGATGGAACAAAAACACAAATGTGTGACATGGGTGAGAAACATAAAAGCAAAATAATAAACAAATAAAGTTTAATGGAACATGCTCGATGCAAACAAACACTTTGTCAGACAAACATTAACACACAACACTAGTGCAAGGGCTCTGACACACTCGTTAGTTTATTGTTGACTTGCTATGAGAGTTAGTGACATGTATAAGTCTATAAACTCCATATATACAGTATATATAAATATACGCTGGCCTGTCAATAACTGTGAGGATTAATAGCTGCTGGTGCGACACAATGTGCAACACAACTGATACAACATTTCATCCCTTCACTTGAGTCTCTCCACCATTTATTGATTTCATGTATTGATCGAAGGGTTCTGGTGCCGGAGATGGAATCCTTGGTTAATGAATATATTTTGGTTTAGCCCAATACAATAAATAGATATAGTGATGAAGAATACGTTTCAACTGGTAACTTGTATCCTACAAATGGTAGAGAGACTCGGCGCATGTTCTGCAAATTATTCATGGAAAATAAAACGAGAAACTAAATGTTGTTTTCCTGACAAAAAAAAAAAAAAGATAATGGTGAAATGGACAGGAAAATAAATGGTAAAAAGAACATTAATGAAGAGCAGTGAGACGGAGCTTAAAGAAATAGGAATGTGCTGCACTGACAATAACCTCTCATCTGTACCAATCTCATCTAAAGGTGGCCATAGACACACAGATCCGATCGTACGAATCGAGGATTCGTACGATTTTCGGATCGTGTGTGGCATGTGCCGACTTCTTTCGTCCGGCGGAGATCGGTCGTTTGGTCGATCGGTCAGGTTTGATTTTGACCCGACCGATCCCGCCGGAGCTCATGGCACATCGTAATCTGATCGTTCGGCCGTACGGCCGAACAATCAGATTACCCCCGATATAGCCATGCCTGTTAATGGCATATCGGGGAAAGATCCGCTCGTTTGGCAACATCGCCAAACGAGCGGATCTTTGCATCTATGGCCACCATTAACCAATCTCATCTATACCAATCTCATCTAAACCAATCTCATCTAAACCAATCTCATCTGTACCAATCTCATCTGTACCAATCTCATCTGTACCAATCTCATCTGTACCAATCTCATCTATAAAGCTGGCCATAGACTCAAAGATCCGCTCGTTTGGCGACATCGGCAAACGAGCGGATCTTTCCCTGATATGCAACTAACGGCATGGCTATATCGGGGGTAATTTGAACGTTCGGCCGTATGGCCGAACGATCGAATTACGATGCGCCAAGGGGCTCCGACAGGTCGGTCGGTAGGTAAAAATCCAACCTTCCCGATCGATATCGTGGCCAGATATCGATCGGGAAGACCCGTTGGAAGCCCCCATACACGGGCAGATAAGCTGTCAAATTGGTCCAAACGACTGATATCGGCATCTTTATCTGCCCGTGTATGGCCACCTTAAGGGTCGGGGCACATAGGCAGATTCAGGGAGGTCACCAGGCGACAAATCTCTTCTTCACGGCGACTAATCTCCCCAATCTGCCTTCCACCGGCTAAAATGAAAATCGACTGGGGGCAGGAACATGGAGCGCTTAGTTTTCCGAAGTCGCCCGTAATTTCCTCACGAGGAAACTGAAAATGAAGCGCTCTGTGTGCCTGCTCCCAGGCGATTTACATTTTAGCCGGCAGAAGGCAGATCATGGAGATTAGTCGCCACGAAGAAGAGGAGATTTGTCACCTTGCGACTAATGTATCCGAATCTGCCCATGTGGCCAGACCCTAAAAGACTGCTGTCCCTTTAACTAAGCCTCGAATACAATACGTCTGCCGTCTGTGTTTCTATGGACATGAAACATGGCAACTGATGCAGCCGTGCCTAAACTGAGGGGTGATTGCAGCAAGAGATCTGAGTGCAGGTCAGTTTGGGCAGGACTTGGAGGGAGCTGATTGGGTTTGGACAGATCAAGAGCAGGTTGTTCTATTGTCACATTATATTATAATATTGTCTGTAAGGAGCTGCTCTGGGCCTCTCTGAGCCTCAAACAACCGTGGACAGAGGAGAAAAGCTTGACATAAACACCAGCCTGAGCCAAGAGAAGGTTTGGATATTGGTACTGATTGTAACTACTAGTGAGTAGGACCCCCTGCAGCTCCTACATTGGTCAGTATTTGTATATAATCTGTATGTCCCATTGTACAGTGCTGTGGAATATGTTTATTAATAATAATAATAATAATAATATTAGATGCAGCAGCCAGAGAAAAAAAGCAAGTCCTGCTTCCCCTATAGCTGAACTGAACAATACACAATGAAGTGCAAACACCACAACAAGATCTCCCTTCTCTACCCATTTCTAGGAAGATGCCACTATATTTCCTTTCACTCTTGTGAGGCCACGAGTCCTGATTGTGCGGCAGAGACACTTTTACTTGGTCGCATTTCCATTCCCAGGGGCGACTTGTGTCTTGTAACTCGTCCCTCAGTATTGGGAGATTGGACCCTACACAATATAATGGAGCCAACCTTGTTGACCTGAATGTATGAATCCTACTCTATAAATGGCTCCTCCTACATATTCTATTCTTACGCTGAATCTGCAATACTTTAATATAATAAGTACAAGGAAAACGTGTCACTAGCAACATCCTATAGACAATTCTGTGCTCCCACAAACTCATTGTCTGCTACATTTTATGGCTTATAAATCCAGATATAATAAATACTACATTCAATAAAATACAACTGACAGTTGGTTCACTTCTGAAAGAGAATGGAAATGTGCTGGAATATATTCAAGGCTATAAAATAGACAAAAGCCATGAATATCTTGTAAATGATATCCTTATCAACGGTGACTAGTGACATCATCAGTTATAATCGGTGAGTAGTGATGTCATTTCTGTCACATGACTCACTAAAACTTGTGTATTATAAAGAAGTACCCCCTGTTGCAAAATATGAGGATATCAGAAGTCACCTCTGCCTCGTGTTTTTATATGGTCATGAAACTCCTCGGTAACTTATAATATCCTTATATTTTACAAGAGGGGGTACTTTATTCACTATATAATGACCAACTGGTTTCTAAGTGTAAACATGTTGAAGGAGCTTAAGGCTAAGGCACGCTGAGAATCCTGGGAAATGTTTAACCCTAAACTTTCCCTGCTTCAGCTGTTCTGATAGTGTTGCCCTTTATTCTGAGATGAATTCCCTCGATAGCCATTAAAGTGCTTTGTACATTTAGCTGTGAGGCTCGGAGACCTTATAGAACTGTCACTTGCCATAGACAGAGTCTCCCACATTCTAACACAAAGGCACTTACAACAAAACTAGAGTTTTTATAACCAGGATAGTACCATAGACGTGTAATCATTAGCCAATCAAATGCATGAGTATTTATGGACACTCCAGAGGCCCTCCAATCAAAAGGCTAGGATATAGCTGTATGCTTAAAGGGATCCTGTCATCAGAAAAACGTGTTTTTTTTCAAAACACATCAGTTAATAGTGCTGCTCCAGCAGAATTCTGCACTGAAATCCATTTCTCAAAAGAGCAAACAGATTTTTTTATATTCAATTTTGAAATCTGACATGGGACTAGACATATTGTCAATTTCCCAGCTGCCCCCAGTCATGTGACTTGTGCCAGCACTTTAGGAGAGAAATGCTTTCTGGCAGGCTGCTGTTTTTCCTTCTCAATGTAACTGAATGTGTCTCAGTGGGACCTGGATTTTACTATTGAGTGTTGTTCTTAGATCTACCAGGCAGCTGTTATCTTGTGTTAGGGAGCTGTTATCTGGTTACCTTCCCATTGTTCTGTTGTTTGGCTGCTGGGGGGGAAAGGGAGGGGGTGATATCACTCCAACTTGCAGTACAGCAGTAAAGAGTGATTGAAGTTTATCAGAGCACAAGTCACATGACTGGGGGCAGCTGGGAAATTGACAAAATGTCTAGCCCCATGTCAGATTTCAAAATTGAATTTAAAAAAATCTGTTTGCTCTTTTGAGAAATGGATTTCAGTGCAGAATTCTGCTGGAGCAGCACTATTAACTGATTCATTTTGAAAAAATCTTTTTTCCCATGACAGTTTCCCTTTAACAACTGTTTTCAATATAATTTTCCACATTAAAACCAAAAGGTCTCTGATCAGCTTATAGGACTTTTAAATCATATACAAGTAAAGGGGGAAAAAACCCCATAATAGTGTCTTTGGAGTGTCCATGGTTACAGCGTTATCAACAATACAAATAAAATGATTTCTGTCCAATATACAGGAAACCGATATTAATTATAATCGATAGCAGATCTCGGCATGTTTTGAAAAGAAAGAAAAAACAAAAGTAACAAAGACTAATGTGATGTTACTAAATCTGCAGGGTTGTTTGGGGGTTACAGTTCATTGGCTGTTCTTCGGCTATTAAAGTTTTTGTAGTGTTGGTAGGTTTGTGATCGGTAACTAACCCGTGGCGACTCCTGGTCCGACGGCAATCCATTCTGAGATATTTGTTCTCCATCTTTTGTTCCATCCCTGGTAATAGAGACAAGGAGAGGTCAGAATGGAGAGGGTTAATATAGGAGAAGTCTATGGAAGAAGCAGCCAATCATTACCATTGTTGTGGGGATCCGTCCTCTGAAAGCTTTGGACTGAGCTCAGGAGTCGGAGGCTTCCTCTTCCTCTCCTCTTCCTCCTGCAGCCGTCGGACTTCCAACAGTTCCAACTGAAAGACACGAGGGATTATTCACATATTCAAGGAGGTAAGTGAAGGTGTTTTTAGGAAGAACAGGCTGAAAAATGCCAGTGTAGATGTTGATATTGGCTACAGTAGAGAGTCAACTCAAACTGCCAGGACACAATACACAACAACAGAGAGACAGTTCCCTAAAAACATGTTCCCTATGGCTCTCTCATTTGGGCTTATATTATATTTATTTATTATCTATTTTACTGTGTGTAACGGGATTAATGCTGAGTGAGACCTCGCTGAATATAAAGTATATAAGGGCAGAGACATACTGTAATAAAATTAACTACGCGGCGGGGTTGGCCGCCGCTCCACCAGCGGGGACGCCCACCGCGTGGCTCTTCGGCGCCATCTTGATTCTCCTAGGGCGCGCCTCTTAAAGGTACAGGCGTGATTGTGCCAGCACATATTGACGCTCGTTTTGGCGCCAATTTTGAATGTATATAAGGCCCATTCTGACCCCCAGCCAGTGCCCGTGATAGAACTTGTTTCTTGTGGTTTCCTGAGCCTTGTGCATCTGATCTGAATCTCGTCTGTTTGATTATCCGTGTTTGACCCTGCCTGTATCCTGACTACTCTGAACTCTGTATCCTGACCCTTGCCTGCCTACGACATCTCTCCTGCTTAACCCCTTGATTGACAACCCGGTTTGACCCTTGCCTGCCTGACGATTCTGATATCCGCCTGCCTCGACCCAGCCTGTCTGACGATTCTCTTGCCTGCTCCATTTGTACCGTGACCTTCGGCCCAAAAGACTCTGCTAACAGCCGTGCCCCTTCGCCAGCCAGAACATCTCGCCTTGTACCCCTTGTTAAGTCCAGGTGGCACCCAAGTAAGCGGAGGGCTCCTCCAGAAGCCCAACGGTGGTCACACTACTGGTGAAGCCGAGCCGAGACCAGGGTGCTTGGCATTTGTTCTGGTATTGGGTGCCGGTCGTGACACATACGCTCAGATTCGGGGAGATTTAGTCGGCCGACAATAAATCCCCTCTTCTTTGGGGCGACTAATCTCCCTGAACTGCCTCCTGCTGGCCTGAATGTAAATCTCCAGCCGGATGGCAATCAGTGCACTTTGTTTTCTGAAGTCGCATGAAGTTGCCTCACGAGGAAAACAAAGTCGCCCGAAGAAGAGGCAATTTATCGCCGGAAGACTAAATCTCCCCAAATCTGAGTTTGTGTCTCTGCCCTAAAAGCCCTGGGCCTGTTGGTTCCATCATTACTGCAGTCTCCAGGTCATTAGCAGTGGAATTAGTCGGCATGAGAGAAATGTACAGTGTAAATACCGTAGTGAGTCTTTCCAGAGCAGAAAACCTTTCATCCCAAGTAGCTGCCGATTTCTCAAAGGCTTCATGTCTCTTGATGAGTTTTTCCACTTCATCGACACTCATCCCGATCTCCCGACTTGATAGATACGGCTCTTGTCCCATCAGCCAGGCCTCCGCAACACTGGCGTCTCGGGAAAACTGGTGCACCTCCAGAACTGGAGAGAGAGAGAGATAGAGAGAGAGAGAGAGAGAGTTATTGGAGAGAGAAATTCAACATCAGGATTTTGCACATATTGTGCTTGTGTATAAATCACCTGGGGTTTGTATTTATAAAACATTGCTGATGTAAGAAGGTTATTCTATAGTTTGGAATAATATGTACCATTTCTGCAGTTGAAAATGGGGATGAATCGCTACAAATGGGTGATTTGCCAGAGTACAATAATCCATGGTAATCAAATGGCTTTGCTCAATCTACTAAAGGTCGTCTGACAGTTGGGACGCATTGGTTTTCTGCATTCAGACAAATGTGCTCAGTGTTACAGCAAACACTCTTTTATACACACAGATTAGAGCACAAATAGATTTAGGGGCTGATTTAAGAATGCTCAAGTCTTCAAGTCATACAGAGTCCGACTGGGGGGCCCCACTGGGGCTGCTGCTTTAGGGCCCATCATGCCTCCTGCCTCAAAACCCTCACCAGCCCCTGACAGGACCGCAACCCTTTTCCAACTGTCTCCCCACCCCCGCACCTTTCCAGGGCAAGAGAAGGAGGTCGGAGCAGAGGCTCCGGCAGGGACTGGGCCGTGTTTTCCCGGTGTCCGACCCTGAAGCCAAACATTGGTTTCCTGCAGAGGAGGGTCATTTTCCCCAAGCAGGTTTTTCAAAATAATAAAAAGCCCGACACCTAAAACCTGATACACTTTTCATTTTTTTTGACAGGGGAAAAAACCCCAATCAGCAGGAAGCCCAGGATTCTGAAGGAAGAAACCACTGATTCTCTTGCAGGGTTTTTGCACTCAAAGACTCAGTCATTCTTAAATCAGGTCCCCAGTGTTTGATGGTCCCTGAAAACTGAATCAGTAATTTAAATACCGTATATACTCGAGTATAAGTCGTCCCGAGTATAAGCCGAGGTACCTAATTTTACCTCCAAAAACGGGGAAAGCTTATTGACTCGAGTATAAGCCGAGGGTGAGAAATGCAGCTGCTTCTGGTAAGTTTCAATCTCGTTTTTGGATGACTATTCTAAGGCGCCGGCTACTATTCTAAGGCGCCGGCTACTATTCTAAGGTGCCGGCAACCGTTTTTGCGCTTGACCCGAGTATAAGCCGAGGTAGAGTTTTTCAGCATATTTTGGGGGCTGAAAAACTCGGCTTATACTCGAGTATATACGGTAGGTCCAATTTAGTATCTATAGTGACCCATAGACACCATTTTATCCAAATTTTTAAAACAGAATTTCCCTTTTCTGTGTAATAATAAAACAGTCGCTTGTACTTGATCCCAACTAAGATATAATTAATCCTTATTGGAGGCAAAACCAGTCTATTGGCTTTATTTCATGTTCATATGATTTTCTAATAGACTTAAGGTATGAAGATCTATTATCCGGAAAACCCCTCACACGTCCACTTACTGAGTCGCAGCCATTCCCATCGGTCTTCCCACTTGTCAATCATCTCTTTCCTCTTCTCAGTCAACTGCAGCAGCTTCTCCTTAATCTGAAATCAAGTGGCAAAAAGTCATCAAGAAAATGTCCCCATAGAAGGCAATTTAACTGTAAATGGCTTGATGTTTATGTAAATCTATACTCATGGCACCAAAAAAAGAGCAAGAGATACAAATGTATGGAGAGAGAGAGAGAGAGATGAAGAACTTGTGTTCGTGTCATGTACAGGAATATGGCTGGAAATGGATTTAGAAGATGTTTTCAGGCTTTGAGTAGGATTACGGGCTGTTGTATGACTGGGGCAGCTTCTCATGACATTGGTGAGAAAACAATAAGAAACATATTGAAGGATGAGCCGAGCCCTGTGACAATAAACGTAGATCCGTATTACAGTTCAACTGCACGTCTCTTACCTCTTCTGATGCATAATGATTTCTTGCCAAGAGGGACTTGCCCAGCTCAATACACGTAGTAAAGCTGTCGTTGCGGGCGTCAATCTCTGCCTTGATTCCCTGGTGATTATTCATCAGTAATTCTACGGAGGAAACATCCCTGCACAAAGAATATTGCCAGTGAATGTATATATACAGTATATCTATGTGCACTGCTATATTCCTATGTAGGACATTACTTCAGGGATATGGAGCACATTACTATATGGGAGGTTCACCTTTAACTTAACTTTTAGTATTTTATAGAATGTCCTATTCTTTACAACTTTTCAATTGATCCACATTTTTTTATATCGTTTTTGAACTGTCTTCTTCTTCTTCCAGCGCCCGTAGCCAAAAAACTATTGCTCTGTGATGAGGTTGCAATTTTGTTCTTATTGTTCCTTTTTATTACTTATCTCTTTATTCAGTACCATTCCTATTCATCTTCCCGTCTCTCATTTAAACACCCAGCACTGGATTTCTCTTCCAGGCGCCCGAGGCCTCTGGGTCCTATCGGCCGATATCAGAGCGCACCCTTCCCCCTCTCCGCACGAGTGCGTCATAGCGCTGGGAACGCTTTAGTATGCGGCTGGGTGGCATGCTCCTAAAATGTTGCCGAGGTGAAGCACCCCTTTAATTCTAATGCCACTATATTAATGCCACTTTCCTTCATACAAAACACAGACTGAGAAATGCAGATAATCTGCTCCTTCTGACCTGCATTTATATTTCTTAAATGTCACCTTTTCAGAGGAGTCTCTCTAAATCCTTCCTTCCAAACATCATTTAACTCCACCTCTCTGTTCTACAAAAAGCTCCAGAGCCCATTTCAGCCCTGGACTACGGTCACAACTCACAGCTCTCGTATCATTTTAGCACAACCCCAATATTCTAATATCTCCCAGGCAGGGTCCTCTGGCTCCGGCCTTATTCTTTCATTTATATCAACTCAAACTGCTCCATTATATGAGCACCGGCCTTGAGCTGAAGGAAATCTGCACTCACAGGTCTTATCCTTGTCAAAAACATGAATTTACTGCAAAGCCAACGTTTCTGCGGATACACCAGCCTTTGGCAATTTAAAAAATAAAAATCTGCCTAATCCACCCAAGACTTTAGTGATGTACAGGGAATAACAACAGTATATTAGCAGTGTCGGAATGGGACACCAGGGTCCACTCTCAGTATTATTATTATTCATCACCTCAATCAACATCTATTCTCCTAGTCTGTTTTCTTTACATACTATAATCTGTTATTCCATCTATTTAGCCATTTTGTTCTCATAGAAAAAGGGAATGACCATGAAATTGGCCAAAACTTTAGCAGCATGAGGGCCCACTGACTCCTGCGCCCAACGGGAGTTTTCCTGGTATCCCTGTGGCCCAGTCCGACACTGTATATTAGTATATTAATGAACTAACAGTTTCCATCATTACATAATATATTATATCAATTATTTCTGTACTGTTCACTGGATTATTAGCGTTCGTAAGAAAGGGTCAGTAATAGAACTTGATGTCAGATTACAGGCGAGACTGGGCAAGCTGAACATACCGTGGCTTCTCTTGGGCCTCAATCTGTCGGATCACGTCTTCCATCCATAACATGAGATCCCGCACTAGGCTGAAGAAGCGGAACTTGTCCCCTGTGTCGACCAAATGGAGCCTTCGCCCATCACATGCATCCAGCAATGCTTTCCATGCCTCCAGAACCTCACTCTCTCTCTTCTGGATATCATCAGCTTTGTCTCCGGCATAAGCAGCCTGCAGTCGGGCAGCATCTTCCTGAAGTTGCCTCACCTGTGGGTTTTAAAGAAGCTTTTAGCTAAACCTGGACTGACCATTTAACCTGCTGTTCACTCCCCAGGGGGGCACAGAGAGTGAAGTTACATGGATAATAGGCACCACTACCAATACTGACTATATTGATTATAAACCTCGACCTGTTTGTTTCACTACATCATCATCATCATCATCAGTTGTTTTATAGCTCACCTGTGTCCCCAGTGCCTGAATGTCGTGTTCAAACGTCGTATGCATCCTCTGTAACGTCTCTACCGTGTTCTGATCTCTGCCCAACTCCTCTGGGAGCTTCTTGTGTTTGTCTTGTATGCGGCAGAAGATCTCTTTAGCATCGTGGTAGAACTTGTGCAGTTCATAAGAGGCCGCCAGTATCTGGGTTCTTGTGTCGATGAGCTCCAGAAGGTCGGCCCATGCCTCGTTGAGTCCGTCTTTCCATTCTGCAATGGTGGCTGCATCAGAATGGCCAGAATTAATCAGATCATCTGCCATGTGATTGACCGAGTCCACTCTCTCCTGTCCAATATGGCCTGTGTCCCGGGCAAATTCTCTAAACCGCTCTTGTAACATCTGCAAAGTAACAGGAGATCCATTAAATATCCATTCTCCAGTCGTGCACGCAATCTAATGATTCACTGCATGTCCTACATAAAAGATTAAGATTAGTTATAAGTATTATAATACCGTATATACTCGAGTATAAGCCGTCCCGAGTATAAGCCGAGGTACCTAATTTTACCTCCAAAAACTGGGAAAGCTTATTGACTCGAGTATAAGCCGAGGGTGAGAAATGCAGCAGCTTCTGGTAAGTTTCAATCTCGTTTTTGGATGACTATTCTTAGGCGCCGGCTACTATTCTAAGGCCCCGGCGAATATTCTTAGGCGCCGGCTACTATTCTAAGGCGCCGGCTACTATTCTAAGACGCCGGCAAATATTCTTAGGCGCCGGCGACCGTTTTTGCGCTTGACCCGATTATAAGCGGAGGTAGAGTTTTTCAGCATATTTTGGGGGCTGAAAAACTCGGCTTATACTCGAGTATATATGTTAATTGTGCATAGACACAACTGAAACCCCATTATACACCTTTAGGTGACTATGAGTATTTATTATACAATAATTTGTTATTATACAAGAATTGATGTGTGCAGAATCATGTTCTCACCGTTACATGTTCATAGTCTTGGCCAAGCTCGTGAGATCCCGCCACCACCTCTCTCTCAGCGATCCACTGTTCCAAGTCATCAACTTCCCGATTGAGCTGGAACAGCCGCTGCCTCTCGTCCAGTTTGCCTCTCCTCTCTTCCGACAGATCTTTGAGGCCGGCATAAAGTTTATCAACCTGAGACTGACGCATGCTGATGCGCTCGCTGAAGTGGAGGAGGAGAAATGAAAAGTAAAAAATAAGTGTCATTGGGATTTTGTGTCATTGAAACAAAGGAGTAGAATGAGTAAAAAGCTGAAAATACAATAATAAAGTAAATGCTGAGGGATGTGGTGCATTTTAGCAGCAACGTTCTTCCACTAGATCTAAGTGAGGCCAAATATACCGTTAGACCCATAAAGCTTTGGACAGAGACAACTTTTTTCTAATTTTGGTTCTGTACATGACCACAATGAAGTTTAAATGAAACAACTCAGATGCAGTTAAACTGCAGACTTTCAACTTTAATTCAGTGGGTTGAACAAAAAGCTTGCAAAAAATACCAAGGATTTCACTTGTGCATGTCACAAAATCAAAGATCCCAACGGTTGCTTCCAATGAATTAAATGAATCTGTAGGTGCAGCACCAAGGAATCCAGAAGATGAAAAAATTAAAAATATAAACCTTTATTCCAGCATTTTAAAATGGTAGTAGAAAAAAGCATGCCCCACACTGCATATTGGGCTGTTCACGCAACGCGTTTCATGGCTCTCGCTGAGATGCTGAGGAAGTGGCGAGAGCCATGAAACGCGTTGAGTGAACAGCCCAATATGCAGTGTGGGGCATGCTTTTTTCTACTACCATTTTAAAATGCTGGAATAAAGGTTTATATTTTTAATTTTTTCATCTTCTGGATTCCTTGGTGCTGCACCTACAGATTCATTTAATTCGGTTGAACAAAAAGATTGTATGAAATGTGACAAACTAAAGGTGGCCATACACGGGCAGATAAAGATGCCGATATCGGTCGTTTGGACAAATTTGACAGCTTATTTGCCCGTGTATGGGGGCTTCCGACGGGTCTTCACGATCGATATCTGGCCACAATATCCATCGGGAAGGTTTGATTTTTAACTGACGACCCGTCGGAGCCCCTTGGCGCCAAACGAGCGAATCTTTGAGTCTATGGCCAGCTTTCAGCCTTTTTTTTAACACAATCACTTCATTTCAGGGGCTCAAAAGTAATTGGCCAATTGAGTCAAAGACTATTTCATGGGCAGGTGGGACAATTCCTTGGTTATGTCATTATCAATGAAGCAGATAAAAGCCCTGGAGTTGATTTGAGGGGGGGAGGTGTATGTGGAACAGACAACATGAGGACAAAGGAGCTCTCCATGCAGGTGAAACAAGTCCTCCTTAAGCTGCAAAAACAGAAAAAAACCATCCGAGAAATTGCTCCAATATTAGGAGAGGCAAAATCTCCAGTTTGGTACATGGTGAGAAAGAAATAAATCACTGGTGAACTCAGCAACGTAGGTGTCTGCCAAAAAGCATGTGACTTATCCAATGCAGGTGCAGTTTTTTGCATAAATCACACACACACACAAACGTTGCAACACTTGTTTTTCTATCTACACATACACATACACAATACCTACACACACACACAATACACACACAATACACACACCTCTCTGGATGACCTTCTGCTACCAAAGCTCTGCTGGTTTTGGAAAGCTGGTGCACGGTCTCTGCATAATCCTCCACGGCTTGTTCCACAATCTGGTGCTTTTTCAGCATAGACACTGCGCTCTGCTCATCCTGGAGACAAAAATCACCACTGTTTTATGATGAGCAGAGTAAATGTGTTTTGGGTAAGAGAATAGTAAAGAGAATAATAAAACCACCGCTTTTCCATTCACAGGCCGTGGGTTTGGACAAGTTCATAATGGAGCAGCGACATCCCCACAGATACAGAACCACATGTTGCAGATTATTGGACTGACCAACGAGTGTCTCAGCTGAACCCCTGGGAGAATAAAAGGGTGTGTGTGTGTCTGGGGCAGAGAGCAGCCTGGTTTGTCATTAAATAATGTGAATAAGATTATACCCCCCTAACGCTGTCTCTATTAAACTTCAGGCATTTACAGGAAAATATTCACCATCAGATTCGCCATGTGGCCTAATGATGACAGGACAAATAAACTCATTTATACAGTATAACTTCCCCTTTAATAACAAGGGAAGCATCAGGGCATGACACTGGCCATACAAAAGCTTCTCAGAAATGTGTAGCAATTAATAAGCCTAATCTAAAATGCAAAAACCCGTTGCTATTTCTCCCTTTTCAAAATGTTTCTTTTTAATCCCAATGTACAAATGTAAGAATGAAACGTGCGGCACAAGAACAAGTGATGTCACCTTGGCTTTCTCCTCTGACATCATATACAGCTCTTGTTCACTCATCCAGGCTTCAGCCTCCGCTCCATCAAAGTAATACTGCTGTGCCCTGTGAGCCTCCTCCAGCCTCCGGTGACGCTTCTCTGTCTCTTCCATTAACTGGTGCCACAGATCCTGCAAGTCTGACAGTCTTTGTGTGATGGCCTCTGTGTTCAGGCTGCCGTCTTCCAGGATATTCTTACTCCTCTCAAATATGTCGTCATTGCGGTGCTGGTGTCCCTGGATCTCCTTCTGAAGAGTCTGTATTTAATAAAGAACAAACAAACAACCATTACATTTCTTTAACCCAAACAGCCAATATCCAATTGTACTGATAGAACAGAATACTCAGCTACAGCCTCATTTCTATTCATGGAGGTGGGTAGATATCATTTATGTAGAACTAACAGTCCCAGTGTGTGGATCCACTATATAATCTAAACTATTTAATCAGGTAGGAATGAATTTATCCCTCAGAAAAGAAAATCGGAATTTCTGCAATCTCATGTGTAAGGTCCTTGGGCAACCTTAAAGGGATACGGTCATGGGAAAACAAGTTAATCAGGTAATAGAGCTACTCCAGCAGAATTCTGCACTGAAATCCATTTCTCAAAAGAGCAAACTGAATTTTTTATATTCAATTTTGAAATCTGACATGGGGCTAGACATTTTGTCAATGTCCCAGCTGTCCCTGGTCATGTGACTTGTGCCTGCACTTTAGTCATGTGACTTGTGCTCTGTTTCTCTTTACGGCAAGTTGGGGTGATATAACTAGGGATGCACCAAATCCAGGATTCAGTTTCAAGAGAATCCAAATCTTAATTTGCATATGTAAATTATGGGCGGGTAGGAAATCACGTGACTTTCCTTCACAAAAGAATAATTCTTTCCACTTTTTCCTTTTTTTGCATATGCAAATTAAGATTTGGATTCGGTTCGGTATTCGGCCAAATCTTTCACCAAGGATACGGGGATTTGGCAGAATACCAATATATCTCACCCACCTATTACTGAAGGAAAACAACAATTCCTTCCCTTTCACAATAAACTCGGGGGCGCTGTTTAAATTTGGGTGGGATGATCCTGTCATCCCCCCATTCGTTCATCCTGCAGCAGCGACTTTACAAAATGTAATGGCTGCCATGTCGGAATTCATTTAAAAGAAATAAATAATTGTGCACAAAGCTCAGACTATTATATCTTTGTGTGCACCGGGTCTCCAGTTTGGAACTTCAGCAGGTATTTGGTTACTAGGGTCAGATTTCCCTTAGCAACTAGGCAGTGGTTTGAATGAGAGACTGGCCTGTGAATAGGAGAGGCCTGAGGCAGAAGAGGAGGAAACATAATTAAAAAAAAAAAAAAAGACATAGAAAAGTTGCTCAGAACAGGCCAATCTGCAGACTCTGTACCTCTATCCACTTATTTCCAGTGAAACAGAATATGTGAAGCAAATGAAGGAACTCTTTATTTAAATATTCTCTGCATGAGAATAATTCTCTGTAAATGAGAGAAAAAGACATGAACGTGCCTAAAGGAGAGAGAGTTAATTGCACTGACCTGGTTTTTCTTTATCAGCAGCTGCACAGTCTGGAGGTTGTGCCCATGGTCCGTGGATGTGGCGAGGGGCATTCGCTCTTCAACCCAAAGCTACACGGAGAGAGAACATACGTGTTATTAGTCATAGTAAGACAAAAACAATCTGCAATTTCATGTCTCAGTATAATGTTAATGGCATGGAAATGATCAATGCTTTATTATGGTCTAATTAAAGGCTTAATGATTTATCTAAAACATAATTAATAAAATGTATAAATAATACCAAAGTTGCCAAATGAGCGGATCTTTCCCCCAATATACTCCCCTAAGGTGGGCAAAATTGGGCTAATGTGTCCCTAGGGAAAGTCAAACCTGCCTGATTAACAATATTTGATTTTTCAACCAGATAGGAGCAAAATAATCTGATTAAAGGAGAACTAAACCCTAATAATGAAAGTGGCTAAAAATGTCCTATTTTCTATAGTGAACTTATCGCACGAGGCTAAAGTTTGAGCTTGTCAATAGCAGCAATGATCCAGGACTTCAAACTTGTCACAGGGGGTCACCATCTTGGAAAGTGTCTGTGACACTCACATGCTCAGTGGGCTCTGATTGGCTGTTGAGAAGCTAAGCTTAGGGCTCGTCACTAATTATCCAGCAGAAAATGAGCTTCCCTGGCTGTAATATAAGCTGATGCTACAGGTTTGCTGATTATTCAATTCTGATGCTAATTGCACTGGTTTCTGTGCTGCCATGTAGTAATTATGTGTATTAATTACTAATCAGCCTTATATTGTGACATTTCTATTCTATGTGTACTGTATATTGTGAGTGGCTCCCTAAGCTCAGTAAGTGACAGCAGCACAGAGCATGTGAATCAGTGAATCAGCAGAAAAGAAGATGGGGAGCTACTGGGGCATCTTTGGAGACACAGATCTTTACTGCTAAAGGCCTGTGGTTGCCTTGGGCTGGTACAGAAGCACAAAACATCATCTACAACATTTCTACCTACTTCTTTAGTTAAGCTTTAGTTCTCCTTTAAACCAGTCAGTGTATGGCCACCTTTATGGCTTTGTTCAGATTGAGAACTAAGAGAAAATTTGCTCCATCCCATATAGTGCACTCACAATCTCGTCTTCCACATCCCGGATGAACTGATGGATCTCCTTGGAAGCCAACAGGTACTTTTTCCTTTCATTCAGGGGTGCGAGCAGTTCCACAAATCTCACTTCCACAACCTGTCGCTGACCATCAACCTCATCCGTACTCTTCCCCTCCTGACTCAGCGCCTGGGCTTGACTCCGCAGCTCCTCCACCTCCTTCTTCCTCACATCCATCTGGTTCTCCAGCATCTGAGTGGGAGACACGTGGGCAAGTGAAATACATACGAGTGATATTTATCAACGGCAGATTATTAACGACTGTCCTGTAAGTATTGTACAATGAGCGACAATAAACACATATATATATATATATATACACACACACACACTGAAAAGCTGCAATGAGAAATACCAAGTGATAAGAAAAGCCCGGCGTGAAGACGATGAGATTAAAATTTACTACTGTCCTACATATTTTTGGGACTACGACTGAATGATTGATACATTTATATATTATGGATTCCAACAACTGCTCCTCTAAGGTGAAGGTAAGAACAAATGCAGAACATGTTGATACGTCCATGTAAATGTACATTTTTATACAAGACTGTACTAGCAATATCCCTGAGCCATGGACTAGAGTCCTGTGCGGGTCCATTTTTTGGAACCCGTACCTGCAACCCGCATTCTTACACGCTTGGACCCGCTACCCGACCCTCATGTACCTTATCCGCAACCCAGACCCGCAACCTGCTGACCATCAAGAATCAGGAAGTGCTGTCATTGTAAGCTGGAAGTGACATCCTCGGAAGTAGGCGTGATCAGAAAAAAAGGCGTAAAACAGGAAGTGCTGCCATTGTAAACCGGAAGTGACATCATCAGAAGTAGGTGTGATCAGAAAAAAAGGAGTAGAAATCGCTATTGAGAAGACATGCCGCAGAACCGCCGACCTACGTCTATACCCGCACCTGGAACTTCTACCCACAACCTGCAGAGTTCCACAGGTTTTTGCAGGTAACCCACGGGTACCCGACCCACTGCAGGACTCTACCATGGAGCTTACAGTCTGAATGAATGATTGCTAGCTGAAGGGCAATATATACAGGGACGGTTCCATTTTAAAAATATCAAACTGTTACACTGATCCTTTGTCCCCTGAGCCCACTGGGCTCCATTAGTCTCTTTAGCCAATTGTCTGCGGCACAAGACTAAATATAAAACGAGAGAGAGAGAGAGAGAGAGAGAGAAATGTCTATGGAAGGACATTTCAAGACTAAATATAAAACAAGAGAGAGAGAGAGAGAGAGAGAATTGTCAGTACAGTGACCTCTCAGTATCTTTTTATTTGCCCTTCACATTGACATTTCACAGATCAAATTCCGCAGAGAGATCTGGGGCCGTCAGACAATAAATAAAACAGCAGCTTTTTAGATGTAAAAGGGGTCGGAGACGTGTGGGACAATTGTGATGTGAAATATGTCGGCTCATTTTACACCCCCACAACCAACACTTCCAAACAAAAAGGACATTTCCAGCGTCTGTGATATTTCTGACTCTCCTATACAGCTTTAATGCCTCTTTTGTATCATAGAAAAACATATACAAAATAAATATCAATTTGCAGCTGCCTATATGGTGATTCCATGCAGATTTAAAGGACAAGGAAAGTGTAAAATAGAATAAAACTAGAAATGCTGTATTTTGTATACTAAACATAAACATGAACTTACTGCACCACAAGTCTAATCAAACAAATGATTTATGCTTTCAAAGTTGGCCACAGGGGGTCACCATCTTGTAATTTTGTTATACATCTTTGCAAGACCAAGACTGTGCACATGCTCAGTGTGGGCTGGGCTGCTTAGGGATCGTCATAAATGATCAAGCACAAGTCAAATAATATCTGCCAGAAGCCGATACAACAAGACTGATTAATAATCAGAATATACAGACTGCACTGGGTCCTGTGTTGTCATGTAATCTAATGTGGATTTTATAGTTTTTGTATTGTTTAATATAAACTTTCTCAAACTCTGCAGAACCCGTGGCTGCAGCAAAATAATCCTCCAAATAGAATCCCAGTTTATCTGTTTAAATCTGGCTCCATGATCTTTGTCCCTGCAGCTGGAGTTGGAAACAGTAAAGGGGATGTAAAGGCAAAAATAAAATCCAATACAAATCTCTACACAGTCGCCGACTGCTCTACAGGGAAACAAACAAAGCTGCTTGAGTTCTGCATGACTGGGAAGTAAGGCGGGGGCTCCCCCTGCTGTACATAAGTATGATTGTTTCCCTGCAGAGCAGTTAGGGACCATCTGACAATTCCTATCCACAGCAGTAAATGAAGGAGAATTTCACTGCATACAGTCAGGTATCTTATAAAAACTGTACACATTTTTGAATTAAAGTATATTGGACATAGGTTTCTTTTTCATTAAAGAAAGCAAAAATGGGATTTTATTTTTTGCCTTTACATGCCCTATAGCAGTGTACTGTACATTAAGCTGAAGAACAGTTGTAAGCCTGAGTCTGAAACAAAGGGATAAGGGAGGGATAAAGTGCACTGGGCTCCTCCAAAGATTTATTTTTGCAGGGGGGCCCATTGCACTCTACTTGCACCACTGCTCCAGTGACGTTTTTTTTTCCAGTGAGCTGGTGCTCCTTTTAGGAGAAAAGTTAAATCCATAGTGGAGTGTATTTTATTCCCCTGCATTTGCCAATGGACCACTGAGTCTGGCACAATGGTGGCTAACATATTTATACCTCAGTGAATCAGCCCTGCCTTGTCCTTTAAAGAAATGTGTTAATATATTTGCCGAGATTTGTTTTGTAAGGTCACATTTATAGAGAAAAATAAAATGGTGGATCGCAAAAATCTCTGCCAATTTTGCACATAAAAGGTGGATAAAACTGAAGTCGCTAGTTTATGAGACTGCACTGGGCAAGGTGCATATGGGCCACTAATATAGAATTTAATCTAAATCAAGGAATCTAAGATGGATTCAGACCAAAACTGGGCCCTCCTGCTGCTTATGGTGGGTAGGGTTGCCACCTTTTAAAAAAAATCTTCACCGGCAGGGCAGTTTGTGACGCTAAAGGGGTGGGGCCGTGACACCCTATTGGCTGGCCGGGTCGTGATGTCAAAGGGGCGGAGCCAAACACGCGCATTTGGCAAGAAGCCCAGGAAAAACAGTGAGTTTTGAGCAGGCTGGGGGCAGGCCACAGGCTTTTTTTAGGTGTATTTCAAATTTACCTGCAGATACATTGCCCGTAAATTTGTAATACCGGCCCCGGCCGGCTTGGCAACACTAATGGTGGGTCATCATGACTCCTACTTAAAGGACCAGTAGCAGCAAAAACAGTTTTTTAAAAAATTTGTTAGTATGCTACGAAAAAAGACACCCACACATATTATACTTTAAAATAGCTGAGTGATTTTATTAAGAAATAACTTACTGAAACTCCTCTTCAGAAAAGACGATAGGCGATCCATCGTGCGGCGCTCGATTTCTCCTCCCTGCTTTCCTTATAGGAGACAGCCAGGGAGGGGAAATTGAGCGCCGCACGATGGAGTCGCCCTGTAGCCATTTCTGAATAGGAGCACAAGCGGAGTTTCGGTAAGTTATTTCTTAATAAAGACTGTTTGCTGTTACTAGTCCTTCAAGTTAATTCTGCTACAATAGGACACAATAATTAAAGTGCATAGTTTATGGCAAACCAGTTGTTTTGAGTTGTGAGTCCCAAACTTGGAATGAAATGTCTCTGTTCAATCTCAGCATTTCCCCTTTTCATTCTCTTCCCCCCTTTCTTATCCATTCTCTTAAAATAGAAAATAATGGCCCTCACAAGACAGGACGGCTGATACAGAGGAGCTCTTCAGATATTCGGCTTCAGATATTCGGCTCCGTTGCACAGCTAATTTCTTGGAATGAGAATAATAGATGGAAAAATACTTGAAGCATTACACAGAAAAAGTTGAAAGATAGAAGAGAATAATGGAGCTGCTGTCTGGTGCTCTGTGGGGCTCCTGTCCCAGATGATCATGTAGTTAAAAAAGTCAGTTTGATATTAGCAGAGGTAATTATGTTGTGATTATATTGGGCATGAGAGGGGTC
Organism: Xenopus petersii; assembly: GCA_038501925.1. Lineage (NCBI taxonomy): Eukaryota > Metazoa > Chordata > Amphibia > Anura > Pipidae > Xenopus > Xenopus petersii. The sequence goes on along the minus strand of CM076680.1, from coordinate 173,933,102 downwards.
ACTGGATGGCTGCCTCGCTCTCTGCCAGGGAACAAGAACTGACGCTCTGAGGACACAAAACACGTGAGCCTAAACTGAATGGTGATTATATTCATTGATTACAAAGCACATATATATATATATATATATATACAGTTTATACTAGGGATGCACCGAATCCAGGATTCGGTTTGGGATTCTGCCTTTTCCAGCAGGATTCGGATGAATCGTTTTGCGGGCTGAACAAAATCCGAATTAGCATATGCAAATTAGGGGTGGGAAATCGCATGAGTTTTTGTAAAAAAACAAAGAAGTTGTTTTCCCCTTCCCACCCCTAATTTGCATATCCTAACTAGAATTCGGATCAGTATTCGGCCGAATCTTTCAGGAAGGATTCAGGGGTTTGGCCAAATCCAAAATAGTTGATTCGGTGCATCCCTAATATATACATCTAGACATAAAACATAAAAACTGACACAGCACTCAAGATTATAAATGCAAAAAGTTGTAATGTATTAGAAAAAAATCATACCGCAGCCCATAGTGCGACGTTTCTGGGGATGTGCTATGATTCTTTTCTAATACATTACAACTTTTAGCATTCATAATGTTTTTTTTTTTTTCTATAGTATTTGTTACCTTGGCATTGGCATCTTTTTTTGGCTACTTGCACCAAATTAGGAGGGTTGTGCTGCAATACCTTTATTATATATATATATATGTGTCTGTACTGTACCTGTTGTTTCTTCAGAAGAATGTTGACGCTGGTCAGATCTTTCCCATAATCATCCGACTGGATCTGACTCTCCAGGCCGTGCAGCCACTTATCCAGATCGGCGCAACTCTGGGTAAAAAGCTCCGCTTTGTTGGCATCAAAAAGACGCTGTGCTTTGGTCTGTGTGGTGGTTTCAAGCTCTTCCCACATTTCATGCAAAGAGCTCATCTTCTCTCTTACAACAGCTTCTGTTTCTGGTTTCTCTGCAATGAGCTGGTTCCCCTCCTAAGGAAGAGCAAAACAGTTATTTTCTAGAAGGAGCAAAATAATCTGATTAAAGGAGAACTAAACCCTAATAATGAAAGTGGCTAAAAATGGCCTATTTTCTATAGTGAACTTATTGCACGAGGCTAAAGTTTGAGTTAGGCAAATACGGAGCACTCGGGGTGATATGTTAAAATCTTTAAATTTTAATCATCCAGGTTAAAAGAAATAGCAGCGTGTCAACTACAAAATACATCGGATCATCCGCTTATGGGCTTGTCAATAGCAGCAATGATCCAGGACTTCAAACTTGTCACAGGGGGTCACCATCTTGGAAAGTGTCTGTGACACTCACATGCTCAGTGGGCTCTGATTGGCTGTTGAGAAGCTAAGCTTAGGGCTCGTCACTAATTATCCAGCAGAAAATGAGCTTCCCTGGCTGTAATATAAGCTGATGCTACAGGTTTGCTGATTATTCAATTCTGATGCTAATTGCACTGGTTTCTGTGCTGCCATGTAGTAATTATCTGTATTAATTACTAATCAGCCTTATATTGTGACATTTCTATTCTATGTGTACTGTATATTGTGAGTGGCTCCCTAAGCTCAGTAAGTGACAGCAGCACAGAGCATGTGAATCAGTGAATCAGCAGAAAAGAAGATGGGGAGCTACTGGGGCATCTTTGGAGACACAGATCTTTACTGCTAAAGGGCTGTGTTTGCCTTGGGCTGGTACAGAAGCACAAAACATCATGTACAACATTTGTACCTACTTCTTTAGTTACACTTTAGTTCTACTTTAAAACGTTTTCCTTTATAAGCATCAGTCTCTCTCATTACAACTCATTACCATTCAGGGCAATATTGAGTGTTCTACTGCCCTCTGAGCTGGAAATCGCATGGACAGCAACGCGCTCACAATCATCCCATGTGCCATTGCTTAGAAATAAATGCACCTTAAATTGGGTATTAAAGATTCCACATTATTTACCTTTTCTATTTTGTCCAACCACTCCTTATTGGATGCCAGTTCCGCCATGAAAGCCTGGTGTTTCAGCCACTTACTGTGCAGGTTTCGGGCCTCGTCGTAAGACATATCGCGAGCTGTGAGCATCTTCTCATTAATCCACAAAGTCAGCTACGAGACAGGGCCGATGAAATGAAATCAGTCACAAAATACACCGATTATCAATATTAATGTAACTGAGATAAAGTCACAGGCAGAAACATCTGGAAGCCATTAGTACATGGTCTGTGCATAATGCAAATCATATGGAAAGTCTGTGGGAAAGATGCAGCTGGAATCCCATGAAACCCAGAGGATTTACTGGGGCCTATAAATTAGAGCATTGCCACTTTAACTGATGCTTTGGTTTCAAACATCTGGAAAGGGAAAGGGACGGATTAAAGTGGTGACCAGGAGAAAACCACCAGCCACGGTGCGGTCAGCACATCACTAGCACATATACAGTATACACACAGAGAGAGAGAGAGAGAGAGAGAGAGAGAGAGAGAGAGAGAAAATACATCCACACTCATTGGTCTTTTGTGAAGAAATAAATGAGTTTATTTAACGTTTCGGCTCTTAGACTCGAGCCGTCATCAGGAAGGACGGCTCGAGTCTAAGAGCTGAAACGTTGAATAAACCCATTTATTTCTTCACAAAATACCTATGAGTGCGGATTTCTTTGCTCTATAGATTTTGATATACCGTATATACTCGAGTATAAGCCGTCCCGAGTATAAGCCGAGGTACCTAATTTTACCTCCAAAAACTGGGAAAGCTTATTGACTCGAGTATAAGCTGAAGGTGAGAAATGCAGCAGCTTCTGGTAAGTTTCAATCTCGTTTTTGGATGACTATTCTTAGGCGCCGGTGAATATTCTTAGGCGCCGGCTACTATTCTAAGGCGCCAGCGAATATTCTTAGGCGCTGGCTACTATTCTAAGGCGCCGGCTATTATTCTTAGGCGCCAGCGACCGTTTTTGTGCTTGACCCGAGTATAAGCCGAGGTAGAGTTTTTCAGCATATTTTGGGGGCTGAAAAACTCGGCTTATACTCGAGTATATACGGTATGTTCCAGCACCTAGGCATTAGTTTGTATATATATATATATATATATATATATATATATATATATATATATATATATATATACACACACACACACACACACACACAGAGCACATATATACACACATATATACACGCACATATACACAGAGGAACAGAAGTACCTGCAAGTGAAGCTGTACATTCATTTTAACTCTTTTATAAAACAACCCCATGTACAAGAGCCTTTTTTCTAGAATCCATGGGACCTTAGACATGCTCACTAAGAAGAGTTCACAGAATTTAGAGCGCTATACAAAAATCTGTTTTAATATAATGCTGACCAGGCGGGTGGAACTTCTTGAGTTAAAATACTTGCCAGTTTACCTTCGAAGGGGAGAAAAAAACACAGAACCGCCTGCTCCCAAACTCAGTAAAATCCCAGCTTTGTAATGATCTCTGGAAGATTTGAGTAGAGCGCTAACTCCCTGGCATCCCAGGTTTGGAAAGTTCCAGATACGGGGATGCCAATTAACAGATCCAAAACCAGTATTTTACATTGTGCATTACAAACGGGCAGATTAACAGGGGACATATGAAAAGCTTGAGGTTGTTCACCTTTCCATTAACTCCTTTTAAATGGTCTTCAGTTTATAAAGTTTCTCTCTTTACCTTCCTCTCTTTTCCACCTTGTAATTTAAACTCAGAAACAAAGAGAACTTTGTTTGCTACTGTAATGCTAAATAACCAGCCAGCAATATACTTTCATGACTTTCTCTGTAGCAATTACAGTACAAGGGCAGGTTAAAATGACTTCTCTGATCCCCTCGCTGGAGGGAAGTGGCCAGACATAGAGAACTATTTATGTTTTATATTGCAAACATTGCACAAAAAACACAGCACTTAATCAGTGAGTGAGAAAAGATGGAGAGGTGTTGTAATATTGTAGTGTAACAGACTTAAATAGGTGCAAATAGAGAACCTTGTGCTCTAGGCAATGCCTCTGGCTAAATCATGTATTGGACCTCTTATTATGATGCACAGTCCTTCTTTAGTTGTGATAAACGTATAACCGCAAGTATAGGGATTCCCATCTTTAGCAAATCTGCATATATTTCACTTACCTCTTGGCAGTCCTGGTGGAACTTCTGCATCTCCCTGTTGTCTTTCAGGCGCATTAATAGATCATTGGCTGCTGCACGATTCTTCTTGTGCCTTTGAAGAAATTACAGAAAGCTTATTATATATTTCACGGGTTTTGCATAGATTAGATCAAGCAATGTTTAACTCTATTATAAAAGAAACAATAGAAGAGAAATCGATATTGGTTTCGTCTCAGTTTGAGAAACCATCAATATCTGTGTAAGATAAAAAAACGTCTGTTTGTGTGTGTATATATGTTGTCAGAGCACACAGGCAGATTCGGGGAGATTGGTTGCCTGGCGACAAATCTCCTCTTCTTCGTGGCGACTAATCTCCCCGAACCGCCTTCCATCCGGCTAAAATGTAAACCGCCGGCGGGATGGCACTCAATGCAATTCGTTTTCCGAAGTTGCCCCACGAGGAAACTTTGGGCGACCTAGGAAAACAAATCTAAATGAATGCGTTCATGCCAAAAAGGAACTTACTTTTTCCCTTATTATCATTTAAGGTTTAATTTGCACAGAATGAATGTCAAGTGTAAGCAGGAAGCTAAGCCCTGATACATTTCTCTTAGTAATGTACCTGCTGTCGATTGAATCCACCTTCTCTTCAATCTTATCAGAATTGATGTTTTCATCATGGACCAGCCTTCTTCCAGTGTCCACCACTGCGTTGATCTTCTCCTCGCTAGCATCCATAGTAGTCATGAAGTCTTCCTGCTTCTTTATAGCCGCCTCTGCAGCTTCCAAATTGTTGGGCATTTCTGTATGTGCCAAGACATATTCCTGCAATGGCAATAAATAAAATGGATCAGGAATACGACGGAGATCTTTTGTTTCTGAACTACCAGTATTAGCTCTACAGCTGCCCAACTACAACTACTGCACCTTCTGATGAAGAACAGCAACCATAAGAAATACACCAAAGGCTTTGGTAAGGTCACATGACCAGTTTTTCACCCCATCTATCACATTTCTGTAGATTTAGTGAGGTGCAGCCTACATTAGTGCCAAAAAACTATGCTCTCCTGGGGTAGGACATCAGTGCTAATGTGGTGAGCTTCTGCTCCAATGCAGTGTTTCCCAAACTGTGGGACTGGGCCGCCTCCTAGGGTGCATCAGAGTTTTTCTGGGGGAGATCTGATGGACATATTTGGAAAGACTGCCTTTTTCTGTCATAGATTCCTCTGGAAAGAAGGCCATGTTGAAGGTCACGTAGATCAAGCATTTGAGTGAACACTTATTCGATCAGAACTATGACTGAAAGGCTAATACTCCAATGTTTTGATCGGTCTATGACCTGGTTATGGGTTTGAACTGAATAATTCCAAATACCACTGCTCGAACGGAACATGGCAAATGTGTCACCCACTTGGAAAGTACACAAATCTAAATACAATTATCATTTAGGGTCCTCAGGTGCTTAACAAGGGGTATCACCTGCTTACCTGGTTATTGAGAAAAGCTTCAGCTTGCTTTGTATCTCTTAGGAAAAGCTGATAAGCGTGAGACTGAGACAGGAGGTTCTGTCTGTTTTCCCACATCTTGTGAAGCTCATTCCATCCGGTATCAAGAGCCTGGAGGCGTTGGCGCAGGAACATGTACTGTGCATCTGTTTGTCCCTGTGTCACCAGCTCACCCATATCCCTCATCTTCTGATAGTCTTCCTCATAGTTGTTGATTTCATTCTTGATGTTTTCATGCTGAGTAAGAAGCTTTTCGGCCTCCGTTAGCGTGTTTGGCATGTCCTCTGATGCAATAGCCGTCTGGGTCCTGGAAAGCCAAGACTGGAAGTCATCTAAGTCACGCAAGAACTGCTGCAGCTTGCTGGCTTCTCCAAGAGACTCTTCCCGATTCTTCAGTGTTGTTTTCATTTCTTCCCACACGTTGTTAATTTCAGCAAGTCTGTCCAGGATAGCCTGAGCTTGGTCGGGATGCTCAGCTTCCAGTTTTTCTGCCTCTTTTTGAAGATCAGTCAGCTTCGCCTCAATGGCGGCCAGATCCCGTTCCATGCCAGTTAATTTCCTCTGCAGAGCCATAACTCCGGCCAGGTCATTACCAAGCTCTTGTGTGGACTCAATGACTTTGGTCTTTTCTCTAATCCAGGACTTTGTCTCATTGCACTCAAGGTGATAGTTTTGAATGCTGAGTGCAGAACTGAGTGCATCCTTTGTTCTATCAACCAGCTCTCTAAACTGGCTCCACCTGGTAGAAGTAAAGGTTCAGGATATGAGAAACATATTGAGAAAGAAGTAACATTTTGCATTTTTTTTAAAGGTAGATTTTTATTTATTTGTTTATTATCAAAACAAACAAAATGACATTAATAACAAAAAGAAGCAAAAGTTAGACAAAACAATATACTCAAAGCAATAATCGAAAAGGAATATGTAGTTCTTAGGTCACATGTACAGATAAGCAAATGACCTAACTCTGTTTGTACTTCTTATTTTGTACAATATCAAGTCACCTGCTTGTTTTTTTTTCGTATTGGGAAATGCAAGTGGGGTGTTTCGCATTGGGAGTAGCTATGCCCTATTTTAAGTAGTTGTGAATTATGGTGGTCCCACACTCCAGTGTGTAGCAGTGTTCCTCTCAACAGATCAGTGGCACCATCCAAGCCACCAAACTTCCAAGATCATCATAAAATTCACTCTGGAGAACCACAGTGCAATCAAGTGTTGCTTTATTTTATCACAACATAATTCAGATAGACATATCCTTTATGCATTCAAGCACCTGATGAAGGATATGTCTATCTGAAACATTCAGTATTGGGGAATAAAAGCACTTTGCAGTCATAGCTACTGCCTTGGATTTGTCCTGCTTTCTATTATAATATTGACTGTATCAATTTGGGTGGGGACACAGGACACCTTGCAGGAGAATCCACCTACATATACTAAAGGTGAGCTACAGCCTATTTATAATTGATCTATCTGAAACATGTTGTGATAAAATAAAGCAGCACTGATTGCACTGTGGTTCTCCAGAGTGAATTATATGCAGTGCCCTATTTTAAATAACAATTCTGTATTTAATCTGGTCTTTCCATTCTCTTGCTGCCTAGCTCAACATGATCACACCCGGGGCCCAGACCTTATCAAATCTGATGTGAGATCCTCTGTTTTTCATATGTTAATTTGTACAACGCAATCACATAGTTGTTTCCAGGCTTTCAGCGTCAGAGGTGTAGAGCCCATCCAATGAATAGCTACCGTTTTTTTTCGTGTAGAAAAGTAATAGTTTAAATAACTATAGTGTTTTTAGCGGGATTATGTCATCTAAAAAGCCCAGTAGGAATGTTGCTGGTGCGACCACTTTGGGAAAGGCCAAGTTATTTGCCAGGTAATCTCTAACTTTGGTCCAGAATCAGTAGAATTGTGACAGTTTGAGGACTTTGTCACACTCACCTTGTGTTCAGTTTATCCTGCTGCGCTTTGATTTCCTTCTCACTTGGGTGACCACTGTGGACAAGCTGACGGGCAATTTGGTTCACCACAGCCACCCGAGAAGCTTGGTTGTTCATTTCCGGCTCAAAACTTTCAAATCTAAAAGTAAAATCATAAATAAATATTTGTTGGTTGTTTGTTTTTTTCCACCAAAGTCAAAGAATACCGGAAAGAAGGGATACCTGTGTTGAATAACTTCAAGATCTTCTAGTTTTTCAGGGATTTGTATGTTGTTCAGCCATTGCTCCTTCTCGACGATCCAGAGCTCGCAGGCATCAGCTTCACTTAACATTTTGTAGAGCGCAAGGGCATCTTGCAGAGCCTGTTTGCGAAGCTTTGCTAGTTCAGCCAATTCCTTATATCTCTCTTCTATGCCAGACAATCTGTTCTGCACATCTGTAGAATTAAATCGCTCCTCGGGGAGGGCAGCAGCTTGCTCATGAAGAGCATCAATAGTTGATCGGTAACTTGCAATTTCTTCAGCAACGTCCTTGTGCTTTTTAACCAAGGACTGGGTAGAATACTCATCGTGCCCCACATCACTACTAGATACAATCTTCAGGATGTCTAACATCCATGCATCAATGTAATCAGCATCTGCCTGGAACTGATAGAAACTGGATGTGTCTTCCAGAAGCTTCTTTCTAATTGCAGACAACTGTTCCAGATTTGCCCACTGCTCCTGAATATCCTGGATTCTCTCTCGTATTTTCTCAGAACCAAAATGGTCTTCAGCAATCATCTCCTCTCCCTCTTTAATTGTTTGAAGAAGATGTCCACTTCGGCCGCTCATCTCATCCTCAAAAGCTTTGTGCTTGCTAAACAGACGGATAACACTTGTCAAATCCTTTCCATAGTCGTCAGAGGACAGAATCTGCTCCTTCTCACGAATCCATCCCTCTTCTTCTGCCATTTCCCAGAAAAACTTCCAGAGGCGCCTAGACTCCTCTAGACGAGCCCGTCTCTCTGCAGCTAGCTGACACAACTCCTGGTAGCAGAACTCCATGTGGGACACACGATCCCGAATAACTTGAGGGTCGCATGGTTTATAACCTACAAGAAAAGAAACCAAATGTGAATTGAATCACAGTGCCACTGAATGGACATTTTTACATTTGTTTCAATGAGCAGTCATCAATATGAATACAGTTTTCACTGCATACTGGCCGTATTTAGACTTATCATTCTATTGCAATATGCCAGAAAAAGATGCGGCTTTTGTGCTAAAATAAAATGACAGTGTCTAAAGCGGTTTACTCAGGTATGGAAAAGCATTGTAAAGAATAAAAATGGCGGTCTAGCTTGTAATGTTGTGGCCAGGGCTGGATTTACATAGCGGATGCCCATAGGTCCACTGACATCCGTCACCCCTGTCCCCTCCCTCTTTGTTTGTGCATCTTTTCATCATTGGGACCGGAGCAAGGGGGCAATTTAAAAAATGGTTGTATCTCCTGCGCATCGCCAGTGTTTTTGAACCAATGTGGGTGAGGTTGGGCAGCATGCCGCCCTAGGCCCGGGCTTTGGTGGACTTTCCACAAATCCGGGCCTGGTTCTGGCTAACCTATTGGCACTAAACTGCCTTGGTAGCTTTCCTTCTCCTTTAAGAGATGTAGTTTTCTTTCCTCATAAAATGAACCTAACTAGTGATGTTCGGGCTGACCCGATACCCCACGTGACCCATGGGTCGGACAAGTTTGGGCCAAGCTCACACTCGTCAAACGCCGACTTCCGGGTTCTTATTTTATAGATGCTGCGCGGGAACCCGGAAGTCAGGCTTGGGTGGAGGGAGGGAGGGCGGGTCGGGAAATCCTGACCCACAAATCACTAAATCCAACCCTTTGTGGGTGCAGGATAGCTTGTGTTTTGTCCCTAGATATGGGTTTCATAAGTTCTCATCGCAGTAAAGAGTATGGCAGTCACAATCCTCACATAAGCACAAATAGGAAAATAATGAAGTGCCCTGTAGAGAATAGCTTATGGCAGTGACAGGCAGGCCTGCTAATGTACAGAGGGGATGAATTTCGGCACAGAAACATGAAAGAATGCATTTAACCTGCCAAAAACAATAATGCCTGTGCACCAATAGGCCAATGGCGTCTCAGTCAACACACAGTGATGTTGGGGTGGAAGAAAGCGAAGTTGTGTTTGTAAATCTGTAACTGTCTCGTGTGCTGTGGTCCTGAGTGTAAAATCGATGTAACGAGCATGTTGTTATTTTGAGTTTACATGATAACGATCGATACACAATTCATTGCGTGGGGAGCTAAATAGAGACAACTGTGTTTTCTATAGGACATATATTTAATTTAATAAAGATAAACTCTTCCTCCCATCGCTTGCATGACTATAAAGAGGAAATAATGGAATAAACATAAATACTTTGAGGATAAACGACATGAGCCGAACGGGTGGAAATGAGTTAAGTACGTGGGTGTTACGAGCACAAACATTTGCTGAAATCCATACTATCGATGGCAAAGAGCAAGTGCAACAGTAAAAGCATGATCTCCAATCATCTTTATTTCCCAAACACAAATGTATGGAACTGAGCTAAGTGACAAACGTGATTCAAATTATTGGACATCGCTACGAGGAACAACATTTGTAACTTAAAGAATGTACCATTGCATTCAACTCATTTAGATATAGAAGAATTGTGCTAAAAAAGTAGTGTTTCATTGAATATTTCAATAGCTCACTGCACTGTAGGACAGGAACCAATCAGCAGCTAGCAGGACCTGATAGGGAACTGAAGCCTTGTCTGACTGCAGGGCTGTGATTGGCTGTCCCCCTCCTACTGTGCTTCTGGCAGGGACACGCCCACCCCTCATTTGAAACAGAGAACATCTATAGGGAGCTCCAATAAAGGGGTTAATTTTAAAGATAATATTAATTTTTAGCACTGTGTAAAAGCAACTCCATCTATTACTCATAATTGCCTACAAAATTAGGGTTTTTGCATTTATCTTATAAATCTCCTTTAATGGACTGCAGTCAAGGGATTTACAGGGCAGTGAGAAGCAGACAGTTGATAACAGGTTAAATGTTAATTCCTACGTTTCCACTCATACCTTCTCCTCCAGTGGCAAATCTCTGAGCAGAAGCATTGACGGCTCTGACCCGATCTGCTTGAATGGCAATGTCAGCCTCCACCAAGGCATGTTTCTGCAACAGGTCCTCCACCCCCAGCAAATGCTTCCCGTAATCTTGAGACAATAAAAGCACCTGAAACATGGAGGCAAGGAATCAGAGTGGATTACAAGTACGAAACACAAGTCATTGGGGCACATTCACTAAAGGGGCGAAGTGGCCAGAAAATCCCATCCGCGGGGACAATTCACTAACTGGCATTGACAACAATTCGCTATTGAACAAGACCATCGTTAGCGTTCGCTCGCACGATCACAAGACGAGTTTTCCCTCCGGCCACCGGTCGTTATTCCGCAAATTCAGTGCGAATTTCTCGGAACATTTCCTCTTTGCCAGAGTTTAATTCGCCACCGAAGTTACATCTTCCTCAATCTTATGTCAGTGACTGATAAAATAAAGCTACATCCTCCTCAATCTCATGTCATTGACATCATATCCTGTTTGCCGGAAATTCATTAAAGTTGTAAAAAATGCTGGTGACTTTTCTTTTTTAAAGTGGGACCGTCTTCAAAAGTCCAAACCATTAAAGATTAATTTAGGGGCATGTGACATTTGTTTAAGGGTGGGCTCATGTCTAGGGCATTAGAGGATCTCTTCTGTCTTCATTATGGCTCATTGGTTTGAAAAAGTGGCCACTTCAAGCATTTGCATCAACATTACTATTATAGACGTCCATAAGACTTTTAGGTACCCGCCCTATTCAAATTGACGTAAGCGTAAGAGTGCTAGGCAGAAACGAACGGTAGAGAAAATTCGCTTTGAAATGCTCACCCAGCCAATGTAACGCTAGGGAAAATTCGCCATAGTGCGGCTGCTGAGAAGCAACTTCGCATTTTAGTGACTTAGCGTATTGGTAACGAATTTGAGGCTGGTGAAGTGACGCAGAGTGTGGCAAAAATTCTCTCTTTAGTGAATTTGCCTGATCCGGAGGAGACAGCAGCACTGACAGTCTCACATTCCTTACCTTCATTTCATCCATCCAGTCCATTATGTAGAGCATTTCCTGGAAAACCTTTTGGAGGCCGAGGTTCATTTCAAGACGTTGTCGTCGAGCCTTGAGAAGCTCCAGCAGATACTCCCACAGGCGGATGACATTATCCTTTCTGGCGGTGATACGCTTGATATCATGGTAGTTTTCCGCTTCCAGTTCCCTAGCGACTGCCACCACAGCCAACACACGCTCCTCATAGGCTGCAATGTCCGTTTCAATGGCCTCGTGCTTCTTTGTAGCGGCTTCCACAGCGGGGAGGTCGAAACCAAAATTATCCTGCAAAACAAAAAAATTTACTTATTAAAAGGAATTTCTAGGTGGGTGAGAGCAATTCACAAGCACAAGTAACACACTGAACAGTGACGACAAAACCAAGTTCTGCTGTTTAACCAAAGTGGGATACAAGGAAACAAAACTGCAAAAGATTAAGGGGCAGATTTATCAAGAGTCGATTTTCAAATTTGAATTTTCACATTTTTTTTTTTTTGTAGCCAAATCTGTCAAATTCGACTAGGGAATCGTCTTATAAATTACGAAAATTAGCTTGCTTGGGTCTGGGTCCCACAATCCACTTTCATAACATGAGGTTGTGTGTTAGGGAACCAAATTGGGAAGTAAATGTGATGTAGCTGGAGATACCGGAATAGTTGTATATTGGGCTGATTTAAGCGGGTTCTTATTTGGGCCAGGGTGGGAAAGATGCCTTCCACTAGCATGTCGCTCAAATGGCAGACTCCCACTTTGGGCCAGTAGTGAAAATTAGGCATTTGCATAAAATTGGTAAAATTTTTATTTCTCCAGAGTGGTGCGTTTGGCGAAGGTTGGGGGTTTTACTGTTTTAGTAGCAAGCGCCTATATTTTCTGTGGAACCGACAGCACGGGTGGCAGTTCAGGGGTGTCTCTAGCTTTCCTATAAGGCGCGTTCCTCAGCGCTTCTAGGGATCCCGCCATAGTGGCATGCAATGCCGTAAGTGGATAACAATTCAGAATATTTAATTGATTGTATTTAGTTTGTATTTCATTTTATTTCCGTATAATGAAGCTTATATTACATTTTTGCGAAAGTTCCCCTTTAAACAAGTTCATGCTAGTGAAACAGGTGATAAGGGAACACAGAGAGCGATGTTACCTGAGACACCAAGCGCTGGTTTTCGCTGAGCCAGGTTTCTCTCATGGCGGCCTTGCGATCAAATCTCCGCGCAAGTTGTTCCAGTTTCTCCTGTCGGATGAGCTCAGTGCGCAGGGCCAGTTCTCTCTCGTGTTCCGCTTTTTCCAGTCTTTCCCAGGCCTGATATTGAAAGATCACAAAACTGGTCACAAGTCAGTGGAGGGGGCAGTTGTACACACTCAACCCAACTGCCAGTTGTTCTATGTAAACATAAGCTCCTATGTGCTCCTTTTAGTAACCTACGAATTTCCCCTATTGGTTAGTGAGAGAAATGGTAGTTTGACACAAAGAAACAGAGAATTTCCTCTACAGTTCAGTTCGGCATTAATTATGTGATTTTTTTCTCTCTAACAAGGTCTAGACTTAGTTATTAATGTTAAAAATCTGTATTCTCCGTAACATTAAAAGAAAATGTAAAATGCATATATTATTATTTAAGCCGATATAACTAGGGTCAACATTTCGGGGGTTATGTAATAAAAGGATAAATAAAAGTAACACGGAGCAACCAATCGCAGGTAAGTTTTACTGGTCACCTGTTTAACAGAAAACATCTCATTAGATTCTGCCTTTTTCAGCAGGATTTGGATTCGGCCGAATCCTTCTGCCCGGCCGAACCAAATCTGAATTTGCATATGCAAAACAAGGAATTAAATAATTGTTCCCCTTCCCACCCCTAATTTGCATATGAAAATTAGGCTTTGCATTTGGTTTGGTATTCGACCGATACTTTTGCGAAGGATTTGGGGGTTCGGCCGAATCCAAAAGCATCCCTAGTTACTGCTACTGGCCAAGCTTAGTGGGGGTTATTTAGAAACGATGTTTGTACCTGGGCAGTAACCCATGACAACCAATCAGACAATAGCTTTACAGTGTTTAACTGAAAAATAGCTAATCATGGATTGGTTGCTATGGGTTCCTGCCCAGGTGCAACTTTGCCCAGTGTTTATAAATGAGCCCCTTTTATTTCATATGGGGGTTAAAGTCTAAAGTACAGAACATACTTGCTTTAACTGTATGTTTCATCAGCAGTATATCACGGGTAAGAATCACAGTACAGCTCTTGAGCCAAGAAGCTCTGATCTCACCTGTGAGCCTGGCAGAGAGGGGCAGAGGTAATGGGCAAAATGAATGGGTTCAAACTAGGGATGCACCCAATCCACTATTTTGGATTCAGCCAAACCCCCGAATCCTTTTTTAAAGATTCAGCCGAATACCAAACTGAATCCGAACCCTAATTTGCAAAAGAAAATTACGGGTGGGAAGGGGGAAAACATTTTTTACTTTACTTTTTAATTAAAAATGAGTGGTGAGCACAAGTTTCCCTTGTTTGTTATAGTTATACAGGAGCAGTGACCAGCTCCATGTTGTAGCTCCCACCCTTCCCAGCTATAGTCAGGTGATCCCACTGGTGGCCAATAAAAGGGCAGCCAAGTTTGGGAGTTTTACTTTGAAAGCAGCAAGTAAGTTGCAGGTAAAACTTAGTCCCTGTGTAAAATGTATAATGAAGCAATAGAATTCTTAATGAATCAGATGAAATTGAGTGTAGGACTGGCCAGATATGGGATGACTTTATTATTAAATATATTGCAATATATGGACAAACAATCCCTGCGTTGTTTAAAGGGTAAGTCATTTTTCAGTAGCAGTAGCACAAAATGTCTCTGTCTTAAATATATTGATAATGGGTTGAGTGCAGAGGAATCTTGTATTTGTCTATATGAATTTGTATCTATCTATAAAAAGTCTATAAATGCAGCAGAAACACAGGAATCTCAGACACAATTCCGCCTCTGAGCAGATACAATCAATAAAAAGCTTTGTGTGAAGGCCATTTACTAATCAGCCCAGAGGGAGAACTAGAGAATCCCCCTCATTACTGGGAATAATAAAGTGGCACATGGAAATCTGACAGTCACCTTGTTAATATCGGAGATGAGTTTGCCCTCTCTTGGCATGTACACTTTCTGGTTATTCGCCCTCATTTTACTCTGAATGGTGAAGAGCAAGACTTCCAAATTTCCTTTCTCTGTAAATCTGGAAAGAAAAATAAACCGTAAGCATGGAAATTCAATTTATGGTTTTTGTTATGTCACAAGTAATACATCATGCCAGCGACCGACTCCCTAGTTAATTAAAGTATCAGCTCCAATGTTTGGGCAGTTATTAAGTAGACATGTAGGGGCAAATTCACTAAGATGCGAAGTTGCGTCAGGCGCAACTTCGCCGTGCGTAGTTTCGACAGCGCTCCGCAAATTCACTAAAATCCGAAGTTGCGCACAGGGGTAGCATAAGGTTGCGAAGTTGCACTAGTGTTGATTCGCTATATAAAGCAACGTTACACTAGCGAAGGCTAATTTGCATACGGCGCGAAATTCAAATTTCAATGGAGGAACACGTATCAGCACTACAAATGCCTAGAAAACCTTCAAATCAGCAAATAAAAATGTTATTTTGCCCTACACATGTGCCCACTGTCTAGGTAAGTTGCCATGAGTCAGGAAATGTAGGGGGGAAGGAGGGGAGCCCCAAAAATATTTTCGATCTTTTTCAGCCTATCACCCATCATGTAGAAAACACGCCAGCGTTTTTTGGGACTTAGAAAAAAATTTGACTTTTTTTTTTAAACAATCCCTATCTACTCTATTGCGCTTCGCCAGGTCTGAGGTGGCGAAGGAAGTCTAGCGTAAAAGGTAGCGTTCAGTACACTGCGCAAGTTAGTGAATTTGCGTAGTTACGTCGCTAGCGAAAATTCACCTGGCGTAAGGGTGCGAAGTAACACTAGCGAAACTACGCCAGCGCTCGTTAGTGAATTTGCGCAGTAACGAAAATGCCAAACGCTAGCGAATTAACGCTAGCGTTCGGCGCTTACTGAATTTGCCCCGTAGTGTCAAGCAGCACATACACGGCCCAATAAGTTACAGACTCGGTCTGGAGGGGACAAGTCAGCAGTTTTAATTGGCCCATGTTTGGTCAGCTTTATTTTAAATGACTGATAAACTCTATAAAAGCAAATAATCACCCAGATCAACCTTATAAAACCACCCATAAAAAATCACCCATATTAAAGGGGTCGATTTTTATGAGGTGTTATCAATGTCTGCGGTTTTCTGTTATTGGAAAGTCAAGGTCCCTATGTATTGCTGTGATTGTACAGAATTACCTGCGTATTGAATAGGATAAAGCTTTTAAAGGGGTTTGAGTTAACTATTACTACAATGTAGCGAGGGATATTCTGACACAATTTGCAATAGGTTTTAATTTTCTATTATTTGTGTTTTTTGACTTATTTAGCTTTTTATTCAGCAGCTCTTCAGTTTGCAATTTCAGCCATCTCGTTGCTAGGGTCCAAATTCCCCTAACAACCATACATTGATTTGAATAAGAGACTGAATAAGAGACAGAGGCCTGAATAGAAAGATGAGGAATAAAAAGTAACAATAACAATACATTTGTAGCCTTACAGAGTATTTGTTTTATAGATGGGGTCAGTGACCCCCATTTGAAAGCTGGAAAGAGTCAGAAGAAGAAGGCAAATACATCAAAAACTATAAATGAACTGAAAAGTTGCTTAGAATTCTGTAACATACTAAAAGTTAAGTGATTTAAATGGATTGTTAGCTTCTCATCCATTAGAAAATCAGCCAAAGGATCTTACTTGGGGGGTTTCTCCACAGTACGATAAGTGTTGAACGCCTGCAATTGCTGCTGTACACCAACCAAAGAATTGGCAAATTTGCGATTGTTCAGGATGATGATGGTCTGCTCAATCCACTCCAGGAGGTCAGAGGCCAGAGATTCGTATTTCTCGATCATTTTCTCAGTTTCAATGGCGTTGTCCAGCACCTGCAAAAGACAAAACAAGTAGCGTGGGGTTTGTGCAAAGAAGAATTTGCTTTCTGGCATATACCCCTACATGATAGCAAGAGCCCAGTACATGATTTTATCGACTTACTTTTCCTATACGTTTCCCTTCCACAGCCAGAGCTTTCATCTTGGAGAAGTAGTGGTAATATGTTACAACATAGGTAATGATGGACTTCTCATCAGGGTGGTCCACACTGATATCTGCAATACAAGGATACACAGGAGAATAGAAATGTCATGAAAAAGACCTTGCACTAAAGCTGGCCATAGACGCAAACCAGGATTCCAACGATCGGATTTCCCCATCTCCCGACCTGCCATTAACCATCAGATGAAATAAAGTAGAGAAGAAGAGATCAGTCGATGTTCTGCCCCTGACAACAATCGTAGGAAAGTTATGTCCGACCAAAGCTGGTGACAGTCTCCCACTGATATAGTCACACCAGCAATACACACAGAGATATTATCAGCAGCCGACAGAAATCTTTAAGCCTCTCCAATCGACCAAACGACTGATCTCGTGGGATGAAAAATGTCGGGACTCTCCACACGGTGCGAAAATCGTACGAATCCACGATTCATACAATGAGATTTTTGCGTCTATGGCCAGCTTAACATATGTAGATCTGGCATGAAGCTGCCCATGCCTGGCACAAGATGGCTCACTGATTTGCTCGGTTTTGATTGGCGAGTGGCCTTAAGGTGGCCATACACGGGCCAATAAAAGCTGCTGACGGACCAAGCTTATTGGCCCATGTATGGGCCCCTCTGAGGGGCTTCATCGAGCAGATGTCGATCAGATAGGGCTAAAAATTAGGGATGCACCGAATCCAGGATTCGGTTCGGGAATCGGCCAGGATTCGGCCTTTTTCAGCAGGATTCAGATTCGGCCAAATCCTTCTGCCCGGCCAAACCAAATCCGAATCCTAATTTGCATATGCATATTAGGGGTGGGGAGGGAAATTGTGTGACTTTTCGTCACAAAACAAGGAAGTTAAATTATTTTTCACTTCCCACCCCTAATTTGCATATGCAAATTAGGGTTGGGATTCGGTTCGTTATTTGGCCAAATCTTTCCACAAAGGATTCGGGGGTTCACAAAGGATTCGGGTGGATTCGGTGCATCCCTACTAAAAATCCCGTCGAATCGCGGCCACATCTGTTCATTGATGCAGTCACGCCATCCGACCACCCATATTCCTTTCATTATTGTCCAATCGTTGGGCCCTAGGGTCCACAATAGGATCAGCCTGACATCCTCCACATCAAGGTGGGCATATTGGGGAGAGATCCTCTCGTTTGGTGACATTGCTTTAGACTTAAGCTGGCCACACACTAAAAGATCTTTGTCCAGTGAGGTCAACCACCCACTGGGCCGCATTGGGGGGCTAAATGTCAGCCCAGTCTGTATGTTGGGCAGACTGGTGTGAGGGCCCCATACATGGTCCAATCAGATGCAGACTCTGGAGTGTCTGAGTCAGCAGCTCTAATTGGCCCATTGCATTTCCAGCTTTAGGGGACGTAGTCTTGTTTTGATGGTGAATACTATTGATATTAATGGAATGTGCAGGAATTTACACCTTCAATACCTTGTTTGTAATTCTTAATCTTTTTTCTTTCTTCTTCCTTTAAAGGATTTTGATCTACAACGAACAACCTGAGTATCGGTGCCTATTGGAACATACAATGAAGTGTCTCCGGTACAGTGCCGAGTGCTGTAGGTTTCTATGGCGCCGGGAGATGTCTCAGGATTGTCCGATCAATTCCACTCTTATTATTTATAATCTTTTTTTATACATTGTTACACATCCATACTTGATACTTATGGACTTGATGGTTTTTCCATTTTTAAACATATTATTAACACAATGGACTTTTTTTTCAAGAAAATTAGCCCATTGAATTTTTTTAATAGAAATGAATTGATCGATTAATGAATTGATTGAGGGGTGGGTAGTAGGAGGGACTAAGCCTTTTGTAGCACCATTAGGCTTGACAAAGGGTCTTGTATAGACCTGAAACGTTGCCGCTATTATCAGCTAAATAAATAACCTACAACTGATTTCACAGCATCGGATGTGCCATTGGTGTTTTGTCTGTGGCAGCTTTAGGGTAGTGACAGATGGGGAGATTAGTCGCCCAGCGACTTATCTGGTGACTTATCTCTCTGAAACCCCATCCCGCTGCCAAGAAACCGAATCGCTTCAACTTTTCTGAAGCTTTTCCGGCCATTCGTATTCTTGCCGTCAGGAAGGAGGTAAGTCGCCCGAATTAGGGGAGATTTGTTGCTGGCGACTAATCTCCCCGTCTGCCACTTCCCTTAAAATGTCTGACCCTGCTGAAATTGAGACTAAAATAAAATGGCACACCAATGTTTGTGCTGCACAAACAATGATAATAATGTGTTTATAGTGTGTCCCTTTACTACTGGGTCCAAGAACAGGGGAGCAGACATTCCAATATGGCAGCTAATAGTACATTTGGCACAAAGAGCTGATTTTGGGGGATATTAGTCCAGTTCTTGCAGTTGATCTCTTACCCTCGGGGTCCAGAAGCTTTGTAAGGCCAAGGTGCTGCTCTGCCAGGTTAAAAGCATTTTGAAGATTGTAGTGAACATTTGATTTCTTCAGCTTGTCAAAATCAATTAGATCAGGCCTAGATGTCAATGAAAGGGATATCAGTGTTATAATTCCATAGCAACAGCATCAATTTATACAGGAACATAAATATGCTGAGAACAAGATGTGCTCCATGTCTTTCCCCAAGCACATAATCGATATACACACACACATATATATATATACACTAAAGTGAGCCACAACCTGTTTCCCTTGCAGAACCCGTGTGACATTAATGGTAATGTCCCCCCAAGTCCAAGTGACTGGCACAGGAATGACAAACCACCCTGAAGCAGCCATTGTATAAACACCAAGCTGTCACACTTTACACACAGCCATATTTGTCCAATCAAGATTTGTGCGTTTCCAGCAAAGACATTATTATTCCATTTCAACAAGCCTCTATGAAACATATGGGGGCAGCCATTTAAGCACAAGATACAGAGTAGATAACGGATAAGCTCTGTAGAATCCCATTGTATGCTACAGAGCTTATCTTTTATCTGTAAAATAACCAGTGCCTTTTCTCCTTTTCCAGCTTTGAATGGCTGCCCCAGTAGCATGTTTATATAAACTATAGTAGTACTTATCTGTTATCTACTGTGTATCCTGTGTATATGTATGTGTATGTATGTGTATATGTATATGTATGTGTATATTTATGTGTATGTGTATATGTATGTGTATATGTGTGTGTGTGTGTATGTGTATATGCAATTGTATATGTATGTGTATGTGTATATGTAGGTGTATATGTAGGTGTATATGTATATGTACGTGTATATGTATGTGTGTATATGTAGAGAGTCTAAAGGAGTCTTTTTTGGATCTGGCCCAAAGCTTAAGTGTCACTTCTTCTGCACCACAAAGTCTCCCTCAATTATTTTATTTGTGAGCTGCACTTTTTTACCGCCTGCTTTTCTCATTCTGTCAGATTTCAAGGGGGCTTAAAGCTGAGTATGTGATCAGGTCGTATGAAGAGCAGCGGGGCCGGCAAGCTTGACACTCACAGGCCACACTTACCTACATGAAAGGCCAGGAGCATAAATGCAAAAGCACAACTGCTGCACCTCACATTATTATATTATATACATTGTATTATACATACAGTCATTTATTATTATTAACATGTATTTATATAGCGCCAACATATTGTGCAGCACTGAAGACTTTCAAGCTTTCCACTGACTCAAACCTAAAGCAAAATATATCCCACCTGTACAGACCCCAGGCCACTAACCTTAGCATCGGCACTAACTGTAAACTGGATCATTCATAGCTACTTGCAATGATAACTCTGAATAAGGGTCCCTTACAAAACATTAATACATTTTAAAAACATGTTATTATATGGGATGGTAAACGACCTAATCATTTACAGGCCTTAGTGAAGACAACAGCTTTTTCAGTGCAGTGGGACAGTTCCAAAACTTGTATTAAAAGAGAACTAAAGCTTAACTAAAGTAGGTAGAAATGTTGTACATGATGTTTTGTGCTTATGTACCAGCCCAAGGCAACCACAGCCCTTTAGCAGTAAAGATCTGTGTCTCCAAAGATGCCCCAGTAGCTCCCCATCTTCTTTTCTGCTGATTCACTGCACATGCTCTGTGCTGCTGTCACTTACTGAGCTTAGGGAGCCACTCACAATATACAGTACACATAGAATAGAAATGTCACAATATAAGGCTGATTAGTAATTAATACACATAATTACTACATGGCAGCACAGAAACCAGTGCAATTAGCATCAGAATTGAATAATCAGCAAACCTGTAGCATCAGCTTATATTACAGCCAGGGAAGCTGATTTTCTGCTGGATAATTAGTGACGAGCCCTAAGCTTAGCTTCTCAACAGCCAATCAGAGCCCACTGAGCATGTGAGTGTCACAGACACTTTCCAAGATGGTGACCCCCTGTGACAAGTTTGAAGTCCTGGATCATTGCTGCTATTGACAAGCTCAAACTTTAGCCTCCTGCAATAAATTCACTATATTAAATAATATTTTAACCATATTAATTTTTAGGGTTTAGTTCTCCTTTAAAGGCCAAGTAAAGATTTGGAAATATATAGTGAATAAAGTACTATAAAATATAAGGATATTATAAGTTACAGAGGAGTTCCATGACCAACGTGAGTTTAAATATCCTCATATTTTACAACTGGGGGTACTTTTATTTATTATAATACACAAGTTTCAGTGAATCATATGACAGAAATGACATCACTAATCTCCGATTATAACCTATGACATCACCACGCACGGTTTATAAGGATATACTTTACAGGTTATTTATGGCTCTTGTGTATTATATGAATATATTGCATGACTTCCAAGCAGCCCTTTGCCACTTTCCCATATGAATTTAGTATTTTGATTCTGGGTTCCAACACTGCGGTTCTTTTCCAGCATCAGACTTCCCACACACTCTGGGTCGAGGGTACTGGGGCATAAATGTATCAAGTCCCCTGAATTCCATGAAATCACTTACATGCTACAGCAATTGCCTGTAGTAGTAGGAACAGACCATGGAACAAGCCAGGGGGTGAAGATTAGGGATGCAACGAATCCAGGATTGGGTTCGGGATTCTGCCTTTTTTTAACAGGATTTGGATTCAGCCGAACCGAATCTGAATCCTAATTTGCATATGCAAATTAGGGCCGGGGAGGGAAATCACAAAACAAGGAAGTAAAAAATGTTCTCCCCTTCCCACCCCGAATTTGCAAAGGATTCAGGGGTTCGGCTGAATCCAAAAAAGTGGATTTGGTGCATCCCTAGTAAAGACGTAAGTACAAAAGAAGCAGCACAGAAGCCCTTTCCAACAAATGAAATAAAATAAAGTTGCATCCAGCTGCTTAATAGAGACCAAATGCTGCAGACTAGGCCCGGGATACAAATTAGCCAAATACTTACAATTCAGACACGCATTTGTAGCGCAATTCTTATCCACTAAAGTGGAAATAGAGGTGCCCCCTGTGCTGGAGACCCACAAATCCCCAATCCAAAAAAAGATGGTGACTAAAGTGTATGGGAACCTGCTCTCCACATTCCCTTCCCCATTTGCTAAGGCATATACAGTCTGGCAACAAGATATCCCTAGCTTAACCTTGGAAGAATGGGAAGAAGGTACCTCTAAAGCATATCAATTTCTAATGGCAACAAGGGACAGACTTATCCAGTTTAAGGTGTTACACCGGTTGCACATAACACCTCTTAGACTAAGCCGAATGGGAGACATGGAGAGGGCACACTGCCCTAAATGTCAACAGAGGGAGGCGGGATACTTACATATGATGTGGGATTGTCCGGAAATCCATAAGTATTGGGACAAAATAATGACATATGTACAAGAGAAAACTACTTTCCCCAAAATAATGTCGCCACAGCTGTGCCTCCTAGGTATAATCGATGAGACTATTCCCTTAAATACAAAAAGGGACTTATGGAGATCCTTGTTATTCTATGCTAGGAAAGCAATACTTATGAAATGGCTGACACCAAAAGCCCCATCCCGCCAGTTTTGGCTAGACATAATTAATAAACAACTCCCACTAATACAGATGACCTACCTTGCTAGGGGCTGCCCAGGAAAATATGAGAAAATATGGGACGAGTGGACAGAGGCTACTTCCTAAGACCCACTAAAGAAAGTATGTGTACCCCTGACATTGAGGTTCTACCTGATAGTAAAGTTACCCAGATGCATTACCAAACAGGGTAAATGAACATAAAGTGTACCGGCTGTGAAGTTTATGTGACAGATATAATGTAATAAATGGTAATTGTCTTTTGAAGATGTACCTGACAACCCCCCCCCCTCCCCCCTCTTTATTCTGTACCCCCCCTATTTTTCTTTTGGTTTGGAAATCAATAAAACAAAAACTGTTAAAAAAAAAAAAATAAAGTTGCATCTTTTCCAGGCTATGAAAGCCTTAGGCAGGGAGGGCTGGATATGAGTTGGACAGATATAAAAGTGTGTGTATAAAAGCAGCCCAGCCACTCTCAGTTGGTCGGTACAATATCTGAACTCGTCACTAGTTGATCATTAGCACTGAAACCTGCACAGCCCTTCAGAACACCATCACTTTGCACTTCCACAGTATCTCATGTCAAAGGGCAAACCTGCAATGTACTAACAGAAAGAATAGTTTAAAAATAGCCTCCACCCACTCCTCCTCAACTTGACAAATATAACAGCGGCTAAGGGGAAAACCTCAGATGTTACAGGAAGATTGCACCACAAACTGAAATTGTGCTACTGAGGCAACTGTAAGATCCTGTACCCAATAGCAATATACATAGTGCAGCCTCCTCCTCCTCGGATTTCTCTACATACCTGTGTTTGTGAATAAGAGCATTAAATGCCATGCCGTCCCTCCAGCTAGTTGTAAAGTTATGGATATTCACATTTGGATATCTGGAAAGGAAATTACACAATGTTTCACAAAGGGAATACGTCCATTCTTCATTTTCTAGCTCCTTTCATATATATTTGAATTTATAGGATACTTTTATAGGATATTGGGTATATAGCAAGCAACTCTAATATAACTCCTCTAATATAACTACTCTAATATAACTACTCTAATATTACTACTCTAATATTACTACTCTAATATTACTACTCTAATATAACTACTCTAATATAGCTACTCTAATATAACTACTCTAATATAACTACTCTAATATTACTACTCTAATATAACTACTCTAATATAACTACTCTAATATAACTACTCTAATATAACTACTCTAATATTACTACGCTTATATAACTACTCTAATATAACTACTCTAATATAACTACTCTAATATTACTAACTGTAGTTGGTCAGAATTCCATGGCAGTAGTGGCATGTGCATTAACAAATGCAGCCATCACCTTCGCTGTGGTTGGCTGTTACAGACAGCTCATTTACATTTCTAAACTGAGTGGCTCATTTACATATTAAAGACAGACCTAATTTGCATTTTTAGGTGAGTGGCCCATTTACATTTTAAAGCAAGCGGCCCATCGGGCATTTGCCCGAACCCACAGATTACCAGTCCGGGCCTAAAAAAAATGTCCAAAATCTCATTAACACTCCATTGTCTGGTATCATTCTGATATATAGTCTATGTCCTATCAAATCAAACCAACAAAAAGGTTAGTGAGTCTTATGCTGTACAGTCTAAGCAAGAAGACGTGTTTATTCTACTTCTGTATTTAATAACTCAGCATTTGACTTGTTTGTGTAAGGGCAGAGACACGCTCAGATTCAGGGCAACTAATCTCCCCGAATTGCCTTCCCGCCGGCTAGAACGTAAATCGCCGGCGAGATGGAACTCGGAGCGCTTCATTTTCCAAAGTCGCCCGAAGTTTCCTCGTGAGGCAACTTCGGGCGACTTCGGAAAACGAATCGATTGAGTGCCATTCCGCCGGCAATTTACATTGTAGCTGGCGGGAAGGCAGTTTGGGGAGATTAGTGGTCCCGAAGAAGAGGAGATTTGTCGCTGGGCAACTAATATCCCCGAATCTCAGAATGTGTCTTCCCTAAAGGAGTCCTGGTCCCACATGGGGGAATCATGAGCAGAACATATACCCACTTATTGGCTGGGTCTCTTCATTACTCAGTCAATTCTTTGCTTTGCACTAATCCCATTAAGAAGGGACATGTTTGGTGCAAGCACAATTGTTTTTGTGAAAACTCTAAACTCTGTAAGAAGATCTTTTGAGGTAATCTTTTAATCCTCACTCACCCAGCTGTCTTCATCTGGCACCACAGAAGCAGCGCGTCCTTAGCAGATTTCTTCTCTTTGTTGTCCTCAGTTTCCACACTGATATCTTGGATCTAGGAAAATCAAACAATTTTCCTTTCAAATCTGCACTTCCTCGTGTACAAGGATCAAACAGGACGACTCATGGAAATCATAATATATATTGGTACCTGGAATCGGAGAATTATGGTCCAAATAAGACCAAGGATCAGCCTGTGATTTCCATCCACAATATCATGGGAGCCCATGTTCTCCAGATGCACCCGCTGTTCCTTAAGGAACTGGAGAGCTTTATCAACGTTTTCCAGGCAGTGGATACGCATTCTCCCCTTTGTGGGCTTGGGCTGAACATACAGAACAGAATTAAAATAAGTTCACTTGTAGTAATAAAACCAACTCACTAACTGTTGAGAGTGCCTAGCCATGAACTGAAACATGCCTGAAAAACAGCATTCTCTTGTGTTGTCATGGAGGGACATCCTTGCTCTATGATACAACACAATCTATCTCCATCCGTTAGTGAACTTCTAAAAACAACCACCAGCCCAACTATTATCTGGTTGGAAAATGTTCAGATATCTATTGGGTGGGTTTGAAGATACTACTTGACTTGTTCCTGATGTATGGGGCCAAAAGAACCACCAGCTTGATTTATATCTGCTTCATATCTATCATGTAGGTTACAGTAATCAGTTGGGCAAGAGCAGCTTCAGGCAATTGATTCATTGCTGTCCCGATGGGTTGAAGATTAGGATGTCAGCCCTCGACCACTAGCTGAATCTTCTTATCTGCTCACGTCCGAAAGCCTTGTGTCAGCTCCGACATGAACAAACTCAGTGGATTTCGGCTTGAAATGTTTGCATTTGTGTTTCTTCACCGAAATCCACAGAGTCTGTTTGCACCGGAGCTCACGCAAGGATTTCGGCCGTGAGGAGACAAGAAGATTCGGCTAGTGGTTGGGGGCTGACATCAGTCTGCAGATTTCCTAGTCTTACAGCTGGAGTTCAGAAATACATTGAGGCCCAGATGCTGGACAGACCATGTCAGCTAAACAGTTACATCAGGAAACGAGATTCTACCCGAGTGTGTAATATCTAAATGCAACAGGAAACAGAAGGCCCAACATGTTTTGAAATGTGTTAATAGCAGTATCCAGAGGAACTTCCCCACAATGCACCTTTTATGATGGATTAATGAAGACACTAGTGCAGGAGGGTTTCTATAGCAATTATTCACCCTGCGAGCTGTCTCTTTCTGGCCTGCAACACTAACCCGGGCAACCAAAAAAATTAAAAAAAATTTCTGGCTTATATTTTAATTCTAATAGTCACCTTCCACTCTGACTGCAACTGCCGCCTGTTTGTTAGAGCAATGAAGCCCTTAGCAACCAGATAACTTAAATTCCGAGCTTGACAGCTTCACAAAAACATGTAAATAATGCACAAGCCACAGAAAATATAAAATGAAGGCCGGCTCCTAATTTAGAATGCAACTGTCCATATCACACTGAAGGTTCATTTTAAAGAGAACTGACACTTTAAAGGCCACTGAACATTGTGTTGATATTAGAAATGTGTTTTTGACATCATGGTAAAGCTCACTATCGAGCATAGAAGGCTGCATTATTTAAATAGTACAATGCTGGGAAAGGGAAATCCTGCCCCAGGAACTGCTTCAATTAGCTAAGCAGAAACTGTCCTAAAAAGGCTCAGATGTTGAGATAATCTCCTTTGAATTGTGTCCATCAATGTGACTTTGAAGGGAACCCTTTCTTTATCCTACTTTTTTCTTAGTGCACAGGCAAAGCAAAGCCAACGGCTAAGGGAATAACAGGTATTTTCATTAAAAAGATTCAGCCATGATTTTTATGATGTAGTTTTTATTTCTAAATGACACTATTTACACAGCAAATAATTGACTGTACAATATAAAATGTCATTCCTGAAGCAGCAAGTGTATTTAGTTGTAATATTGGTGTGTAGGTGCATCTCAGCTCATTTTGCCTGGTCATGTGCTTTCAGAAAGAGCCAGCACTTTAGGATGGAACTGCTTTCTGGCAGGCTGTTATTTCTCCTACTCAATGTAACTGAATGTGTCTCAGTGGGACCTGGATTTTACTATTGAGTGTTGTTCTTATATCTACCAGGCAGCTGTTATCTTGTGTTAGGGAGCTGCTATCTGGTTACCTTCCCATTGTTCTGTTGTTTGGCTGCTGGGGGGGGTGATATCACTCCAACTTGCAGTACAGCAGTAAAGAGTGACTGAAGTTTATCAGAGCACAAGTCACATGATTGGGGGCAGCTGGGAAACTGACAATATGTCTATCCCAATGTCAGATTTTCAAAATTAAATATAAAAAAGTCTGCTCTTTTGAGTTTGCTCTTTTGAGAAATGCAGAATTCTGCTGGAGCAGCACTATTAACTGATTTCCCATGACAGTAAAACCCAGTGGCAGATGGGTGCAGTGGCAAAGGTGGGTTTGAGACTTGATTTCCCAGATCAAGAAAGCCTGGTGTATCACTGGCCTATAACTCACACGGTAAGACACTTTTGTTTGGTTGTACCTCCAATAGCAAAAAAACACACACCCATGAATCAGTCAAACTGGGCCTGAATAGGTACAGAGAACAGTGTCTGAGGATGGGATAGTAAATACTATATAGTTGGGGGGATAATAACAGTAAGCCCATTTGATCAGTTAAGCCCAACATCTGAGTGAGTGATATTTGCCCCTGGAAATCCATGTAAAGGACAAGTAAACCCTAACTCCATCATGCTGACCATTAAACGGAAACATGTATTTTATGCTGATCTGTTCCAAGCTAAGTGTTCATTGTCACATAAAGCCCGGAACATGAACCGATCAGAGGCTCGACGTCTCTAAGTGTGAATTAGGGTGAGATATTGGGTGAACATTCATTCATTTACTGTCACAGATTGTCTTTGCCCTCTGGCAGATACAGCAATAATTTCATATTTCCCTTGTGGGGCGATGGCCAAATGTTCAACGGGGAGTTTGGACCAAAACAGCCAGAAAACCACTGGTGTGAAGTGATGGACGTTGTACAGTATGTGTGCAGGGCTAAACCCAGGGACATTGGAGGTGAGTGAGAAGTTCTGGGCAGCACAGGAAGGTTACAGAATAGAATTGTGTAAGAACAACTCGATTTTGCTTAACACGCATGGTGCATACAGTCATCCCTGTTTTTCAGTCCATATGTAAATATTCACAGATTAAATGTAATGGAAAAAGGTCATTTTTAGCAGCAGGAAAGTAAACAGAAAACTATACATTTTAACTGCCCCTTTTCCATTAAACTCTGATAAAGCCGATATGCCCAGTGGCACGAACTGCACATAGAAAGGGGAAGTAAACCTTACAGGAAATGTGACATGAATTAGGCCGATAAATAGTTCAGTACAAATTGTTCCTATTGGGCTCAGCTGACTTTCATGTGAGCACTACATTTCTCCTACTGATTGGCCCCCCGAAACGTTTGCTTACGAGTCTTTCTCCGGAGAGAACCTCCAGTAGTTTGATAAGCATTCTCCCATCTCGAAGGTCTGTGTAGAGATCAGTGATGCGGCACGACACCCGGGATAAGTGGGAATTAACCCATTTTGTGAAAGTCTTCTTCTGCACCGCTTCACGCTCATCTGCAAAGAGGGAGGCAAATGTATTGTTAACAATGGGCAGGAAAAGTACAGTATATTTCATACGTTAATGGTCTGTACAGAATATCATCAGAGATATAGAAGAAAGTGGAGAAGGTTTGGCCCAGTGCAGGAACCCACAGCAAATGTTTTCATTATCTCATTTGTAATAAATATCTTGTGACACATTGTCCTGTGATTTCTCATCCTTCTGTTTATTATGAATTTTTATTAATACAACTCAGACAGAAATGTAAGATTATGTTTTGAGACATAACGAGAGATTATAAGTCATTGATAACAGTCCCTGCACCAGTGGAGCTTACAGTCTAATGTCCCTGTCCCATTCACCCAATCTATGGTCAATTTTATCAGAAAACAGCTGACCTGTAATGTTTTGGGAATGTGGAAGGAAAGTAATATCAAGTACCCAGAGAAAACCCACGCAGACACAGGACAATACTGGAGAACAGACAAACTCCTTGCATATATGCATTAGGGATGCAGCGAATCCCGGAATTGTTTTGGGACTCGTGCAACTCAGAGCCATTTCAAGCAGGATCCAGATTTGGGTGAATCAAAGAGTCTGGCCGAACTGAATTCAAACCCCATATAATGTAAAAAATGTGATTTCCCCACGCACAAGCTGGCAATTTCTACCCAATGTTTAACTGTGGTTCAGTATTCAGCCGGATCCGTACCCATTGTTCCAAGGATGTTGGCGAACCAGGAAAAGAAAGAGGGTTCTGTGCATCCCTAATATGTAGAATGCTTCTGTGGCTGGAATTGAACCTAGGCCCCCCAGAGAGGAAAGGCAGCAGTGCTAACTATTGAGCCAAGATGGTGACAACTAAGTGGGTGGGTTTTTTTTTTAAAGGGATACTGTCATGGGAAAACAATTTTTTTCAAAGCACATCAGTTAATAGAGCTGCTCCAGCAGAATTCTGCACTGAAATCCATTTCTCAAAAGAGCAAACAGATTTGTTTATATTCAATTTTGAAATCTGACATGGGGCTAGACATTTTGTATATTTCCCAGCTACCCCCAGTCATGTGACTTGTGCTCTGATAAACTTCAATCACTCTTTACTGCTGTACTGCAAGTTGGAGTGATATCACCTCCCTCCCTTCCCACCCCCAGCAGCCTAACAACAGAACAATGGGACGGTAACCAGATAGCAGCTCCCTAACACAAGATAACAGCTGCCTGGTATATCTAAGTACAACACTCAATAGTAAAATCCAGGTCCCACTTAGACACATTCAGTTACATTGAGAAGGAAAAAACAGCAGCCTGCCAGAAAGCATTTCTCTCCTAAAGTGCTGGCACAAGTCACATAACCAGGGGCAGCTGGGAAATTGACAAAATGTCTAGCCCCATGTCAGATTTCAAAAT
The DNA here is from genome assembly GCA_038501925.1 of Xenopus petersii. Taxonomy (NCBI): domain Eukaryota; kingdom Metazoa; phylum Chordata; class Amphibia; order Anura; family Pipidae; genus Xenopus; species Xenopus petersii. Next base: position 173,902,896 of record CM076680.1, on the reverse strand, counting down.
TGAATATAAAAAAATCTGTGTGTTCTTTTGAGAAATGGATTCCAGTGCAGAATTCTGCTGGAGCAGCACTATTAACTGATGTGTTTTGAAAAAAAAACATGTTTTCCAATGACAGGATCCCTTTAAGGAACCCCTACCTGTACCCAGGCAGTCGGGACCCAACTAGGGAAAAGTCAAGTAAATTAGCCCAGAAGGCGCCACACCATTTAAAAAAAATAAATAGATAAAAATAATTTTCTTCATTGGCCCCAAAACTATTAAGTGTATGTGCTATACCCACAGAAATAACATGCTGAATTAGACATGTCATCACCACAAGGCATGCAACAAGTCACAAATGTAATGTAATGAGTCCTTAGAGATGAATCGCTGCTAATCTACAGCTCATTTGTCGCATCTTGTGTAATGAATTCTACAAACATTATAAAAGCCGTGTCTCTTGTGCTTGAAAACACGGGGAAACAAAAGAAATTCCTGCACTTGCCATACTGCCCCTGACATAAGAAGGCCCCTGTGCTCTTGGTTTGTGGGTAGGAAACGTGGGCAGATCCTCACAATTGTCCATAATCCAAACACGAGGTAAAAAGGTTTAAAATGTCTGTTTTGAATTTAAATGGAAAAGAAAAATTGCGCTGGGCTTGTTTTCCCATTTTCTAATGGATTGCTTCCGGTAAAGGTGCCTAACCCCTGTTTCCCCAGCCACGGGAGGAATGTCTATTGTGTAACTGTACAAATAATGAGCAAGTCTGTTACTGGAATGAAATCAGATCTAAAAACAATACTTGAAACCAAATTGGAAGCAGATTAACCGTTCATGAATTAATAATAAACAGAATGGGTAAGTAAAAGGGGACTGGCCCTGTTCTACTTTAGTTTCCAAAAGCTGCTGAGATCCTCCGTTGTGAAATCTGAAACTACAGAAATGAGAGTCTGCTTAACACCTGGAAGTGTAAAAATTCTATGAAAGATCATCGGACATTTCCACGGTAATAGTGGCTGGAGGATACAGATGAATACAGAGAGGTTTTGGCTAAGAGAGATGCCTCACGCACAGGAGAGGTGATGACTATTCCAACAAAGGTCCTCCATACAAAGCCAGGTCACCATCCAATGAGTTGTCCCATCAAGAGTTGCCTGGATGATACCTGCTGAAGGTTGGAGCACTGAACTGGAGGCAGATCGAATTGCCACTGGACGACTTTTGGATTGGGTATTGGGCAAGATCAATGCCCTGCAAGGGCTATAGTGCCAAGAAGGAGAGATAGAGACAATGTTGGTCCTGTTACATACAGGGTGTATTGTAAGGTAGGGCAGAGAGGACATGTGGGCCTAGGGTTGCCACCTTTTCTGGAAAAAAAAAAATCCCGGCCTTCCTATATTTTTATCTATTCAGATCAACCATCATTTTTACCGGCCAGACCAGTAAAACACCGGGCAGGTGGCAACCCTATGTGGAACCTTAACATCTTCCCCTTTTGTGAGTTAAAGAACAATAAATGTGCAACGGACTTATTATAATAGCTGCTATAGCTAATAGAGATGCCTCAGACACAGGAGATGTGATGACCACATTCCAAAGAAGGTCCTCCATACCTAGCCAGAAGGTCACCACCCAATGAGTTGTCCAACAAAAGTTGGCTAGATTATACTTGCTGAAGCTTGGAGCGATGAACTGGAAGTGGCTGGCATTGCCACTGGACGAAGAGATAGAGAGAGTGCAGGTCCTGTTACATACAGGGTGCTTGTAGGGTGGGGCAGAGTGGATATGCGGACCTTCAACAACTTCCCCCTTTGGGAGTTAAAGAACAATAAATGTGCAAAGGAATTATTATAATGTGCAACACTGTGAGAAATTATCAGCATTTAGGTTAAGAATATCCAACCTGTGGACCTCCAGCTGCTACTGCAGTGCAACTCCCAGCACCCCTGCATTACACCATACCTGCTCCCCTGATGTATTTTAATTTAAACACTGGGGCATCTAAAAGTAAAGAGTGCAGGCAGGGTTTCAACATCTAGAGAATAGTAACCTTTTAGGAATTTGTTTTAAAAGACAAATAAGTAAATAAAAATGGTTGATGTCAAAGGCATGGGAAATTGATGGTATTTTGTGTTAAAAAAACAAAACAAAAAGGCAGTGCCTGTTGCTAATAGCAAACATCAGGAAGCTGGAAATGACCCCACTGATAACACCGTTGGAGGATTATCCCGTAGCAACATTAGGAAGGAAGTCTCCCCCTGAGGAAGGCACAAGGACAATGGAACGGCTATGGGGGCTGCACAAATGATTTGAAGTACAAGTGCATTTCATTTGAGATCCAAAAATTTGCCAGAGAGAACACCCACCCACCTAAAAACTAAGGAGACCGATATAAACGAATCAAAGGGGACCATGTTAAATAATATTGATATGACAATATTGTCCATTCATATTTCCCTTCTGTTGCAGTGCCTCTCTATTACCAGATACCATGGCAGCAGAGCTACTATTGCAAGCGACAGTTGGATCTGGAACTGGTACAGGAAGTAATAGCCTAATGCCATAAAACCCGCTAAAATGACAGTTTGCCACGGAGACTGATAAGAAGTGAAGGAGAGTTTCTCTAGGTTGGTGTCTCACTAACAGGTCCTCTTATGTTCTAGATCAGTTATCCCCAACCAGAGGCTCATGAGTAACATGTTGCTCACCAGCTCATTTCATGTTGCTCCCAGTGGCTTCAAAGCAGCTGCTTATTTTTGAATTTTTGGCTTGAAGGCAAGTTTCGGTTGAATAAAAACCAGGTGTACTGCCAAACAGAGCCTCCTGTAGGCTGAAAGTCCACATAGGGGCTTCCAATAGTCAATCACAACCCTTATTTGACACCCCCAGGATCATTTGCCATGATTATGTTGCTCTCCAACTTCTTTTTGAATGTTGCTCACGGGTAAAAAAAAAGGTTGGGGATCCCTGTTCTATATCCACAGCCTTATATAATCCCATGGCCAAAAATAAATATCCTTGACAATCGCACAGGTTACACATTTACATATTTGTATTAGATTTCTATTACAAGTTCACCTGTTCAAGCTCAAACTATAATAATGGAGAATAAAACATTGTTCTTCATAGCCTGCCCTGTACAACTGGAAAGTGAAATAAATGAATCCAATCCATTTTGGCAGAACAACATGTGAATGTGTTTGTAGCAAGAGATTAGTCATTAACACAAACCATACACTTGGCTCGAGAGCGACAACGGATCATAACTGAGATCTTGACTCATATTCTGCTTCCTGTGCAACGACCTCGGCGTGTGGTTTATCGTGAATTCTTGTCGTTTATTCTTTTACCCCCAGGTCATGAAAAAACCACAGATTCTAGGTAATTCATTTAAAGGGATCTCCACCCAAAAAATGCAGTTCTACGTAATTCTCATTGGTTTTTATAGTTATCTGAAAATGTAATTTTAACTGAAAGAAGAATTGGTTTATCTCATTCTGTTCTCTGGTTCTGACTCTTCAATTCATGCAGCAAAAGCCAGGCCTTTTTTTTCTGTTCTCTTTTTAAAATGAAACATCTGGTTCTTGGACTCACAGGTACATATTCCCGAGGCGCATGTACTACTGCACTAAATTCTTGCGATAATACGATGTTATGGTTTATTGCCGAGTAAAAGAGAAGGATATTGGGATAAAAAACAAAAGTTTCAAGTTGACGGTTGCTTTTCCTGATGAGGCCCAATGAAACGAGTGTAGAATTGGAGGGTATAGAGGTCAGTGAATATCACAAGTCTGATCCAATGGAAGAGAAAGAGGAAATGAACAGGACGTGACCCGGTGCAGCGGTTACACAAGTTTCCTCGGAGGAGTCCTACGCTTGGAAGCCAAACCCGGAGCAGAAATGAAGAGTTTCGACTAATACACAAGCCAAAGGGCAGAACACAAAAAATAAATATATATAATGTTCTTACCAGAACAAATTAACTCGGCACTGTGTGTTCTCTCCCAGAATCCTCCAGCCTATGACACACAGTGTTTTGACGGCCAAAGCAGAGATTTAACTCATACACCCCCATATGTAATAAAAGCCATTAAACTTGTCCAGGCGCGGTAACCCATAGCAACCAATAAGATGTTTGCGTTTCAACAGGTGACGAGTAAATCCTACCTGCTGATTGGTTGCCTCGGTTTACTGCTCCAGGTAGAGTCCTGCGCAGAACCAATTTCTAATACCCGGACCCGACCCAAACCCGCATATTTACCCACTTTGATCCACTACCCAACCTGGACCCGCAACTGCCTTATCCGCAACCGCTGACCAAACAGGAAATGATGGCGCTGCAACCCAGAAGTGACGTCATCAAAAGTGGGCGGGACAGAAACAAGTTTTGTAAAATTTAAAAAGAGTAAAATTTAGATGAGACCTGCAACCCGACCCGGGGCTATACCCGCACTTGAAAATCCTCCCCTCATTCTGCAGGGTAACCCACAGGTACCCGACCCGCTGCAGGACTCTAGTTCCAGGGCAAAATGAGTGCATTTTATTACATAACCCCCAAAATATTATACATTTTCCATTTAGTGGATTCAGGAATCTCTGTGTGTGTTTTACTGGACAGGAATATGGGGGTGGCACCGACACTTATTAATATGTCATTCATTTCAAAATGTTGTCATGTGGATTAAAAATGAATTGCCCTCAGAAGGGTTAACATGTTACACACCGCATTACTACCTAAAAGCAATATGGAGAATAAGGCGCCCTCCTATTGTACAATATAAGAATTTTAAGGGCGTAGGGACACACCAAATCAGCCTTTTTCAGTGGGATTTAGTTTCTTGGTGAACCAAGTCCAAACTCTTAGGGGTAGTTCACCTTTGAATTAAGTTTTACTAGGATGTAGAGAGTGATATTCTGAGACAATTTGCAATTGGTTTTCATTTTTTGTGGTTTCTGACTTATTTAGCTTTTTATTCAGCAGCTCTCCAGTTTGTAATTTCAGCAGTCTGGTTGCTAGGGTCCAAGTTAACCTAGCAACCATGCACTGGACTATGGAATATGAATAGGAGAGGCCTGAATAGAAAGAGGAGGAATAAAAAGTAACAATAACAATTCATTTGTAGCCTTACAGAGCATTTGTTTTTTAGATGGGGTCAGTGACCCCCATTTGAAAGCTGGAAAGAGTAAAAAAAAAAAAAAAAAAAGATTAAAAATAAATACTGAAGACAAACCTAAAAGTTGATTAGAATTAACGATTCTATAACATACTTAAAAGTTAACTGAAAGGTGAACCACCCCATTAAAATCACGTGACTTTTTGTCACATGAACAAGGAAGTTGTGGGAGTTTTTTTCCATGCTACGCGCATCTGTTTTGTTTTTTTTAACCCTTTCCTACTTTAATTTGCATGTGCTCAAATTCTGTTCGGGATTTGCAAGAATCTTCGTGAAAGGGAATGTGGCGAAATCATAAAAGTAGTGAATCGAGAGTCTTCGCAGAATCACATTAGCAGATAAAGCCTGAACGTTTATTATACAGGTCATGGAACTCACAGGTGAGAGAGAATTTTTTGTTTGTTTTTAATATAATGTGTAAAGTACAGTTTACAGCTGTTATTTTGGCTATTGTCACATACAATGACTTTCCTCAGTGTTGGTAGAGACATTCACTATGAATTGTAAGTGATCCCGTGCCCACCACCCGTCTGTACCCAACACATTGGCTCTTCTGCATCTGCTGATGCCCCATCCATCGGCCAACATTGTGTAACCTGCCCAACTGAAGAACCCAAACTATAAAAATAGAGAAGCAGTGTATCGACTACATTAGGTACATTAAGAGACACTTAGCACTGTACATGGTGGGCCGGGGTGCACACTCCCCAAACCTTCAGCAAAGGGAGCAAACACCAGGAAACATCAGAGGAGGCTGGCACAAGCCTGGACCACACCAAGTAGAAGAGCAGAAGTCAGATGATAAAAGTTAAACATTTTTTATTTTATTATCCATAATTAAGAACCAAGGCCTGATGTGTTTCGTGTCTATCAAGGACACTTAGTCATAGGCTGAACATTGAATATTACACACAGAATATTTAAAGGAGAAAGAGCGTATGGGAAATAAATAGGTGGACTTGACTTCTATCTTCTGACTTCTGCTCTTCCACTTGGTGTGGTCCAGGCTTGTGCCAGCCTCCAACTGAAGAACCCACCTATATCCATAGAATAAATATTTCAGTCAGGATTGTCTGTTCAAAATACATGACGAAAAACTGTATAAAATCAGGTATAGACAGTATAGAGGTATAGAGGTATAGAGAGCTAACACTTCATCAGACATCTCCACCTAGTTGTTGAATAAGTGCATAGGAAATCCTTTAATACAGGGCAAGTAACTGTGGAATTCTGTGCTCCAAATAAACTCTTTCGTTTTTATAAAGGTAAAGAGAAATCCAACACACGGGCAGAATTTTCTTGAAAGAATAAAAAAACAAAACATGATCCTAAGACTGGCTTTACTGAGAGACCTGAGGACCTGCCCAATGAACACAATGTGCAATTAATTCTGCACCTAATTCTGCACACACCTCTACTCTATACTTATGTCTGATAACAAATTGTAGGAGATCAGCAAATAAACCTCAGACAGTGAAACAAGTCCAGCTGGGCAGCAGCATGTAAACCACTGAGGCCAATTAAATGCGTGTGTTTGTACATCACATGGGAGTCCTCCCCGTATAAATCACTGGGCCAATGAGCTGACGCACACCGAGTTGCTAACAAATGCTGACTACTATTGTAAGGAAAACCATATTGTAAGCAGCTTGTCTTCCTCCCAGCAGTTGTATAATGATGCCCACACCTTGTGTCTCATACCCACTTACCCTTCCCTAATTGACCAGAGTCCTCATTACCTTCTGGATCAGTCCGAATTTATAAGTCATATGTAAGTTCGACGTGTACCCCCTGGAAGGCAGAGTGCATGCTAGGGTAAAAAGCCACAAATCAGAGTTAAGGTGGCCATACACGATAGGATTAAGGTGGCCATACACGATAGGATTAAGGTGGCCATACACGATAGGATAAAGGTGGCCATACACGATAAGATTAAGGTGGCCATACACGATAAGATTAAGGTGGCCATACACGATAGGATTAAGGTGGCCATACACCATAAGATTAAGGTGGCCATACACAATAAGATTAAGGTGGCCATACACAACAAAATTAAGGAGGCTACATACGATAAAATTAAGGTGGCCATACACGACAAGATTAAGTTGGCCATACACAATAAGTTCTGCTTACTTGGCAAGATTGTCAAACAATTGGATCTTTCCCTCATATGCCCAGGGTGATATCACGTTAATCTGATCATTCGGCCATAGAGCCAAACGAACGGATGACAACAAAGGAAATGGGTGTCAACGGGACAAGGACAACTAGCTGATACGGTTCTTAGTTAACTATAAAAAGCAAACCTGGCCGAATTTTGGCCTGATATCGATCAGGGAGACCTACAAGCCAAGAATTCAAGAATAATCACCTGCTTTGAGGCCACTGGGAGCAACATCCAAGGGGTTGGGGAGCAACATGTTACTCACGAGTCACTGGTTGGGGATCAGTGGTTTAAAGGAGCGATATTGGCATCTTTAATCTGACCCAGGGTATAAAGTAAGGGATTATATTCACTGGGGGGGGGGGGGGGGGGTGGCTAACACATTGACAGTGTGAATTTGAGTTGACTTGTCTTCTAAAGTCCAGATAGGTTGTTTGCCTTAGGCCTCAGCATAACAGCAAGGCTTAGGACTTCATATTTGGCATAAATGAAACATTTCTATAACTAATCACATTGTATGCTAATATGTCTTTTTGGTTAAGGACCCCTCCCAATGCCACTTAGAGACCAATATCAGTTGCCCACATTTCCCTCACCTTAAACCTCCATTGCATCCAGCTTGTTCTTATGGTAGAGTTGACTAAAGGAATCCTGGTGCACACCTAGATATTGTGCTGTCAGGACGAGGGGAAATCCAGGTGAGAAATCGCTTTTGTACCTGCTTTCAGGAGGCAGCAAACTGAAAAACTGACTAAAATCGGAAAAGCAAACACGGATAAGTAGCAGCCAGAAAGGGCCGGACGCTACAAGAGCAAAGTTGACTGTGAGACAAGCCTATGTGTTTGCCCACAGGGTGGTTTGTGAGCCTTTCAGCTACCTTTCACATACTCATTACTATTATAGAAATAAACCACTGAATTGTTTGGATTGACACATCCGAGTAACAGTAGTTGTACAGTACGTATAAAATAGACACATCCGAGGAACACTAGTTGTACAATATGTATAAACTAGACACATACGAGGAACACTAGTTGTACAGTACGTATAACTAGACACATCCGAGGAACAGGACTGCAACAATATCTGGCCTAATATTAGCATTTTTAATATGTTCCTTAAGAAGCAAATCTGAGTCCTTCTATCAATATAATCAAAACAAAAGTCTGCTCCCTCAGAGGGGTCCTGTTCTCCTGCTGGGGCTTCCGTAGATTTCATATTAGAGAGCACTGTCTCCTGTATAGTATATATTTGGGGGACAAGTTCCCTGCTCATAGTACTGACCAGGCCAAATAATTTCAGCCAGATGAGACTTGAGGAAAGAGAATAATTGCAGCGGATTTATATATCTGTTGACCTTAGCATGATGTGACTTAAGAGTTTTAGAAGAGAAGACCACGGATGATTCCCATGTACCACCAGTAAGTGAGCAGGCCCTTGAGCAACTGAGTGAAGCTCGGCTAACAGAGTATTTAGGGGAGGGGAGCGTGGGGACATAGTTCAATTAAGGAAACCAGCCTAATAGAATGGGTAACGTACCCAAATAATATTAAATGTGCTCTAAGGCAAACTTTAACTGGTTTGGTTTTCTGTAATTATGGAGAAGCAGGTCATGAAACGTTCAAGGCAAAATAGTAGAATTGTTAGCCACAGCCTCTGCATATTCTTCTATAACAAGTAATCCTCTGTTCGGCGGAGCTTACATTCTAATATTTTAATATTCAATTCTAAATATTAGAAATATTTCTAATACAATAGAAAAATCTTTTTCAGCAAAATCAAACACTTTTTTTTTTAACCTTGGGTCACTATCAACAATGACTGTATCATGGGAACTACAGGCCCCCAATGTTCCTTTTAACCAGGACTTGTGTACAATATATTGGAACAGCGGGTCGGACCCAGCAAAATGATCTGTGTCTGGAATGGATTCATGTGACAGCAGAAAAGATGGAAAACCTCCAGGCCACTAAAAAGGATGATTTGTATCACTGGCCAATGTTTTTCTTTTCCCAGGTCCATGCAGCAGAATCACAAATCAAAGTCTATTGCTCTGCGCACACAATAAATGAAATACTACGAAGAGCTAGTCAAGCATGGAAATACAAGGAAAAACCAGCTGTTCTATGGACAAATACATTTTAAACATTTCCCTGTTCCATTTTGATGGCTCGGGAGAAGCAAATACATGAAGGTACGACTTCCCCAGAGAAGAAGGAGTAACAATGGCAGCCACATGGGTCAATAAATATAACCCAAACATGAGTTTAGATGGAGAGGTGGAGACGTTTCCTGCTGTTACCAGAAAGTGACAGTCGGGATGAAGTTTCATTCTTGAAATCGGTGGTGAGTACATAAATATGACTGTTTCTTTTGATTTCAATAGGCCCAAATAACTAGTACTGACTGAATACGGACATGCTCAGTCACCTCCATACTCCGCATACATACGTGATTGAATAAGGACATGCTCAGTCACCTCCATACTCCGCATACATACGTGATTGAATACGGACATGCTCAGTCACCTCCATACTCCACATACATACGTGATTGAATACGGACATGCTCAGTCACCTCCATACTCCGCATACATACGTGATTGAATAAGGACATGCTCAGTCACCTCCATACTCCACATACATACGTGATTGAATACGGACATGCTCAGTCACCTCCATACTCCGCATACATACGTGATTGAATAAGGACATGCTCAGTCACCTCCATACTCCGCATACATACGTGATTGAATACGGACATGCTCAGTCACCTCCATACTCCACATACATACGTGATTGAATACGGACATGCTCAGTCACCTCCATACGCCACATACAGACTGTGTGTAACTTGCGGTGAGATCCGAATTTAAATTTGTAAAGGAGCCAACAGCAGCTTTGCATTTACCCTTGTGCCAAGAATTCTAACAGCTCTGTGACAAATGAAATATTCTATTGAAGGAGGGAGTAGCGTTTGCTCCCAGCTGATTACATGTAATTAAAAGCATTCCTCATGGGTAGTACAACTACAGGCTGATGATATGTGCCCCGTGCAGAGTAATCCAGGACCTAATGATTTAGCCCCACTCTCTAAATGAATAAAAAAAGAAAACAGCCTGGGTATAATCATGGTGTAAATGAAAGCCACTCAATGAATAGATCTTTACAGTCTGGGATAATGTTGCCCAACAAATCATGACCGGATCATATCCATGTTCTGTATGTTCCACTGAGTGGGTTCTATAAAGGGCAGCAATATTGGCCAACAGAACAACGTGCCAGAATTATCTCTTTATTATTAAAAACAAATGAACATGGAGAGTTATTGGCCAGACCTGCTGGGAAAGTCCCCATGTGGAGATGTTTGAGCCCCAGACAGAGAGACAAACAAGTACAGCCCCGAGCTCACTGCCCACACTGCTTTGAATTAAAGCAACTATTTCCATTCAAAATCGGGAGTCCATGTAGTTATTCAGCCAGGCCCAAGGGACTCGCCCCAGTTCAAAAAGGCAATCAATTACAGAAAAGTTTATATCAAAAACGATACCCCACCTTACGCGTTTCGCACCCTCCGGCGCTTAGTCATAGGTGTATCTGTCAGTAAGGGGTCGAGTGCAGAATTTAAACCCAAGTGATCCCACCCCTTTTTTGTTTAAAACCAACCCTTGATTGGGGGGAGTATGTACTAGTTACTGTTTTAATGTAATAACAATAAATTAATATTTTTTACTTGAAGAAGCCTTGGGACTTATATCGTTTTTGATATAAACTTTTCTGTAGTTGAATTAAAGCAAGGCAGGGATTTAGCATCGATTTAAATAATAAAATATAACATGGAACAAGCAGTAGCTATGCACTTCTTACTAAAATAAAGCTACGGTTCTAAACAAAATCAGTAACAAAATAAAATATTATTTAAGTGGTCATTGGCCACCAGGGAAGCATTTCCTCAGCAATGAGAAGTATGTCTTATGTTGCACATTATTATCATCACCCTTTACTGACCACATAGCAGGACCTTGTTATGGAGACTGGATCACGATGGCTGAGATCTTCCTTCTCCGAGACATATTCCCAATGATCCACCCTGTGCCGGAACAGCTTAAAACTGGAGACGAAGGGCAACTTGACTAATGTAACTTGCCTAGGGCTTGTTAAAGCAACACGACTTGAACCAGATAAACTGCACAGTCTGGTCAATTTCCACAATATTTTGCTTCCAGGACTGATAATCCCCATTAACACGATGTACAATTTTGCAACATTTAGTAGGTCCATTAGTTGGAATATAAGTGCCAATATAGGCGCAAATTCACTAAGCGCCGAACGCTAGCGTTAATTCGCTAGCGTTTGGCATTTTTCGTTACTGTGCAAATTCACTAACGAACGCTGGCGTAAATTCGCTAGTGTTACTTCGCACCCTTACGCCTGGCGAATTTTCGCTACAGACGAAACTACGCAAATTCACTAACTTGCGCAGTGTACTGAACGCTACCTTTTACGCCAGATTTCCTTCGCCACCTCAGACCTGGCGAAGCACAACAGAGTAGTTAGGGATTGTTTAAAAAAAAAAGTCACATTTTTTTCTAAGTCCCAAAAAACGCTGGCGTGTTTTCTACATGATGGGTGATAGGCTGAAAAAGATCGAAAATATTTTTGGGGCTCCCCTCCTTTCCCCCTACATTTCCTGACTCATGGCAACTTACCTAGACAGTGGGCACATGTGTAGGGCAAAATAATTTGCTGATTTGAAGGTTTTCTAGGCATTTGAAGTGGTGATACGTATTCCTCCATTGAAATTTGAATTTGGCGCAATATGCAAATGAACCATCGCTAGCGAAACTTCGCTTGGCGAATTAACGCTAGCGCAACTTCGCAAACTTACGCTACCCCTGTGCGCAACTTTGGATTTTAATGAATTTGCGGAGCACTGGCGAAAATACGCCTGGCGAAGTGCGGCGAATTTGCGCCTGGTGCAACTACGATTCTTAGTGAATTTGGGCCATTGTATCAAGTCTAACAGTTGCCTTTAACGACACTCAGGGATTCTGCTCAGCAGGGACAAACATAAGAAATGGATCAACTCAATTTATCGATTTAGAACCATTTACAGGGTTGGCGACCCCCACTCCCAGAGCTGCTTTACAAGGCGAAATATGAAACTTTACACTTCAATATTAGAAAAACAGTCACAAACAGAAAATAGAAAGATATCGGAAACAATCTTTATTTTAGGGACGCACCGAATCCAGGATTTGGTTCGGGATTCGGCCTTTTCAGTAGGATTCGGATTCAGCCGAATCCTATTGCCCGGCCGAACCCGAATTTGAATATGCAAATTAGGGGCAGGGAGGGAAATTGTGTGATTTTTTTGTCACAAAATAAGGAAATAAAAAATGTTCTCCACTTTCCACCCTAATTTGCATATGCAAATTAGGATTCGGTTCAGTATTCGGACAAATCTTTTGCGAAGGAAAAGAATCCCAAAAAGTAGATTCAGTAGATCCCTACTTTATTTCTGGTGAAGTGTCCGACACCAACTGAACTGAAACAAGTGTTGGAAGGTGAAACCCCCTTTAAAGTGGACCTGTCACCCAAACATAAAAATCTATTATAAAATAGGATTTGAAATATTTTCTTTGGGTGACGGTTCCCCTTTAATGAAGGATTCAGCCAGGACAAACACATGGATCAACTAATGGATCAATTTAGTTACAGGGTCGCTGACCCCCTTCCCTCCAAGAGCTGCTTTAGAAAGGTGAAAAATTCTAATATAAGTATAAATCAAATTTTTCACCTTTCTAAAGCAGCTCTTGGAGGGAAGGGGGTCAGCGACCCTGTAACTAAATTGATCCATTAGTTGATCCATGTGTTACATAGAAACTAGAAAGTAATGGTGAACTGTCTGAAACCAACTGAACTGAAGAGAGTGTTGGAAGGTGAAGAATCCGTTTAACGGAGCAGCATCAAACGACAAGGACTCGGCGTGAAGTCGAGATTCTGCTGCGCAGCGATGAGAGAAATGTAGCAGCAGTTTTATATTACGGATTAAATCCCATTGAGAATGTGTAGCCTAAGTGCTAACTACGAAGCACGCCCTTCTTTATATGGTGCCTTCATCTGTCTTCTCTAAACCTACTGACCCTGCATTTTTAGAAGCTAAAGCAATGTGATTATTTAACATACAAATGGCCTGTATTGGAGTGATCTCGGGGTCCCAGGAGAAATCATAAAGCATATCTGTTCCGCGGCTGACTGTTTGCAGCTGTCCCACAGGCCACAATGCTCAGCATGACAGTCCATGGTAGCCCACGTCTCATATAGTCGGCTATTTGTATTGAGGACATTGCACACTGGGCTGCATAACATTAGCCAGATGTTACGGGTCGGACACATAAAGGTGAAATCTAGTACAAGTACATTAGTCTGAGGCTCGCTCCAGCCGTCTCTCTGTAGCCCTGGCCCTCAGACCAAAGAACAAACAGATCTGGGGCAAGTGATCATTTCCTCTGGGTCTGCGTACGACGTCCTACTGATGTGCAGCGACTCCTACATCTGATATATACACACCCTGGGGGTTCTGCAGCCCCACCGGAGAGCTGAAATACTGACATGTCAACTAAAGCTTAGATGTGAGCTCCAGAATTAAAGGGATTGGTCACCTTCAAACGCTTTTTTTCAGTTCAGTTGGTTTTAGAAATAGGGATGCACCGATTCCACTATTTTGGATTCGGCCAAACCCCTGAATCCTTCGCTAAAGATTCGGCCGAATACCGAACCAAATCCGAATCCTAATTTGCATATGTAAATTAGGGGTGAGAAAGGGAAAACCTTTTTTACTTCCTTATTTTGTGACAAAAAGTCACGCGATTTCCCTCCCCGTCCCTAATTTGCATATGCAAATTGGGATTCGGTTCGGCCAAATCCTGCTGAAAAAGGCCGAAACCCAAACCGAATCCTGGATTCAGTGCATCCCTTGATAGAATAAAGACTTTTTACTATTACTTTCTATTTGTGATCATTTATCTAATATTGGAGTTTCTTTTGTCACCTTCTAAAGCAGCTCTTCCTTAAAGGAGAACTAAAGCCTAACTAAAGAAGTAGGTAGAAATGTTGTACATGATGTTTTGTGCTTGTGTACCAGCCCAAGGCAACCACAGCCCTTTAGCAGTAAAGATCTGTGTCTCCAAAGATGCCCCAGTAGCTCCCCATCTTCTTTTCTGCTGATTCACTGATTCACATGCTCTGTGCTGCTGTCACTTACTGAGCTTAGGGAGCCACTCACAATATACAGTACACATAGAATAGAAATGTCACAATATAAGGCTGATTAGTAATTAATACACATAATTACTACATGGCAGCACAGAAACCAGTGCAATTAGCATCAGAATTGAATAATCAGCAAACCTGTAGCATCATCTTATATTACAGCCAGGGAAGCTCATTTTCTGCTGGATAATTAGTGACGAGCCCTAAGCTTAGCTTCTCAACAGCCAATCAGAGCCCACTGAGCATGTGAGTGTCACAGACACTTTCCAAGATGGTGACCCCCTGTGACAAGTTTGAAGTCCTGGATCATTGCTGCTATTGACAAGCTCAAACTTTAGCCTCGTGCAATAAGTTCACTATAGAAAATAGGACATTTTTAGCCACATTCATTTTTAGGGTTTACTTCTCCTTTAACTGTTCTAAATTGATACATTCAGTTGATACATTTGTTATCATTGACCCTGCTGAGCAGAATCTGTTCTTCTCTTCTCATTACAGGCAGAATTGATACAGTAGTTGCTAGTATTCCCCAGAAATGTATCAACTAAATGGAGCAAATTGTAACAGCAAATTTAATTTTAAACTTAAATTTTGGGAAAATGGTAAAAAATAAAAGATGGAAAGAAATGGAAAAAAGTCTATATTTCTGGGGAACAAACTGAAAACAACAAAAAGTGTTTGGAAGGAACAACCCCTTTAAAAGATCTCCTAACGAATTTAAATTTACATTTTTGGGTTTATATTTCCTTTAAACCCAGAAGCTCTTGAAAGAGACTTGTGCTGAAGGTTTTGGGTGTAATTGTCATAAGACGGGAAGTTCCAGATCACGTGATGGACAAACGTTTGCACATAAAGTAAAAATGTAGGCAGGGCTCCCAATAGTGTTTTACTGTCACTGACCCATCACAGCTCCTGCTTGGATTCCATTCAGCTCATGCAGTAATAAGACGTGCTTAGGTATGGGATCCGTTATCCAGAAACCCATTATACAGAAAGCTCTAAGTTACAGAAAGGCTGTCTACCATGGACTCCATTATAATCAAATAATCCAGATGTTAAAAATGTATTTTTAATAAGGAAACAGTCGCTTGTACTTGGTCCCAACTAAGATACAATTAACCCTTATTGGAGGCAAAACCAGCCTATTGGCTTTATTTCATGTTTATATGATTTTCTAGTAGACTTAAGGTATGAAGATCCAAATTATAGAAAGATCCATTATCTGGAAAACCCCAGGTCCTGAGCATTCTGGATAACAGGTCCCATACCTGTAATAATAAAACAGTCGCTTGTACTTGATCCCAACTAAGATATAATTAATCCTTATTGGAAGCAAAACCAGCCTATTGGCTTTATTTCATGTTTATATGATTTTCTAGTAGAGTTAAAGGGATTCTATTATAATTTTATGCTGTAGTTTTTATTTCTAAATGACACTGTTTACACTACAAATAATTCACTGCACAATATAAAATGTCATTCCTGAAGCAGCAAGTGTATTTAGTTGTAATATTGGTGTGTAGGTGCATCTCAGCTCATTTTGCCTGGTCATGTGATTTCAGAAAGAGCCAGCACTTTAGGATGGAACTGCTTTCTGGCAGCCTGTTGTTTCTCCTACTCAATGTAACTGAATGTGTCTCAGTGGGACCTGGATTTTACTATTGAGTGTTGTTCTTATATCTACCAGGCAGCTGTTATCTTGTGTTAGGGAGCTGCTATCTGGTTACCTTCCCATTGTTCTGTTGTTAGGCTGCTGGGGGGAGGGCGTGATATCAGTCCAACTTGCAGTACAGCAGTAAAGAGAGACTGAAGTTTATCAGAGCACAAGTCACATGACTGGGGGCAGCTGGGAAATATGTCTATCCCCATGTCAGGTTTTTAAATTGCATATAACAAAATCTATTTGCTCTTTTGAGAAATGGATTTCAGTGCAGAATTCTGCTGGAGCAGCACTATTAAATGGATTGGTCACCTTTAAATTAACTGTTAGTATGATGTAGAGAATGATATTCTGAGACAAGTTGCAATTGGTTTTCATTTTTTATTATTGGTGGTTTTTATTATTGGTTATTTTGCTTTATATTCAGCAGCTCTACAGTTTGAAATTTCCGCACTCTGGTTGTTAGGGTCCAAATTCCCCTAGCAACCATGTATTGATTTGAATAAGAGACTGGAATATGAATAGGAGAGGCCTGAATAGAAAGATGAGGAATAAAAAGTAACAATAACAATGCATTTGTAGCCTTACAGAGCATTTGTTTTTAGATGGGGTCAGTGACCCCTATTTGAAAGCTGGAAAGAGTCAGAAGAAGAAGGCAAAACCTTAAAGAATAAAAAATGAAGGCCACTTTAGTTGTTTAGAATTAACCATTTTATAACATACTAAAAGTAAACTTAAAGATGAACCACCCCTTTAACTGATGCATTTTGAAAAAAACATGTTTTCCCATGACAGGTCAGGTATGAAGATCCAAATTACAGAAAGCTCCATTATCCAAAAAAACCCATGTCCTGGGCATTCTGGATAACAGGTCCCATACCCGTATATATATATATATATATATATTGCCAAGTGGATCTATACAGCCTTCATTCTCCATTAATTGATGCCTATCCCTTAACGGTCAGACTTGGGCCCATTATGGCTGAGATGAAACTGGTGGAGGAGACAGCAGAAGATGTCTCAATGTGGACAGTCTATCTGGAGAGACAGCAGCTTTGGGCTATGGCTGTTAATTCAGTAGTATCAGCAGTATTGATGAATATCATAAGCAGCAGTCGTCTGTGTGACTGTCCCATCACTGCTGTAATGTTTTATGACTTTCCTGCAGGTACGTAACACAGTTACCCATGAGGTCCAGTCCGAAAGGTTAGAGAACATAAAGGAAAAGCAAGTTAAACCACAACAGACACACAGATCTTAGTACTGTGATGGCAAGAATTGCTTCTAGACAGGTTAAAGGAGAACTAAAGCCTAAAAATGAATGTGGCTAAAAATGTCCTATTTTCTATAGTGAACTTATTGCAGGAGGCTAAAGTTTGAGCTTGTCAATAGCAGCAATGATCCAGGACTTCAAACTTGTCACAGGGGGTCACCATCTTGGAAAGTGTCTGTGACACTCACATGCTCAGTGGGCTCTGATTGGCTGTTGAGAAGCTAAGCTTAGGGCTCGTCACTAATTATCCAGCAGAAAATGAGCTTCCCTGGCTGTAATATAAGCTGATGCTACAGGTTTGCTGATTATTCAATTCTGATGCTAATTGCACTGGTTTCTGTGCTGCCATGTAGTAATTATGTGTATTAATTACTAATCAGCCTTATATTGTGACATTTCTATTCTATGTGTACTGTATATTGTGAGTGGCTCCCTAAGCTCAGTAAGTGACAGCAGCACAGAGCATGTGAATCAGTGAATCAGCAGAAAAGAAGATGGGGAGCTACTGGGGCATCTTTGGAGACACAGATCTTTACTGCTAAAGGGCTGGGGTTGCCTTGGGCTGGTACAGAAGCACAAAACATCATGTACAACATTTCTACCTACTTCTTTAGTTAGGCTTTAGTTATTATTTCTAAGGCTTTCAGTTTCTTTTTCCCCTGATATTTAACTAGCCTTTAAGCTTCTACTTCTTTTGTTAGGCTTTAGTTCTCCTTTAAATACCACCAGTTGAGGTTCTACAGGCTCAAGACATGTGAGCCCGGCTAGCAAGCCATTACTCTATTATTGCTGGGAGACATGCATACCTTATACATGGTTAGGGGTGGTGGATACAGTTCGCTAGTAAAAGAGAAATTCCTACAGTATACCGTATGTCCCTAATGTAATTAAGAAAAAAAGGACTGTTGGTTTTACAACCAATGCAGCCTAAAAAATATTGTGAAAAGTGCAATAAAGCCAAGCAGGTTTCTGCTCCGGTATCTGGAGACTGTGAAGAAAGGGACCCTGGAGGATCAGTTATGGACAAGCACACACCTGCACAGGTAGAATCTTTTCTGCTTGGGATATGAATACTGCCTTGAAAAAGAAAATGTTTCCTTATAAATAAATGGAGCCTTGTGATCCCACTACCACTTATTGCAGCAAAGTAAATACGAGGAAACTAGACGTCCATGACGTGTACAAAAGCAACTGCTTGTACCTTTGTGTAGAGGGGACATTCTGCAATGTCTAAGACTTATGGGGGTACATCCAGGGGTGTAACTGCAGGGGAAGCGGACCCTGGCCCAGGAGGTATAGGGGCTCCATGAGGCCCAAATAATGGGCAATTTCAACTTATATTGGTAAAATAGGGCAAACTCTGTAAATGTTGGGGAGCCTAAAATGAATTTGCTATGGGGCCCAGTAACATCCAGTTACTTCACTGGGTACATCATATGTCAACCACATACACATTTGTCATGACTATATTTCTATTATAGTTCCCAATAAAACTATATCTGAGCCTTATTAAAAGAAGGGAAGTTATGGACTAAATGGCAGGAATCCAGTTACAAAGGGAACAGTCTATTTTCAGTGGGAAATCTGTGTATGTGCTTCTTCTCTAAAGTCAGCCTGGAATCTATACTCAAGGCTTAGTAGTGGCCCTACACTGGGGGTCCCCGACATTTTTAACCCATGACCACATTCAAATGTAAAAGGAGTCGGGGAGCAACACAAGCATGAAAAAGCTCCTGGGGATGTGAAATAAGGGCTGTAATTGACTATTAGTAGCCCCTATGTGGACTGACTCTATTTGGCAGTACATCTGGTTTTTATGCACCAAAACTTGCCTCCAAGCCTGGAATTAAAAAATAATCTCCTGCTTTGAGGTCACTGGGAGCAACATCCAAGGGGTCGGAGAGCAACATGTTTCCTGTGAGCCAGTGGTTGGGGTTCACTGCTCTACAATGTAATTTGCTTAGCGGTATTTTAAATGTCAAGTTGGTGCATTTGTTCTATAGCAACACAGGACATATTACTATACTGCACATGTGTAGGGCCCCAGAGAGTCACATGGGATCCTTGGAAAAGCCTTGAAACGGGTCGGGTACCCCACAAAAAAAACTGCGGAACCCTGAGTTGCAGATAGAAGTTTGGGGTAGGGATGCACCGAATCCACTTTTTTGGATTCGGCCGAACCCCCGAATCCTTCACAAAGGATTCGGCCGAATACCGAACCGAATCCGAACCCTAATTTGCATATGCAAATTAGAGGTGGGAAGGGGAAAACATTTTTTACTTCCTTGTTTTCTGACAAAAAGTCACGCAATTTCCCTCCCTGCCCCGATTCGGATTCGGTTCGGCCGGGCAGAAGGATTCCGCCGAATCCAAATCCTGCTGAAAAAGGCCGAATCCTGGCCAAATCCCGAACCGAATCCTGGATTCATTGCATCCCTAGTTTCGGGTATAGACACAGGTCGGCGGTTCCAGGGCCGGACTGGGAGTTAAAAGCAGCCCTGGCAAAAACTGGGAAGCAGCCCACATGCATACATCTGCCTGGCAATAAACCTTATACATAAAGACTTTGCACTGTATAGTGTATGGTGCATAGTGAAGTACTCCTAATCTGCTGTGCTACACACTTGTTCACTTAAGCGTATAGCAAATATGTAACTGCTGTACAGCTCTTGGCAAAAATGTGGCGATCAAAATGCTTGTCACTGCAGGTGAAGCAACTTTTTTTCACTGAGAAGTTATTTCCAAGCAATTAATGGTGTGTTCACTGTTGCAGGGCTTCTTGACAGCCCTCTGAGTATTAAACATGCTACTTGTCCCATAGTCCGTAGACACTTGCAATAAAACTAACTCAGCTGACATTTAACAAATGTAGTGCAAGGTAAATATTATTTATTGCAGGAATTTCGTTTATTCATCAGAATAGAGAATGGATTTCTATTTGTGCTATTTCTCACAATGGCTGCCAAAGTTCACCATAAAGTAAAGGGGCACAGTGCAAAGTTCTCCAAAAACTGATAGAGCGTGGAATGATCTAAAATAGAAAGGAATGATGACTGTCTACTGCATTTTTGTACACTATAATACCTTCACCACCTTCCTTCATACATGGCCACATAGCCAGTACACAACATTATTAAACTTGCAGAAGTGGCATATAAAGTGTAGTAAATAGAAGCACAATATAGCTCCACTATTTGAATAAGGACTGTGGCCCTACAGGAATTACAATTTTGCTGAAATCTTACAGCTCAACACCACAGGCTAAAGGGCTGCAAATTTGCAATATCATACAGGCTTTTAAAAACTCTCAGATATCACAGCAATTAATGTAGAAATAATCACAAGTACCATAAAATTGTAAAGAATTACACAGGCTAAATCTTTAGCTAAGAGAAAATGCAGGGACATTTTTTACCTTTCCAGCTGCATGTTGCTTGCTCTGTGCTGGCCCCGCCCCTTTCTCGGCCGGCTCAGGGAAACTGTTACATTGTTTCAACTAGAGCCCTACCCTGGAAGCAGCTCAGCTGAGCTGGAAACTGCGACATAAAAGCTTCGATTCCTAACTTCACCTGCCTGAGACAAGCTCGGCCTCCATGGTACGTGCAGCCAGCTTCCCACTGCTTCCCTCGCTGCCAAATTCCCATACCCCTTCAGCCGGCCTTGCTTCTTTTTAAATGGTAACATAGTGAGTATAAGGTTGGGAGGGAGGACCCTAACGATAATGGATTGGGCCAGCAAAGAATTCCTCCACCTCCAGCAGCCCCTTTACAGAACAGAGAGGACCTGTGCAGCCCATTTAGCCTATAAGCAGAGAGGCCCTTCGGGCAATTTCCCGAACTCACAGATGGCCAGTCCGGGCCTGGGCGGTTCTCTGGGTTTGCGGGTCTTCTCAATAGCAAGTTTTACTCCTTTTTTTCTGATCACGCCTACTGCTAATGATGTCACTTCCGGTTTACAATGACAGCACTTCCTGTTTCTTGATGGTCAACAGGTCGCGGAACAGGTTGCGGATAAGGAACTTGCGGGTCGGGTAGCGGGTCCGAGTGGGTAAGTTTGCGGGTCCGGTTCAACAAATTGGTTCCACGGCGCAGGACTGTACCTTGAAGCTGCCTGTGCAGCCCTCAGAAGAAACGTTCCCTGGGTCAGTGAAAAGTACATCTCAGAGTATAAGGATAAACATCACATTTCCTAATTCACACCTCCCCAAAATGAATTAAAGCTGGGTTACATGAGGGCTATCTCATGACATTCAAGTTCACAATGAAATCTCTTGTGACATATTCTATACACTGAACTTCCAATGTCCATTAGTGGTCCTCATGTTAGATACACACAACTCATAGGGACACAACGGAGACGTTTGTTGTTGGATGATACAATGCTACGTAGCCTCATGAGTACAGACCTTCTATACCCCTAACTGTGCTACTAGGGTTGGCCAGTATTTTGCTGGTCTGGCCGGTAAAAATTACGGTCTAAGGGGTTGTTTACCTTTAAATTAAGTTTTAGTATAATGTAGAGAGGGATATTCTGAGACATTCTTTATTATTTGTGGTTTTTCAGTTATTAAGCTTTTTATTCAGCAGCTCTCCAGTTTGTAATTTCAGCCGTCTGATTGCTAGGGTCCAAATTCCCCTAGCAACCATGCATTGATTTGAATAAGAGACTGGAATATGAATAGGAGAGGCCTGAATAGAAAGATGAGGAATAAAAAGTAACAATAACAATACATTTGTAGCCTCACAGAGCATTTGTTTTTTTGAGATTGGGTCGGTGACCCCCATTTGAAAGCTGGAAAAAGTCAGCAGACGACAAATAATTCAAAAAGTTGCTTAAAATTAGCCATTCTTTAACATAATAATAAAAGTAAATGTAAAGGTGAACCACCCCTTTAATACCAATGTTATTAATAGGGGAAAAAACACCCCCTTATTTTATATATGGATTTCTTACAGAAAATGTAGCCAACAAAAGGCTGTTCTCTTATCCCATTGCATAAAGCCGAGATGAAAACCCCTAGAATAAAGGTTGAAAAAGCTGCCTCCCCCAGACGGTGACTGCCCTTGAAATTGCCCCATTCGCTGTCACATTATAAAGCAGAGGAACATGATTTTATTGTGATGTCAGATAAGAAGGGCCCTTGAGTGGGATACGTGGCCTGTAGTGAGACCCCTCCCTGGACAAGATCACAGTCACTGATTTTCTGCACCCCCTCCCTCCCAAAGAGCTTTGCAATGAGAATAATGAGCCTTTTGTTAGAGACTAGGGCTCAACAACTCCTCCCCGCGCTCTCTAACAAATACTCCTGCTTTTCATTAGCCTTTCTGGCAAGTCCCTGGTTGGAAAGAGCGAGGGGACACCAGTGATTTATGCTTCAGGGCCAGTGCTCAGAAAACCTGGCGGCTTTGCATAAATTCGCCATGAAATGCTCGGCTTGCTGCTGCGGCTTTAAGGCGGATGCTGAGAGAGGAAGCACCGTCCCACCTGCGCTTTAGTCTGCAGCACGTTACACTGAATATTCCTCTTTATAAACAGGGGCTCGGCCTGTCCTTGCTGAAAACTCATTCACTGGCCTCAAACAGGAAAGGGGCCCCGTCCCTTATGAATAAAATGAAGCAATAATGAGCATTTCTAGGGTCAGTGCTGCAAATCTACACCCAAAATCTTCCATATGTTCCTACTAGAAAGTGAGCTTGGTGCAAATGTATGTGCTGTTTGCTCAGCTGCCTGAATATTCAATGAAAATGCCACGTTCCAATATTCATTCATTAATACTTCCCACTACTTTAAGCTGCATCTGACTGTTTATATCGACTGCACTGCTGGTTCTGACTCCTGAGAAGATGTTGCACAGACAGACAATTAAAAGACATTGGAGGAGAAATGACCTGCTACATTGTTGCAAGAGTCAGAAGCAGAGAAAGGATATTTCATTTAAAAAAAACAACAACAAAATAAAACGTAGGTGTTATTTTTTTTTTACTTTTAACTATTTGTGCTGCCAGAGTGTTTTGTGATAGGGCGACTTTGAGAAGTAACATGCACGCTTGTGCCGTGACACCATTTCCTTTACGTTTTGGGTTTTTTTTCTTCAAAATTGTGTCATTTTAGTTCTCCAACTGTCTGAACTTTAAAGGCCAAGTTGAAAGAACCCACAGAGCTCAAGATAAAGTTGCTGGCAGGTTGTCTGAAAGCGATTGCACCAAATATAAATGAAATTTTCTGCGCTGTTTTCTTTTGGGTCAGAGGAGCGATATGACAACATTGTTACTTCTGTATTGTTGCACCGATTACTTGTGTAATGTTTAACAACCAGCCCATAGCTCATCCCATGTTTGATAATAACAACAGGCAGTTATTCAATAGAGCAGGTTGTGACATTTATGACACACTGAATACACAACTGAAATCCCTTAAAGGCATAATGTCGCTTATTTAAAACATTTTCTGCTGACGACTTTGCCCCCCCATAAATGTCTGATACAGGCTCCTCCGATCCCTGCCCCGACTTATTAAGGAGGCTTCAAATGTTGTGTTTTGGCCATGACAATAGGGGTGTGTTCTTACCCTTAAAGGGGAACATCGTGAATATGAAAATGTTATATAAGCTTGATCATACTGAAATGAGAAACCTACTAAATACGTTCAATTAAATATTCTGTATTGTTTCTGAAATAATCAAGTTTATCTTCACTATTCCTCTCTCAGCATCTGTTTCACTTCATTCTGTCTTCATGCAGCAGTTGGGTGTCAGATATCCACTGACAGTTAGATCCAATACCGTATATACTCGAGTATAAGCCGTCCCGAGTATAAGCCGAGGTACCTAATTTTACCTCCAAAAACTGGGAAAGCTTATTGACTCGGGTATAAGCCGAGGGTGAGAAATGGAGCAGCTTCTGGTAAGTTTTAATCAAAAAATTGAGGGTTTCTGCTCCCATTGGAGGTGCCGGCGTCTCATTTTTGGATGCCGGCGACCATTCTTGGATGCCGGCAAATATTCTTGGAGACTATTCTTGGACGCCGGCGACTATTCTTAGGCGCCGGCGACCGTTTTTGTGCTTGACCCAAGTATAAGCCGAGGTAGCGTTTTTCAGCATATTTTGGGGGCTGAAAAACTCGGCTTATACTCGAGTATATACAGTATATCTTATAGGGGGGCTCCTTTTGCCTAGAAGATGTATTAGAGCTCATTCTATTAAACTCACCAGACATCATGTCTCTCTACATGCAGGATTTGTGCAAAAGGCAGTTATTTTGTTTGTACTGGAATCAGTTATTTGAGTGAGCTCTAATCATCTAAACATCTTCTAGGCAAAAGGAGTCCCCCTATAAGATATATTGGATGCAACTGTCAGTGAATATCTGACACCCAACTGCTGCATGAAGAGAGAATAAAGAGAAACAGATGCTGAGAGAGGAATAGTGAATATAAACTTGATTATTTCAGAAACAATAATTGATTATATTTAGAAAGTTTAGTATGATGAAGCTTATATAAATTTTTCATTTTCGCGATAGTTCCCCTTTAAGTGCCCTTACAGGTAAGAACCAGGGATGCACCGAATCCACTATTTTGGATTCGGCTGAACCCCCGGGTGGCAAGGGGAAAACATTTTTGACTTCCTTGTTTTGTGACAAAAGGTCACGTGACTCCCCTCCCGACCCTAATTTGCATATGCAAATTAGGATTCAGATTTGGCCTTTTTCAGCAGGATTTCAGCTGAAAAAGGTTGAATCCTAAATTCAGTGCATCCCTAGTAAAAACCCATGTATACTTTGTCACCCATGTGGATCTTAAAAGGGTTGTTACCATTGAGGTAACTGTTAGTGTGATGTAGAGAGGAATATTCTGAGACAATTTGCAACTGGTTTTCATTCTTTATTATTGGTTTCAGTCACTTCACCAGAAATAGACTTTTTCCAATTACTTTCTATTTTCTATGTGTCACCGTTTTTCTAATATTGAAGTGTAAAATGCCATTCTTCACCTTCTAAAGCAGCTCTGGGAGGGGAGGTCGCTGACCCCCCCAAAACTGTTCTAAATAGATACATTTAGTTGATAGATTTGTTATCTTTGTCCCTGCTGAGCAGAATCTCTGGGTTTCATTACAGGCGGCTGTTAGACTTGATACAATAGTTACTGATACACCAGAGTTGCTGCTGAGAAACTAAATGTTGTAAAATTGTAACAGTTCAGATTCTGCACTAGTGACGTAGGTGCGAAGCGGACCGACCCAATGGTAAATCAGCGGGTATCGGGCCGGCCCACACATCACTATTCTGCACCTGAATTACTGAGCTGCCAGACTAAAGTTTAATGCCCGTCTTTGGTATTTCAAACTTCGATTCTGGAAAAACAGTAAACAAAAAAAAAAAAAAAATGTAAAGTAATTGAAAAAAGTTTTTATTTCTGGGGAACAATCTGAAAACAAGTGAACTGGAAAAAAAAAAAAAAAAAGCGTTTGGAAGGTGAACAAGCCCTTTAATCTGCCTGCAGTGTATTGCTATGAGCAAGTGTATAAAGAGAAAAGCTCTAACAACACAACTCAAGTGATAGAGTTTATTTCTACACACATTAGTAAATGTTGCAACAGTTTTACTTTGAGTGTTGCTTGGGATCCCTTATGCAGTTTAGAACTTGTTCAACTACAATTCTCCCCATCCCTATAGGTGGCTTTTAAGATCCCTGCAATAACATGTTATTATGTGATGAAACACAGTATTGTGGCCCTGGTCACCAGGAGCTGAACGGTGTCCCTTCATTATATAAATGAGATATAGAATGGGAACCTGATAGTAGTGTAAGATGTTACCCACAGTGCTACCCACTCACATACAAACACACACAATTAGCCCATGTCTTTGTATGAGTGTTTAGCCTCTGAGCTTGTGTGCAGCCCACCCAACGTCCCTCAAGTGGAATAAATTCGTAAGAGGGATGTGACATTGACACCTGATTATGTAAACGAGCCAATAAGACACAATTAAGCAAGAGAATGAATGAGAAGTAATGGAGTGTAGAAGGCAATAATGTCCAACCTGCCACACTCCAGATGTCGGACTGTAAGCTCACGTTCCTCAGCAGAACCTCAACATGCACTAAACCATATTGACATCTAAGGGAATGTGTTCAGTTCCAACTGGAGGGCTGCAAATTGGGCACAAAGAGCTAATGGCAAGGATTGTTCCCCTCGCACAGACACTCAGCAGGACACACAACCCAAATGAAGGAGCCTTTATTCATAGACATGTGCCATTAAAGCACCAGAGTTCCAGTGCAAGCCTTTAGATACAAGATGTACATAAGTATATATATATATATATTGCCCATATTTATTGCTCATTTCTTTTAGGAGTAACATTTGTGCAGATGCTTAAAGGGGACAAGCCACTAACATAGCAACTGTCAAAGCCAGTAGACGTGACAATGGCTTCCCTGTGGGGCCAGCAAACTGGCATGCCGGCTAGAAGCCTCCCCTCCAACACAAAAGACCACTCCTTCGCTAGCCATTGTTCTTAATGCCTTGGGTCACCCATTCCTTAACATGGGGCGTGAGCAACTGACAGAGCTCATCCCACGCTAATGGCCCAAATCCCTCCAAACGCTTCCGTCCCCTGCATGTACTATAGAGTCAAGCTGTTCATTCGGAGGGATTCAGGGAAGGAGGGAAATTGAGCTTTAAGTCCCTTCCTTACATAATTCACAAGGCAGCAGCAGCAGCAGCAGCAAATTCCGTATCAGATTTCCGAGTGCACATCTCATAGCAACGGCGCCTGCAAGGACAACAAATGTGCCACTTACCTTGTAACTGTTTAAACCTTCCCTCCAGCTGGTTGTAATTGTAGGGCACTTGGGAAGTGTATCCTGGGGACAATGGGCCGGGTATGCTAGAGGCTCTTTGTAATTCCATGGACAAATAAATGACTGACCCCGCTGCTGACCCTCTGCTCTGTACAATTCATACAAACTCCACAATTCATCCAGGCACTTGTGCTTGTGTGAGCCCCAAATAGAGGAGAGGAAAAGCTGAGTAAACACAGTTCACAATCCCAGGGCAGGGTTATAGCAAGTCGTGCACATCACATTCAACCAAAAATTATTTCCAGTTAGGGGGGTTCCAAGCTGAACTACACAGAGGAGCAGAGGAGGGGGCACATCACTGCTGGATGGATGTGAGTCGGCACGAGTGCAGCCTGTGTGTGAGTAAGTGTGTAAGTGTGTAAGTGTGTGAGTGTGTGAGTGTGTGAGTGCACAATGACTCCAGGAACAAGTACACACCTCCTCCTCCTCTTCCTCCTCCTCCTCGTTGTTGCTGCTGCTGCTGCTGCTGTGTAATTGAATCACTGGGCACTCGGTGTAGTTACTGCTGATGTCACTTGATTAGCATAAGACATTGTAAAGGGAGGCCGTACCAAATGCACAGGAGAGGCAGGAGGCAGAGGCAAAGAGCAGCAAATAACAAATATACCAGACATTGGGTCAGATTAGGTTCAGCTGCCAGGACTCTCAGCAAGGAGCAGCATGAAGTGCAGGAGACTCGGGTCACGTCTAGTGGCACTGCCCAAGTACCCACGCATGGTATACTCCTGAGCAACGCTGCTGCTACTACTACTGCTGCTGCTACTACTGTAATTCCAATCTTTTGTCCCGTGTAACGGAAACGTCTCCCATTACCAACAAATGGACACAAGAGCACGGCTTACTCTTCCTTCCTTCGCCCCCGGATTTTTGGTTTTGCAAATGAAGAAAAGATTGCCCCCCAGCAAACGAATGCTTTGCATTCAGGAGATGCCTTCTCTAGCAGGTATGGGATCCCTTATCCAGAAACCACCAACTTTTGGGAAGGCCATCTCTCATAGGGGCAAATTCACTAAGATGCGAAGTTGCGCCAGGCGCAACTTCGCCGCACTTCGGCAGGCGTATTTTCGCCAGCGCCCCGCAAATTCACTAAAATCCGAAGTTGCGCACAGGGATAGCGTAAGTTTTCGAAGTTGCGCTAGCGTTAATTCGCCAAGCGAAGCGAAGTTTCGCTAGCGATGGTTCACTTACATACGGTGCGAAATTCAAATTTCAATGGAGGAACACGTATCAGCACTTCAAATGCCTAGAAAACCTTCAAATCAGCAAATAAAAATGTTATTTTGCCCTACACATGTGCCCACTGTCTAGGTAAGTTGCCATGAGTCAGGAAATGTAGGGGGGAAGGAGGGGAGCCCCAAAAATATTTTCAATCTTTTTCAGCCTATCACCCATCATGTAGAAAACACGCCAGCGGTTTTTGGAACTTAGAAAAATTTTTGACTTTTTTGGAAACAATCCCTATCTACTCTATTGCGCTTGGCCAGGTCTGAGGTGGCGAAGGAAGTCTAGCGTAAAAGGTAGCGTTCAGTACACTGCGCAAGTTAGTGAATTTGTGTAGTTACGTCGCTAGCGAAAATTCGCCAGGCGTAAGGGTGCGAAGTAACACTAGCGAAACTACGCCAGCGTTCGTTAGTGAATTTGCGCAGTAATGAAAAATGCCAAACGCTAGCGAATTAACGCTAGCATTCGGCGCTTAGTGAATTTGCGCCATAGAGTCCACGTTAAGCAAATAATTCAAAATTATTTACTTTTCATTCACCTTCTCTTTGTGACATTTTTCTAATATTGAAGAGTAAAGTTTTATGTTTCCCCTTCTTCTGTGTTTGTGAAGCAGCCCTGGGGTCAGCGACCCTGTAACTAAATTGATCCATGAGTTGATCCATGTGTTTGTCCCTGCTGAGCAGAATCCCTGAGTTTCATTAAAGGGCTCGTTCACCTTCCAACACTTGTTTCAGTTCAGTTGATTTCAGACAGTTCACCAGAAATAAAGACTTTCTAAAGTAGCTCCGGGAGGACGGGGTCGCCGACCCTGTAAACTGATCTAAATTGATACATTTAGTTGATCCATTTGTATGTCTCCGTTGAGCAGAATCCCCGAGTTTACTAAGGGTCAGGGCACACAGGCAGATTCGGGGAGATTAGTGGCTCGGCGAGATTCGTTTTCCAAAGTCGCCCAAAGTTGCCTCACAAGGAAACTTCGGAAAATGCATCACGCCGAGTGCCATCCTTTAGCCGGCAGAAAGGCAGGGGAGGCAGTTTGGGGAGATTAGTCGCTGGGCGATTAATCTCCTTGAATCTGCCTGTGTGCCCTGACCTTAAAGGGATGGTTCACCTTCCAACACTTGTTTCAGTTCAGTTGTTTTCAGACAGTTCACCAGAAATAAAGACCATTTCCAATTACTTTCTATTTTCTATTTTTGACTTTTTTTGAATGTTAAAGTGTAAAGTTTCATGTTTCACCTTCTAAAGCAGCTCTGGGAGGAGGGGGTCGCCGACCCTGTCAACTGTTCTAATTTAATACATTTCGTTGATCCATGTGTTTGTCCCTGCTGAGCAGAATCCCTGATTGTCATTAAAGGCAGCTGTTAGACTTGATACAATAGTTACACTTATATTCCCCATAGATCCTACTGACAAATGGATCAACTAAATGTTGCAAAATTGTAACCGTTCAGACTCTGCACCTGAATTACTGAGCTGTCAGACTCATACCTGTATAAAAACACTCGGCCTTTTATATGGTCATGGAACTCCTCGGTAGCTTATTATATAGTGAATAAAGGATATTCAAATAAGGATATTATAAGTTACCGAGGAGTTTCATGACCATAGAACTCCGAGGTAACTTCTAATATCCTCATATTTTACAACAGGGGGTACTTTATTTATTATAATACACAAGTTTCAGTGAGTCATGTGGCAGAAATGACATCACTACTCACTGTTTATAAGGATATCATTTACAAGATATTCCTGGCTTGTGTGTATTATATCCTTCTATTTTACAAGAGAGGGTACTTTATTCACTATATATATTTCAGAAGTGAGAGCTCCGCCGCACACGGGTCTACATTATATAAAACATTGGTGCCCAAAAGATCAATCGGGATCTACCAGTAGAACTTTAGCTGGTGATCAGTGGATCTCAAGTCACTAAAAAGCTCAACTAAATGACCCTTCTGTCATATTCTTTTCATTCAGATATTTATTCTAAGGTGACATAAGATATAGTTGTTTGTTAAATCAATATTTAAGTAATATTTCCCGTGGAGCAGAATGCTAACAATGCTGTAATGGATGTAGATCATAATGGGACAACATCACTAAAAGTAGACCTGACATTAGTAAAGTGTGGGCTCTCCTGGTATAAAAACATCAGCATGAAAAGAATTGGTTTCATTTACAATATTTTGTGGATTTTCTTTATCAACCGGCCACATTGTTTATCCAAAGGTTTGTGCAAATACAACTGCAACCACAGAAATGCCTTAGATCACCCACAACACATATAATAATAACATTACAAGCTTGTGCGGAACAAGTGGGAAAGTCTGGGTGTAATGCAAAATAATACACCCGCCTTTCAGCGTCTAATCAGCTTTATTCTAAACACAAGCGCCCCA
Organism: Xenopus petersii; assembly: GCA_038501925.1. Classification (NCBI taxonomy): domain Eukaryota; kingdom Metazoa; phylum Chordata; class Amphibia; order Anura; family Pipidae; genus Xenopus; species Xenopus petersii. The sequence goes on along the minus strand of CM076680.1, from coordinate 173,871,880 downwards.
CCCTTTCCAAACAGAACAAGGTGCCTATGGTCATGGACCCCGAGATAAAGAAGTCACAGCTGCACAACACACAGCTCAGGTAAAGGTGGCCATACACTATTAGATCCGCTCTTAAGCAGATATACTCACTAACAGCAGGGCGATATCGGGTGAATACAAACAGATCAGATTGCAATGCTGCGAGTGGGTGCCCACGGTTTGGCAGGACTGCATCAACTAGCCAATGGCATCCTGTATCATAGAAAAAAAATCAATCATGCCGATTGATATCTGGCCAATTTTTGGCCTATCGATTGGGAGGACTCGTCGGGAGCCCCCACACACGGGCAGATAAGATTCTGAATCGGTCTAAAGGACCCATGTCGGCAGCTTTAATATGCCAGTGTAGGGACATCTTAAAGGGATACTGTCATGGGGGAAAAAAATTCAAAATGAATCCGTTAATAGTGCTGCTCCAGCAGAATTCTGCACTGAAATCCATTTCTCAAAAGAGCAAACAGATTTTTTTTATATTCAATTTTGAAATCTGACATGGGGCTAGACATATTGTCAATTTCCCAGCTGCCCCCAGTAATGTGACTTGTGCCTGCACTTTAGGAGAGAAATGCTTTCTGTCAGGCTGCTGTTTTTCCTTCTCAATGTAACTGAATGTGGCTCAGTGGGACCTGGATTTTACTATTGAGTGCTGTTCTTAGATCTACCAGGCAGCTGTTATCTTGTGTTAGGGAGCTGTTATCTGGTTACCTTCCCATTGTTCTTTTGTTTGGCTGCTGGGGGGGGGGTGATATCAGTCCAACTTGCAGTACAGCAGTAAAGAGTGACTGAAGCTTATCAGAGCACAAGTCACATGACTGGGGGCAGCTGGGAAACTGACAATATGTCTAGCCCCATGTTAGATTTCAAAATTGAATATTAAAAAATGTGTTTGCTCTTTTGAGAAATGGATTTCAGTGCAGAATTCTGCCGGCGCAGCACTATTAACTGATTCATTTTGAAAAAAATGTATTTTCCCATGACAGTATCCCTTTAAGGCTTTTGGTTTTAAGTACAATATGTAAGGTATGGGACCTGTTATCCAGAATGCTCGGGACCTGGGGTTTTCTGTATAATGGATCTGTCTGTAATTTGGCTCTTAAAGGTGGCCATAGACGTGCAGATTTACCTTCATATTGGACAAACGATCGGTGCCATCTCCTGACCTGCCACTAACCATTAAGATGAAATAAAGTAGTAAAAGAAGAGATCAGCCGATGTTCTGCCCCTGACAACAATCGTACGAAAGTTATGGCCGACAAAAGCTGGTGACGGTCTCCCACTGATATCATCAGATCGGCAATATATGCAGAGATATTAACCTGTCCAATCAACTGAACGACTGATCGCCATCTCGCGACTCCACACACGGCCCGAAATCAGAGATTCGTATGATGAAATCGTTGCGTCTATGGCCAGGTTAAGTCTACTACAAAATCTTGACCAACAGGACCTTGCCAATCCCAACAGTGAAACAGTGTTAGCTTCTGATCGCTTAGGTGTGAGTCACTTGAGTGTGTAGGTTATTAATACAAGGGGAGCATTGGAAGGAACCCCAACTCTGGGCAGATGTGAATCCCCATTGTATCCCATGCACCCAATACAGCAAAGTGGACACAAGTTGGATTGTGGTGCAAGAAACAAGTATAACAGACCCTAAATAGACCCTTGTGAATGCAGCAGATACAATTCCTCTCCTATTATACATCTTGCGACCGTAAATGGGCCATAGAGAGTGAAATTCTATTTGCTGGTGCTTTCTACAAACCCATGCACATGGCCCTATAAGATATTCAGCAAAATGACAAAAATACCTCCATGAGTGATGGAAAGCCAAGAAGGTTCTTGGTGTAAATCGTAGACTGTGGAAATGAAGTCTAAACATATGGAAACCGGCTGCCATATTCCCCCGCTCTTTGGCTAGAGCCCTTCCCCCTGCGTATCCACTGCTAAATGGGCTAAGGAGAATTTGGAATGATTGTGTTGCCTCACATTGCAGAGGAATATACAACGAGTGATGTGAAACTGGGGTTCCTCGACTGTGTGTGCACAGAAGATAAGGCTAAAAGTAAGTGAGGTTTATCAGAAAGGTCTATATAAATACACCAGTAACCCCTCAAAGTAATGTTGCTCTGAGTCCTCTGTCAAACAGCACATTTCTTTCCTTCTATTGTGTACTCATGGGCTTCTGTATCAGACTAACTGTTTTCAGCTTAAACCTCCAGGGCTAGGGCTTGAGCATGCTCAGTTTGCTCCTCTCTCCCTCTCTGCTGTAATCTGAGCCCAGAGCTATGAGTGAGCAGGGAGAGACGCAGGCAGGAAGTGATGTCACACCAAGCTAATATGGCAGCTGCTATCCTAAACAAACATAGGCACTGTCAAGAGCCGTTTACTCAAGTATGGAAAAGCATTCTAAAGAATAAAAATGGTGTTCTACCTTTTAACATTGTGGCTAATCTATTGGCAATAAACTGCATTGGTAGCTTTCCTATCCTTTAAGCAGATGCTACAGAGCTGATTATTACAGTCTGATGCTAATTGTACTGTCTGGTTATGTAAGTGAGCTGCCATGTAATTTAATAAGAATCTGACTTAATCACTAATCTGCCTTTTATTGGGACATTTATATTCTATATACTTTATATTGTTGGTCAAAGAGCTCAGATTATGAACAGCAGCCCAAACTTGAGGTAGAAGGCCCAAAATACTGACCTAAATAAAACACTTGAGTTTCACTTGCCAAAAGGTGCTGAAGCTTTTCTTGTATTTGGTTTATAAATATAGGGTAGAGCTGCTGTGCATAGGGGAGTAACTGGCCTTTATATGGTGGTGTAAGATATGAGAGATAAGTCTGAGGGTAATGGCACATGAGGCAAGTTTGGGAGATTTGGCATCTTTACTTTAAGTAGATTGAGGGTTTGCCAAATGTATCATCGCTGCAACTTGGCACCACCTTCTTGCAACAAACCCCCCCACTTTATTAAGACTTTGGTTTTGTTTCCAGCCCATAAAATGGTGAATAAAGGAAAGAGGTTTTATTGTGTGTAAAGTGAATATGGTTCTGCCATAGCAGGGACTGTATGGAAACGCTGGATACAACTTCACAAGGACATGAATTAATCAGTATGCAAGGAAATGCTTCTAATTAAAGGTATAGTGTACATTACAATTTATCTCTAAATGACCTTATAATCTTGACGAGAAAAGAAAATGATACCATGACACATAGAGTCTAGTGGATCCCCGTCTGTGAGGATAAAATGTAAGGAACAATAATTATTTATAAGGTTGCAATCCAATATAAGATACTACCTTAACACAGGCCCATACAAGATTCAAAGGGAAGCTTGCTCACTGGAGCTTACAATCTATATATTACTTCTAAACAGCCAGTAAAACAGATCAATAAACTTAAAAGGCTAGTTAAATACCAGGGAAAAGAAACGGAAAGCCTTAGAAATAATAACTAAAGCCTAACTAAAGAAGTAGGTAGAAATGTTCTACATGATGTTTTGTGCTTCTGTACCAGCCCAAGGCAACCACAGCCCTTTAGCAGTAAAGATCTGTGTCTCCAAAGATGCCCCAGTAGCTCCCCATCTTCTTTTCTGCTGATTCACTGATTCAGATGCTCTGTGCTGCTGTCACTTACTGAGCTTAGGGAGCCACTCACAATATACAGTACACATAGAATAGAAATGTCACAATATAAGGCTGATTAGTAATTAATACACATAATTACTACATGGCAGCACAGAAACCAGCGCAATTAGCATCAGAATTGAATAATCAGCAAACCTGTAGCATCAGCTTATATTACAGCCAGGGAAGCTCATTTTCTGCTGGATAATTAGTGACGAGCCCTAAGCTTAGCTTCTCAACAGCCAATCAGAGCCCACTGAGCATGTGAGTGTCACAGACACTTTCCAAGATGGTGACCCCCTGTGACAAGTTTGAAGTCCTGGATCATTGCTGCTATTGACAAGCTGAAACTTTAGCCTCCTGCAATAAGTTCACTATACAAAATATGCATTTTTAACCATTCATTTTTAGGGTTTAGTTCTCCTTTAAATACTAGTCCTCCCAGGTCTTTTTCTTTTTAAAGTCTTTTAGTTCAAGACGTTCCAGCTTTGGAACACTACAGTCCAGGCTAAGAGATGTGTCAACAGTATTGTACAGTGAGCAAAGGGCTTCTTGCCAGCTATTTGGTTTAGTGATGTTTTCCTGACCCGCACCCGACCCTAACCTGCCCTGTTCCCACCTCCCCCGTGCTTCCGGGGTCCTTTTATAGACCCGCCCTGCCGATGACACCACAATGATGTCACAAAAGGGGCGGGGCAAGCAGACGCGAGACTATAAAACCAGAACCCGGACGCCGGCATTTGAAGGTGGAGGGTCCCGAGGGTATCAGGTCGGCCTGCACATCACTAATTTGGTTATATCATATTCATATCATTCGTTCCTGATATGAGAAATGCACTTTGATATCGTTGAGAATTTATTCTTCATATGATGGAGCTACTCTTTTCTTCTTTCAGAATGAACGGACTAGATATGAGTAGTAGAGGCTGACCAGGTTCGCTAAAAGTCTAGAGCAGTGATCCCCAACCAGTGGCTCATGAGCAACGTTTCTCTCCGACCCCTTGGATGTTGCTCCCAATGGCCTTAAAGCAGGTAATTAATTTGGAATTCCAGGCTTGGAGACAAGTTCTTGGAGATGTTCTGCCAAACAGAGCCTCCTGTAGGCTGCAAATTCACATAGGGGCTACTAATAGTCAATCACAATCTATAACTGGCACCTCCAGGAACTTTTTGCATGCTTGTGTTGCTCTCCTACATTTTACATTTGAAAGTGGCTCATGGGTAAAAAAAAGTTTGGGGACCCCTCGTCTATAGTGTGCATGATGCTTATGTGATCCCTGACTGTACAGTGGTAGAAATATATATATACACACACACACATATATATATATATATATATATATATATATATATATATATATATATACACACACTATAGGGCCAATAGTATCTGGACACTGTGTACAATGACATTCTCAGTTGGAACACTCACTTCTGATGCCAAATTGTCACGGCACAAGCATCATTTGTGGGCAGAATAGAGGTTTTAAGGGCGATCAGAGGGAAACAAACCCAGTATCCCCATATACAATTTCAAGTGCAGGGTGGTAACCACCAAGTTTGGCTAGAACCCCTACTTCCACTGATCGCAAATGTTCAAGCAAATGATAGGAACATCAATGTAAAATGACATTCTTACCATTGCTATACTCCCTGCTTTGGGGCAGCAGCAGTTTTGGGACGGCTCTTTCCTGATTCCAATAATGGAGAGGTCAGTACAGAAGGGTTAGCTAAGATAGAGATGGAAGAACTTGACGGGCCATTATCAACCCATTATCTCACTAATGCTCTTGCGGCTGGATTGAAGAAAATCCCACCAACAATCTTCCAATATCTTCTGAAAAGCCTTCCAGGAAGAGGAGAGACTTATAGCAGCAAAGGGAGGACCAACTTCAAATGAATACACTTGGTTTGGGAATGAGATGATGGACAAGCAGGTGCCTGGATACTTTGGGCCATATAGCGTATAGCCTATAAACAAAGTCCTACTTACTATACGGTGGCTCTCCTAAACTGTTATAGTACTTTTACTAGAAGTTATCAGTGGGGTATGGACTAGTGTCGGTATTTATAGGCAATTTGCCTGTTTGATGAATCTCAGGAAAGAGATATCTATGCAATGAAATGGCTGAAGAGTATATCATCATTGTGAAATGATTTTGCACAAACAAGTAAGAGGAAATGCCATAACTTTTCAATATAAAGAACAAAATATAATTAGGGGTGCACAGAATCTACTATTTTGGATTCGGCCAAAACCCTGAATCCTTTGTGAAAGATTCGGCTGAATACCGAACCAAATCCTAATTTACATATGCCAATTATGGGTGGGAAGGGGAAAATTATTTTTTACTGCCTTGTTTTGTGACAAAAAGTCACATGATATCCCTCCCAGCCCTTAATTTGCATATGCAAATTAGGATTCGGAATCTGTTCAGCCGGGCAGAAGGATTCTGAATCTGAATCCTGCTGAAAAATGCCAAATTCTGGCTAAATCCTGAATCCTGGATTCGGTGCATCCCTAAATATAATTCAGTGTTCCCTTTCCCTTTTTTCTGGCATGCCAAGAGAAACAGTAAACTTTAGAAACTACCAAATGACATTGAGTACATATTAATAGTGGTATGTGAGACTGGATCACAAGGGTTTCATGTGCACAGATCCCTGCAGCTACATCTTCTTCTTATTAGCACTCAATACATCACTTGTTTCCAGCAGCGAATGATTTGGCCTCAACTAATTTACCATCGATGATCTCAGGAATGTAAAAACCTCCTGTCATTTTCCCACAGGCTCATGGCTACACGTCCTTGCCATAATAACATGAAAAAGATTTCTTTTTAACAGAGAGAAAGCTGAAAACTGAATTACAGACATTTCTTGTTATATTGTTGAAATCTGAAAATATAGATATAAGTCCCGCTAAGTATGTGCCCAACGACAAAGGACTATAGCACTCAAGTTTCTTGGACTCTAGTACTGGTGAAAATCCCCACTGCCCATCTTGGTGCCCATTGAATTGAATGGGGAAGGGAATCATTCATAGGCCTTGAGCTGCAATGTAATGTAGAAATCATAAATGCCAGGGAGAGAGATGATGACGTGCAGCCATGGCAGTGGGACTAAAATAAAGGGACCTTCAACAAATGGGACCTGTGATCAGAGCTTGAGGCGCCTGTTGTAGTTGGTACAGTTCTGCAATCCCAGGCTAATGTCTGCACATGATGCTTTGCCCAGGCTTCTAGAAATGAAATTGCAAGTTTCCAAGCTTATTCTTCCATATTGGTGTCTTTAAGCTCCCAATATTCTTTTCCAACAACATGGGAGAGATCGGGTGCTGGCAGGGATGATTACTACTTTATAAGGCATGCTGGGAGTCAGGTTACACATGAGCTGATATCAGGTTCAAACACCTGTATAGCATTTCAACTGCAAAGAGGACCCGGCTGTAGAATAAAGTAATGCTATAGCCATGGTCAGATCTATGTACTGTATGTCAATAGAATGGAAAGCAATGGCCTGTGTCCCACTAAGAACACATTATATAATACAGGCCGGACTGGCAAATTTGCAGATGTTTCCCTGATCTGGGCAACAAAGTGGTTGCTCTTGTTGTCCAAGGTCGGAATCACATAGGCAGCCCCTGCAGCTGTCAGCCACAGCCTGAATCTTAATTTCGATGGAGTCTTCGGTTATCAGTAGTTTCCATGAACTTGAATTATTATGGAATTGTCCATTTTGGGTCCACTTTGCCAAAAGGCTGCCAATCCAGGTCAGAAGTTGCCGTCTTCATGCCTGTGATGTGACTTTCTGAGTCTTTGTAGGGTCTCAAGTTCACTTTGCTACTCCTCCACCTCTCTGTGTCCATTAACAAAAGCAACCTCTAGCCTTTAAATAACCTATGGGCCAGGGCCAAAAATTGGGTTCCATGTTGTTTAGGCTTTGTCTCCATAATCCCTTTTATTATATGAAATGTATCACAACAACATAAGCAAGTCATAAAACTAAGCCCAGAACGTTATCAAGTTGGGGAGTGAGTCCTCGTAGGTGATCCGCACGCTGGTGAGGTAACATAATCCGCTCTGACTGCGGTGAAATAATCATCCAAAATGAGGCAGTAGTGTGGCTCAACTGGATCCAAGTAAAGTGCGGGTGCGAACCATTCGATTAAAACATATGTGGTTTTATTGAAAAATCCTTAAAAGTAGCGGGCAGGGGAAACAGCTTGACGCGTTTCGTGCCTTTGTCACGGCCATTAATCCATAAGTTGCCAAAAAAAACTACATCAACATACATAGCATAGCTTCCAGTATCTAGAGTGTACCAGGGCTTTATTTCCAGTTTTTGGATCAATTGACCAAAAGATCAGATCAGACAGTGGCCCATACTTCGCCCACCTTTGCTTACAGATTTGTCAAAAATTCTATACAATATTAGAAAATTCTTTTCCTTACATGATCTGAGATCGGAGCCAGAACAATGAATTCCACATTGATATACGTGGAGCAGAGACAAACACAAGGCTGTGCCCCAGCTCCAGATGCAATAACCCTGAGGATGCTAAACTGATTAAATGTACAGTGAGACAGACATCTGCTCATGTAGTTATACTGGTTTTATATTCCCCTCCTGTATCAAATGAAACCTTCACATGTCCTTTTCTCCTGACCTCGTTGGCTCTTGCACTCGTTCATTATTCAAGAGCATCCCTCCGGCCCAGTATCTCGTGCTAAGATTACTTTCTATAAATCTATGCTTTCCTTACTGTAAGAAACCAGCAGAGCCAAAAAATTATCTTCCACAGTCACTACAAGACATTGCCAGCCACTGAGGTGTTAATACGTGAAGATGATGACATACGAGGGGATCCTGGGGGGCACTCGCTTACTTACACTTGGCACTAGACAAGGGCTTGAGGTTAATGGGCGTCTCTATATTAAGCAGTAACTTTCAACATTTCAGACCTCTTGTGATCACACAAAGTAGCTAGAGGCATTATGTCTTCTAATTAAACAGATATTATACTGAACAACTAAGGATTTTGAACTGAATACACGTTGTGTATAGTTATTCCCAAGTCCCAGATCAAGTGACTAAACCAAAGCAGCATTCTACTGTATTATTATGCCAATCTGCCCACTAGTGCGCTGAATTTTAAGGACAAGGACTCACTTCTTCTTGAAAGAGCAAAACATTATATAAGGTCCCATTCCTATTATTATAATACATCCAGAATAATTTCTTAGGCCTTTATCCAGATTGCTTTTAAAATTGTCAGTGTTCTTCCTCTATAATTAGACCGTGGCTTAAAATAACCCACCAGAAATCCATGTTGACGGCAAAATAATTGTATTAAACTCAATTTAGCTTCTAAGATCTATTGAGCAGGTCCCTCTCTACCTCTAATGGTTGTTTGTCCTATTTTTGTCTCAACGTTCCATTAATACCCCCGTCTACTGGAAAATGTTGCCTCTTTATAAATTCTTAATAATAATAAGTGTTTTGGCAGATCTGTTGCTCCAAACTACAGAAAAAATCCTTATCCAAAATCAAAAGTCACGGTTGTTCCAGATGTATCGCAGAAGTATGTTTTACAAAGGAAAGGGGTCTCACCTTCTGCTAAAACATTTGGTCGGACATGCAAAAAAATAAAAAACAATAGAATTTCATAAAAAATTTCAGACCATGGTTATGTCCATTTTTAAATGTGAAAAAACATATGGTATGTTGTTGCTTTGCAGGTGAAACCTGGGAAGACTCAGGGGCAGATTTATTAAGGTTCAAATGGTAAATATGAATTTAAATTTTCGAGTTGAATTTTTGGTCAAAACTAACAAATTTGAGTTGAGAAAAGCCCAAACTCGACATCGAGATTGATCCTAGCTCGACCCTGGAAGTAACTCACATTCAATAAGTCGCACCTAAAACCTGCCAAGTTCACGTACAAGTCAATGGCAGAGATCCGTTGAGCCATTTGAAGATGTTAAAGGAGAAGGAAAGGCTAAAAGTAAGTAAGCTTTATCAGAAAGTTCTATATAAATACACCAGTAACCCCTCAAAGTAATGCTGCTCTGAGTCTGCCTCTGTCAAACAGCACATTTCTTTCCTTCTATTGTGTACTCATGGGCTTCTGTATCAGACTAACTGTTTTCAGCTTAAACCTCCAGGGCTAGGGCTTGAGCATGCTCAGTTTGTTCCTCTCTCCCTTCCTGCTGTAATCTGAGCCCAGAGCTATGAGTGAGCAGGGAGAGACTCAGGCAGGAAGTGAAGTCACACCAAGCTAATATGGCAGCTGCTATCCTAAACAAACAGAGACAGTGGGGCTCATTTAGCAACACTGGGCAAATTTGCCCATGGGCTGTTGTTACCTATAGCAACCAATCAGTGATTAGCTTTTTAAAGCCAGCTGCAAGTAGAACAATGAATGGAGCAATCTGATTGGTTGCCATGAATTACTGCCCATGGGCAAATTTGCCAATTGTTGATAAATGACCCCCAGTGTCTAGAGCGGTTTACTCAGGTATGGTAAAGCATTCTGCAGAATAAATATAGTGTTCTAGTTTGCACTATTGTGGCTAATATGTTGGCAGCTTGGAGCTTTCCTTCTCCTTTAATAGCCCTCCAGACATTCAAGTTTTTTTCAGGGGGGAAAACTTGAATCGAGATCTGTTCAAATTTGATTTGAGTTTTCGGGTTGTTCCAAATTTTAGACATTTGAGTTTTTTCTTAAATAAGATACCATTCGAGTTTCGAGGTCATTCGACGTAAAAAAAAAAAACCTCTATCACTCAACCTTTGATAAATATGCTCCCCAATAGAAAACAGAAATACAATTTTATATGTTTTTTTTAAATTGTAATACACGCGTTCTATGGAATGATAAATACACTAAAATAAAAGAAATGGATCTACATTAATGTCTTCCGAATCCAAATCAACTGCTCTTGACATGGGTTCTCCTGAAATCAAAATGTTATCAATAATTTCCCTTTGACATTTGGGTGACATTTGCCAATTATTATAATGAGTTTCTGTTAAGGATTTTTCCTTTTTTGATGGTGAAAATCTTAACAAAATTAGATGGCTAAAAATAATCCAAGAGAATTCCAGACGCATCCTTGCAAAAATCATCACAGGAGACAATCGAGGGGAGGGGGGTGAGACAAAAGCAATGGGGGCGCAGAATGTGGCTCGGGAGTGGTCACAAAGGCATCCTGTTTATCTCGGGGGAATGTTGGCGACTCTGGGAATGACGAATGGAGGAAACGGTTCAATAATGAGGAAGCAGCAGAAATAGACATAAGAGCACTTCAGAAGCAACCCACTCGGGGGGATCGTTAGATCTCTAAATCCAGCCTAAATAGGACTATTCTGCACAAAACAATTCCATTATCTACGAATTCTCTCAAATGTATAAACCTTAAAAGGGTTGTTCACCTTTCAAAAACTGTTTTCCGTTCAGTTGGTTTCAGATTGTTCAGAAATAAAGACTTTTTTCAATGGTTTCCATTTTTTCATCGTTTTTTTTCAAAAGTGTAATGTTGGGGCATGTGGTGTGTGGGAAACACGAAGCTTTACACTTCAAAAAGGCTCACAAATAAAACGTGATTGAAAAAAGTCTTTATTTCTGGTTAGGGTTGCAGCGAATCCAGAATTCGGTTTAGGATCAGTTCGGCTTTTATTCAGCAGGATTCGAATTCTTGTGCCTGGCCAAACCAAATCTGACTCCAAATTTGCATATGCAAATTAGGGGCAGGCAGGGAAATCATGTGAGTTTTCGTCAAAAAACAAGTAAAAAAAATTCCCCCGCTTTTTCCTTTCACGCCCCTAATATGCATATGCAAATTAGTACTAGGATTTGGTTTGGTATACGGCAGAATCTTTCCCTTTCATGGGGAATTTTTTGTTCTGGCTCCGATCTCTGTCTCTGCTCCACGTATATGAATGTGGAATTCATTGTTCCATCACGGATCTCAGATCCTGCAAGGAAAAAAACTTTCTAATATTGTACAGAATTTTTGACGAATCTATATAAGCAAAGTTGGGCCCCTATCTGATTCGGCCAAATCACAAAAGTGGATTTGGTTCATCCCTATTTCTGGTAAATTGAAAAAAAGCGGTGGAAGGTAAACAATCCCTTTAAATAAAAGGATACATATATAAAACATAAATTTACTGAATTTACTCAGGATATTGAATGGTTTCTGTTTTATGTGGCTCTATATACGGGCGCAATATAAATCAAACACAGGGACGAAATTTTGGGTCCAAATTCCATATGTTAATAATCACTGGTTTTGGATAAGACTTCATGGAAACTGGGAGCTTTTTAGCTTGGTGTAGTTGAATTATCATTACAATAACCCCACCCAGATATTGGTATGACAGTTTTACAAACTCATGATCTGACAGTGAGGGTCCCTTGTTAATAAATATACATCATGTCCGTATTGATGGAGTCAGTTTTGATTTCGTGCAAGTAATTGGTTCAATATTGGCATGAAAACAACTGCCACAATCCGTCAGATATATCTAGGAGACTGCAGTATACAAGTGGACTATACCTGTAAAATAAATTTTATAGTACAGTAAATTCCAAACAATAGTTGGACTGCAACTCCCATCACATTACTAAACAAGAATTGAAGAACGTTCAGTAAAAGCAGAGGAAAAAAAATTACTAAGGGGCAGATTTACTAAATTCGAGTGAAGGGTTCGAATTAAAAAAACTTCGAATTTCGAAGTTTCTTTTGGGCTACTTCGACCATCGAATGGGCTACTTCGACCTTCGACTACGACTATCGAACGATTCGAACTAAAAATCGTTCGACTATTCGACCATTTGATAGTCGAAGTACTGTCTCTTTAAAAAAAACTTCAACCCCCTAGTTCGGCAGCTAAAAGCTACCGAACTCAATGTTAGCCTATGGGGAAGGTCCACATAGGCTTGCCCAAGTTTTTTTGATCGAAGGATATTCATTCGATCGTTGGATTAAAATCCTTCGAATCGTTCGATTCGAAGGATTTAATCGTTCTATCAAATGAATAATCCTTCGATCGATCGCATTTTCTGCGCTAAATCCTTCGACTTCGATATTCGAAGTCGAAGGATTTTAATTCCTAGTCGAATATCGAGGGTTAATTAACCCTCGATATTCGACCCATAGTGAATCGGCCCCTAAATATGTCATTCTGGCTTCCAATTCAGATGGGTTTATTACTTTACAGGGATAGTTCTTGATCTTCCCTGGTGGAGTTTATAATCTAAGTTCACGATTATATTCACACACCCAAGGTCACGTTCCTCATTAGCCGTTTGTATGTTTTAGGGATGTGAGCGGAGTAGCTGGACTAGGGATGCAACGAATCCAGGATTCGGTTCGGGATTCGGCCTTTTTCAGCAGGATTCGGCCGAATCCGAAGCCTAATTTGCATATGCAAATTAGGGGCGGGAGGGAAATCACGTGACTTTTTGTCAGAAAACGAGGAAGTAAAAAATGTTTTCCCCTTCCCACCCCTAATTTGCATATGCAAATTAGGGTTCGGATTCGGTTCGGTATTCGGCCAAATCTTTCACAAAGGATTCGGGGGTTCGGCCGAATCCAAAATAGTGGATTTGGTGCATCCCTAAGCTGGACATGAGTAGGAATACAAACATCTTTGCAGATTATGTCCAGGTCAGAATCAAACTCAGGACCCTATTGCTGCAACAAGGAAATAGTTCCATCCACATTGGAATAATGAAGTTCTCCATACTTATTAGGGGACTCATTATATAAAGCTAATTACAACAGGGATAATAGGGTTACATAGTTACATAGTTACATAGTTAAATTGGGTTGAAAAAAGACAAAGTCCATCAAGTTCAACCCCTCCAAATGAAAACCCAGCATCCATACATACACCCCTCTACTTTTAATTAAATTCTATATACCCATACTAACTATAGCGCTTAGTATCACAATAGCCTTTGATATTATGTCTGTCCAAAAAATCATCCAAGCCATTCTTATAGTCATTAACTGAATCAGCATCACAACATCACCCGGCAGTGCATTCCACAACCTCACTGTCCTGACTGTGAAGAACCCCCTACGTTGCTTCAAATGAAAGTTCTTTTCTTCTAGTCTGAAGGGGTGGCTTCTGGTACGGTGATCCACTTTATGGGTAAAAAGGTCCTCTGCTATTTGTCTATAATGTCCTCTAATGTACTTGTAAAGTCTAATCATGTCCCCTCGCAAGCGCCTTTTTTCCAGAGAAAACAACCCCAACCTTGTCAGTCTCCCCTCATAATTTAAGTCTTCCCTCCCTCTAACCAGTTTAGTTGCACTTAGTCTCTGCACTTTCTCCAGCTCATTTATATCCCTCTTAAGGACTGGAGTCCAAAACTGCCCCCATACTCCAGATGAGGCCTCACCAGGGACCTATAAAGAGACATAATTATGTTTCATCCCTTGAGTTAATGCCCTTTTTTATGCAAGACAGAACTTTATTTGCTTTAGTAGCCACAGAATGACACTGCCCAGAATTAGACAACGTGTTATCTACAAAGACCCCAAGATCCTTCTCATTTAAGGAAACTCCCAATACACTGCCATTTAGTGTATAACTTGCATTTGTGTATAACAGGGGAGTGATGGGATACAACAAACAGTTCTTTATTAAATACATCACAAGCCTTGGCTTACTGGGTGTAATAAAAACGGTTGTAAAACACCAATATAACCAGTTCATAAACCAGCATGAAACTTCCTTTTATCATTTACACGGGGTTTAGAAAATGTTATCACATTATTGGGCCTCTCAGTCTGCTCCACCCTACTGAGCCCCTATTTCCATGTTCCCCAGAAAACAAACATGATTCCTTGTGATCCTCTCAATAGAGAGGCCGGGAGCTACTGGACAAGTGCACAGGGACACAGTGTTAAAGGTTGAAGGGAAAACAAAGGGCAGATAAAAAGGACAACAATCTACTGAGTGAGTAAAATGGAGCAAATAAAACGTTTCCCTGGAAGAAGATGAAAGAAGAAACCGCCAATCTGCTCTAAAGCTGGCCATAAATGTAAGGGTAAGGTCACACCTGGAGATTGGGGGAGATTTAGTCTCCTGGCGACTAATCGCCTCTTCTTTGGGGCGACTAGTCACCCGGAACGGCTTCCGCCTGCTATAATGAAAAAACACCTGCGGCATGGCCCTCGCGGCGCTTCATTTTCCGAAGTCGCCCAAAGGTTTCATTGTGAGGAAAACGGAGCACCGCGAGTGCCATTTTTTTCATTCTAGCAGGTGGAAGACAGGGGGAAGCAGTTTGGTGAGATTAGTCGCCACAAAGTAGAGGTGATTAGTCACCGGTTGACTAAATCTCCCCCAATCTCCAGGTGTGACCTTACCCTAAAGAGTCAGAATAAGATTTTTTTGTACCATGGTGATCGGTTGTTTAGTCGATGGGACAGTTTCTGACCAATAACGATAATTTCTGTGCATACATTGCTCTGATGATATCAATGGGTGACTGTCACTACTATTGGTCAGACAGAACTTTCCTACGATTGCGGTCTGTCAATTCATGGACAGAAAATAGTCTGATTTGTTCTTTTTCCTATTTTATTTCATCTGAATGTTCAGTTGTAGATCATTACATCTTTTGTCGTACAAATAATAAAGTCTGCACGTCTATAGATCTATTCTCCCCATGTCCCAATGTGAGCATTGACAGGAATTGCATCTGTCTCAAACCAGGAGGATTTCAGTGCAAAAATTGGAGACTTGTACTTTCAGGCTGAAACCCACCCGGTAGCAATAGGTCAATGCTGTAACATATTATCGTGCTGAAATGATTAGATTATTGAGTCTGAGCACTAAGAGACTGATGCCGTGCCTATGCATACACTAGGATTTTGGGGTGAATGGGAGTGGGTTTGGGTTTCTACATGCCATCGGAGAAGATGTGTAACAGGGCCTTAAGGGATTAAAGGACACGATAAGATCCACTCGTTTTGGCAAGGTCACCACACGAGCGAATCTTAACCCAATATGCCCACCAAACAAAGGGTGATATTGGGTTAATCTGATCGTCCGGCCCTAAAGCCAAACGATCTGATTACGACAAAGGAGATGACCGCCAATGGGAAGAAGACTGCATCGACTAGCAAATTCAGTCCTTGATTGGCAAGAAAAATCAAACCTGCCGATCGCTATCTGGCTGATTTTTGGCCTGATATCGATTGAAGAGACCCATCGGAACGCCCCATACATGGGCATATAAACTGCCGAATAGGTCTAAAGGACTAATATCGGCAGCTTTAATCTGCCCATGTATAGCCAACTTTAATGGCTGCGACCATATGAGCATTTTATAGTGCCTGACTATACATCACAACTACTATATGGGGTGTCGGCTGGACTCAAACCCAATACCCCATTGTCTGCAAAGTAGCAGTGATAAGCAATGTACCACAGCGCTGGCATACACGTCTTCACACCAGAACAAGTACGAGCAGAACCCAGCTCATTGGAATGTTCCCTTATAATGGCCTCTTTGGGCCACTTTGGCTACATCAGGCCTTGGCTGACTGGCTCACATCTGAGCATTAGCATTGAGCCTCCGATAGATGTGAGCAGGGTAAAACTGCTGGAGATCACATCATCTTTTTAGGAGACATGCTGCAATGATCCGGAATTCTGCAAATTAAACTAAGAGGAAAACAAATTATGCACAGTTCCTCTCCCCATCCCAGTATGAAAGTGTCTTTATGCCTCTTTAAGCAACATTACAGTTAAAAAAAACCCTCTGTATAGGAATTTTGTTATCAGTTATATACTGCACATGGTTTCAATCTACAGGCAACCTTGCCAAATGTAAAAAAAACAATCGTGTTCTGAAGCTGAAGGCATGGAATTTGGAGGTGGTGTGGGAGTTGCGTCCCTCGGTACAGAGTGATTGTGCGAGTGATTGTGCGAGTGATTGTGCAGCGAGTGATTGTGCAGCGAGTGATTGTGCAGCGAGTGATTGTGCAGCGAGTGATTGTGCAGCGAGTGATTGTGCAGCGAGTGATTGTGCAGCGAGTGATTGTGCAGCAAGGTCAGAAATGTGGGAGCAGAACCAAGGGACCTGGGAAATCATTTACAGACTCTCCCATCACTTGACATGTTGTGGTGATACAAAAGGACCATGATATGATCTAAAAACATGACTCCTCAATTTATTATGTTAATTTAGTCTGTGACATGTTGCGTTTCCTAATTGTACAGCTCCATTGACTTTGGGTACACACACACAGGGCTGAATAATTACACTAGTCCATTAGCCTTCACCTTGAAAAAGGAATACATGGGGTTTCTCTCTCTTGTTAGGACCCTAAAGGGTCATAGCCATAGACTCACCGATAATATGGTACAAAACTCATTTTCATACGATATTCAGTGTGTATATGGCGGGACATGAGCCGACTGATATCGGCAGAAGACTTGGATATTGGTCGGCCCATCAATCGGGCTGGACGGAAAATTTTGATCTGGCGCCTTTGAAGGGACCTGTCATCGGCCATTGTTAAGGTGGCCATAGACGTAGCAATTATGATCTTGCTTGGAAAAGATGTTTCCAAGAAAGATTGTTTGTTTCAATACACAGGTGTAGAGCTGAATAGTCAGATATACATATAGAAATAATAGAATTCTACCTGTATCTGATGATTCAGCACTAATAATGGCCGATGACAGGTCCCTTCAAAGGCGCCAGATCAAAATTTTCCGTCCAGCCCGATTGATGGGCCGACCAATATCCAAGTCTTCTGCCGATATCAGTCGACTCATCTCCCGCCATATACACACTGAATATCGTATGAAAATTAATTTCGTACGATATTATCTGTGCGTCTATGGTCACCTTTAGTGCTGAATCGTCAGATACAGGGAGAATTCTATTGTTTATACCTGTATATATGACAATTCATCTCTACACTTGTGTATTGAAACGACTGATCTTTCCCGTGACCAATGGAAACTGTTACATCTATGGCCACCTTAACCCTTTAATATTCTCTCCTGGTGATCTGTTGCGCAGCAACAATGGACTAAAATAGGGTTTTCGGCAGACAATTACCCTGGGCAAACAAAGCCAACAAGGGGCTTTTTGCCCAATTTAGCCTCTAATGCATTGGGACAAATCTGGCCGATCATTTGGCATAAGGGCAATTATACTAAAACTTCATGGAGAGTCGTGGGAGAGAAATGGATCAGGGCAGGGGTGTTGCTTGGCCTAAAAACAAGTGGCACTAGGATCTAGCTCATTTACCCACAGCTTATTAAAGGGACACTTCACCGTTACATTAACTTGCGGTATGTTATAGAATGTCTTGTTCTTAGCAACCCAAATAGCAGAATGAAGGGTGCTAAATAGCAGAATGAAGGGTGCTAAATAGCAGAATGAAGGGTGCTAAATAGCAGAATGAAGGGTGCTAAATAGCAGAATGAAGGGTGCTAAATAGCAGAATGAAGGGTGCTAAATAGCAGAATGAAGGGTGCTAAATAGCAGAATGAAGGGTGCTAAATAACAGACTGAAGGGTGCTAAATAACAGACTGAAGGGTGCTAAATAGCAGACTGAAGGGTGCTAAATAGCAGCGTGTAGGGTGCTAAATAGCAGCGTGTAGGGTGCTAAATAGCAGCATGTAGGGTGCTAAATAACAGACTGAAGGGTGCTAAATAGTAGCGTGAAGGGTGCTTAATAGCAGCATGTAGGGTGCTAAATAGCAGAATGTAGGGTGCTAAATAGCAGAACGTAGGGTGCTAAATAGCATAATGAAGGGTGCTAAATAGCAGAATGAAGGGTGCTAAATAGCAGATTGAAGGGTGCTAAATAGCAGCATGTAGGGTGCTAAATAGCAGAACGTAGGGTGCTTAATAGCAGAACGTAGGGTGCTAAATAGCAGAACGTAGGGTGCTAAATAGCAGAACGTAGGGTGCTAAATAGCAGAACGTAGGGTGCTAAGTAGCACAACGTAGGGTGCTAATTAGCAGAAAGTAAGGTGCTAAATAGCAGAACGTAGGGTGCTAAATAGCACAATGTAGGGTGCTAAATAGCACAATGTAGGGTGCTAAATAGCACAATGTAGGGTGCTAAATAGCAGAACGTAGGGTGCTAAATAGCAGAATGTAGGGTGCTAAATAGCACAATGTAGGGTGCTAAATAGCACAATGTAGGGTGCTAAATAGCAGAACGTAGGGTGCTAAATAGCACAATGTAGGGTGCTAAATAGCACAATGTAGGGTGCTAAATAGCAGAACGTAGGGTGCTAAATAGCAGAACGTAGGGTGCTAAATAGCAGAATGAAAGGTGCTAAATAGCAGAATGTAGGTGCTAAATAGCAGAATGTAGGGTGCTAAATAGCAGAATGTAGGGTGCTAAATAGCAGAATGTAGGGTGCTAAATAGCAGAATGTAGGGTGCTAAATAGCAGAATGAAAGGTGCTAAATAGCAGAATGTAGGGTGCTAAATAGCAGAATGTAGGGTGCTAAATAGCAGAATGTAGGGTGCTAAACAGCAGAATGTTGTGTGCTAAATAGCAGAATGTAGGGTGCTAAACAGCAGAATGTAGGGTGCTAAACAGCAGAATGTAGGGTGCTAAACAGCAGAATGTAGGGTGCTAAACAGCAGACATACAGATGGCAGCAATGAGCTTGACAATAAAGTACATTAAACATGAACTGGAACTATATGTACTTTGTGTTTATATTTTGCAGGTTGCATGTGTTGTGTGTGCTGAAGTTAAACCCACAGCGTAACACTTATTATTATATGATCTGTAGATAAACACTGGAGACTTTATAGTAGATTTGAAGCCTGAGCCTAGAACTGATTACAACAAACCTGCCACACAAATGCTAAACTGGGTGAAAAGTAAAGCACTCAGTGATTCATAATCTGAAATATGGTATTCCTTAATCTATTTACTGTAACTGCTGCCTGCAACACTGCAACCTACTACCAGCTGCTACTCACAGTCACATTGCAGCACAGTGTAGTACATACGTAGCACCCGTGTAACAGTCTGTACAGTGGGGCTGTAGCCTTTACACAGCCGAGCACTAGAGAATGATACTGGAATGTGTTATAAACTAATCTCATAAAGTACCCGTGTAACCCACTGTAGCTTCTCCCACTAGAATCACAAGCAAACTCTTCCAGCAGCCTTGATGCCAATATTGAACAGCTATAACTTAATAATAATTCCATCCTGTACCCCAGAACTGCTGAACCGCTAGGGTGGTATAGTTCACTTTACTTTGAGGGGTTGTTCACCTTTAAATTAACTTAGTATGATGTAGAGAGGGATATTTCTAAGACAATTTGAAATTGGTTTTCATTTGTTTATTTTGTGGTTTTTGAGTTATTTAGCTTTTTATTCAGCAGCTCTCCAGTTTGCAATTTCAGCCATCTGGTTGCCAGGGCCCAAATTCCCCTAGCAACCATGAATTGATTTGAATAAGAGACTAGAATATGAATAGGAGAGGCCTGAAAAGAAAGATGAGGAATAAAAAGTAACAATAACAATAAATGTGTAGCCTTACAGAGCATTTGTTTTTAGAATGGATCAGTGATCCCCGTTTGAAAGCTGGAAAGACTGGGCAAAAACAAGCAAATAAAACTATAAAAAAAAAAAGAAAAAACTAAGGGCAATTGAATTGGTTAGGGATTTGGCCTTTTTCAGCGGGATTTGGCCCAATCCTTGTGCCTGGTCAAACCGAATCCGAACAGGGCAGGTAGGGAAATCACGTGACTCTTCGTCTCAAAAGAAGTAAAACATTTTTTTCACTTTTTACTTTCCCGCCCCTAATTTGGATATGCAAATTAGGATTCGGATTCAGTTCGGTATTCAGCCAAATATTTCACGAAGGA
This sequence comes from Xenopus petersii, assembly GCA_038501925.1. Taxonomy (NCBI): domain Eukaryota; kingdom Metazoa; phylum Chordata; class Amphibia; order Anura; family Pipidae; genus Xenopus; species Xenopus petersii. The sequence continues at coordinate 173,851,315 of CM076680.1, read as the reverse complement.
TTCAGATAGTGGATTCCGTGCATCCCTACTGAGAATAAGCCACTCTACAACATACTAGAAGTTAACTCAAAGGTGACCCAACCCTTTTATAATTTCTTGCCAGATTCATTTTAGGCTTTGATTCTCATTTAAAGGGGGTTGTAAAGTCAATTCACTAAGTTTAGGGACTGCCTGTGAGTTCATTACTATGGACTCTATAATGTCCCCCTTTTTTAAGACTCATTAAAGGGATTCTGTCATGATTTTTATGTTGTAATTTTTATTTCTAAATTACACAGTTTAAACTGTACACTGTACAATATAAAATGTCATTCCTGAAGCAGCAAGTGTATTTAGTTGTAATATTGGTGTGTAGGTGCATCTCAGCTCATTTTGCCTGGTCATGTGATTTCAGAAAGAGCCAGCACTTTAGGATGGAACTGCTTTCTGGCAGTCTGTTGTTTCTCCTACTCAATGTAACTGAATGTGTCTCAGTGGGACCTGGATTTTACTATTGAGTGTTGTTCTTAGATCTACCAGGCAGCTGTTATCTTGTGTTAGGGAGCTGCTATCTGGTTACCTTCCCATTGTTCTGTTGTTTGGCTGCTGGGGGGGGGGGGGGGAGGGGGGTGATATCAGTCCAACTTGCAGTACAGCAGTAAAGAGTGACGTGAAGTTTATCAGAGCACAAGTCACATGACTGGGGTCATCTCGGAAACTGACAATATGTCTAGCCCCATGTAAGATTTCAAAATTAATTATAAAAAAATAATTTTGCTCTTTTGAGAAATGGATTTCAGTGCAGAATTCTGCTGGAGCAGCACTATTAACTGATTTTTTTTTTGAAAAAAAAACAAAAAAAAACATGTTTTCCTATGACAGTATCCCTTTAAAATGGCTAGAGGAGTCTCAAATGTAGAAAAGTGACCAAGTAAATCATTTTATTGAGCACATGATGAGAAGTAGAAGCAAGAGGAGACAACGTACCTGCTAAGGCCTTGATGCGGGATCTCTCAAACAGACGGGCAGAGCTGTTCTCATTGTCCCACTCATCGTCCCAGCGATTGTTGACTGTATCGCTGTATTGCTGTTGTATATCAAGGTTGTCGTAGTCTGCTGTGACAGCCGTCATTGTGACCTTCCCTAAGCTCTCATCAGCTTCAGCTCACTGGGATCTGCAGGAGACACAACGCGGCACTTTGGTTAGTTCAGTATTTTTAGAAGAAGCACAACTATAAAGCGGATGGTGTAAAGTCAGCTGTGAGAATGCAGCACTAGCTTTTATATAGAAAGTCTTCCACTGCATTCTCTATGGGAAAAGGTAACAAGAGACTGAATTCAATAGTCTCTGGACACAATGAAGACTACAGAACATCAAAGGTGATGGTGTAGAACCAGCTCTAGATGTTGTCTTCTTAAATTAGAACCAGTTCTAAATGTTGTCTCCTTAAAATAAGAACCAGCTCTAGATGTTGTCTTCTTAAAATGAGCTGAGAATGCAGCTAATGCTTGTCTTTGGACCATGGAAATGATATTTTTAGGAGATAGCACCTAGAGCTCATGTGACCGTCTGCTTTGCTGTGCTCCTCAAGGCTACCAGAGACTATTGCAATCAATGACTCCACTTGTTGATCAATAATTACACACTGCCAATTAGTATCAATTAGCAGAGAGGCACAATATCATGTTACTCCACTGCACGTCTGTCAGCAATTAAGCCATCGTTCAGTTGGCCAATCTGTGAGACAATGGCAGCCATAAAATGTAATATATAGAAGAGTAAGATACCCCTGTTCATAGCATCTAATGAAATGCTCCAATGGGATTGATGCAACTAAACAGACAAACAGGCAACATAATGAGAGGACAGTGGGGTAACTAGAGTGTCCCGGGCCCTTTTGCAAAAGAAAATCTTCAGAGACCCCCATCCTCCTGCCCACTTCCCACCCTGACCCACCCACTCTCCACCTGGATCCCAAATCCACCCGGTGCCGACTTGTGCTTCCTTCCCCGTCGCAGGTAAGAGAGCGGCTGGGGAAGGGAGGGCTCTTGTTGGCTATAGAGGAAGCAGACCCTGCAGTCAAGAACCCCCTGCAACTGCGGGGTCTGCTTCCTATAATTACACCACTGATGGAGGCACTATATACAAAGAACCCTGTGCTGTTTGCTTACCCCTTCTTGCAAGAAGTCCTATTTTGTACAAAAGAGGGGTCAAGGGGACAAAATAGGACTTCTTGCAAGAAGGCTTTTGGAGGAGAAAAAAACACATGAAATCCACATTTTTAAGTCGAACAAAGCACACAGTGCACCCATTTCAGCTAAGCATTTCGTCTCCATACACTAAACAAAAAGTCCATATGGATACATGGGATTAAAGAGATTGCTTGATCCAAAAAACAGTTTGCATCTAACTGTATGGCTTTCGGCTTCCTTCTTTCTTATGCACAGAGATGAGGTCTATAAAATAATATAATGCCATAGATTAATACTGTGATGTAATCGGTCTCCTTGTTTAATAACTGTGACTTGTATCAACAAGAGGTCCTCTGTAGTCACAGCCTCATTGCACCCCCTCTTGGTTTAAAAAAATAATGGTGAGAACAAATTTCCCTTGTTTGTATCAACAAGCCCATGTTGGTGGCTTTTATATCAGAATATGATGGTACCAAAGAGGAGAAAAGGTTTAAATCCAACACTGTTGGATGGTTATGGCAGCTATTCATGGGTGATAATACAGCTCCCTCCAGATCAAGTCACCAGCTTGTTGGCCTGTGTTTGGGATCTATGAACAGGCCAGTCCAACGGATATCTGGCCAAAGATCAGGCAGATATCAGCAGGTTTGCAGATCCCTTTGGACCAGGAGAACATTGGCATGTTGATGTGGTCCTCAAAAAATTGTGTACTCTCAGCAACTTATCCTCATCCAGTGCAATTTGGGTGATATGGGAGGTCAAATTAGGCACAGACCTAACCTAATCACTAAACTTAAGGTGGCTGTATACTGTAAGATTCGCTCATTTGACAAGATCACCAAACGAGTGAATCTTTTCTCCAACAGGCCCATCTTGGGTGGGTGATATTGTGGTCCTAGGGCCAAACAATCGCATTACAAGGAAGGGGATCGGAAAAGTCGTTGCGAGGACCACATCAATGAGCTGATCAAGAAAAATCAAGCCTGCCTGTTCGAGATCTGGACCATGTTTGGCCAGATATCGATTGGTGAGGGCCCCATACACAGGTCTAAAGCTGGCCATAGATGCAAAGATCCGATTGTTCGAATCCTCAAACGATGGGACTTCCCCATCTCCCGACCTGCCACTAACCAGCAATCGTACGATAGTTATGTCTGACTACAGCTGGTGACAGTCTCCCACTGAAAATCATCTGATCGGCAATACATGCAGAGATATTACCCGCAGCCGACAGAAATCTTTTAACCTGTCCAATTGTCTGAACGACCGATCTCAGTGGGATGAAAAATGTCGGGACTCTCCACACACGGTCTGAAAATAGGACGAATCTTTGATTCATACGATCAGATCTTTACGTCTATGGCCAGCTTAAAGAACTTGAATCAGCAGCTTAAACCTGCCAGTGTATGACCAGCGTAATGTGCAGCTTTATTGTACACTAAATAAACAGCAGAATGAGGGTCATCTTTGTCACGTGTGTAGAAAATAAATCTGCGTATTAAGCCACAAATTGCGCTGCTTCTTCCCTTGTTGCATTAGGAGATTTTAATTTTCAAGCAGCAATAATACCGCATCCTGTGATACACAAAATAAAGGGGCACTTAAGCAACAGAAATCAATGGCTTTTCCCAGAAACGAGAGCGGCTAATTGACTGATGCTATTTCAGCTTTTCACATCAGCACTACAAGGACACATTAAGAGCAGACTGGGACAATACAATACAATATAGATGAGTGTCACAGACAGAGCCAGGAGGGGGGAGCAGAAAATAACACTGGGACAAAACACAGCGGAATAAGAAACCGGATAACTGTGGATTTGGTTTTATTTGTCATGAATAGAGATCTTTAGGGATGAGATTCCAACAAAATATTCCCAAGTTATATGGTGACCACAAATCCAGGAAGGCTAGTGGAACCCAAACACTCCTTAGTGGCCCGTGGCAGCCACTTTCTCTATTTTAGCCAGTGGGGTGACACCAAAAAGCCTATTGCATTTAATACTTTTTGGCTCAAAAGTCCTCTGATCTGCCGTTTTTGGCGCCAATAACTGCCTATACCTGCAGTGCCAGACATATTGCACTAAACGAAATCAGAAGTGGCCTAGTTTGGGCATTTCTCTGCCCCAGACACAACCCCCCCCCCCCCGGTCAGAGCCTCAATCACACTACAGGCCACCCGCAGCAGCCTCAACTCCCTTCAGGGCCTCAGCCTCAACTCCCTTCCGGGGGCCCCAGCCTCAACTCCCTTCCAGGCCTCAGCCTCAACCCCCTTCCGGGCCTCAGCCTCAACTCCCTTCCGGGCCTCAGCCTCAACTCCCTTCCGGGCCCCAGCCTCAATTCCCTTCCGGGGCCCCAGCCTCAATTCCCTTCCGGGGCCCCAGCCTCAATTCCCTTGCGGGCCTCAACTCCCTTCCGGGCCCCAGCCTCAATTCCCTTCCGGGGCCCCAGCCTCAATTCCCTCCCGGGCCCCAGCCTCAATTCCCTTCCGGGGCCCCAGCCTCAATTCCCTTCCGGGGCCCCAGCCTCAATTCCCTTCCGGGGCCCCAGCCTCAATTCCCTTCCGGGGCCCCAACTCCCTTCCGGGGCCCCAGCCTCAATTCCCTTCCTGGGCCCCAGCCTCAATTCCCTTCCAAATGTCCAAGAAGAGTTGTGCTTAGTACATGGGCAATTCTATACTGACACAGATATACAGTATCTCCTATTAGACGTTATAATTTATATTTACTTATAATTTAAGTAAAACAGGAGGCCAATGGGAAGTAATAATGAGCTTGTAGTCATCCTGCTAGTGAAACAATGGCCGCTGAGACAAGACAAACTGCCAGATAAAAGCACGACAGTAACCCCGGCAATGATCTCTGTCTGTCCAAGATGGTATCAATGTTTTTGTAGGTAACGTGATTTAATTCCATGATTAAAATTGATTACGTTGTATATATTTCTTCTGAAATGGCCGTAGATATGTAAGCCAATTGTGCAATAAACATGCTGAATAGTGGAATTGAAACCTGAGAGAAGGTTCTCATTCTATTCGAGGTTCTGATGTGAAGAAGAACAAAACAATGAAGGGGTATCATTCCTGGCTCTCTGCTGCCACCGTCTGGTGAATATCATTAGCACCAAAAAATACATTTACTTTTTTTTATCCCAATGGGCAGTAAAATAAAAATTTTTTAGAAACATAGAAACCTGATCTAAGCTACTAAATTGGTTAGTCTGGAAAAAAAAGAAAGTACCACTTGTATCCCCAATTAAGCAAATGACACGGAGAGGCAGGGGAGGGTGTAAGAACATGAGTCGGAGCAGATGTAATTGGGCTCATATGATCTCATCGCATGATTACACAATGCCCAGAAGATTACAATGGAATCCACAGAGTCTTTCCTCGCAGAAAAACAGGCAAACGTTTGATATAAAAACACGGAGAAGTTAAGACGACACATATGCACAATAATAAGCGATACTTGATTTTAGGGATACACGGAATTCGCTATTTGGGATTCAGCCGAACCACTGAATCCTTCCTGAAAGATCCGGCTGAATACCGAACTGAACCCAAATCCTAATTTGCATATGGGAAAGGATAAAGTGGGAAAAAATGTTTTTACATCCTCGTTTTGTGACCAAAAGTCACGTGATTTCCTTTCCCACCCTTATTTTACATAAGCAAACTAGGATTTGGTTTGGCCAGGCACAAGTATTCGGTCGATTCCAAATCTTGCTGTAAAAGGCCAAATCCCAAACCAAATCCTGCATTTAATGCAACTCTACTTGATTTGCCTCCCGGCACATCACAACTAAATTCCTACCATGTTAAAGGGGAAGCACAGGCCAGTGATAAATGTTTTAGGAGGCAATTGCTGGCCATGGGCTATCTGAGCTGCTTTCACTGCAGTGAAATATAAGTCATCTGCATAACTCTTTGCTTTGCTCTGAGAACAGAATGGTTATTAATGAACAGTTCCCCCCGTTAACTATGGAAATCGGGAGTATTTCAGCCATAAGTCACGTGGCCCTATCCGAATTAAGTGGCCCTAAATTTCAGAGTCCTGCGCGGAACCACTGTGTTAAACCCGACTCACACCCACATACTTACCCGATTGGACCCACTACCCGACCCCTAAGTCCCTTATCCACAACCCGATCCGCTGACCATCAAGAAACGGGAAGTGCAGTCATTGTAAACCAGAAGTGACATCATTAGAAGTAGGCGAGCTCAGAAAGAAAGGAGTAAAACAGGAAGTGCTGTCATTGTAAACCAGAAGTGACATCATTAGAAGTAGACGTGCTCAGAAAGAACGGAGTAAAACAGGAAGTGCTGTCATTGTAAACCAGACGTGACATCATTAGAAGTAGGCGTGCTCAGAAAGAACGGAGTAAAACAGGAAGTGCTGTCATTGTAAACCAGAAGTGGCATCATTAGAAGAAGGCATCCTCAGAAAGAAAGGAGTAAAACAGGAAGTGCTGTCGTAAACTGGAAGTGACATCATGAGAAGTAGCCATGCTTAGAAAAAAAAAAGGAGTAAAACTCGCTATTGAGAAGACCCGTGACCAGACCCAGCAAACCCGGCGAAGCCGCGTCTATACCCGCTCCGGAAATTTCTACCTGCAACCCGCAGGGTACCACAGGTTTTTGCGGGTAACCCATGGGTACCCGCCCCGTTGCAGGACTCTAAATTTAAGTGACCTCACCCCAGCCTTCTGCGCTGCCTTCTGATCCCCAATAGCCAAAGCAGTAATTGAATAACTATTTACTGACCACTGACTCCAATATATCTGCATAGGCAGTAAATGGGAGGGAGGAGGGGGTTAAAGTGTTTTGCCCTTGACCACAGAGCTACTAATTGTTTAGAGGAATGGCACACAGGGCCCACTCATAATTGCCCCTCTATTGATGTGAATGGGGCTCAGAGAAAGCTGGGTAAGATGATGGCTGCCATGATTTTAAGCAAGACAAGTCTGACCCACGACTGCACCCACACAGGGGTCCTTAGTTCCATATCATGTACAACATACCCCGTGCTTTATTGGACTGGACAAGGTTTTGCAAATGCAAATTCCCGTCATGTTTCCTTGAAATCCTGCTGAATGGTTAAGAAGTGAATTTATGGGCTGAGTGAGCAGACATGGAGCACTTTATATAAATATATATATATATATACCGTACATATCCTGCAAGCAGAAGCAAAACAGGGGCCGGTCGCACGCTACATTAACTGAGAATCGATCAATAACTCTAATGGCGTCCTTCCCCTGTCTCTGATGACTCCAGTAAGTGAGCGCTCAGATAAAAGTGAGTATTAAGTGAACAAGTCGGCTGTGATCATAGTGACAGCTCTGCAACTTTCCTCTCATCCAGTAGCCCTGCACAAATAACTCCCCCCCAGTACAACTCTAGTGGGATTACTGGTTTAAACAACCCAAACACTTCCATATACTACAAGAGCAATTCTTAGAGAAGGCTAGAAATGCTGTATTTTGTATACTAAATATAAACATGAACTTACTGCACCACAAGCCTAATCAAACAAATGATTTATGCTTTCAATGTTGGCCACAAGGGGTCACCATCTTGTAACTTTGTTATACATCTTTGCAAGACCAAGACTGTGCACATGCTCAGTGTGATCTGGGCTGCTTAGGGACCGTCATAAATGATCAAAACAGCACAAGTCAAATAATATCTGCCAGAAGCTGATACAAAAAGACTGATTAATAATCAGAATATACAGACTGCACTGGCTCCTGTGTTGTCATGTAATCTAATGTGGATTGTATAGTTTTTTTATTGTTTAATACAAACTTTCTCCAACTTTGCAGAACCAGTGGCTGCAGCAAAATAATCCTCCAAATAGAATCCCAGTTTATCTGTTTAAATCTGGCTCCATGATCTTTGTCCCTGCAGCTGGAGTTGGAAACAGTAAAGGGTGGGTTCGGGATTCGGCCTTTTTCAGCAGGATTCGGCCGAACCGAATCCAAATTTGCATATGTGTATTAGGGGTGGGGAGGTAAATCACGTGACTTTTTGTCACAAAACATGGAAGTAAAAAATGTTTTCCCCTTCCCACCCCTAATTTGCATAAGCAAATTAGGATTCGGATTCAGTTCAGTATTTGGCCAAATCTTTCGCCAAGGATTCAGGGGTTCAGCTGAATCCAAAAAAGTGGATTCGGTGCATCCATAGTAAAGGGGATGTAAAGGCAAATATAAAATCCAATATAAATCTCTACACTGTTCGCCGAATGCTCTACAGGGAAACAAACAAAGCTGCTTGAGTTCTGCATGGCTGGGAAGTAAGGCGGGGGCTCCCCCTGCTGTTCATAAGTATGATTGTTTCCCTGCAGAGCAGTTAGGGATCGTCTGACAATTCCTATCCACAGCAGTAAATGAAGGGAGAATTTCAATGCATACAGTCAGGTTTCTTTTAAAAACTGTACAATTTTTTTAAAATTTTTTTAATTAAAGATAGTTTTCTTTTTCATTAAAGACAGTGAAAATTGAATTTTATTTTTTTGCATTTACATACCCGTTTAAAGAGGAAGCACTGTTGCTGCGAACTGGAAGTGGCATCATTAGAACTGGGCGGGGACTGAATAAAGTTTTTGAAACATTTTGAAAAGGAGTAAAATAAAGATAATATAGCAAAGACCTGCATCTATACATGCACCTGAAAATCCTACCCGCAATCCTCACTCAGGGTAACTGCTTTTTTGTGGGTTAACCGCAGGCACCTGACCCGCTGCCGGACTTTCAGGCTTATGAGCAGCAGACTGGAGCAGGAATATGTGACAACACCCAGATGATTTTCATCTTTTATATCAACTGTGAAACAGAAAGAAGTTGAAGGGATCACCAGGGTGGGTTGCCAATGATACCTGCTCTGTTTTAGCGGTGGGTGAGCAGTTTGGAACACGGCAATAACAGAGTTTTGGAGAGTTAACAGCCAAAAACAAAGTCCAGAACATCGGTTTTCTATGGCTGATTGTAAATGTAATGTTATTGGGCACGAAGTAAGGTTGTGTTTAATCTATACATTTTTGATTTGGCCAAAAGCTTCACAAAAGCCTTGGCTGGACACCAAAGAAAACCTATTTTGGTTATTTGAAAGTGAGTAAAATCCCAAACAAATGTTGCTTAACCCGGGAAAAGTTCCGTTGCTTTCACAACAATTCAGTTTGGGTAGGAATTCAGGTTACACCAGGGCAGCCACCAACAGAAGCTTTGCTGGGGCAGAGAAGCCAATGTTCACTCCATAGTCCTGAATCATCATCATTCATTTATATATTATATATATTTATATATTATATGACAAGTTACACAGTGCTTTGCATGAATGACAATGGACTTCCCTGGTCTAAAACCATTGTATTCTACTGAGCGTATCAGATGTTTGCTATGTACATATGTGCCCTACTGCCCTATTCACCTTGTATGGCTACACACTTATTATATAAACTATAGTCAAGCCTTTAAAGCATCAGGCACCAATAAAAATACATTTGATTTCAATGTGCAGAAGCCCGTTTTGGTGTTACTGGCCCTTTAAATGTTCCTGCCAGGGAAAAGAAGACGTTCCCACATGATTCCCTAGGATAGAGAACATTCCCCATTGGCCAATAATGACCTTGTCCCAAGGCACCGGTGTCTTTAAGGGAGTCTTTCCGGCACTTTCTCTTGTTGGCAGAAAAGGAACTATTTTGAAGTAAATATGTGGTTTTCTTGGTCTCTGGTTTATTTATTTATAGTTTTCATGAAAAGAGAAGTACGGCCACAGGAAAGTGTGTGTTTGTTTTGCTGGGGTGGATAAGTGCAGCGGAACTAAATGTGTATTGGCTGCATGTAAACATCATAAAACATGAAATAACTGCATGAAATGAGCCACTATTCACTTCTATTCAGCGGAATGTCTGTATGTTATAGTTATTCTAGGCCAACGTTCATTTCAATATGGCACCTGACCCCCTGTTTCAGCTAATATTTTATTTTAGTTTGTGCTGTTGCCACAATAAAAAGGTTTATAATGCCACCTCACAAAAATGATTAAATTCAAAAAGTAATGAAAACAATAAATATGAAAACACTCACAGTTCACCTCAGTCCCAAGGTGCAAAAAGCCAAAAACACTACATCACGGGGGTGTGAGGGTTTCCAAAAATGAAAAGTCAGGTATAAAAAGTAAAAAGTCTTTATTAGGACATAGAGACCTAACGCGTTTCGTGCCTGTGTGGGCACTTACTCATAGGCTAAATGGCACACCCATAGGGTGGCATAGGGGTGTGCCATTTAGCCTATGAGTAAGTGCCCACACAGGCACGAAACGCGTTAGGTCTCTATCCCCTGTTTCAGCTCCCTCATGCCTCGACTTCTCTGGGAATGAACTTGCCTGGGACACAACAACTCAACAAACTCTGAGCAATTGGCACTGCAGAAGCCAATAATAAAAAGGGCAAAGGAGTAAATTATGGGGCCCCATACACCTGTATGGCCACACAATAAATGGACCTCAACAAATGGAGCCACACCCGGGAATTTGAACTGGCCAATCACTTGTTGGGTCCTTGAAATCAAACTATCCTGCCCTCAAAGTTGTGCAATTTTGATAGGATCCATTTTATTACCAGAAAGAGATGCCGTTTTGTTTGATCAGATTCACTCCCAGCACCCTGTGGCCTCACTCCAACCCACCTGCTTATAAGGTTGCCACCTATTCACATGGAACATACCATCCTGGTGAGGGGCAGGTAGGGTTGCCACCTTTTTTGGAAATAAATACCGGCCTTCCTATATATTTATCTAAATTCCCTATTAATAACATTGGGATCAACCATCATTTTTACTGGCCAGGTGGCAACCCTAGGGGCAGGTCCATGCGGGTTCTGACATAAATGGATGGAGCAATGATGTCATAGGGCAGAGTTATGAGATCAAAGGGTGGATTTGAGCCATCAGCAGTGAATAACAAGGGGATTGGATGAGAACATAGGAGCCTGGGAGAATGGTGTAGATTGGAGGTGGGGTGGATCAGAGGGGGTCTAGGGTTGGATCGACTTGTTATTAAATATGTCTGTAAATTTGTAATACCTCCCCCAGCTGGTTATTGTACCGGGTAGACAGGTAAAATTCCAGCCAGGTGGAAACCCAACCCACATAAAGGTAGCCATACAGGAGCCAGTCAATACACTCTCCAAACAATAGGCCCACAGGCCAAACAAACAAAGAGTACACAAGGACACACACACACACATAGTATGGCTGCCTTTGTAGGATCGGAGGTTCCTTTTCACTTTATCAGCTGACGCATGAGACACTGGCAGACATGGTGAGTCAACAGATGAGGTTTTCAAACCTGCCCAATTCCCAAACTGACTGATATTCATCATACATAGAGATCAGGATGGGCAGGCCAATATTACTTGTACCTGTAGGGCCACTTGCCTAGATCTCCCCAAAAGCCACCTGATTCATCCCACCAAAACCACCAGCCATTTCATCATAAAAAGCTGGAGCTTAAAAGTAAGGTTAAACTAACATCACAACTAAGTTAAATGGTCCGCTGCACCCAACTGAGGCTATGAATTGTATTGTTATCTATGAGAGACGCTGGACACAAATCAAGTAATCATACCCTAGATTTCAATAGCGCACACCAACAGTTTTTTTATGGAAGAATTATTATATTAATAGACTTTCTTGAGTTGAATGTTAAGGCTTTGTAGGTGCAAAGACATGGAACTACACTACATCTAGAAGTCCTTGAGTTGGAAATGCCTGCTCACAATGATGCCATTAACTACACATTCCACATAGGGAAAAGAAAGAGGAAAACAATTTGTGCATACCCCTCTGAGACCATTAAGGATGTAGGACATTAAAGGAGAAGGAAAGGCTAAAAGTAAGTAAGCTTTATCAGAAAGGTCTATATAAATACACCAGTAAAGCCTCAAAGTAATGCTGCTCTGAGTCCTCTGTCAAAAGAAACATCACATTTCTTTCCTTCTATTGTGTACTCATGGGCTTCTGTATCAGACTTCCTGTTTTCAGCTTAAACCTCCAGGGCTAGGGCTTGAGCATGCTCAGTTTGCTTCTCTCTCCTCCCTGCTGTAATCTGAGCCCAGAGCTATGAGTGAGCAGGGAGAGACTCAGGCAGGAAGTGATGTCACACCAAGCTAATATGGCTGCTGCTATCCTAAACAAACAGAGACAGTGTCTAGAACTGTTTACTCAGGTATGGAAAAGCATTCTAAAGAATAAAAATGTGGCTAATCTATTGGCAATAAACTGCCTTGGTAGCTTTCCTTCTCCTTTAACTGTAACTCTCCATTCTTCTCAAAGTCTTCCTCAACACTAACCACCCCAGGCATTGCAAGATTTCCAGCAGTGTGGAAAATGAAAGCCCAAAACTGCTTTGTACTGGACGAGGAGCCCTATGCTAAGCAGTTGGGAGGCTGGGTATGGTAGTCTTCAGACCTCAGATAGTAATTAATGTTACTTTACATAAATTATTTTATATCTATATTTTATATATTCTGAAGTATAAGTTGACATTGTAAGACCTACGGCAAACGATGAGCGTATTCCCTTGTGAGCCGATAAGAGATGTGCCAAAGCAGTCTGCCATTTACTCAACTGATCAGTTGAATGGGCACATTTGGGCCCAATACCCTGTGCTCAACGGGACTAAGCATGAACACCCAACTAGCTATCTTGCCAACAACCAGAGAAACAACCAACTGGCACAACATTTTGCCTGTAGAATGCATCCAGAATTATTTTCCGAGGGATAATCAGGGTACTAATCACTAATGAATGATGGTTCTTGCACTTTAAGTTGTTCATCGGTGATTACCTGTTACCCACAGACTGGGGTTTTCTGTGCAAAGAGACCATTAATTACTACAGAAATTTAGGCTTTATTATATGGTGACTATTTTTGAATCATCTCCCCTTTTTGTAAAGCAGAAAACCAATACACCGTCCTTTTCATCATCTACTAATTGCATCCACTGATTGTAGATTGAATGGTGTTTATTTTAAAGGGCGGAGAAGGTAACTTTTGAGATGATGGAACATACGCTACTCAAGCGTGGAACAATGAAAAAGATGGAGAAAAGGCAATAAATCTGAAGCTATTTTGTTTTCTGGAAGGCGCCTGGACTGTTAAAGGGCAAGCGATAAGTGGCTGCAGAAGAAAATGACAGTGTTCCATGCCTGTGGTCTATAAAAGCAACAACGTCTATGGAAAGGACATGCCAAACCCAAGAAACCCAACAAAGAAGAAGTCAAATACAGCGTGATCCTAGGAAGAAATCTCATAAGACACAAAAAAATAAACAGTAAACGCAACGTATCCCACCCATCCTGAGAATAAACGCTGTGGGGCCGGGGCAAGGAAGCTGAAAGGAAATGTTAGGGAACACATGGAAGCCATTAGCTCGCATTAAAGCCATTTTCCCACAATATTATTCATGTATTATAATGTACTCCAGGAATACAGAGAAGGCAGGAAGGAAGTGTGTGAAATTTTCTAGCCTGACCAATAAGATATCTAGCTGAAAATATTAGGCAGGCCAAAAAAAACAGGCCAATAATCAGTCTGGAGGGGGCTGAATTTGCAGATTATATCAGCCTGTGTATGTCCCATTTTAAGGGCTCTTACTGACGAGCAGTTGAAGCGCAGGAATAGACGCATTACTTTTTTTCCAATGGGGCTGTACTCACACAGGCGCGTGTAGGCGCCGAACGCAGGAAAAATGCAGCATGTTGCATCTCAACCTGCGTTCGGCGCCTACACGCGCCTGTGTGAGTACAGCCCCATTGGTAAAAACGTAATGCGTCTATTCCTGCACTCCCCTGCGGCTGAACGCAGAAAAACGGAACGCAGGGGAGCGCAGCTTCAACCACTCGTCAGTAAGAGCCCTATAAGATAAGATCAAACCTATACATAATTTATACATAAATTTAGGAATAGATGGCATAAAAATGCTCAGACAAGTCAGGGAAAGTTGCAGATTGTTGCAAGAAGTCACATACATTCACACTATGTCTGGGGAAGCAGACTACTACAGAGCGGACAGGGAGCAGTGATAGGACAGGCTCTGATGCACACAGAACTTGCAAGACGGTAAGAACGTTAAAGGGGTGGTTTACCTTTAAATTAAAGGGAAACTGTCATGGGGAAACCGGTTTATTTCAAAACACATCAGTTAACAGTGCTGCAGAATTCTCAAAAGAGCAAACAGATTTTTTTTACATTTTACTTTGAAATGTGACATGGGGCTAGACATGTTTTCAGTTTCCCAACTGCCCCCAGCCATGTGATTTGGGCTCTGCACTATTGTGGCTAATCTATTGGCAATAAAAAGCCTCCCTAGCTTTCTTTCTCCTTTAAAGGCTAGTCCAGACGAGGAGATTTGGGGAGATTTTGTCACCTGGCAACTAATTGCCACGTCTTTTGCGCGACTATCTCCCCGAAATGCCTCTGTGTTTTTCCCCATAGGCTAAAATGCAAAGTCGCCTGCGCGAATGCACACGCGGCAATGCGTTTTCAATAGTCGCCCAAAGTTGCCTCACCAGTGGACCATCTGGACCACTGTGTGTACAGATGCCAATTTAGTATGTCTTGTAACTATCAGAAGCTCTGGCTGCACCACAAAAAAGGAATGTATTGTTAATGCAATGTATATATGTAATAGTGTATAAAATGTATAAAAAAAGGCAGTTTTGTAGAACTCCCAATAAAGCAATGCAATGTAAATATATAGCAGTTAAGCACTTAAGTACTTTGAAAAATTAGAGTAACGTGAGTAATTACAATGCCCCCTGCTGGCCTTTTCTACTTTGTGCACATGAAAAATACTATGGGCAAGTGCCACGACCGATATCGTTTTTATTTCAATGTAATCAGCAATCATTTATAATGGAATCATTTAGCATGTACATTCCTTCCCTGCATATATTCAATGATGTCCCTATATATTATTATTAATGGGGTGGTTCACATTTAGTATGTTATAGAATGGCCAATTCTAAGCAACTTTTCAACTGCTCTTCATTATTTATTTATTTTTATAGTTTTTAAAATGATTTGCCTTCTGCTTCTGACTCTTTCCAGCTTACAAATGGGGGTCACTGACCCATATAAAAAAATAAATGCTCTGTAAAAGAGGCCGTACACGGGCAGATAAAGCTGCCGATATCGGTCCTTTAGATAAATTTGGCAATTTATCTGCCCGTGTATGGGGGTTTCCGACGGGTCTTCCTGAACGATATCTGGCCACGATATTGATCGGGAAGGTTTAATTTTTCCACCAACCGACCCGTCGGAGCCCATTGCTCCTCGTTGTAATCCAATCGTTTGGCCCTAGGGCCGAATGTTCAGATTACCCCGATACAGCCCTGCCATTGGTGGGTATATCGGTGAACGATCCGCTCATTTGACAATGTCACCAGACGAGCGGATCTCTTCATGTATGGCCAGCTTTAGAATACACGTTTTTATCACTCAGCTTTCTATTCAGACCTCTCCTATTCATATTCCAGCCTCTTCAAATCAGTGCATGGTTGCTAGGGGAATTAGGACACTAGCAACCAGATGGCTGAAATTGCAAACTGGAGAGCTGCTGAATAAAAAGTTAAATAGGTAAAAAAAAAATAAAAACCGATTGCAAATTGTCTCAGACTATCACTCTCAACATCATACTAACATTTAACAACCCCTATAATTATCGGTCAAATATCGTTATAATCGGAGCTTAGTGATGTCATTTCTGTCACATGACTCAGAGAAACTTGTGTATTATAGGTACATATACACACCTCCCAATATTTTGGAAATAACATTTTTTGACCACGGCCATTTTTGTGACCCCCTAATTACCACATGTTCATTTTGCAAAATTTGGCAGGTTTTGAAAGTTTGAACATATTCTGTGTTTTTTTTCAGTTATTACTGCTTTGCTAATGAAGGTGAATTGCCCTTTAGGGTAAGGACACACTGGACGATTTGTCGCTAACGTTTTTAAAAAGTAAATCACGGCGACAAGACGATCGTCTTTTTTGAACAAACGATTCACAGCGACTATTGGCACAGAGCGATTTGTATCCCATTACTCTGTGCGGTACGTGCTCCACCCAAACCGGAAATGGTTTGTGCTTCCCGCTGTAACCTGGCGTCTTTGCATTCTTGCGTCATTGCGTTCGCATTGTAATTTGAATACAATTGCTGCTACTTATCTGTATGTGTGTGCGTGTCTAGGAGATTTCAGTGCTTTTCTAAGTACATGCTATTTCTGATAAATCGCTCGGAAAAGGGTCTCGGTGCGTTTTGGAGCTACAGGCGATTCACAAACGCACTGTGGGCACAGGAGCTGGCGTCTTTCATTTGGTTTTGTTCAGAGACAAAACAAGCGATATGTCGCTGCGATTTGCTTTTTAAAAACGTTGGCGACAAATCGTCCAGTGTGTCCTTACCCTTAAGCTGTGAGTCTAACTTCTCCCAAGGGACCTGTTATCTTATATTATTACAATGACTTATTTGCTTATCTAGAAATTGTTACAAAAGTATCTTATCTGCTGCTGTTCTGGGCTCTCTGCCAAAAGCCAATTAAGTTAGAAACTTTGTTTCTTTTTCTGCCTGTTCAGTGTAGAGTAAATACAGACTTTTCAGTACAAATGAGGGACTGCGGGTTGAGCTGTCAAAAGAGGGACTGCCCCTCTAAAAACGGGACAGTTGGGAGGTATGCTTAAAATATAGCAGCAGGGCAGCCATTCTAGTCTCTGCACATGCTGCCATGCCAAGCTGCAAGATAATAAACATGCGATGGCATTGAAGTGAGAGAGAAGCAAGTGTGCATGAGAGATTTACTAATGAAATAACAAAAGCAGGAGGATGTGATGTTGGCGGAGAGGTATGTGCTGGAGGGAAGCACAACAAAGAAATAGGAAATTGCACTAAACAGACACACCTAAAGCCGAAAACATGGGCCAAAGGCTTCATTAACTAATCAGTACAAAAAAAACAGCATTTCTGCTACATTATGACAGCATCAATTAGAACACGACTAATTCAATTAGATGCAAATTAAATATAGCGATAACGATCTAAGGGGCAATGGGACATGGGGGGGGTCTGTCACCTGCACAAAATCATAACTGCGGCAGCTGAAAAAAACCTGTAACGTTTTTCCTTGTTGTGTGATAATACTAGTGCAATAATACACTTATAACTATGCATCTAACTATCATGTACTTACTCTGTATACATAAGGGTATGGGATTCGTTATACAGAAACCCGTTATACAGAAAGCCTGAAAACTCCGAATTACAGAAAGGCTGTCTCCCATACACTCCATTTTAATCAAATAATCCACATTTTTAAAACTGATTCCCTTTTTCTGTGTAATAATAAAACAGTCGCTTGTACTTGATCCCAACTAAGATATAATTAATCCTTATTGGAGGCAAAACCAGACTATTGGCTTTATTTCATGTTTATATGATGAAGATCCAAATTATGGAAAGATCTGTTATCCGGAAAACCCCAGGTTCCAAGCATTCTGGATAACAGGTCCCATACCTGTAATAATAAAACAGTCGCTTGTACTTGATCCCAACTAAGATATAATTAATCCTTATTGGAAGCAAAACCAGCCTATTGGCTTTATTTCATGTTTATATGATTTTCTAGTAGAGTTAAGGTATGAAGATCCAAATTACAGAAAGATCCAGGTTCCAAGCATTCTGAATATATATATATATATATACATACTGTACATATACAAATATATATATATATATATATTCTTCATGTATGTATGTATGTATGTATGTATGTATGTATGTATGTATGTATATTTTTATTTGCATAGTGCTCCTTGAGGGCAAAGCACTGTACAGCAAAACAATAATTTACAGTCCAGACTCCCTAAAACGTGTGTATTATAATAAATAAAGTTCCCCCAGTTGGAAAATATGAGGATATTAGAAGTTACCTCGGAGTTCCATGACCTGTATAAAAACTCTCGGCCTTCAGCCTCCTACTTTAATATGGTCATGAAACTCCTCTGTAACTTATATCCTTATATTTTACAATAGGGGGTAATGTATTCACTGTATAATACACAAAAGCCATGAATATCTTGTAAATGATATCCTTCTAAACAGTGAGTTCTTATGTCATCAGTTATAAATGGTGACTAGTGATGTCATCAGTTATAAACGGTGAGTTCTGATGTCATTTCTGTCACATGACTCACTGAAATGTGTGTATTATAATAAATAAAGTACCCCCAGTTGCACAATATAAGGATATTAGAAGTTACCTCGGAGTTCTATGGTCATGAAACTCCTCGGTAACTTATAATATCCTTATATTTTACAAGAGGGGATACTTAATTCACTATATAAAATATGCTTGGTGATGTCATCAGTTACAATCAATGTTAGTGAAGTAATTAGTCACATGACTCACTGAAAGTTGATTATAATAAATAATGTACCCCCTGTCGTAAAATATGAGGCCTTTGGCCTTGTGCCTTTATTTGGTCATGGAACTTCTCTGTGACTTATAATATCCTTATATTTGACAATTTGATATTCACTATATATTTCCCACTGCCCACGTGATAAAATCATTTTGCTGCAAGTAACACTGGAATCATTATTATTATTATTAATAGTAGTATTATTATTATTATTATTATTATTATTATTATTATTATTAAAGCCTCACATTTCATTGCTACGGTGAGTGGATCAGGCCCTATAAAACGAAATCTTCAATTGTGCATTAGGTTGGAGACATTTCATTGTAGGTTTCCAGTCTCCATAGCAAACGATATCTAATTCCAGACACAGTATTTCTGTGTATTTCTGTTATGTTATACTCCAGTAGAACAACAAGAGACAAGAGCAGGGAGATACTTGTGCGACACACACAGTGACCCTTCCCATTACAAATAGAGTTAACTAGTCGTTGGCACTTAATGAGAAGTTTCTAATGAGCCAGTTAACAGCTGCGGTGCATCAGCGAGTGTTGGGAACATTCCTCTGTACAAGGGAATGCGACTCAGTAGTGCTGCGCTTGAAGGTCACTAGAAGGTTAATAGCCTGAGTCTGGAGGAATGTGGAGTCTTGAGTCTCTAAACGGAGAACCTCATTTTCCTTCATTAACTTTATTTACAGCAAGGAGCCCACGGCAGCTGTAGAAACACCACTAAAAATGTTTGTCATACTAACTGCCACCCGCTGTCCTCCTGCTGGCACTTGTGTCTGGTGAGAAACAATAAATACTGGTCAATGTGTAACAAAGGGTTAATTAAGGGCTCTTATACACGGGCGGTTTTTCCTGCGCTCCCCTGCGTTCCGCTTTCTTCCGTTCAGGGATCGCAGGAGTAGACGCACTTGTTTATTGTGAAGGGGACTGTACTCACACAGACGCATGTATGCGCTGAACGCAGGTAAAATGCAACATGCTGCGTCCCACTAGTGTTTGGCGCATACATGCGTCTGTGTGAGTACAGTCCCCTTCACAATAAACAAGTGCATCTACTAGGGATGCACCGAATCCAGGATTCAGCCTTTTTCAGCAGGATTCGGCCGAATCCTTCTGCCCGGCCGAATCCATATGCAAATTAGGGACGGGGAGCGAAATTGCGTGACAAGGAAGTAAAAAAGGTTTCCCCCTTCCCACCCCTAATTTACATATGCAAATTAGGATTTGGTCGGAATTCAGACGATTCTTTCGCAAAGGATTCGACCGAATTGAAAATAGTAAATTCGGTGCATGCCTAGCATCTACTCCTGCAATCCCTGTTGGAAGAAAGCGCAACGCAGGGGAGCGCAGGAAAAACCGCCCGTGTGTAAGATCCCTAATTCTGACCAAAACTCAATTGAAAAGTATTTATACACAGTCTGTATGATGAATAGTCCCACAGCACCGCACATAGATTGTACAGCAGCCTCTACAATAAGGACGGGGATATAGAATGAGAAGAAATCATACCTGACATACCTGCCTGTAAGATCACTGACGGACAGTCGTGCAGTTGGTCAGTTTTAGCAACAGAAAAACAGGGACAGCCGGCAAGTATTATGTTAAAATACCCGGTCATGTTTTGTCAGGGAAAAATCCGAATCCCAAACCAAATCTTGCATTTGGTGCATACGTAATCCCAACTCTAAAAATGTATTACTTTGAGGGCATTACTTTATAATCTTCAGTGCAGGTGACAAAACATCAGAAAATCCCATTGTATTGGTGTCAGTATAAATCACTGGTGGTAAAATACGTAAAACGTAATTATGTAACCACCAAAAACTGCCACCTTTGCTTTTTCCTGCATTTACGTGATTCAAATGTTTTGCCACAGGTGAAGGTGGTTCATATGGTTTGCAGCTGCCTGGGACTAGAGATACAGTACAAGTTACTAAGTGATGTGCTGAAGCCTGATTCTGCTCTCTGTATAAACAAACCCCTACAATCCTGCAGCCTTTGAGATAAGCAATTCATTATATAGACTGTTAATCTGCAGACGGGACATTTTTCTGATCATAAAAAGCCCTTGACAGCTGGCAGCATAGATTTTCAGGTCTATGTCGGGCTTCATTAATTTATCAGAGAATGTTCTTGATTAACATTATACTCTGTTGCATCAGCAAAGTTACAAAAACCTCCCATCACACGGCCCATAAAAAATGCAACAATCAGTATCTTGCGCCTCTTCCTGCGACGGGTTTAACTGGAAAGCAGCAAGAACTGCGCACTAATTCGAAGCACATTAACATCGCAGATATTAATATTGTCTTTAGCCTTGAATTACAAAGTCACAGGGGTAATATTTCACTTATTTCATAAACTGAGGGAACAAGAGCCTGGCTGAACGCTAAATAAAAAGTGCTCAACTACAAACTGCTAATAAATGGTTTTATAAATATGTGTTGTTAATAATAATAATAATAATAATGTTACATTTTGGATTCAATCTCACCACTTTCATGATGCAAGTCCCACATACATGGACAGGCCCTGATCTTACTAGAGAATATACAAGGCATGGGACCCGTTATCCAGAATGATCAGGACCTGGGGTTTTCTGGATAACAGATCTTTCCGTGATTTGGATCTTCATACCTGAGGGGGAATGTTAACGTTTTTATATACCTCGAATTAACTCACAACTCTTATTTAAGAAAAAACTTGAATGGAAAAAAACCTACGAGTGCCACCTGTCCAGTTTGACGCAGACAGCCCAGTTTTTTGAAGGGCTGCCCATATGATTGACACGGCGATCGGCCAATCACTTGCCCCCTCCACATCACGGGCCCGCCCCATTCACATCACAGCCCGCCCCCTGCCTGGTCTCTACCTGATTCTGCAAGTTGTGAAGCCTGAAACCTTAATTGAGTTTTCCACGGGGGGGACAAAACTGGCATCGCTCTAATTACTTGAGTTTTTGGGTAAAACCCTCAGAAAAAAAACTTTAAAACATCATGAAGGCTATTAACAGTCTCTGCCATTGACTCCAACATGACCTCGACAGGTTTTAGATGCTATATTTTTGGATTTGAGCCATTTCCGGGGTCCGGGTATAATAAATCTAAAAAAAAAATGAGTTTTTTAATTTTTAATTTTTTTTTACCTGAAAATGTTAGTTTTGACCAAAAAATGAACTCGACAACTCGAACCTTAATAAATCTGCCACTAAATCTACTAGAAAATCATGTAAACATGAAATAAACCCAATAGGCTGGTTTTGCCTCCAATAAGGATTAATTATATCTTAGTTGGGATCAAGTACAAGCGACTGTTTTATTATTACACAGAAAAAGGAAATCATTTTTAAAAATTTGGATTATTTGGATAAAATGGCGTCTACGAGAAATGGCCTTTCCTTAATTCGGAGGTTCTAGATAACGGATCCCATACCTGTACTAAATGAAGTGGTGCCCAAGCACAAAACTGGACTAGACAGGAGCAAAGGTGTAAACTTGTTATATTTATTTGTGGGAAGCAGTGGGGATTTCAGGTTATTCTTGGCTTGTTTCTGATCTTGGTGCTGTTGGGATTAATCTTACTAATGGCAGATGGTGAGGCCTCCAGCAAAGAGAGACACACTACATGACCCAAGCGAAGAAGCATTAGAACCCTCTAAGCAACTGCCCAATTCACTTAACTCTTCCAACCTTCTTCTCCGACAAGAGGAGCATGATGAGATGTGTAGTTGCGCAGCAAGTGAATGGTTGAATTGAGGCAGGGCAACACAGTATGGAAGAGTCAAACCTGAAGAGCAGTCGGAGTGAGATATTTGGTTAAATTGGATATCATTACAATGTTTTTATATATCAGCGGCCTTGTTATAACAAAGGGGAGGCCTGACAGGTGTTTAAAGGGGTAGTTTACCTTTACTTTAACTTTACCTTTAATTGAGACAATTTGCAGTTGATTTTTATTTTGTGATTTTTGACTTATTTAGCTTTTTATTCAGCAGCTCTCCAGTTTGCATTTCAGCCATCTGGTTGCTAGGGTCCAAATTCCCCTAGCAACCATGCACTGATTTGAATAAGAGACTGGAATATGAATAGGAGAGGCCGGAATAGAAAGAAAAAGGCAAATCATTTAAAAACTATAAAAATGTAATAGTGAAGACCAATTGAAAAGTTGCTTAGAATTTGCCATTCTATTACATACTAAAAGTTAACTGAAAGGTGAACCACCCCTTTATGGGCTCTTACAGATGAGCGTTCTTCCATTCAGCCGCAGGGGAGCGCAGGAGTAGACGCACTGAATTATTGTCAAGGGGGCTGTACTCACACAGGTGCATGTAAGCGCCGAACGCAGGTGGGACGCAACATGTTGCATTTTACGTGCGTTCGCCACTTACATGCGTCTGTGTGAGTACAGCCCCCTTGACAATAATTCAAGGGTAAAAACGCTCGTCTGTAATAACAATTAAAGGCTAACGTAACCTTACTGCCATAATCCCTTTAAGGGTTGGACTACATGGACGTTTTCGGCGCGACCTGACGTGCAGCGACGAAAATAAGGTAAGAGATAGAAATGTCGGATGAAGTCGCAGCGTTGATCCGACGTGTCACGCAGCGTCTGCATCAGACAGTCGTAACAGATCAACGCTGCGACTTCATCCAACACTGCATTCACTTATTTCCGTTGCATGCGATTTGTTGCCGGCATTTTGTCGCCGAAAAAAACGTCTGTGAAGTCCTACCCTTAGGCAACTTTATTCAGACTTTAAGGGCTCTTACTCATGAGCGTTTTTACCTGCGATCCCCTGCGTTCCGTTTTTCGCCGTTCAGCCGCAGGGGAGTGCAGGAATAGACGCATTTAATTTTTTAAAATGGGGCTGTACTCATACAGGCGCATGTAGGCGCCGAACGCAGGTTGAGACGCAACATGCTGCATTTTTCCTGCGTTCGGCGCCTTCATGCGCCTGTATGAGTACAGCCCCATTTGAAAAAATGAAATGCGTCTATTCCTGCGCTCCCCTGTGGCTGAACGCCGAAAAACGGAACGCAGGGGAGCGCAGGTAAAAACGCTCATGAGTAAGAGCCCTTATGCAAATAGTTTAGGTCAGATTGTTACCAGATTCAGCTGAGAATGATTGTTATGTTTATTATCTCTATGACTGTAGCATTTCTATTTCTCCCCATTACTAGATAGGCTCCTGAGGCCTAAGCCGAAATAGACCATTACAAAAAAAAAAAAAAACAGTCATCTCCCTGGTGTTTCTGCCCTTATTTTCACCATTTCACTTCCGAACATTAGTTTTCCTCCTACACAATCATTCTCACGGCAACAAAAGTCTAAAGGGGAACATATTAGGATATTATTTCACCAAACTCGCCCCAAAAATCAAGGTTGCACCAGTTTCCATGGTCACTGCAAACACGGATTGGGTGGGGAGGGGGATCCAAATGACTTGTGTGGTGACTGTGCCCCATTATTAAGCCCCATATAAAGACTGGAATGAAATAATGGCAGTGGGAAGCAAAGACGAGGACTATGTGTTATTGTACAAGCTGCGCGATTCCTGTGGGACCCAACCACACCTCTCCCGACAAGCCCAGCGCCTCTTATTGTTCCTCTATTTGCTCACACTGCTGCTGCTGCTTTTCACTTCATACACAAAACGAGAGGCTGCATTTTTGGGTGGTTACGTTAGCAATTTAGTGGCAATTATGAGCAGTCTGTGCAGCATATGGGCAGAGAGGAAGGGGACTGTTTATACGTCAGCCTTCCACAAATAAAACACTCAAATTCACTCCAATTCTCCTTCCCCTAGTTAGCCCTCGTGCAAAATAAAAGCTTTATTTCATTTTGAGCTTTACCATATAAAATATAAACCTTATGTACTTAAAAAACAGTCCATGAAAGTACTAGAAAAGCCTAAAGTGCAATAATTGCCATATTTGCCATCTGTTTAGAAAGTTTCCAAATAATTTCACCAGATTTAGCATTAATGGTGGTGGAGTCTCTGCTCCAACTTCAGACTTGAGTGATGTCAGTAGCTCCAGTTTACAGGGCACCCTATGATTGAGTGGGGGATGAGTGGGGGAGGAGTGAGGAATGAGTGGGGGATGAGTGGGGGATGAGTGGGGGGATGAGTGGGGGGATGAGTGGGGGGATGAGTGGTGCCTGTGCAGAGAGATAAATAAATAGTGAGCTCCTGTGCAGAAAATCAGGTCCAATCACTCGTGTGACCAAATTAGGTAAAAATCCACTTATTTGTGTTGAGCTCTTGAAATAGCCTGATCTTGCCATTTTAAAGGGTTTGTTCACCTTTAAATTAATGGAGAGATATTCTGAGACAAATTGGTTTTCATTTTTTATTATTTGTTATTTTACTTATTTAGTTTTTTATTCAGCAGCTCTCCAGTTTGCAGTTTCAGCAGTCTGGTTGCTAGGGTCCAAATTCCCCTAGCAACCATGCACTGATGTGAATAAGAGGCTGGAATATGAACAGGAGAGGCCTGAATAGAAAGTCGAGGAATAAAAAGTAACGATAACAATACATTTGTAGCCTTACAGAGCATGTGTTTTTGAGATGGGGTCAGTGACCCCCATTTGAAAGCTGGAAAGAATCAGAAGAGGGAGGGAAATAAATAAACTACAAAAAAGAAAAAGATAAAACCAATTGAAAAGTTGCCTAGAATGGGCCATTCTATAACACACTAAAAGTTAAATTAAAGAGATACTGATACATTTTTTTTACATCTATCATAATACTGTCTTTGCATGTTATCTATAATTTTGCCATAAAAGTATTTACAGATGCTTTACATAACCCGTCTGATCCCCCATGTTCCTCTTTGAGAAGGCGGACATATTTGTGCAGCAGGAGTTCGTTACCATTAGAAACAGGCAGAGAAGGGACAGTCAGGTTGGCAAAACTGTCAGGTTTAGGAACATCATGTAACAATTACTTACATGACCTATAGGTAACTTTTGATGTAGATAATACTTTTTTAGTGTCAGTATCACTTTAAAGGAACAGTTCAGTGTAAAAAATAAAAACAGGGTAAATAGATAGGCTGTATAAAATAAAAAAAATGTATCTAATATAGTTAGTTAGACAAAAATGTAACATATAAAGGCTGGAGTGAGTGGATGTGTAACATAATAGCCAGAACACTACTTCCTGCTTTGCACCTCTCTAACTCTGAGTTAGTCAGTGACTATAAGGGGGGCCACATGGGACATAACTGTTCAGTGAGTTTGTAATTGATGCTCAGCATTCAGCTCAGATTCAAAAGTAACGACCCATGTGCCCACCTCAAGGTACTGATTGGTTACTGCCTGGTAACCAATCAGTGGAAACCAAGAGAGCTGAAAAGCAGGAAGTAGTGTTCTGACTATTATGTTACACATCCACTCACTCCAGTCTTTATACATTACATTTTTGCCTAAATTTATTAGAAGCCTTTTTTTATTTTGCACAGCCTATTTAACCAGTTATTATTTTTAAACTCAACAATTACTTTAAAGGTGAACCACCCCTTTAAGGGCTCTTACACATGAGCGTTTTTACCTGCACTCCCCTGCGTTCCGTTTTTTGACTTTCAGCCGCAGGGGAGCGCAGGAATAGACGCATTTCATTATTTCAAATGGGGCTGTACTCACACAGGTGCGTGTAGGCGACGAACGCAGGAAAAATGCAGCATGTTGTGTCTCAACCTGCGTTCGGCGCCTACATGCGCCTGTGTGAGTACAGCCCCATTTGAAATAATGAAATGTGTCTATTCCTGCGCTCCCCTGCGGCTGAACGCCGAAAAATGGAACGCAGGGGAGCGCAGGTAAAAACGCTCATGTGTAAGAGACTTAGCTGGGACATGGTCAGATATTGACTTGGACTGAATGGAAATCCCCATCGGCTATGGACGGTATCAGGCCGCAAGGTGGCCATACGTTACAATTACGAACCTTCCAGTAACCATTGGTCGCAGGAAAGAATTTGTTTTTCTCTACAAACGTTAAAAGCCAAATCGTCAGCTATGCAAATAGTAACAACTGAATTCTCTCTCTATTGGACGATTCAGCATTAACATTTATGTTCGGGCACCCAATAAAAATAGTTCATCCTGTCTGATTGAAGACAACCAATATCCAAGGCTTTTGCCCAATATCAGTCGCTTTATCTCCCACACCCGAATATCGTACTAAATTAATATTACTGCATGTATGGCCACCTTTAGATGTCACTCTCTTCCTATGGGCCCCATGTGATCTGATCATTTAGCCCCTGTGCCAAATCAGTAAATCAGTGAGGTAGCGGTGGGTTAAGTTGGCCATCCCTGTAAAGATTTTTAAAAGATCTTTTCAGTTATCATTAGACCAAGCTTATCTTGAAACGATTGTTTAAATGTACTATTTGTCCATCAACGATCATTTCATTCCCGCTAACGTCACGATAATTTGGCGGATTGGTTGGATTGCACTAAAAATCGGTTGTTCATCAAAGAAAAATCTTTGCGTCTATGGGGACCTTACAGGGGACCCGTCACCCAAAAAAGTTATTCCAAATCCTATTTTATCACATTAGTCAAGCAAAATGAACTTTAATTACACTGTATAAATTATTTGAATCTTGTTTCCTTCAGTCTGGGAATTCATAATTATAACAAGCAGGCAGGAGCCATTTTGTGGGACACTGTTATTAAGACAAGTCTTGTATCATCTCAGAATCTTGTTTTGTGCACCAGAATGGGGGACCTGATGTCCATCCCCATGTCCTGGCTACACAATTAAATGGTTAAGAGATTGGGGGGAATGTGGGGAGAGCAGTGACATGTAGGAAGTGCTGAAGGGAAAGTGAAAGTAATTGCCTAAGGCATAGAGGAGGGGCAGGCGATATTTGATTGACAGCTGAGATGTTTAAATGAGCTTACAACAGATATGAATGCTTTAATAAAAAATAGAAATTGGATTTCATGTTTAATTTGAAAAGGACTTTTATTATACAGATTTTTGTGTCTGGGCGACAGGTCCACTTTAAATCTATTAAAGATTTGCCATGTAATAACCTCACTATTTGAGAAGATAGACATGTAAATTAGTAGATGGTACATTGGAAAAGTAAAGTAAAACTTAGAAAGGGAAAAAGCTATGAAAGTTTAGAGGGTATTAAGAGTAAGTTAATATTTGGCAGGAACAGCCCAGTTCAAGTGCAAACCAGACTGTGGAACATTAATGCTGCATTCCAACGCATCTCACTTGCTCATGGAACGTATTATAGAAAGTTAACAAGAGCCAAAGCCCCACTTGCTCGCTGAGCAGAGCTAAAATGTATACGTTATATAGTATCTACATGGCGTGCAGCAAAAAGCTAATTTATAGCATACACGAAATAATCACTTATTTATAGAGAAAACTCCCTGACACAGAACAGATGAGGGATAAGCAAACAGTGGTAGAGTAATAAAGAGTACGAGATAGAGATGGAGACAGGAATGTACAGTATGAAATGCACAGACGCTGATAATACAAACAACAAATAAGAAATTATGTTCATACTCAATGGTCATATCCGGGGATTCGTTATGCAAGTAAAAATAACTCGCCAGCCCTCCTTTGACTCAAGTACAATATTAGCCTGGTGCACCCCATAATCATAAGGGATTCAGTTTAGGATTCAGCCGAATCTGAGGCTTTTTCAGCAGAATTTAGATTCAGCCAAATCAATGGACTTGGCCAAAAATGAATCCAAAACCTACAAAATATGAAAAGTTATTAATTTACATGACATTTCAGAGACACGCTCCATCATGTTGGACAATGTTGCGTGTCCTCAAAAAGTCACGTGCGAATTAGTAATCTGCAGGCTTCCCCGAAATCCAGAGATTGGGCAGGTTCAGGATGACATCCACATGTTTACAGATTGTAGGTGGGTTTGGGAAGTTTTTCTTCCACCCACAGCCTTACTATGCCCCTCTTCAACCACCAGCAGCCTAAATTTATGGGTGTGCACCTGCCCTGCACCCTATGTGATGTCAGCAATGGGCAGGCATGGGTCTATAAATACAGATGAATCTCCAGGCGGGTTAGGGTCGGATCGACCCACACATTACTAGTGTAAAAAGAGCACACAGGGTTGATCTGTTATTTTCTAGCTAAATGAAATGATAAAAGGCGACAATCTCATTATTGTACAATAGTATGTTTTACTGAGCAATTTTCTAATATCGGTTTAGCAACCCCATACATGTCAGCAGATCATTTGTTCCACAAAGCTGGCCACATTAAAATTGTAGGAAATGTTTTTGATAGGTGTATATTGGGTGGATGACCCCGATTCTTTAGTTGGTAACATAGAAATCCGTTTCACCTGCCAATGTCTCACGCCTGCCTGTTCATGGGGCATCAGTAGATGAGGAAGAGAAGACGAGCCGCTGTTCATTCGGGTAGTCAGCCAATCAAACAATAAAGATGGCCATACAACATAGCTACATAAGAGTTATATTCACCCCATTCCCTTGTAACATCTGTAGCTCTTAATGAAGCTCTAACCTGCTTGGGCTGTATAAATAAATGATGAGGAGGACTTCCATTAAGCCATTGTAGTGAGCACTCTATCCTCAACCAATTACACTGCTCAAAATATCCAGGTCCATCAAAAACATAGTTTGCCTGAAGCCAGTTACAGCTTAATTCATGATATAAAGTAGCATCAGTCTAAGTAGAAAAGTGCTATTAAACCATTCTCGGACCTTTATTAGATCTTGGCGTGTGAGAGCAAAGTCTTTTAGTTCAGGAGGAAGTCCAACGGAGGAAATGAGAGCTTCATGTTTATATCCACACCCAGGGACCCAGTGGAATTATACAATTGCTGTCCACTTAGCTCAAACTTTCCAAAAGTTGATGGATTAAAGTTAAAACATTAAGATAATATTCTTGCGTTCTATGCCCAACGCCAAGTCCTCCTATGTATTTCCATCCTACACCATCAGGCAACCCTATCTACTGCAAGTACCTGAAAGCTGCTCTCATGGTTTAGAGCTCTGATAGAGATCAGCAATACTTAATCTCATTAAAAACAGGGTGCAGACAAGAAGCATACTGGTATATGAGCCCTTCCTCAAGGAGCATACTGGTATATGAGCCCTTCCTCAAAGAGCATACTGGTATATGAGCCCTTCCTCAAAGAGCAAACTGGTATATGAGCCCTTCCTCAAGGAGCATACTGGTATATGAGCCCTTCCTCAAGGAGCATACTGGTATATGAGCCCTTCCTCGAAGAGCATACTGGTATATGAGCCCTTCCTCAAAGAGCATACTAGTATATGAGCCCTTCCTCAAGGAGCATACTGGTATATGAGCCCTTCCTCAAAAAGCATACTGGTATATGAGCCCTTCAGCAAGGAGGATACTGGTATATGAACTCTTCAGCAAGGAGAATACTGGTATATGAGCCCTTCAGCAAGAAGCATACTGGTATATGAGCCCTTCAGCAAGGAGAATACTGGTATATGAGCCCTTTCTCAAGGAGCATACTGGTATATGAGCCCTTTTCTCAAGGAGCATACTGGTATACGAGTCCTTCAGCAAGGAGCATTCTGGTATACGAATGCTCCAGCAAGGAGCATACTGGTATGTGGGCCCTTCAGCAAGAAGCGCACTGGTACAAAGGGCCTTCAGCAAGGAGCATACTGGAATATGGGCCCTTCAGCAAGAAGCATAGTGGTATATGGGCCCTTTATCAAGGAGCATACTGGTAAATGCCATATACCAGTATGCCCTTCAGCAAGGCACATACTGGTATATGGGTCCTTCAGCAAGGAGCATATTGGTATATGAGGCCTTCAGCAAAAAGTACACTGATATATGAGGCCTTCAGCCAGGAGCATACTGGTATATGGGGCCTTCAGCGAGGAGCATACTGGTATATGGGCCCTTCTTATGAAAACATGTTGGGAAGAGAATAAGAAGGACTGGCTGCTGGGGACTGAATCATAAGCCATTTTCAGGTGCACAGCACCTCATTATTCTAATGCCTCAAATTCCATTTTTAAAGAGTGTGAATCATGAATAATATTCAGTTTAAAAGTCAACACTCTTAGTTAATACGTATAATTGCTTATTTTAATTATATGGTTTCAAGGAAAGTTGTATACAAAAATAAGTGTTGCACTCATTATTCTACAAAAAAAAACTATACCCTTCTTTCTAGGTGGAGTTTTATTATAGCAATAACAATTATTTACACACTAAAGTACAGAGCTCAAGACAAGGCTTGGCTCACAGAAGGTGGCATTTGCTACCCTACTCTTAGGGGCAGATTTATCAAAATTAATAAACAAAAACTCACCCACATTTAGATTATTCCTATGAGATTTTTGAAAGCGTATTTATCAAATGGCGAGTTCTAAATTTCACCTATTGATAAATATGGTTCTAAAAATCCCATAGGAATGAACAGAACGTGGGTTTTGTTTATTAAAATTTCAGATTTTGATAAATCTGTCCCTTAGAGGCTGAAAGTCTTATCTACATCCGGGAACTGTAAAAGCAATTCCTTGCTATAGATCACTATATTAAGTGTGTAAATAATAGTACTACTGCCTTCTACAAGTGACCCTATTAAACTTTGTTGTATGATTATTTATGCATGGATAGTGGTCCACCAATCCCAACCAATAGAAGTGTAATGTGGATATCTGTTGATTCATGGATCGAACAGGTTTGAAAACCTTGACTTCCGATGTACAACGCCCCATTGCTGTAGTTCCAATTGTGCTCTTTGCCCAAATGACTGGAAGAACAGAAATGTTTCCATATCACGTGTGGCCCCTAATACATTCTCCATCCATTCTCCTGTGGGCTGATTGATTGAAGAGCATGCCGTGGAGTCCACTGAAGAACATTTTAGTAAGCCTCAATAAGAACTTTGTGTCACATGAGATGTCTAGGTGTGAACATTACAGATTGTGGTCTTTGTGTTTTGCAGTTTCTTTGTGGATTATTATGATAACTGACACGCACAGAATGTCTTATGTTACCGCTACAAAACAAGGTGAGATATGGCTACCCAGGCTTATGTGTCTGGTTTCCAGATTGCCAGTTCATTTTCACCATCACTTACCTTCATTTTGTAGACAATATTCAATAACACCAATCCTTCCCAGTCTCACGTAATCTAATTATATAATCTGATTTTCATGCTATTATCTTTAGAGCTTGTGCCTTACAATCTCTTCTAGCAATTGTCAGTACAAATGGGGGTAGAGAATAAACCACATTAACCCACAAAAACAGATCTGATGCTATACACAAACTTTTGTCTTTCCTGTGGTTTACATTCAATTCCACAAAATGCCTTATTCCTGGCTCTTGGTCCTTCAACAACAGATGGAGATGCCCAAGCACTCTAGGGTCAAGCAAACGCACCTAATATTCCCACCAACTTTTCTGTATTTCTTACAATGTCAATTGGTCTTGACATTTGCCAGTTGTCATGGTACAAACTCAGCATCTACAATTTTCAAACCTTTTGAGATGAGTTTAAAGGCAAGTCCGTCTTGTTCAGACTTTAAAAGAACAAAAGGTTTTCTTGCCTCACCATAAGCACAGGGACAATCACAAAGCAATACAAGGCCATATACAACCACAATGCACAAAAATTAGGGATGCACTGAATCCAGGATTCGATTCGGTTTTTGGCCTTTTTCAGCAGGATTCCAATTCAGCCCAAATCTGTGCCTGGCCGAACTGAATCCTGATTTGCATATGCAAATTAAGGTCAGGAAGGGAAATCTCCAAACTTTTTGTCACATAGGAAGGAAAAAATCTTTTCCCACTTTTCCCCTTCCCTAATTTGCATATACAAATTAGGATTCAGTTTGGTATTCTGCCAAATCTTTCATGAAGGATTTGGGGATTCGGATGAATCCAAAATAGAGGGTTTGGTGCATCCCTACAAAAAACCAAACTCAGTGTTGCAGTATTAACTGAATTGCCAGTATTTATGTAAACGGGGTGAAAAGGATTAAAGCATTGCAGATAAACCAGTCCCATATGGTCGGTAGTAATGCAAAAGAACAAAATCCAGGTTAATACCCATCTTTGGGTAAAAGTCATTTAGGGTTATGTAATAAAAATACAAAACTCAATTTTTTTTTTGCGTTTCTTTTATAAAAACTTGACTTTTTCAAGATTTATTATACCCTGACCCTGGAAAAAGCTTTAATCTAAAATTACACTAGCTAAAACCTGTTGAGGTCATGTAGGAGTCAATGGCTCCATTTGAATATGTTCGAGTTTATTTCGGTGGGTTTCACTCAAAAACTTGATCAATTAAGAGTGATTCGAGTTTTTATTTTTAATGAAAACTCGAGCAATTCAAGTTTTGGCGTTGTTAACCCCTAATTCACTGATTCGAGTTTTTTACATTCTAGTTTTTCGGAAATTAAAAACCATTTGAGGTGTGAGCTCATTCGAGTTTATTTGATGTATAAAAAAAGCTCTCGAAGCTCTAAAATTCAACCTTTGCTAAATAACCCCCTAAATTTGCCCAGGTGCAGTAACCATTAACTGGTCACCAGTGTTTAAAAGCAAATATCTTATTGGTTACCAGGGATTACTGCATGTTTATTACATATGGGGAGTTATGCTATGAATTATAAATGTGCTTTGTTGTAGTTTATTAAACACATGTCCCTTGCTACCTTGTTGCTAAACCCTTTTACCCAATAGGCCATCATTTTCCAAACCAATACCTCGAATACCTGGCCTACTTGCCACTCTTATAGTCATCTATGGTTAAATACCATCAACTGCCAATTGTCTTTCATCTTTGTAGTGTTCATGCCACCATTAGAGAGAAGCCCCTTTCCCTTGGCAGAACATGACTTCAGTCTGGTTTTCATTAAACTTTTCAACGGCACGTCATCTAAAGAACTTGCACCAGCGTGCTAAATACAGCACAGCACGTGTGATACGATATGCTTGCACTGCCATTCTATTCTCTGATATCTCAGCCTGACCTCTCAGTAAGCCATTTAATTGCAATTGCCAGCATCCGGACACTGGAAGGCTGTATTTAGCAACAATACGTTATATAATATGCAATATATTGTTTTACAGCTGGTACTTTAATAGAATTAACGCTTGATTCTTTCTAGCCACAATTTCCTGTCTCCCCCAGAGAATCACTACAAATGGACGCTCCTATAAAGGAGAATAGGAAAAAAAAAGGTGGTAATATATAATAAATTACAGTATAATTACTGTACTGAGGAAAAGTCTATTTAAATATTGCAGTCTTACCTTCTTGGTCACCATTAACCACAAAATGTTGTTTTCTATGATTGTTCCTATTGCCCCCAATTTATAATGTGTATTTATAAAGGGAATAGGGCTCATTTATGGAAAGCATATGGACCAATAAAATGGCACCAATCTATTTATGGTACTCAATAATATTACAATTGGAATGTTCCTACATTTAATCAAGAAGATATAAGTTTTACAAAATAATAACAGAAGTAGCCTAAAAATAATGTTTATATATGCAACGCAATGGCTTTGAGGATGATGAGAGAGGTCATGAAATGGTCTACAGACTGGTACCAGGAGTATCTTTCAAGAGAGTAACAGCAAGAAGTTTGGATGACCGTCAGGAAGGAGCAAACCAACATGAGATAAATGTCATGTAGAGAGACTGGGCAGACATTAAATAAAACACTAGGCAAGAACAGCACAGAAAACAAATGGTAACACAAAATAGTGTTAACGGTGGGCAAGTTATAGGATCAAAGGGAGCAGCACAATAACAGCACACGTGGGTGATCAAACTGAATGGCCAGCGGGTCAACTGGCTAGAGCAGACCACTGCACAAGGTACAGTCCAAGCCATTTGTGAGAGGTTCCCCAGAAGGCTTTTTTGACGGATCAACAAGGGTAAATTGAAGCACAATTTGATCAGCCTCATGACTTAATGACAGGTCCACATCGACCAATGCACCCAAGGTTGGCTCAAAAAAGTGTAGCAAAAAGATAAACTATCCAACATTTGTCCATTCCCCCATCTTCTGACCTCCTAATGGACTTACCTGACACACCACTACTCTAGTGGGTTGCTCATTGCTGTAGGCTCTCCCGCCCTACTGTCCTAAGAACACAAAAGCAACACTAGCAATAGCATTTATCTACTGTTAATCTTCTTGAAGTTATCCAGAGCTAGCTTGCTTATGAAATATAATGACCAAACCTCGTATGAATTATGAAATGCTAATGCAAGAAGACTCCACACATATTGGTATAAATTGAAATTATAGCCAATATTTTCCTTTCATTTCAATTGCATAGACCGCAAAATACAGCAAAATAGTTCATGGGGGCATGTACAGCCTTCCAAAGAAAAGCGTTTGATTTTCACATAAATTTAGGTGGTACCATACTGTCAGCCAAAGTAAGACGATCCTTCACAAAACAAAACAGTCTTCACCAAAAAATATTAACATTTAATAGATGTAACAGATCATCGACAGAAAGTTATGGGAGTGAGGTCACTGAATGAGCTGTAAGCAGCTGCCCATCAAGCAAATGCATTCCTTTTGGAACGCTCATCCGAAATATTGGAAGTATTTCAAACAGGCAGGATGAACACATGGGATGTAAGTCCTACTACACCCATGTCAGGCAAAGCATGCCAGGCATCTCCACAGATGTTTGCTTCCAGTATGTTATCTATGAAATAATTTCCCTCGCCTAGCAAATGTGTGGGAAGGGGAGGGTCATGGAATAAGTTTGGGATCCATTGTGACATCAATTCTAAGGAAACATGAAAAGAGGAATGAAACTTTGCCTAGTTGATATGCTAAAGGGCTGGTATCCCCGTGGCCTGCCTGGTTGGGAGGTTTGCTAGGCTTTAGAACCAGCTCCACTCACACAGTGACAGTAATTCAAAATGAATTAGGTCCAGCATCTGACCCGAGAAGATCAAAAGCATAACAGGACTAAAATAGCAAACCCAGTTGTTTTTTGTGGCACATGAAGGCCAAAATGATCATCAAACAAGTTTAGTAAAAGGCCAAACTTGGAATCAAAATAAACAATGGAAGCAGGTATTTACTCAAGGTGCTGGCTGAAATGGGTTCATCTTATCGTTTGACCCATGGCCACTGATTATATGTCATGTTGAGTCCATGAAGCCCCATCAGGAGAGGATCACATTACTGACCCCAGAAGGCCACATACAACAGGATTGTCAAGCCTTCACAATTGATAATTTAATAAGTCCTGATACGATAGGTTTGGGAGACCATGGTTTGGGCCCACTACACCAGCCAATGGGCCCCATGACTCATTCCACAATGCCAATTTTAGTGTTTTTTTTCTAAATCAGCAACTTTTTCAATCCAATCCCCAATCTGATTGTTGCAACTGAAATTTGTAGGTATTCTTAATCCACTCCATTAAAATGATCTTTAATAAAGTTTTCAGCCCCAACACTGCTAATTGAAAATGATCAGCTCTGTGCCAGTCTGGTGTTGTAGATTCACACGAAATGCTGATTTAATGTTAAACAAATTATTTAAGACATATTTTAAACAATCCTGCATCCAGACGTTACTAAACTATCATATGTAAGCAAAGCTGGAAAAAAAAAGCAAATCTATAACCTTAATCTTAAACAGTCTGAAGATATTTAACAAGCTGGAACACAATTTTCCCCAAAACCTATGTATAATATCTGTAATATTGTTACTAGCCCGGTGAGACGTAACTTTGTATACATTCAAAAACCAGAAGAGCCTTTAAAAATGTAGCGGAATTCAATTGTTTTCCCTGAAGCTGTATTATATCATACAATGTCTAGTGGTTAGCTTTCCACACATTTTTGGTTTCTATCAGTATATTCTTTGGTCAGGCCACCCCTTAGCCACTAACTACCTTTCCTTCACAAAGATCAAGACAACCTTAATTCAACCCAATCAGGACCAAACTCGGCCACCGCCTTGACTTGAGATAACCCAAGGCCGTCATGCAACCTAGGAAGTGATACACAAGGAATTTTATGGTGCCATCAACCTAGAACAATGATTAGTACCAGGAAATATTCCTCTTGTCCTTCCAGAAGCTGGGTCATGGACTGTTCCACTCATCAACTTCCATAAAAGATCATTTTTCTTTTCATCAAAATCCAGGTACCAAATTGGCCGTATCCTAAAATCCCAAATGGCTCAAAGGCAACTGTGGTTCTAATGAAGCTCTAAGTGATGTAAGTGGCTCTTTGGGCTTTTACGAGTCGCAGGGTTTCTAAAAGCAAACTGTAAACTCAAGCAGATCTTGGATGGAAATGAAAGTAGGATAACATGGCTCATTTCCAATGGCACTGCAATGCACCTCTCATCATATCCTGCACTATACGGCAACAAAACAGCATTCAGTTGTATATCAGTATTCAGCTATGTGTGTATCATACATATATACAAAAATATACATAATTCGATAGATATGCCACAAATTCTCCAGCCCTTCACCCTCCAGGCTCACCAGGGAGCAGAAGGGTTAACAGAGCAGAGCTGTAGACTGAAGGTCTCTCCATGTGACGACACTAAATGTGCAAAACTGCCGCCTTCATAGCCGGACACCATGACAAGCAATATTCTACATCCAGAACAAGTGCAGCCAGTCCCAATACAGTTAAAGAGGGAGGGTCCCAGTGGTCACTAGAGGGTGTTGGAAGGGATATTGTCCCTGTGTAATGGGTGGGGATGTGCTGGGCAGAGCGGCATATGCCCATCTAACAGGACAGTGTTTGCCAGTTTGCTCCATGGAGTTGCATTATCTCAGCAGTGCATGGCGTCTCTTTTGCTGCACTGAATCTGTCAGCACCCCCCACACACACCCAGATGGTTCCTCCCTATACAAGCACCATGGAAAGCCCCCGTTCGGACTGGGCAGCCATTAAATGCTATAGGTATTTGCCGAGGGGTTAAACACACACAAAAAAACAAACCACCTGATGGTCCTTTGAGGACAGAGACACAATGGTATCACATAGCAACCCAGCCAATAACAGTCAGCCCTGGAGAAAGAGAACTGCTGAGTTAAAGAGTGGGGAGTGAGAAGTGGGGTGCTGCTGCAGTGGGGTGCTGCTGCAGTGGGGTGCTGCTGCAGTGGGGTGCTGCTGCAGTGGGGTGCTGCTACTGGAGTGGGAACCATAGCAATAAACCTGTGACGCCAGTGCCAGAAAGACTAGGGCAAATGACTTGCTATTCATACAGAAAGCAAACAGGAGGGCGGGGGCATGCTGGGTACCATTATACATGTTCATTGCCTGTCACTGATGAGTCTCTAGTCTGTAGTTGCTGAACTAGAAATCCCACCTCATCAACAGCTGCAGATTTCTGCAGTATCAGCACAGACAAGGCGAGGCATCACCTTCACCCCTCGGACAACGCCTAGTCCTCCACAACTTCAAAAGGTCAGTAAGCAACATGGAGGGCAACAGTCATCCCTCAAAGTTATATTGAGTCAGTAATGCACAGAATGCATGCGTGACTACTGCTTTATACCATGGAGATGCCCATTGGCCAACTGCAGCTTATACTAAACAACCTGCAGCTCTGTCATTAGGGACTTCATCTACAGCTGGAGGGTTGCAGGGCCCACACTGGATCGGAGGACTCAATCTAGCCAGCCATGCAGCCTGCGCATTGCATTTGTACTATCTGGCCATGCAGCCTGTGCATTGCATTTGTACTAATAACTATCTGGCCATGCAGCCTGTGCATTGCATTTGTACTAATAACTATCCAGCCATGCAGCCTGCGTATTGCATTTGTACTAAGGACTATCCGGCCAGCAGCCTGCGCATTGCATATGTACTATCCAGGGATGCAGCCTGTGCATTGCATTTGTACTATCCGGCCATGCAACCTGCGCATTGCATTTGTACTAAGGACTATCCGGCCATGCAGCCTGCGTATTGCATTTGTACTAAGGACTATCTGGCCATGCAGCCTGCGTATTGCATATGTACTATCCAGGGATGCAGCCTGTGCATTGCATTTGTGCAGATGACTAGGAGGCAAGCATGCAGCCTTGCAGTGACTAGTTGCTGATGACTAGTGGGCCCTGCAGCCCCTGAGTGGCACTTGTTGGGACCAATGTTAAAAGGAGGTTGTTGCAAGGCCTGAGCAGTGGTGGTGCTGAGAAGTATCAGGGGTGGGAGGGCTGTGCTGCAATACACTGGTGCAGACTGGTGCAGACTGGTGCATGTGAGCTGAGGCTGCAGTTGCTGCACATAAGGATCATGTAGTTCTGTACAGACACACACAGATAGATATATATTATATATAAATACACACACACAGGCTTAGGGCCCCAATGAGGGAGACACTGATATGAATGAGACATGAGTCAGTTGCAGAGAAACTACAATTCCCAGCAGCCCCTGTGGAGCCGGATTGTGGGAGCTGTAGTTGTGCAGGAGGGACAATAGAGGACATGTAGCAGTGAGAGGGGGTCGGCGGCAGAGCTGGGGGTCAGTGCACATCCGCTGCTGCTCTCCCTGCCCGTTTCCTAGCAACCGCTCCTCCTCGCCCTCATTCCCATCGCAGCCCGAATCCTCCGCATGAAGAAATAGCGGGAGACGCGGCTCCTTACCTGTAACGCACCGATGTGACCGGGAGCTGCTCGAGATTGTGCCGCCTCAGCTCAGGGCACGGGATGGAAATGAAGGGAGTGACTGGAGGAATCCGCAGCCTCTCACACACACACACAACAGCTGCACTGATTCTTCCCCGGAGAGGGGCGGGGACAGAGGGAGAGGGGCGGGACAGAGGGAGAGGGGCGGGACAGAGGGAGAGGCAGCGCCCGCACAGACACAGCGACCCCTACAGGAGACACAGTTACTGCCGATTACTCTGAGGTAAAGTTACAGGCCCCGCCCTTGTCTCTCACTAAAGCCTCAGTCGTTCCCTCCAGCATCACATAGAGACACTGCAGCTGCAGTAATAATATATATATTTATCTCTAGTTATAGTAACGCTCCTTGTGGAGGAGGAATGTCCGGGGCTCTCTCTGTCTCCTACGGGCGAGTTCTGGCGACACAACGTCAGCTTCTGTCTCTCCTTGTCCCACAGACCGAACCATAGGCAGAGAGTTACAGGGGTGATTGGCTGCTCCCCTCAGTGTCTCTCCCTCCCTCCTAGGAAACTACTTCCCGCTCCTCCACACGATCCTTATTTATCTAAACACACAGGGAAATGATGTGAGGCCTCTGTAGTCTCTTCTGTTCTACTCTCTCTCCTCTACTGTCTCTCTTCTTCTGTCTCCTGTATCTCCTCCTCTACTGTCTCTCCTCTTCTGTCTCCTGTCTTTCCTCTATTGTCTCTACTGTCTCTCCTCTATTGTCTCTACTGTCTCTCCTCTTCTGTCTCCTGTCTCTCCTCCTCTACTGTCTCTCCTCTATTGTCTCTACTGTCTCTCCTCTACTGTTGCCTGACAAAGGGGTTAGGCCCGAAACGTTGTATCTGCACTAAATGAGCAAGGGTTTTCCCTTCTAGAAATAACCCATGTTGTGCCAGTGATTTCTCTGCGCTCCTCTACTGTCTCTACTCTCTCCTCTACACTCTCTACTCTCTCTATTGTCTCTCCTCTTCTGTTTCACTACTGTCTCCTGTCTCTCTCCTCTACTATCTCTCTCCTCTTCTGTCTCACTACTATCTCCTGTCTCTCCTCTACTATCTCTTCTCTCCTGTCTCTCCTCTACTCTCTCTCTCCTCTTCTGTCTCTACTGTCTCTACTCTCTCTCCTTGTGTCTCTCCTCTACTGTCTCATGTCTATCCACTACTGTCTCTCCTCTCTACTCCTCCTCTGTCTCTCTACTGTCTCCTGTCTCTCCTTTACTGTCTCTCCTCCTCTACTGTCTCTCTCCTTTTATGTCTCTTGTCTCTCCTCTACTGTCTCTACTCTCTTTCCTTGTCTCTCTCCTCTACTGTCTCTCCTCTACTGTCTCCTGTGTCTCCTCTACTGTATCTTCTGTCTCTCCTCTACTCTCTCTCCTCTACTGTCTCGTCTCTATATCTTCTGTCTCTCCTCTACTCTCTCTCCTCTACTGTCTCGTCTCTACTGTATCTTCTGTCTCTCCTCTACCCTCTCTCCTCTACTGTCTCCTGTCTATTCTCTACTATCTCTACTCTCTACTATCTCTCCTCTACTCCTCTTCTGTCTCTCCTCTACTGTCTCTCCTCCTCTACTGTCTCTCTACCCTCTGTCCTCTACTGTCTCTCTCCTCTTCTGTCTCTAGTCTCTCCTCTACCGTCTCTACTCTCTCTCCTTGTCTCTCTCCTCTACTGTCTCCTGTGTCTCCTCTACTCTCTACTGTATCTTCTGTCTCTCCTCTACTCTCTCTCCTCTACTGTATCTTCTGTCTCTCCTCTACTCTCTCTCCTCTACTCTCTCTCCTCTACTGTCTCTTCTGTCTCTCCTCTTAATGCCCAGGGGTTAATGGGGGGTTCAACTGTTGGGGGGTGGCCTGGGTCCTGAAAACCAACTTTCACTACAGTTCATTGTATCAAATGGTCCCTAAATAAAACACTTATGTTACTATGTATTTCTATATAGTGAATAATCAACCCCATATTGTAATATATAAGAATATTATAAGTCACCGTATAAAGGAGAGAGCTGTTATAAATGGAACTCTAAAGTAAATTCTAATATCCACGTATTTTACAACAGGCGCTACATTATTTATTTTACTCCACACGTTTCAGTGAATCATGTGACACAAATTAACTCAATAGGCACCAGTTATAACTGATGACATCACTAAGCACTGGTTATAAGGATATCATTCACAGGATATTCAGGGCTCTTGTGTAATACACAGTCATATGAAAAAGTCTGGGAACCCCTCTCAGCCTGCATAATAATTTACTTCACTTTTAACAAAAAAGATAACAGAGGTAAGTCTTTTATTTCCCAAAAATATCTGGGGTGGGGTGTTTTCTGAACAAAGATTTTTAGTGAAGCAGTATTCAGTTCTATAAAATTAAAGCAAATGTGAAAAACTGGCTGTGCAAAAATGGGGGTACCCTTGTAAATTTGCTAATTAGAATGCATGTAACTGCTCAATTACTGACAACACCAAATTAGTTGGATTGGCTCTTTCAGCCTTGAACTTCATAGGCAGGTATGTCCAATCATGAGAAAAGGTATTTAAGGTGACTGATTGCAAGTTGTATTTATCA
Source organism: Xenopus petersii (assembly GCA_038501925.1). Lineage (NCBI taxonomy): Eukaryota > Metazoa > Chordata > Amphibia > Anura > Pipidae > Xenopus > Xenopus petersii. The sequence continues at coordinate 173,809,426 of CM076680.1, read as the reverse complement.
ATTGGGAGTCCACATCTGATTCCTGCCTTGATTAAACCTAAGGGACTCACCCAGTTCACAGGGAATCGTATGCAAAAAATTCCTATATCAAAAGAAAACTGTCCCAAGGCTTTTTTTCTTCAGTTAAAAAAATATTTTATTTAAATTGACATTAAAAATCAGATACATACTGACCCCACAAGGCCCACCTTACGCGTTTCGCACCTTCCGGCGCTTAATCATAGGAGAGACACCTATGACTAAGCGCAAAACCCGCAAAACCCGTAAGGTGGGCCTTGTGGGGTCAGTATGTATCTGATTTTTAATGTCAATTTAAATAAAATATTTTTTTAACTGAAGAAAAAAAACTTAGGGCAGTTATCTTTTGATATAGGAATTTTTTGCAATTGCAAGTTGTGCTTGTGTTTGACTCTCCTCTGAAGAGTGACAGCATGGGATCCTCAAAGCAACTCTCAAAAGATCAGAAAACAAAGATTGTTCAGTCTCATGGTTTAGGGGAAGGCTACAAAAAGCCATCTCAGAGGTTTAAACTGTCAGTTACAACTGTAAGGAATGGAATGAGGAAATGGAAGGCCACAGGCACAGTTGCTGTAAAACCCAGGTCTGACAGGCCAAGAAAAATACAGGGGGGACATATGCGGAGGATTGTGAGAATGTTACAGACAAGCCAAAGATCATCTCCAAAGACCTGCAAGAACATCTTGCTGCAGATGCAGGTGTATCTGTACATCGTTCTACAATTCAGCACAATTTGCACAAAGAACATGTGTATGGCAGGGGCATGAGAAGCCCTTTCTGCACTCACACAAACACACTCGCTTGTTGTATGGAAAAGCTCAGCTTGAAAAGAGCCGTGTTAGGCTCGAAACGTTGCAAGTGCTGCCCTGCTGTTTGTGAATAAAGCCATTTTTATCTTTATTCTGGAGTGCTGCCCATTTCGATTTGTGATACCTGTGTTCCAGTGGGGAAGGACACTGTGGGAGGTGCACCCAAACAAATTAGAAGATTGAACCAGGTGTGTGCCCCTCAAATCCTCTTTGAACTGCAAAAGCTCATTTAGACAAGACATTTTGGAACAAAGTGCTTTGGACTGATGAGACAAAAATGGAGTTATTTGCTCATAACAAAAAGCGCTTTGCATGGCGGAAGAACACGGCATTCCAAGAAAAACACCTGCTACCAACTGTCACATTTGGTGGAGGTCCCATCATGCTGTGGGGCTGTGTGGCTAGTTCAGGGGCTGTGTGGCTAGTTCAGGGACCACTGGGCCCTTGTTAAAGTCCAGGGTTGGATGAATTCAATTCAACCCAATATCAACAAATTCTTCAGGATAATGTTCAAGCATCAGTTGAAGTTCCGCTCCAGGGGTCGGATATTCCAACAAGACAATGACCCTAAACTCACTTGGAAATCTAGACATTTATGCAGAGGGACAAGTACAATATTCTGGAGTCCCTCGACTTGAATATCATGGAAAATCTATGGGATGATGTGAAGCAGACTGTCCATGCTCGGCAGCCATCACATTTAACTGAACTGGAGAGATTTTGTATGGACCAATGGTCACAAATAGCCACATCCACAATCCAGACACTCATCAAAGGCTATAGGAGGCGTCTAGAGGCTGTTACATTTGTAACTAAGTATTGATGGAATAGCTCTGTTGGGGTGCCCAAATTTATGCACCACCCAAGGGCGGTTGATGTGACAGCCCAATGGGCCCACACCCCTCCAGTCCGACTGCTCACAGATATCAGGGCAAGTGTGTGAATGGGGCACCTGTATTTTCTGTTTGCTTGCACCCATATTTCCCAAACCACAGGTGGAAGCAGTATATATGTATAGGAAGAGATGTATGATGTTTATGCAGACTGCACAAATGGTGGGTGCGCAGGTCATGTACCACATGTTCTATGTGACCCCCAGGAACACTCTAATGGAAATTATTATTGCATAGGCCGACCAACAAGATGCAGAGGCCCAGTACAGTTGTTCTTTTCTGTGGTTGGGGCTGTGGTGATAGTTGCCATATTTCTGGCACACAGTGATCTGTCATTTTAGTACAGAAATAAAATATTGATTGCTCTATATATATATATATATATATATATATATACACAGTATATAGGGCGCAATGTTTTTTCAGGACTCACGCACCTTTCCAGACAAGGTTATTGGCTTTTCAAAGCAACACAGATGGAGGCGCAAGCATTTTCGGGCACTACCCCCTTTAAGTACCCATCAAAGTCACAATCATAGATTTTATTCAATATTATTCCCGAGAATAAAATCAAGAGATTAGAAGAGCGTTGGATCAGGTTATTATGGGGCAGATTTATCAAAGGTCGAGATGAATTTTCGAATGAAAAAAATTCAAAGTTCGATGCTATTTTTTCTTTACTTCGACTAGGGAATAGTCCAAATTCGATTTGAATTTGAAAAAAATGTGAAAATTCGAATATCAAAATTTATTATGCACTTAAAAATTCGAAAAAATGGGGGACATCCTAGAACCCATTTGGTGGACTTTGGGGAAAAACTGCGAATCAAATTCGATCGAATGTACTATTACTTTGATTCATACGATTCAAATTCGGACCTATTCAATCGAAAACAGACCTATTCGACCCAAAAAAAACCCTTCAACTTCATTTCGATTGGTCTTTTTGAATTCGAATTTCGATTTTTTTCAATTGAAATTCGACCCTTGAGGGCATATTTATCAAGGGTCGAATTTCGAATTGAAAAAACTTTGAAATTCGAATTCAAAAAGACCAACCGAAATTAAATCGAAGTTTTTTTTTGGTCGAATAGGTCCATTTTCGATTGAATAGGTCCGTATCGTACGAATCGAAGGAATAGCGCATTCAATCAAATTTTTCCCAAAAAAACCTTAGAATTTTCAAAGTCCACCAATTGACTCCAAATGGGTTTTAGGAGGTCCCCCATAGGCTAAACCAGCAATTCGGCAGGTTTTAGATGGCGAATGGTCAAAGTTGAATTTTTGAAGAGACAGGACATGATACATATATTTATTTGAATTTTCAAATTTTTTTCAAATTCAAATTTTAACTATTCCCTAGTCGAAGTACACAAAAAAACACCTCAAATTTTTTTCATTTGAAAATTCACCTTGACCTTTGATAAATCTGCCCCTTGATAAATATGCCCGTACGTGTATGGAGTAAGTACATGTGCAGAGTCATGGATTTCTTTTGAAAAACATTCAACAGTCGTTGGATAAAAAGTGTAGAAGTGCCCTAATGACTATATTGATTTAATTGGCTTTTGTCTGAACATTGCTAATGTCATAAGAGCATACCCTACACTCCTGCTTTGCATTACACTGTAGCATTTCTTCTATCTCAACACTTGATATCTTATATATTGATATAGATCCATATTTATATACAGGTATTTGATCTATTTTCTCTAGTACACTTTCTGTTGGGGAACAAAGAGTGTTGGATCCATGTTAGCTGTCAATATAATCTGATATCTGCGTTATGATGAGTTTACAGGTCAGTCCTTTGAACCTGTTTTCTTTGCTTTGAGTCAACATGGAGCCAGGTGACTTTGCTGCTTGTGTGATCCCCTTTATCAGCCATCCATCGTTCATCAACCTTTCATATTCTTATTCTCTTGGTCTCATTTATGGAAAGTAAATCATTTTTTTCATTGCTCTGATGCAGATTTACCAGTAGGTGGGAGGGGGGGTCCAGACTGAAGGCTAGTTAGGGGGAGATTTGGGGCAAATGCCCATTTGCTCTCCTACTTGCTCCTGGAAGCCTAACTCACAGAAGATAAAGATTTGGGGCAAACACTTATTTTCTGCCCCAGAGATATTTACTGTGGCCAAGAGAGCAAAAATCTTAAATTGCGTTCAAACTGTTGCCAAGTGTTGGACCTTAAATTTTCCTCAATTTCAGACAATTTGGGGGCAAGGAAAGCTATCGGAGCAGTTTATTGCCAATAGATTAGCCACAATAGTACAAGCTATACGACTATATTTATTCTGCCAAATGTTTTACCATACCTGAGTAAACAGCCCTAGAAGCTCTCTGTTTGTTTAGGATAGCAGCTGCCATATTAGCGTGGTGTGACATCACTTCCTGCCTGAGTCTCTCCCTGCTCACGTATAGCTCTGGGCTCAGATTACAGCAGAGAGGGAGAGAGGAGCAAACTGAGCATGCTCAAGCCCTAGCCCTGGAGGTTTAAGCTGAAAACAGTTAGTCTGATACAGAAGCCCATGAGTACACAATAGAAGGAAAGAAATGTGCTGTTTGACAGAGGACTCAGAGCAACATTACTTTGAGGGGTTACTGGTGTATTTATATAGACCTTTCTGATAAACCTCACTTACTTTTAGCCATTGGTTATAACTAGAGATGCAACGAATCCAGCATTTAGTTTGGGATTCGGCCTTTTTCAGCAGGATTCTGATTTAGACAAATCCAAGTGCCTAACCGAACCAAATCCGAATACTTAAAATCACCTGACTTTTCACACAAACGAGGAAATTTTACCCCTCTTTACCCTTTCCTTAATATGCAAATTACGGCTTTATTTATTAAGTGCCTCCCTAGTTATAACTTTCGTTTTGTGACTTTACAATTCTGGGCAAGGGATAGTGATAATTGTCCTCAATTTTTCTATATCCAGTTTAAGGTTTGGATCCATTTCAGTGGTTTTCCATTTTTTTTAAAACTGTTCCATCCAAAAACAATGGATTTGGTTTATCCCCAATTTAACTGAGAAAAGATCGTGTTAATGTTCTGAGATTCTGTCTTTCTTTATTCATCCACTGAAATTATTCAGGGGAAAAAAAAGTCAGTTAATCTGCTCTGAATTTATGAGATTATTTGATTTGAATATTTATATCATGCCTCGGTAGCCAATGCCGCAGATGGAAATGCATAAAAGTACTTATTATAAAACAGAAACAGTTCTATGCAGAGCAGCTCAAAATATTTCCCATATAAAAGGTTATTTGTACAGTGAAAGGAATATGGCCATTATTGCTCAGAGTAAACATAAATAAACTGTGGCTTCTATGTGGTTGCAGATATTGAGCTCTGTATAAACAACCCCTTCCTTCATACTTTTGACTATTTTGGCTTACAGGCAGACATACATTATGCAAAGTGATTGTGCATCAGTAATTTAAGTATCAACCTCGCAAGAACAAAACATAGACATATTGTCAGTTTCCCAGCTGGCCCCAGTCATGTGACTTGTGCTCTGATAAACTTCAGTCACTCTTTACTGCTGTACTGCAAGTTGGAGTGATATCACCCCCTCCCTTTCCCCCAGCAGCCTAACAACAGAACAATGGGAAGGTAACCAGATAACAGCTCCCTAACACAATATAAAAGCTGCCTGGTAGATCTAAGAACAGCACTCAATAGTAAAATCCAAGTCCCATTGAGACTGATTCAGTTACATTAAAGGGATCCTGTCATCGGAAAACATGTTTTTTTCAAACTGCATCAGTTAATAGTGCTACTCCAGCAGAATTCTGCACTGAAATCCATTTCTCAAAAGAGCAAACAGATTTTTTTCTATTCAATTTTGAAATCTGACATGGGGCTAGACATTTTGTCAATTTCCCAGCTGCCCCCAGTCATGTGACTTGTGCCTGCAATTTAGGAGAGAAATGCTTTCTGGCAGGCTGCTGTTTTTCCTTCTGTAACTGAATGTGTCTCAGTGGGACCTGGATTTTACTATTGAGTGATGTTCTTAGATCTACCAGGCAGCTGTTATCTTGTGTTAGGGAGCTGCTATCTGGTTACCTTCCCATTGTTCTTTTGTTTGGCTGCTGGGGGGAAAAAGGCAGGGGGGTGATATCACTCCAACTTGTAGTACAGCAGTAAAGAGTGACTGAAGTTTATCAGAGCACAAGTCACATGATTTGGGGCAGCTGGGAAATTGACAATATGTCTAGCCCCATGTCAGATTTCAAAATTGAATATAAAAAAATCAGTTTGCTCTTTTGAGAAATGGATTTCAGTGCAGAATTCTGCTGGAGCAGCAATATTAACTGATTCATTTTGAAAAAATTTTTTTTCCCATGACATTATCCCTTTAAGTAGAAGAAATAACAGCCTGCCAGAATGTAGTTCCATCCTAAAGTGCAGGCACAAGTCACATGCCTGGGGGCAACTGGGAAACTGACAATATGTCTAGCCCCATGTCAGATTTAAAAATTGAATATAAAAAAAAATCTGTTTTCTCTTTTGAGAATTGGATTTCAGTGCAGAAGTCTGAAAAAAAACATGTTTTCGCATGAGAGTATCCCTTTAACACTTTACCTTCATGTCTTGGAAAAATGGTGTTTTTACCCAAACAAATCATTGCTGCAAAGTTCATGCTTTGAGTGAGGAAAGGAAGTGAGCAGTGGCCCTTTAAACCCATTTTGGTGCCAAAACTCCATGTAAACACAAGATAGGTAGATGGAAATGAAGTTTCCAAAGGAAGGGACTACTTTACTATGTTTATACTGTAGTCTTGGGAATGTTGTTGCTGGCCAGAGGGTGTGGGTGCTTCTGGAGGTTGTGGATAACAATCTCCTCTCATAGGGCTTTTTGCACAATTAACGTTGCAACGACACTGCCTCTTGCAGCCGTTCTGCTGTCGATTTGCTGCGGCTGAAACATTTTGGAATGACGAGGCAATAACTGCACTTCTGCATTATGAAAATGTTACCGTATCAAGGAAAAAGTGTGGGTTTGTGCCAAGGCTCAGGGATCCGGTCGGTTTATATTATTGCCTGAACAACACGTAACATATTGCTGCTCTCAGCTCAGAGATCCTTGGATGCCCCAATGATTATTGAGTTGCTTGAAATTCTGGGGGGGGGGGTCCTGTCTTTTCCACCTCATTTTTTATCCACACATCTCCGGCATACCCCAGCAGAGGTGCTCCATGCATGAACAAGGACATTCTCTTTCTCCCCTTTGTGCTCTTGCACTTCATCCGAGGGAATCATAAATGAGCCTGTATGTGCAGGGTCAGACTGGAGCCTTGTGGGCTCACTGGGGCTGCCAACGAAGGGCCCTCCTGGCAGTCCCCGGGGGCCCCCTCCTGACCTCCAATTCCCGGGCCCACTCCACGCATGCATGAACACATTGCACCGCGGTTCCTTTATTGGAGCATGTCTTTGCTGGCGGCCCAGTCCGACACTGGTACTATTTATCTTCCTCTCCTCACTCAACATCAATTCCCCATGTCTCTTTTCTTTACATACTATAATCTATTATTCCATCTATTTAGCCTCTTTGTTCTCATAGAAATAGGCAATGACCATAAAATAAACCAAATGTTTAGCAGCATGAGGGCCTGGGCCCACTGGGAGGTTTCCTGGTATCCCTGTGGGCCAGTACAACACTGTGTATGTGTCTAAAGATGGAGCAGACATTTCTGTGGCATAATATTGATATTTGTAGAAATACACAGCTTACTATGGCAGGGGGAAAACTGTCCTGGTCCTGGTCACCATTCCCTGGCCAAAAATCGCCCACAATCATGGATTACCACAATCATGGAATAACTGGGACTTTCTGTGCATTGGGGGGTCATTGGGGTTTGTTTCTTCCAGTGACGTAACTATAGAGGAAGCAGACCCCACAGTTGAAGGGGGCCTGGATAACAGGGGGGCAGGACTGTGGGGTCTGTTTTCTCTATAGCTAATAAGAAAACCCCTCCTCCCCAGCAGAGCCAGACCAGGAGCCCTAGGCAACCTGGCTGGTCGCGGTGCCGACTGGAAGTGCACATCTGCGAACTACTGCAAGCGCGAATGAACGAGAGAGGGGACCAGACTAGGAAGTAGGTGGCAGAGAAGGTAAGTACCTGGCGCCCCCCCATAGGCACGTGCCTACCCTTTGTTCCGGCCTGCTCCCCAGCAGCTCTCCTAACAGCGATGAAGGGGACGCAAGTCAGGGCGGGATGTGGGAGGAGGCGGGGCGGGAAGTTGGGGAACTGATGCCATGCACCTCTGAAGGATTTTTTCAGGGGGGGCCTGGTGCACTCTAGTTACGCCACTGGCTTCCTCTATAGCAGTGATCCCCAACCAGTAGCTCATGAGTAACATGTTGCTCACCAACCCCTTGGATATTGCTCCCAGTGGCCTCAAAGCAGGTGCTTATTTTTGAATTTCAGCATTGGAGGAAAGTTTTGGTGCATAAAAACCAGTTGTACTGCCAAACAGAACCTCCTGTGGCTGCCAGTCCACATAGGGCTACCAAATAGCCAACCACAGCCCTTATTTGGCACCCCAGGAAGTTTTTGCATGCCTGTGTTGCTCCCCAACTATTTTTATTTTTGAATGTGGCTCACGGGTAAAAAAAAGTTTGGGGACCCCTGCTCTATAGTTATGGAACTGTCAGCAGCTTATTTACCCATGTATGGGGCCCTCCAATTGGCCTACCCAACTGATATCTGGGCAAAACGAGGCTGAGACGAGGACCAGCAGATTTATACAGTCCTTGCACAACGGCCTGTGCCCACGTCATTGTGGTTGGGTCCAATAAGGCCCATATTGCCCACCTCAAGATTGCCAAATGAACAGATCTTTTAATGCATGGTCTTCTTTATAATGATATTTGGGGTGAAACTCTATATGCTGCCCTAGATATTCATTGCACTATTGCTGAATACCCGATGCACCAATGTTTCCTGGCCAAAAGCTGAACTTCCAAGAGGTGCCCCTAGTTAAACTCAGCATCAAACCATGATGGGACTTGACATTTTCTAGCAGTTGAGACCCAGAGAGAAAACCAGGCAGAACTTAGCACAGACCAGTTACCAATGCTGGTTATTGCTTTTCAGCTTAAACAAATTCCCCAGCACTGCTGTGTGAAATATGGGAAGATTTAGAAGGAATTTATCATTTCCTCTCAACTGCAGTCACCTATTAAACATGTACCATTGTACCATGCAGGGTTTCTCCGAAATCTCTGGCAAATTCACCTGCTCTGCTTTGTTCCCTGGGGATATGAAAGGAAATAACGGGAAGACAGAATCCTGGGAATTAAAGAAGATTGACAATACTTTAAAGTAGGGATGCACCGAATCCACTTTTTTGGATTCGGCCGAACCCCCGAATCCTTCGTGAAAGATTCGGCCGAATACCGAACCGAATCCGAACCCTAATTTGCATATGCAAATTAGGGGCGGGAAGGGGAAAACATTTTTTACTTCCTTGTTCTCTGACAAAAAGTCACGCAATTTCCCTCCCGCTCCTAATTTGCATATGCAAATGCAAATTAGGATTCGGTTCGGCCAGGTAGAAGGAATCCGAACCCTAATTTGCATAATTTGCATATGCAAATTAGGGGCGGGAAGGGGAAAACATTTTTTACTTCCTTGTTCTCTGATAAAAAGTCACGCAATTTCCCTCCCGCTCCTAATTTGCATATGCAAATGCAAATTAGGATTCGGTTCGGCCAGGTAGAAGGATTCGGCTGAATCCTGCTGAAAAAGGCCGAATCCCGAACCGAATCCTGGATTCGGTGCATCCCTACTTTAAAGGGCAAATCTACTACAAAATAAAAATGTGCCTAATAAAAGAAAATATAATTATAAGCAACTTTCCAATATACATTTATTAAAACATTTCAGTGCTTTTAAAGATAGAAGTAGAAATAATTGCTATTGAAAGCAGCGTCCTGCTTCTTCATTTTTAAACAATGTTGCAAAAGTCTTCGTTCCCCAGCAGCAAAGACGGGTCTGTTAATTAGCTGCCTTGTCGTACGTTGTATCAACAGTCTGAACCAGCAGTGCAGAGAAAAGAAAGGGCAGACACTGCTTTCAATAGCAAAATCTCTCTGAGCTGTTGGAAGAGAAAAAGGGAAATGACAGTTAGAACAATGGAACGTTTCATGCTCCAAAGTCAGATAAAGAATGTGAATGTCCAGTTTGGGGCAAGAAGCTCCTGCAATAAGCGCATAGAAATAAACCATGTGTTTTCCTACAAGGTCATGGGAGTTAATGATCGCTGTGTCCCCGGGGCTCTTTCATTGGTCGTAAGGATTTCGACTGCATAACAAAAGGAGGAGAGAGTATATTTTTTGGTCATCTGAGTTGGCATTCCGCCCTTCCCCCCTTTTTCTGCTTCCACACTCTTCCCAACAAATGTTCCTTGCCTGGAAGTCTTCGTTCTTGAAGTTAAAAATATACACATAGTTGAGTACATTCTTGTGTTCCTCTTGGGATCCAGTGGGAGTAATTGAGTAATCTTATCCGCTGTTCCTTCCAGCAGCCAGTCCACAACATTGAGCCCTTATCTTGGCCTGGTGTTTGTCAGCTTTCAGTCCATGACTTTGGACAGAGACTGCCACTAAACGATATGTCCGTCTGTATCTGAAATCACTTCATTGAATTAATAATGTAGCGCTGGGGTTGCCTCCGTCAATATGGGCCGACTCCAATAATAATCACACGGGAAAATGTAAACATTCCGTTTTTTCCTTCTTGAAACAGACGCTCCCAGGCTTATTTTTCTTCGTCACCTTGGATCAACCTTGGATCCTACAAGCAAAACATTTTGTACGAAGAATCCCTCGGGTATTATTTTTATGTATTTATTGATTTCAGAATTAATTATACATGTATGGGATATGTTATCCAGAAACCCATTGTCCAGAAAGCTTCGAATTATGGGAAGGCCGCCACCCATAGACTCCATTCTATCCAAATTTTAAAAAACAATTTCCTTTTTCTCTGTAATAATAAAACAGCACTTTGTGTGTTACCCCAACTAAGATTTAATTAAGCCTCATTGGAGGAGTGTTTTATAAATTTACATGATTTTCTAGTAGGGATGCACTGAATCCACTATTTGGGAATTGGCCGAATCCCTGAATCCTTCATGAAAGATTTGGATGAATAACAAACTCATTCCGAATCCTAATTTGCATAATCACAGAAGTACAAGAAGGTGAAAAAATGAAGAAAAAAATGTTTTCACTTCCTTGTTTTGTGACAAAAAGTTCTAGATTTGGTTCAGCCAGGCACAAGGGTTCGGCCAAATCCGAATCCTGCTACAAAAGGCAGAATCCTGGATTTAGTGTATCCCTATTTTTTAGTAAACTTATTATGAAGATCAAAATTACAGAAAGATCCATTATCCAGAAAACCTCAAGTCCCGAGCATTCCGGATAACAGGTCTCATACCTGTACAGATACAGGGATCTGTTATCCAAAAACTCATTATCCAGAAAGCTCTGAATTATGGGAATGACATCTCCCAGGCCTCTTCAGGCCCCCAAAATGTTTAGAGATTTACCAATTTTACCAATATTTATTAAACTTGTATATGAATTAGGGCCTCATGGGGCTCCTATGCCTGCTGGGCCCCCAGGGTCTGCTTCCTCTGTAGTTACTAGGGATGCACCGAATCCAGGATTCGGTTCGGGATTCGGCCAGGATTCGGCCTTTTTCAGCAGGATTCGGATTCGGCCGAATCCTTCTGCCTGGCCGAACCGAATCCGAATCCTAATTTGCATATGCGAATTAGGGGCGGGGAGGGAAATTGCATGACGTTTTGTCACAAAACAAGGAAGTAAAAAATGTTTTCCCCTTCCCACCCCTAATTTACATATGCAAATTAGGGTTCGGATTCAGTTCGGTATTCGGCCGAATCTTTTGTGAAGGATTCGGGGGTTCGGCCGAATCCAAAATAGTGGATTCGGTGCATCCCTAGTAGTTACACTCCTGTCCATACCTGTACTCCTTATTAGGGATGCACTGAATCCAGGATTCGGTTCGGGATTCGGCCTTTATGAGCAAGATTTGGATTCAGCTGAACCCTTCTGCCCGGCGGAACTGAATCCGAATGCTAATTTGCATATGCAAATTAGGAGCAGGGAGGGAATTCGCATGACGTTTTTGTCACAAAACAAGGAAGTAAATCCTTTTTCTCCTTCCCGAACCTAATTTGCATATGCAAATTAGGATTCGGTTCGGTATTAGGCCGAATCTTTTGTGAAGGATTCAGGGGTTTGGCTGAATCCAAAATAGTGGATTGGGTGCATCCGTACTCATTATTATTATTACACTTTATTTATATAGCAAGGATATGCTATTATATTATATTCACATCAATCCCTGCCCTCTGGCAACTATATGACTATTATATTAGCTCAGTGCTAATTGGTTGCTATGGGTTACTAGACCAGTCAAAAAGGTTGCTCCTTACTTGCTGCTTATTACATTACCCCTTAAGTCTATAAAAAAGCTTTCAGTTTTCCCAGGCGGTACATTAAATATCTGTGTGTACCTTATGAATGTTAAAGCTAGAGTTCCCCTATGATACTACCTGCTCTTCCTTGCTGACTACCATTAACATGCACTGCAATCAGACATTAAATGCTGCAAGATGTTTTGGGGGTCATTATTGAATATAGGGCAAGTCTGCCCTGCAAGACCTGGATTCACTCCATGAATAGCACCTGCATATATTAATGAGGGGCATTGGGGAGGGCACATAAGAATTATTAACATGTATTTATATAGCGCCAACATATTGCGTAGCACTGTAGAATAATATTATACAGCAATTCTACATAATACATAGCGTATTATAAAATGTTGATTAAAGGGTGGGGATTTGCCTTAAATTTTAGTATGATACAGATTTGCCAATTCTAAGCAAGTTTTTCATTGGTCCTCATTTTTTTAATAATTATTTGCCTTCTTCTGACTCCAGCTTTCAAATGGGGGTCAGTGACCCCATCTAAAAAATAAATGCTCTGCAAGGCTACAGATTTATTGGTTTTGTTACTTTTTATTACTCATCTTTCTATGCAGGCCTCTTCTATTCATCTTCCAGTCTCTTCAAATCGGTACATGGTTGCTAGGGGAATTTGGACCCTAGCAACCGGATTGCTGAAATTGCAAACTGGAGAGCTGCTGAATAAAAAATGAAACCCAATTGCAAATTGTCTCAGGATATCCCTCTCTATATTATACTAAAAAGTTAATTTAAAGGTGAACAACCGCTTTAATTATATATCATGTAGTCCAGCTAGTTTCATCCGTTTGGCCCACAGGATAATAATTAGGATATCGGGGCAATTGTTCTTTGTAAGGCCAGTTTAGGTTTTCCTTTGTCCCTTCAGAAAAAAAAAATCAAGGATTCTGCATGTAATGGACTTTTCTATTATTTACATCACTAGTGTATGGAGAGGCTGTTGCACTCATAAGCTCTATGTAGAGTGGTACCATTACTTCTGTCCTTCCCTATGTGCCGTTGATTAACTCAATTTGCTGTATAATAGCTTAGCTTTTATATTATTCTGTGGAAAATCAAAGCAACCAATCAAAATGTGTTCCTAATAAAGACAATTTCTGCAACTAGAGAGACCAGTTTTATGTCATCTCCTTTTCTTGGCACCATGTGAAGCTGCACACACTATGTACAGGTATGGCACCTGTTTTCCAGATAACAGATCATTCTGTAATTTGGATCTTCATACCTTATCTCTATTAAAAAATCATGTAACACAGGGGTAATGTAAGTTTTCGAAGTTGCGCTAGCGTTAATTCGCCAAGCGAAACGAAGTTTCGCTAGCGATGGTTCATTTACATACGGCGCGAAATTCAAATTTCAATGGAGGAACACGTATCAGCACTTCAAATGCCTAGAAAACCTTCAAATCAGCAAATATAAATGTTATTTTGCCCTACACATGTGCCCACTGTCTAGGTAAGTTGCCATGAGTCAGGAAATGTAGGGGGGAAGGAGGGGAGCCCCAAAACAATTTTTGATCTTTTTCAGCCTATCACCCATCATGTAGAAAACACGCCAGCGTTTTTTGGGACTTAGAAAAAATTGTGACTTTTTTTGAAACAATCCCTATCTACTCTATTGCGCTTCGCCAGGTCTGAGGTGGCGAAGGAAGTCTAGCGTAAAAGGTAGCGTTCAGTACACTGCGCAAGTTAGTGAATTTGCGTAGTTACGTCGCTAGCGAAAATTCGCCTGGCGTAAGGGTGCGAAGTAACACTAGCGAAATTACGTCAGCGTTCGTTAGTGAATTTGCGCAGTAGCAAAAAATGCCAAACGCTAGCGAATTAACGCTAGCGTTCGGCGCTTCGCATCTTAGTGAATTTGCCCCTATGGGAGACAGCCTTTGTGTAACGTGGAACTTTCCAGATAACGGATCCCATTCCTGTACCGCCAAAACACCGAGATAGTGAGACAAACCAAAGTGCTTGATTTCTAGTAGGTTAAAAAGAAAAAAAAACTTAAAATCAGTCCAGTCTGCCATATTGTTTATTTTTTGACTTTGCTGTAAAATATTGTTTTCTGAATATCCAGAACTGAATACTCAGTCGCCTGTAGGTTTCTGGGAACTGCGCCTTAAGATGATCCCATGTGAGTTGTAAGGTGATATTAAATTGTATCTTGGTATCAGTGAATTTTTTGCAAAACTGCAGTAAACAAATTGCAGCGGAAAAATTGGCTGCAACAAAAATGTTGCAGAGACAAAAAGAAAGTCGCTATAAGAACAAAACTCTCATTTGGCTTTAATGCATTTGGAGTGAGAAAAATTGTTGTGTGTGCAAAAAATTGTCGCCCATTGACAATGTGTTTCGCAAAATTTTTTTAAGATTCGTTGATCACTACTTAACGGTAAAAGGGCAGGGGCACACAAAGCTACTAAATCACTTCTTCTTCGGGCGACTAATCTCCCAAAACTGCCTACACGCAGGCTAGAATGTAAATCACCGGCGGGATGGTACTCGGAGTGCTCGTTTTCCAAAGTCATCTGAAGTTTCCTTATGAGGCAACTATGGGCGACTTCTGAAAACGAAGCGCAGCGATTGCCATCCCGCCCGCGATTTACATTATTATTTTTTTTTTTCAAAGGTTAATTTTAACAACAGAAAAAATTAGAAGGAAGAAAAGCTAGTGAGAAAGGAAAGAAAAGAAAGGGAAAGGGGGGAAGGGAGGTATTGCTGAAAATTGACTATCATTGGTTGGTCAAGGTGGTTGGCGATTCGAGCCAAGGGTTCCAAATATTCACGATTTACATTCTAGCCGACGGGGAGGCAGTTCGGGGAGCTTAGTCGCCCGAAGAAGAAGCGTTTTTTTGCTGGGCCACTAATCTCCCCTATTCCGAGCGTGCGTCTGCCGTTAGGCTAATAATGCAGTTTGTCAAAACATACAGTAATTGTGCATTGTGCTATTATGGTGGAATTTCGGGGAAATGCTGTGTAAAATACATAGTGATTTGAATCTGAATTTTGCACTGTGTTTATAAATGAGCCCCCCTTGAATGACCTGCAACCTTGGGGTGGGGCTGGGAACGTTCATGTCAATATAGGGGAATATTGCTGCTGTATGTTTGTTGAGAACTGATCTATTATTTGCATTATACTAAGGGGAGAGTTCCCTTCTGAATAGGGTTGCCTAATCATTTATATTGCACTACTGTAACAATCTTACCTGGTGGTCTAGCGGAGGTGGTCTGCAGGGACGCCCGCCACGCCGTGTGACGTCAGCGCGCAGTGGCGCGAAATTTAAAGTATTAAAGGCACAGTTTGGATTTTTTACATTGCCCGTGATAGGATTGTATTCCTGGTGCTCCTGAGTCTCGTGCTACTGTCTGATTCCTTCTGAACCTGTCTGATTCCTGTTTTGACCCCTGCCTGGCTATTTTGACTATTCTGAATTCTGGATCCTGACCTTGCCTGCTTACGACTACTCTACAGTTTAACCCTTCGATTGATCACCCGGTTTTGACCCTTTTGCCTGTTTGACGATTCTTGATATCTGCCTGCCTCGACCCAGCCTGTCTGACGATTCTGTTGCCTGCTCCATTTGTACCGTGACCTTCGGCCCAAAAGACTCTGCTACCTGCCGTGCCCCTCTGCTAGCCAGAACATCTCCCTTGTACCCCTCGTTAAGTCCAGATGGCACCCAAATAAGCTGAGGGCTCCTCCCGAAGCCCAACGGTGGTCACACTACTGGTGAAGCCGAGCCGAGACCAGGGTACTTGGCACCTGTTCTGGTATCGGGTGCCGGCCGTGACATCTACATTAGGGATCCCCAACCTTTTTTACCCGTGAGCCACATTCAAATATAAAAAGAGTTGAAGAGCAACACAGGTATGAAAGAAGATTCTGGGGGTGCCAAATATGAACTGTGATTGGCTATTGGTAGCCCCTTTATGGACCGGCAGCCTACAGGAGGCTCTGTTTTGCAGTAGACATGGTTTTGATGCAGCTAAAGTGTGATTTTAAGACAGGAATTCAAAATTGAGCACTTGCTTTGAGGCCACTGGGAGCAACATGTTATTTACAAGGCACTGGTTGGGGATCACTGCTCTACAGGCTCATAACCCTGTTCTTAGGGATAAGGGAAGTGCACTGGGATAAGGTTGGGGATAATGTTGGTACGGGCTTTCCTTTCCCAATGCATTCTTCCTTCACGGAAATACCAGACATGTTCCCTAACCTGATTCTATTTGGCAGATAAAAGAAAGGAAGGAGTTTCTATTCTCCCGGGGGTAAATAGTTTAGTTCACATGGCCAAACAATAGAAACTCTACAGACTGTATGAGAAACATACACTGGGACTTATAGGCACTGCACAGTGAATTGTGGTGTGTTTCTTTCCTTAGGGCAGAGACACGCGGTCAGATTCGGGGAGATTAGTTGCCCGGTGACAAATCTCCTCTTTTTCGGGGCAATTAATGTCCCTAAATGTCTCCCCTGCCTTCCCTCTGGCTAGAATGTATATCGCTGGCAGGATGGCAGTCAGATCGATTGGTTTTCCGAAGTCGCCTGAAGTTTCCTTGTGAGGCAACTTCGGGCGACTAATCTCCCCGAATCACTGCCTTGTTTGAGATGAAGTTGATCCATGTAGCGGGTCTCAGAGAAGAGGATCGAAGTGGTGCAAGATGGCTGCATCCCTTGCCCAATAAACTCAAGATAAGTTTAGAACTGGCTACATCAGCTTGGGAGGCCTGGGAGGTGAGCCCCCCACAACCACAACATCACTCCCAGGGATTAGTTGCACTCACAGCTATTGCGGTACAGTCAGGTGGTACACACATGTGTTTCATGTCCATAGGCCAGTGTTCCCCAACTAGTGGCTTCCCAACCCTTTGGATGTTGCTCCCAGTAGCCTCAAAGCAAGGGCTTATTTTTGAGTTCCAGGCTTGGAGGTAAGTTTTGTGCATAAAAACCAGTTGTATTGACTCTAGGCTACTAATCTGCCCCTGGAGAAAGAATGATAGGGGGCACACATACGTATTAATACACAAGAGCAAGAGAAAATGTTCTCTGCCCTCAACAATCTGTGCCCATCTAAGGAAAACAACTTTTTGTTTGAAATCCAATAATATCACAATGATCAGAAATGTGCGTTAAATAAAAAAGGCCTCTATAAATATGAAAAACTTCCCATTCTTATCAATTCAGAGAGGGAAAATTGTCACGTTGTGAATGTACGAGGTGTAGAGGGCACAGTTGGGGCAGAACACACTCAATACCCCCCAAACAATCGCAGCCCCTCAGATATTAACATGGAAAACTCACATCCAATTCTGATTGCAGGAAGCAAAAACCAAACACACTATGGGGCGGGGGGACTAAAATTCTACAGAGCAAAAATAATAAGTGAATCTTTGTTTAAGAACTCTGCTATTGACTTTCTTTTCCTCAAAAATGTATCCCCCCCCCCTCCCCGATTCCTGGTGCTTTGCTATAAATGGAAGCGAGGAGTTGCTAGGCAACCAAGCACTAATATTAGCTTCTCAACAGGTACAGAAAGCCAGACAGCTCTATCTGCGCCTTCCCTTTCACTGGAATTACATGATACAAACAACAAAATCTGATATAAACGTGGACTTCTAATTCTTTCACTTCTCAATCGAGTCCATTTACTACTCGTCTTATCTGCATAATGTTTCCAAGCCTTAAAACAGATGCACTTGAAAATATTGTATGTGTGTCCCCTACTGGCAGCAAGTGGTAATAGCACAGGAAGTTAGCAAATGATGTCACATCCACTTCCTGTCTGCAATGGCATCTCCTTACTGTAAAGGGGGACATGCATTTTAACATAATTTAATAGATGATCTCTGAATATGTATTGTATGTAACTGTATTTTTATCATATACAAAGGACACTCTGCTAGGACTTTGATTGCCTGGATCATAGCAGGTTTTACTGAAAATAGAATAAAACCTAAACTGTAGCCAAATCCTTAATTAAGGGAGTAGCTCAATCTGTTGAACTAAATGTAAAAGAACAATTTATGTATCGACTGTGTTTATTCCATATGAATAATTATATATTAGCTACAGGTAGAACACAATAGTAATAATAATAATAATTATAGGGGAAGTTTGCTCCGGGTCTAGTAACCCAAACATGTTAGCATCTGCTGCTCAGTAGTGGTTGCTATGGGTTGCTATGTGTCATCTGTGCTGAGCTAATAACCCATAATACTCTTAGGAAGTAATAAGGGGTAATTGTTTAGTACCTTTTCAACAAGCTTTTTACCACCCTGGGTTTTTCGCCTTCCTTTGGATCAATTAGCAGTTAGTATACAGTTATATACAGACTTAATGTTGAACTTGACTTAATTTACTATGTAACTCGTGGTCTGCACCATTGAAGCACATTCACAATTGCACAAATTTTTACGCATTACCAGAAATTGTATCAGGCACATTGTCTATTCAAGACTGCTATTATCTAAATGCTGCATTATGGGTAAAAAAACATGGCAATGTGTCCAGAATTTAACTTTGCACAATGGATTCTATGAGAGACAGCCATCCTGTAAGATGGAGCTTTCAGGATAACTGGTTTCCGGATAACAGATCCCCTACCTGACCTGTAAATGAATAAATGTCCAATAACAACACCTGTATAGAAGAATTAACCTTCGGAAAGCTTCACATAAAACATACACATAAATAAGGTGACGATTTACAAACGTTTGTTTCCCAGAATCATATATATTTTTTAGCTCTAAAAACGGTGGATTACCGTATATACTCGAGTATAAGCCGTCCCGAGTATAAGCCGAGGTACCTAATTTTACCTCCAAAAACTGGGAAAGCTTATTGACTCGAGTATAAGCCGAGGGTGAGAAATGCAGCAGCTTCTGGTAAGTTTCAATCTCGTTTTTGGATGACTATTCTTAGGCGCCGGCTACTATTCTAAGCGCCGGCGAAAATTCTTAGGCGCCGGCTACTATTCTAAGGCGCCTGCGAATATTCTTAGGCGCCAGCTACTATTCTAAGGCGCCGGCGACCGTTTTTGCGCTTGACCCGAGCATAAGCCGAGGTAGCGTTTTTCAGCATATTTTGGGGGATGAAAAACTCGGCTTATACTCGAGTATATACGGTATACTAATTACTTCAAACCACTAAAATATATCATTTTTTAACCACAAAAAACAATAATACAAACCTGCGCCATCTTAAAGCTGCGGAGGTCATGTAGAAGTCAATGGGAGCTTTCCTTTTTGTAAAAGCTTACTTTGTTCTGTGGTTTTACGGGTTTCACATGGAAGTATTCGCATCTTTCAATGACGTACTTGACATTCGTGTTTTAATGAAAATTAGTTTTTTTCGTGGTTTCAAAAACCTATAAAACCACACAAATCAGAATTTTGATAAATGGGCCTCTAAGTGGTTGATTTATGGCTGGGAAGGGTTGTGTGTTTTAATGCTAAAAATCGTACTATCCTCAAAATTAGCGATTTTTACGTGAAACCTGTGAAAAATCCTAATAGAAAGCTACTCTTTCTAAAAAGCTCATGTAGAAGTCAATTGGACCTGTCCTTTTCTAAAATCTTTTTTTTCTTTTGAGATTTTAGAGGTTTTCGGGGATCTGTTTGTTTCGAATTGTAAACAAGGCATTTGAGGTTTTAACTCTTATTCAGATTGCTCAATGTTTTTTTTAGTTTGTGCCTTTTCTAATCAGATCCTATAATAAATTTCATGATATGTTTTCATGAGTAGTTTTGTTGTTTCAAAAACCTCAAAAAACACACAAATATGACTTTTAGTTGAACCTGATTCAGTAAGAAACCCAGTGCAGATATGGGACCTTTTATCCAGAATGCCTGGGACCTGGGGTTTTTCCTGATAGCGGATCTTTCAGTAATATGGATTTTCATACCTTGTATCTATTAAAAAAAACATGTAAATGTTAAATAAAGCCAATAGGCTGGTTTTGCCTCCAATAAGGATTAATTATATCTTAGTTGGGATCAAGTACAAGCGACTGTTTTATCATTACAGGAATGGGACCTGTTATCCAGAATGCTCAGGACCTGGGGTTTTCCAGATAACGGATCTTTCTGTAATTTGGATCTTCATACCTTAAGTCTACTAGAAAATCATATAAACATGAAATAAAGCCAATAGGCTGGTTTTGCCTCCAATAAGGATTAATTATATCTTAGTCGGGATCAAGTACAAGCGGCTGTTTTATTATTACACAGAAAAAGGAAATCATTTTAAACAATTTGCATTATTTGGATAAAATGTCTATGGCGCTAATTCACCGAAGCGCCGAACGCTAGCGTCAATTCGCTAGCGTTTGGCATTTTCGGTACTTCGCAAATTCACTAACGAACGCTGGCGTAAATTCGCTAGTGTTACTTCGCACCCTTACGCCAGGCGAATTTTCGCTAGCGACATAACTACGCAAATTCACTAACTTGCGCAGTGTACTGAACGCTACCTTTTACGCTAGACTTCCTTCGCCACCTCAGACCTGGCGAAGCGCAATAGAGTAGATAGGGATTGTTTCAAAAAAAGTCAAAAGTTTTTCTAAGTCCCAAAAAACGCTGGCATGTTTTCTATATTATGGGTGATAGGCTGAAAAAGATCGAAAATATTTTTGGGGCTCCCCTCCTTCCCCCCTACATTTCCTGACTCATGGCAACTTACCTAGACAGTGGGCACATGTGTAGGGCAAAATAACATTTTTATTTGCTGATTTGAAGGTTTTCTAGGCATTTGTAGTGCTGATACGTGTTCCTCCATTGAAATTTGAATTTCGCGCCAATTGAAACTTTGCTTCGCTTGGTGAATTAATGCTAGCGCAACTTCGAAAACTTACACTACCCCTGTGCGCAAGTTCGGATTTTAGAAAATACGCCTGGCGAAGTGTGGCGAAGTGCGGCACCTGGCGCCACTTCGCATCTTAGTGAATTTGGGCCTATGGGAGAAGACCATTCGGTCATTTGGACCTTTTTAGATAATGGGTTTCCGGATAAAGCATCCCATACCTGTATTAAATTAAGATTTTTCACAAATTTGAGCATGAAGATTTGGATTGATTTTTGTTGGGAATTTGGTCTAATTTTTTTGGGAGGAATTTGGTCTAATTTTTTTGGGAGGAATTTGGAATTCAGCATTGGGCCCAGGCTAAGAATGTGGGATTATATTTATTTGAATCATCACTGTGTTCCGATGAAATGATGGCGGGATGTGCGCAGGAAAGTGCAAAAAGAAATCCAGATTGAAAACACTTGAGGGGAATGTAATATGATTTAATTACACAAAGATGATTGTGAACGTTACTGACCCTTTTTGCACCATTTTCGGACTAATTAAGCCCTGAATGATTTCTGTGCAAAGTTTGCGACCGAACTGTGTTTGTGAACATTCACAGTGTAACGTAATAATATTCACAATCGCGAGGCAAAATATTTCATTCATCTCCAAAGAAGTTGATAAAGTTTCACAATCACGACTGGCGATGCAATAAAAGCCGACGAAGAATATTCCAACATTCCAACAGGCAATTTTTTATTTGCAAAGTTTTGCTCTTTGCGAATTTGATAACATTTCCCCCTTGGAGTGTACGGAAAACCTATCATGTGACTAAAAATGAAAAGTATTCGCTACCCCTCTGCAACAAGCGGCCGTGTCATCTACGCACCGTGAGGGAAATTGAAACTGTAACAGATCCAACGATCTCCGAGCCTCTCGTGAACTCACATAACGTCTTCCACAAATACCCCATTGTACATGTTCCCATTCACACTCCACTCTCACAAGCAAATACTCTTGTCACAACGGAAGAGAAAAAGCTACAACTTGCAGCATTATCTAACATTGAGTTATATATACAATATATACTGTATATATATATATATATATATATAATAAAGTGTAACCAGACATGTGCCCTTTAATAGAGCTCAGTGTCAGTAGCTCACGTTTCAGCCAATTAAGACTTACAGATTAGCTGTTCCGATGAATCCCACCCAAATAAACATTCTTTCCTCTTTTGGGAATCTTCTATTAAAGCAGCAGGTGCTGAAAGAACCCACTGTTATAATGAAAGGTCTAAAGAAAGTCCATGATCATTACGAGCAATAAGAAGCAGCCACTAATACAATATCTAACTGTGCCCAAGATACAGACAGAGATACAGACAGATATACAGACAGAGATACAGACAGAGATACAGACAGATATACAGACAGATATACAGACAGAGATACAGACAGATATACAGACAGAGATACAGACAGATATACAGACAGAGATACAGACAGAGATACAGACAGAGATACAGACAGAGATACAGACAGATATACAGACAGAGATACAGACAGATATACAGACAGAGATACAGACAGATATACAGACAGAGATACAGACAGAGATACAGACAGAGATACAGACAGAGATACAGACAGATATACAGACAGATATACAGACAGAGATACAGACAGAGATACAGACAGAGATACAGACAGATATACAGACAGAGATACAGACAGATATACAGACAGATATACAGACAGATATACAGACAGAGATACAGACAGATATACAGACAGAGATACAGACAGATATACAGACAGAGATACAGACAGATATACAGACAGATATACAGACAGAGATACAGACAGATATACAGACAGAGATACAGACAGAGATACAGACAGAGATACAGACAGATATACAGACAGATATACAGACAGAGATACAGACAGATATACAGACAGAGATACAGACAGATATACAGACAGAGATACAGACAGATATACAGACAGAGATACAGACAGATATACAGACAGATATACAGACAGATATACAGACAGAGATACAGACAGAGATACAGACAGAGATACAGACAGAGATACAGACAGATATACAGACAGAGATACAGACAGATATACAGACAGATATACAGACAGAGATACAGACAGATATACAGACAGAGATACAGACAGATATACAGACAGAGATACAGACAGATATACAGACAGAGATACAGACAGAGATACAGACAGATATACAGACAGATATACAGACAGATATACAGACAGATATACAGACAGAGATACAGACAGAGATACAGACAGAGATACAGACAGATATACAGACAGATATACAGACAGATATACAGACAGAGATACAGACAGAGATACAGACAGAGATACAGACAGAGATACAGACAGAGATACAGACA
Organism: Xenopus petersii; assembly: GCA_038501925.1. Classification (NCBI taxonomy): domain Eukaryota; kingdom Metazoa; phylum Chordata; class Amphibia; order Anura; family Pipidae; genus Xenopus; species Xenopus petersii. The sequence goes on along the minus strand of CM076680.1, from coordinate 173,785,962 downwards.
GAGATACAGACAGAGATACAGACAGATATACAGACAGAGATACAGACAGATATACAGACAGAGATACAGACAGAGATACAGACAGAGATACAGACAGAGATACGGAGCCTTGGGTGCTGAGGTGGCAGTTGTCCCAGAGCTACAGCTCATTTGACTCACATCATTTAATCCTAGTGTGGAAGAATTTTTGGGGTTACTCAGCCTCTATTATTCTTCTCATGTCTCTAAGCTTAGAAATCTAAGTCTAAAATGTTCTTTGCTTGATAATAAGTTGTTTATGGCCCATTAGACAATAATCCAAGCAACGTTATAATCTGGAATTGATGTCATTTTAGGGACCAGCCTTTTTCCCGTGTCCTTTTCACATGATGTGTGTTCACCTTTAAGTTAACTTTTAGTATGTTATAGGGTAATCAATTTTAAGCAACTTTTCAATTTAGCTTCATTTATTTATCTTCTATAGTTCTTTCATTATTTGCCTTCTCCTTCTGACTCTTTCCAGCTTTTTAATGGGGGTCACTGACCCCATCTAAAAACAAATGCTCTGTAAGGCAACAAATATATTGTTATTGTTACTTATTGTTATTGTTACTTTTTATTACTCATCTTTCTATTCAGGCCTCTCCTATTCATATTCCAGTCTCTTATTCAGATCAATACATGGTTGCTAGGGGAATTTGGACCCTAGCAACCAGATGGCTGAAATTACAAACTGGAGAGCTGCTGAATAAAAAGCTAAATAAGTCAAAAACCACAAATAATAAAAAATGAAAACCAATTACAAATTGCCTCAGAATATCCCTCTCTACATCATACCAACAATTAATTTAAAGGTGAACAACCCCTTTAAGAAGGTGATTTATCAATGTTGAAATTGAATTTTTTTTTTGCAGCAATTTGAATGTTTTTAACTCCTGAATTCCAATTATGCTTTCAAAAACTTGTATGTAAGATATTTATTCATTTAAATTTTTTTTTTTTTAAAACGATTGTAAAATGTTGGCATCTAAAAGCAGCCGAGCTCATGTAGAAGTCAAGGCCGTGTGGGTAGGACTCCTGACCTTCACTAACAAGCCTGGGTGTTGACATATTGGCCCAAATGATACCCAATCCTGGCTTTTTAGGAAAAACTGCAGGCAAGTGGGTCGTGGATTAACAGGTGGGGTCCTCTCTCGTCTGAGGGTGACGGTAGAGATAAATCCAGCTCTTACTATAGTTCTGCAACATCTCTAAAGACTACGTTATACTCCATAGTCAGTCGTTGTCTTTAGAGAGAAATCATTGGATGCGCAGTTGTTCAAGACCGGAAATTTACTCCAACTGCGCATGCGCCAAAACTCCGCTCGGATTCCGAAGAAGACAAAAAAAAAGAAGATGGCGTCCATGAACTCCCGAGGCCAGATCTGCATGGAGGGGTAAATAAAAAATTAGGGGCATTTGCCCGGGAGGACAGTTAGGCTGTGGGGGAGGAGGGAGCTTGGTCTACGCAGGGTAGGGTTTTCTTCTAGTACGGCTTATGGTCAAACATTTCCCTTTATTTACATTAAAAGTAGGGATGCACCGAATCTACTTTTTTGGATTAGGCCGAACCCCCGAATCCTTCATGAAGGATTCGGCCGAATACCGAACCCTAATTTGCATATGCAAATTAGGGGTGGGAAGGGGAAAACATTTTTTACTTCCTTGTTTTCTGACAAAAAGTCACGCAATTTCCCTCCCTGCCCCTAATTTGCATATGCAAATTAGGATTCGGATTCGGTTCGGCCGGGCAGAAGGATTCGGCCGAATCCGAATCCTGCTGAAAAAGGCCGAATCCTGGCCGAATCCCGAACCGAATCCTGGATTCGGTGCATCCCTAATTAAAAGCTATATTAAACCATACAAATGAAGGAGGAGTTTATGACAAGTATGTCGATTATCCACATTGGTCACTGTGGGTTCTCAATGCACAACCTTATTTATCTCGGTCATATTATTGCCTGTGGTTGGCTTATGAATTATAAATGGTAAATAAAGACTACTTGGAAACAATTTGCAGCAAGGCCGAAAAGACCGGAGCCCAGCCGCACGTTTGATTCCGGAGCAATGGCCACTGGGTGATAATGGTCCAGTAACAATAAAGGGTGTTTTGGGAGGGAGGGGGCGACGGAGGACTCAGGGCACCCTCAAGGCAATTCCAGTCCAAGATACATTCTAAGGTGACATATGTTAGAAAGATGGGGTGTCCAGGCTTCAGACAAGAGCAGCCATCAGCAGCCGAGCAACTGTACCCCGGGGAATTCTCCATAGAGAAGAAGATTGTTCCATCTCCCCAGTGCAAGGGAGGAATTAAATCAATTAAAGGAAAAGCAGACGAGTGCGGCATCACATGACCCAGGCTTAATGCACCACTAAGGGGAAATAAAACCCTGCTGTCCCCAGTGAAAGTCAATTGATACAGGTCCATTTTCCTCCAAGGACACATATTGATGGGCTTCATAACTAAGACTTTTACAAGGGCTGTAAATGCTGCACAACCATAGGGCCAATCTGGATGGAGAATGAAGGTTGAAGAGGCCCTCCCTCCAACAGCGAATAGAATCATATTATCCATCATACGGCTCTTATATAACTGTACTGAGTATCATGTTATTTCTTACATACAGGGTAGAACCCGTCTCAATAATGTTGATTTTTGAAGCTCCTGCACTGAACTGCCAGAAAAAATACACCGTTTCTAAAACGTAAAGGGGAACTCTACAAAAACATAATTTCAAGCAACATTGCAATATACATCAATTAAAAAAATTAAAAAAAACTTTGCAATATACATCAATTAAAAGAAAAAAGGCAGATTGTTCATGATATTTAATGGTTTGGAACAGTTCCCTAAGCCCCCTGCTCTCTTGCTGATCTGTCTGACTACTTTGCTGAGCTGTCTGACTACTGTTACTTTGTATCAACAGCCATCTGTCCTCAGCCTGTATCCTCCAAACCCCACAATTCCCTGCACATGTGATTTCAATAAGGAACGGAACATCCCAGTGCAATGCATTGGGGGTTATGTAGTTCCTGCATGTTGTCTGTAGTCCCTCCTTCCCTGCCAGGATTTCAAATGATACAGAAAGAGAAGAACTGTTAAACAGCTGGATTTCAGCATAGAAAATGCCATTTATTCAGACTTTTTGAAGAAACAGGTAACTGTGATGGGTATATTAGGGGATTCTGTCTGTTGTCCTCTTTATCAAATTTTGTTTTGGAACCCAGAGTTCCCCTTTAATTGGCTTTTGGCAGAGAGCCCAGAATATGTGGCAGGTGCACTTGGATACATTTGTAACAATTTAAGATAAGCAAAGAAACATTTGTAACAATTTAAGATAAGCAGGTCTCTGAGGAAACTGTGACTTGCAGCTTAAAGGGCAATTCACTTTCATTAGCAAAACTTTAATAACATTAAAACCACAGAAATGTGTTGAAACTTTCATAACCTGCCACATTTTGTATAATGAACATGGTAATTAGGGGGAGTGACCACAAAAATGGGTGTGGTGAAATTTTTTTTGCTGTGCTTTTTGTCCCTCTTTCTATTTCCAAAAGGCTGGGAGGTATTCTATAGGTTGATAAGTTTTAGCAATATTGATTAAAATATGAATTAAAGCTTTTGTGGGGCCCCTATACCTCCTGGGCCCCCCTGCAGCTGCAGGATCCTCTTCCAACTGTAGTTACACCTCTGCCCAGGGGCCTAATAACGGGGCAACAGAAGCGGTCAGACAGTGTATACATTTCTCATAGGGATCTACACCATGCAATGAGGGTCGGACTGGGCCAACGGGACACCGAGAAAAAACCCGGTGGGCCCCCAGCTCTAATGGGCCCCGCTGGCCCAAATCCGCACCCAGGTTTTTTCCCTGCCGCGACCGTCTGGTGCTAGTGAGTGGGCAGGTACGTGTGCACAAGTGAGTGGGCTGGAGTGTATGCGCACACACATGTTGGGGAGGGGTTGCCAGACAGGAGACCCTGAGGCCCGGGCCCCCCAGTCCGACCCCGCATGCAATGCCCATACTGGTAGTGGCACAAGCAGGGACTGTTACTTCCCATTGAATGACTTAATAGGGGCAGCACATGTATATGATTTCTATAGGCCTCACCTAAGCAATGAGAAGGCAACTAGCCAATTACACGGATGCTTTGCAGATAGAGAGCCTGGGATGTATGAAACTCATTATCTGGTGCAGTTTGTAGTTGTGCAGCTCGGCCCTGGCAGTTTCATGATTAACTCCCACACTAATACCTGCTTAATTACAGGCAATTTGTTGTTTAGCATTCCCTGTGGCTATATCACACACACTGACAGCTGCCACCCATAAAGACACTCCAGGCCGAGGTGCTCTCCCTCCTCATCCTCTTACCTAATGTCATTGTGCAGGGAGTGACGTCACAATACTGGGAAATGATTCAACCTTCTAGCCTAGAAACCACAAATTACATTGGCAGCCAGTGCTTAGTCTCTCTCTCTCTCACACACACACACTCTATACACACACTCTCTATACACACACACAACCACACACACACACACACACTATGCTCCATTAGGCCAAGCAGTAAGTAAGCAGGGAATCAGGGATTGAATGAAACCAAACCTGGAAGAATATTTTAACATTAAAATAAAAGACACCCTCACTATTATCCTCTGTTTTTCCCCCCTTAAATAGGGGAGTATACTATAGATGGGGAGTATACTATAGATGGGAGTTGCTTTTAGACAGAACAATTTGTGAGTTTAAAGGGATACTGTCATGGGAAAACATGTTTTTTTTTTCAAGATCATGACTCAGTTAATAATACTGCTCCTGCACGCAAATCCATTTTTCAAAAGAGCAAACTGTTTTTTTAATACTTAATTTTGAAATCTGACATAGGGCTAGACAAATTATCAGTTTCCCATCTGCCCTCAGTCATGTGATTTGTGCTCTGATAAACTTCAGTCACTCTTTACTGCTGTACTGCAAGTTGGACTGATATCACCCCCCCCAGCAGCCTAACAACAGAACAATGGGAAGGTAACCAGATAGCAGCTCCCTAACACAAGATAACAGCTGCCTGGTAGATCTAAGAACAACACTCAATAGTAAAATCCAGGTCCCACTGAGACACATTCAGTTACATTGAGTAGGAGAAACAACAGGCTGCCAGAAAGCAGTTCCATCCTAAAGTGCTGGCTCTTTCTGAAATCACATGACCAGGCAAAATGAGCTGAGATGCACCTACACACCAATATTACAACTAAATACACTTGCTGCTTCAGGAATGACATTTTATATTGTACAGTCAATTATTTGCAGTGTAAACAGAGTCATGTAGGAATAAAAACTACATCATAAAAATCATGACAGAATCTGTTTTAAGACTTATATACTATGCAAATAAATATATACATACTATACGTTATAGCTTTTTTGACCCTCTGTAGGAGCTGTGCCTGCCATGGAGAGTCTATTTCCAGGCCTTTCCAACTGACAATACCCCCAGTAACATCACATCACACCTTTTAGCTACTGGGCCATGTCCCCTTCTGGCTTTTTGTTAGGGTCTTAGAACACAATAGGTTAGCCAGCCTGAAAGACAATGGAGTGTCAATAAACACATTTCCATTAGACAAATACAATCGCCAGTGGCAGTCAAAGCTCCTGTGATAATTCAGTTCCATGGGGTCACGTTACAACGAATTATTTGTCATATGTGTTCCAGTTGTTATCAAACGAAATCCCTCCAGGTACTTCCCAACAGGGTCCCATTAGCTCTAATACAGCTGCAGCCAATGGGGTAATAAAGAGATACCAGGGGTCATTTACAACCACAAGTGCAGTTGTTTTCAAGCAATGTTGGCCCATGATTTTGCATGTACCATGGGTCATCCATGATTTGATGTGGAGGACAAAAAAATTGGGGTCTGGCCCAGACCCCCAAAGTTACACACTGGCCCTGAACATGGTCTAACGCATGGTATTTTCGAGTTGATGTTGTTGTCTTGTTCTACCACAGAGAGTGTTAGCTCTTGTGCAGGTGTGTTTTCAGGGCATTTTCTTGCACCTTGCTGAAAAAATGTCAGACGTCCTCTAAATGTTACCGGCCTGTACGACAGCTTGGAATTCAATAGAAACTCGTTAGGAATGCCTGGCAGGGTGCCAAGGGTAACATGAAATTCTAATAAAAGGCTTTCTAAGAAATAGTGTTTTTGTGGAATTAACAGGGCCCAGCAAAGAGATCTTGGGGGATGGGCGGGAGTTTTAGAAAGATTTGGGGCCTTAATGTAATGTGAAAATGTATGAAATCAAACGACAACTGTCAGCAGGTGTTAAAGTACAACTGCCAGTCTTTGCTTATCTCTCTGATGAACCCACAGGATTTGCTCCTCCTCCCTCCTGTTATATCAAGTCATAGGGGAATACGAGCATCTCCAGAGGCCCCATGTACCAATTCATCACCTACCTGCCTTCCCCCAATTCATCATCTACATGTCTACCCCCAAAACATCATCTACCTGCCTTCCCCCAATTCATCATCTACCTGCCTTCCCCCAATTCATCATCTACCTGCCTTCCCCCAATTCATCATCTACCTGCCTTCCCCCAATTCATCATCTACCTGCCTTCCCCCAATTTATCATCTACCTGCCTACCCCCAATTCATCATTTACCTGCCTTCCCCAATTCATCATCTACCTGCCTTCCCCCAATTCATCGTCTACCTGCCTTCCCCCAATTCATCACCTACCTGCCTACCCCCAATTCATCGTCTACCTGCCTTCCCCCAATTCATCATCTATCTGCCTACCCCCAATTCATCATTTACCTGCCTTCCCCCAATTCATCATCTACCTGCCTTCCCCCAATTCATCATCTACCTGCCTACCCCCAATTCATCATTTACCTGCCTTCCCCAATTCATCATCTACCTGCCTTCCCCCAATTCGTCTACCTGCCTTCCCCCAATTCATCATCTATCTGCCTTCCCCCAATTCATCATTTACCTGCCTACCCCCAATTCATCATTTACCTGCCTTCCCCCAATTCACCATATACCTGCCTACCCCCAATTCATCATTTACCTGCCTTCCCCAATTCATCATCTACCTGCCTTCCCCCAATTCGTCTACCTGCCTTCCCCCAATTCATCATCTATCTGCCTTCCCCCAATTCATCATTTACCTGCCTACCCCCAATTCATCATTTACCTGCCTTCCCCCAATTCACCATATACCTGCCTACCCCCAATTCATCATTTACCTGCCTTCCCCCAATTCATCATCTACCTGCCTTCCCCCAATTCATCGTCTACCTGCCTTCCCCCAATTCATCATCTACCTGCCTTCCCCCAATTCATCATCTACCTGCCTTCCCCCAATTCATCATTTACCTGTCTACCCACAATTCATCATTTACCTGCCTTCCATCAATTCATTATCCAAATTCATAATTTAGGATGATAAATTCCCTCAACTTGTTTGGGACCAATTGATCCCTCATAAAAATGTATAAACCAGCCTCTTATCTTCTTCAAAATATATTTTTATATTTTCAGGTGAACAAGAAAAAGCACATAAAAGAGGTTCATTTGAATAGTAATAAATATGAAAATACTTAGAGCAGTTCCATGGCACAAACACAGGATTCGGCTACTGAAAAAATGTTCCAAATAAATCTGCTGTTGAAGTGGGACACAGAGGAACCTGCTGCCTTTTTGCTGCTTAGTTAGGAATGTGTGTGAGTGTGTGTGTGTGTGAGTGTGTGTTAGTGTGTGTGTGTCAGGCAGTTATTTTCCTGCACTTGCTCATTTTTTCCATTGACCTCACCACCCCTCTCGTCCGAGCCCAAGGCCAACAATTCCTGCTGCTAATAACGTAGGTTTAATTAACATAGCCTAGCTGCTATTATAGGAAGCTAAAGCCTTACTTCACAAGTCATTTCATTTGGGAATTGGGAGTTCTACCAAAATAACAATAGGGAGTTTATTAATAATAATAATAATAATAATAATAATAATAATAACATAATCATCATAATTGAAGTCTTATTGTATTTTAGTTAAAAAATGTGGCTGTGTAAAGTAGTTTTGTAGTTATCGGGCAGAATTGTATTTATGATTTGAAAATGCTTGAGGCACGTTTGTCTATAGTCAAACATTTAAATAAGTGCAATCAAATGGTCAAGTCACAGTTCATTCTTAAAGTGACACTGACACTAAAAAATTAATTTTAGCATATGAATATAAATTAAATGTTACCTATAGGTCATGTTGATCATTTTTTGCTGAGAGGTTTGTTTTTGTATATAATTGTTAGTTGAAGTTCCTAAGCCTGACTCTGACACTCTGACTTTGCCAACCTGACTGTCCCATCTCAGCCTGTTAGTTACAGTTTCTAATGCTAACGGACTCCTGCTGCACAAATATGGCAGCCCCCTCATACAGGAACATGGGGGATCAGACAGGTAATGTAAACGCATCATGCAAATACTTTGTGGCAAAGTTAGAAGTAGCTTGCAAAGCCAAAATTATAATAGATGTAAAAAAAAGTTTAATTTCAGGTGTCAGTATCTCTTTAAGGCAAATGCTACTCATAACCATTTTTAAAAATGACACGTACCTAGAAATCAAATGGAAATGGTTTAAAAGGGTCAAACTTGGAATGGTAGAAGGAGACACATGATCCAATGATGGCTTACATTTGAAATTCATCTGAAATTCAAAGAGACATCTCACATATGGACTTGTTTTGGCTGGTGGATATCCTCTAGTTGGTGTGAGGTTCTTTATGGATTATACTGGTGGATCTCATCTAGTTGGTGTGAGGTTCTTCATGGATTATACTGGTGGATGCTCTCTAATTGGTGTGAGGCTCTTTGTGGATTATACTGGTGGATGCTCTCTAGCTGATGTGAGGTTCTTAGTGGATTATACTGGTGTATGTTCACTAGTTGGTTTGTGGTTCTTCCTGAATTATACTGGTGGATGTCCTCTAGTTCTTGTGAGGTTCTTCATGGATTATACTGATGGATGTCCTCTAGTTTGTGTGAGGTTTTTCATGGATTATACTGATGGATGTCCTTTTAGTTGGTGTGAGGTTCTTCATGGATTATACTGGTGGACGTCCTCTAGTTGGTGTGAGGTTCTTCATGGATAATACTGGTGGATGTCTTCTAGTTGGTGTGAGGTTCTTCATGGATTATACTGGTGGATGCTCTCTAGCTGGTGTGAGGTTCTTCATGAATTATACTGGTGGATGTTCTATAGTTGGTGTGACGTTCTTTGTGGATTATACTGGTGAATGTGCTCTAGTTGGTGTGAGGTTCTTCATGGATTATACTGGTGGATGTTCTCTAGTTGGTGTGAGGTTCTTCATGGATTATACTGGTGGATGTTCTCTAGTTGGTGTGAGGTTCTTCATGGATTATATTGGTGGATGTCTTCTAGTTGGTGTGAGGTTCTTCATGGATTATACTGGTGGATGCTCTCTAGCTGGTGTGAGGTTCTTCACAAATTATACTGGTGGATGTTCTATAGTTGGTGTGATGTTCTTTGTGGATTATACTGATGGACGTCCTCTAGTTGGTGTGAGGTTCTTCATGGATAATACTGGTGGATGTCTTCTAGTTGGTGTGAGGTTCTTCATGGATTATACTGGTGGATGCTCTCTAGTTGGTGTGAGGTTCTTCATGAATTATACTGGTGGATGTTCTCTAGTTGGTGTGACGTGCTTTGAGGATTATACTGGTGAATGTTCTCTAGTTGGTGTGAGGTTCTTCATGGATTATACTTGTGGATGTTCTCTAGTTGGTGTGAGGTTCTTCAGTGCCTGGTGTGCATTCCCATTCACCTACACAATTTTATCCATAGAACACTCTACTTTATCCCATAGAATCCTAATGCAAAACAGGAGAGATATAACTAGACAGATCTTCATCAAGACCTGACCAAGCTGATAATGAGCTAATGAAAGTTCCACATAGGTACTGTAAGTGATATGTATGTTCAATGTATACACCCATTTATTGTACAATGCTGCAGATCAAGGTGGTACTTGATAAATACACGTTAATGAAAAATGTGCACTTACTAGATTGTCCCCTTTCCTGTGAGGTCACCAAATTACTCAGCATGTGTTGCCATAGAGAAGGGGGCAGAATTCTAACTCAGTATCAAGTAGCCTTTTTTTTAGCAGGATTCGGAAGAATCCAGGAACCTGGCAGAACTGAATCTGAACTATATATAAAGCACATTTTCTATTGCCGTCTGTGTGCCAGCAAGTTCTGTTGCCATCGAGGATTCGATTTCAATTTGATATTTGGATGAATCTGTTGAGAGTCATTTTGGATTTGAATACTGGAGTGTTCTGCCAGATGACCCTGAGTGCCACGAGCCTTACATGTGGTTTTGTAAAGACTATAACTGTTATAAGGGAAGGTGCTTGGTTATATGAAGGTGCTGTCCTAATAAAGAGAATCATTAACACAGAAAGCTGGAGGCTTTGCATTAACATAGGGAATGTGAGAAGCAAATGTAAGTTGCACATCTCATATCATCTGAATATCTGGGGAATGTGCAATGTAGTCGTTAGTATTATTACCTTTATGTTCCACCTTTTAACCCTTTCCTTTAGCTTGCCCCTTGTAGTGGATTCCCATTGCTTTCATGGTTTGGTTTTTAGTTGACTCATGACACTGGGGGGATTAAGCCGGAGTTTATTTCACTGCTTGGGCAAATGTTTTTCAGTTCAAAGCTGGAAGAATCGGTGCAATGAGTGATTGTTACAGGGGATACTCTGCTCCTATGAAATATATACTTCCATATTCCTTCCTCAATTAGTTCTCAGTTTTCTAGAGCCCGTTCCCTGCTCCCTGAGACTTTAACATCCCATTCCATACAGGCAATCATTAGATATTATGTAATAAAAGGTGTAGGGATACACTGAATCCAAATGTAAGATTCCATAGACAGTCGCTATTTAGTGGACAGTGGGGGGTAAGTGTGGGCAAATTTGGACTTCTTGGAATCTGTGTTCCCTACACTGGGGTTTCTTCTAGGGATGCACCGAATCCAGGATTCGGTTCGGGATTCGGCCAGTATTCGGCCTTTTTCAGCAGGATTCGGATTCGGCCGAATCCTTCTGCCCGGCCGAAACGAATCCGAATCCTAATTTGCATATGCAAATTAGGGGCGGGGAGGGCAATCACGTGACTTTTTGTCACAAAACAAGGATGTAAAAAATGTTTTCCCCTTCCTGCGGATTCGGTTCGGTATTCGGCCGAATCTTTCACGAAGGATTCGGGGGTTCGGCCGAATCCAAAATAGTGGATTCGGTGCATCCCTAGTTTCTTCATTGTACATTGTATTTAAATGTATGAAATACTTCAAAAACAAATCCAATTAAATATATATCTGACTGCTTTATACAGTATATATTAGTATTAGAATTAGATTAGACCATTGGGCCCCACGGCACTTCTTTTATTACTCATTTATTGCTCAGTCCCTCTTCTGATATTTCATTCTAGATCCATTATGTGTCACCTCGATAACTTTATACTGATAGATTACCCTAGAAGATTATCCTTTCCCTATTTATTTGACCAGTATATTTATTTATATGTAGTCAGACATTTACATGCATAGAACTATTCTTAGAGAAGCAGTGAACTCCTGTGCTCAACATCCGCCAAACACACGGGGTTATTAAAATGATTTTTTATTACATAGTTCACATTAAGTTGTTTCATCTACAAGCTTCTTTGTTGTTTTCGGGAGAAGGTGTTTAACTAAAATTTCTGCTGTTTATTTTGTTCTAGATAAAGAGAAAGTGGAATAGAAAAATTAGGTATGGCCGCTAGGACTAGGCGGGTTAATGACGTGCTACCTGCAGAAGGGTTCCTGTCATGGGTGCAAATTCACTGAGTGCCGAAGCGCCGAACGCTAGCGTCAATTCGCTAGCGTTTGGCATTTTCGGTACTTCGCAAATTCACTAACGAACGCTGGCGTAAATTGGCTAGTGTTACTTCGCACCCTTACGCCAGGCGAATTTTCACTAGCGACGTAACTACGCAAATTCACTAACTTGCGCAGTGTACTGAACGCTACCTTTTACACTAGACTTCCTTCGCCACCTCAGACCAGGCGAAGCGCAATAGAGTAGATAGGGATTGTTTCAAAAAAAGTCAAACGCTGGCGTGTTTTCTACATGATGGGTGATAGGCTGAAAAAGATCGAAATTTTTTTTGGGGCTCCCCTCCTTCCCCCCTACATTTCCTGACTCATGGCAACTTACCTAGACAGTGGGCACATGTGTAGGGCAAAATTACATTTATATTTGCTGATTTGAAGGTTTTCTAGCCATTTGTAGTGCTGATAAGTATTACTCCATTGAAATTTGAATTTCGCGCTGTATGCAAATTAACCATCGCTAGCGAAACTTTGCTTTGCTTGGCGAATTAACGCTAGCGCAACTTCGCAAACTAACGCTACCCCTGTGCGCAACTTCGGATTGTAGTGAATTTGCGGAGCGCTGGCGAAAATACGCCTGTCGAAGTGCGGCATTCTTAGTGAATTTGCCCCATAGTGTATGTTTAGTAACAAAGACTGTTTAATGATAGTCCTACTGAAGCTTTGTTTGTTGTACCCAACACAGTTCAAGTGTATCTCTCCCCGATATACCCACCTTGAGGGCACAGGGCCCAATCACAATGTTGAAAAAAAACAAAAAACAAAAAAACAAACAGGTGGTCAGATTGAGGGCTGCATCAACAATGAGGCCCTCGATTCAATGGGATTTTTAAACCTGGCCAATCAACAACTGTCCAATTTTCAGCCAGATATTGATCAGCTTTATTTCATGTTTATATGATTTTCTAGTAAACTTAAGGTATGAAGATCCAAATTATGGAAAGATCCATTATCCAGAAACCCCCAGGTCCCGAACATTCTGGATAATAGGCCCCATACCTGTAATAATAAAACAGTAACTTGTACTTGATCCCAACTAAGATATAATTAATCCTTATTGGAAGCAAAACCAGCCTATTGGCTTTATTTCATTTTTAAATTCTTTTTTTTTTTTTTAGTAACGTTAAAGTATGGAGATCCCTTATTCCGAAAAACCCCGGTTATAACAGGTACATATTAGGGTATCACAGATAATCTTATCTGCCCAAATATATAGCACAAATATACAGCTGAACAATAAGTATTTTACTTGCACCCTGCTGATATGTGATATATTGTGGCATCACCATATGCTGAACTGACAGTTTAGTATGTGGCACTTGTCGGTTCTGATGCTCCCGCTGCTGCCTGGCATTCTGCATTTCAATGATGTCATCCTCTATAGATGAGTCATGTTCCAAAAATGGCAGTGCCAGTCAGAGAGAGAGAGAGAGATGGCACCGAAACAGCCGTTAGTTGGAATACATCAAAATATAAAGACAAAAAAATAAACGGTGGGTGCTGGTTCCTATGGCAGCCGCGCATAATGATGCCGCTGTCTGACTGGTTTATAAATCAGATTATAAATGCAAAGAGCATTACACTGAGTGCAGGTTCTGTCTGTACAAAATCTGGATTTCAAATTAGCAGCAAAATCACAAATACAGGGGGAAAAAACATTTTCCAGAAATTCTTTTCAGCCTCCAGGAATAAAGGGCTGCGTGTGACAATATTGTACAATAGGGGGGCACGGGCACAAGAGGGTGGTGGGACGTCAGCTGAGCAAATATCGCAGCCTTTTCCCTGGCCTCGCCCTGTACAGATTATTATAGTCCATGGAAAATACAGTATTTTCCTTACAGATTTATAATCATTAGGAAAGGATCAACCTGAAGCCTTATGTTTTATGGGACTCTACAAGCAATGAATCAGGCACATGGGAAGATATTGGAATTATCTCCAACGTCAATATACAGGGATGGGATCCGTTATCTGGAAACCCGTTATCCCGAAGCTCTGACAGAAAGGCGTCTCCCATAGACTCCATTTTATCCAAATAATCTGAATTTTTGATTGATTTCCTTTTGCTCTGTTATAATAAAACAGCACTTGCCCAGGGTACTTGATGGTAAGTTATAGGATCCTGTAGCATCACTTGAGAACACTATCCTTGGCCTGGAATATATCCTGTACTGTGGAATCTGTTATCCAGAAAACAATCTTCTATAGTCTCCATTGTAATTAAATAATCTAAATTTTCAAGAAGTATTTCCATTTTCTATGTAATAATAAAACAGTAACTTGTACTTGATCTCAACTAAGATATAATTAATCCTTATTGGAGGCAAAACCAGCCTATTGGCTTTATTTAGTGTTTATATGATTTTCTAGTAGACTTAAGGTATGGAGATCCAAATTACAGAAAGATCCATTATCCGGAAAGCTCCAGGTCCTGAGCCTTATATGATTTTCTAGTAGACTTAAGGTATGAAGATCCAAATTACAGAAAGATCAATTATCCAGAAAACCCCAGGTCCCAAGCTGTCCTGCAGTGGGACAGGTACCCGTGGGACAGGTACCCGTGGGTTACCCGCAAAAAAAAGCGGGCACCCTGCGGAATGAGGGAAGGATTTTCAGGTGCAGGTCTGCAGGTCATGGGTCAGGTTGCGGGTCTCATCTAAATTTCTTATCTTATGTAATATTGTCTATATTTTACTCCTTTTACAGTTTTACAAAACATGTTTCTATCCCTGCCCACTTTTGATGATGTCACTACCAGTTTGCAGCAACATCACTTCCTGTTTGATGGTGGTCGGTGGGTTGCGGATAAGGTAATTGTGGCGTTAAATAGTCCAATAGGCTAGCCAAAGGGCAATGTTGTTGCCAGCCTTTGTTTGATATTGCTTGGAAACTCCTCTTGTGCTTGGTCAACTTTGACTGATATGGAAATGAAGAGGACTTGGTAGGTTTTCTCTCCCTTAGGGGGAAAGTTGAAAGGACAAGTAATGTAAGAATGGGGACACTTAAAGCTTGCTGGGTATAGAGAATTGACATATGGCAATGTGATGAGCTGATGGCTCTACTGATGCAAGACTTTGGTTCTCCCTATGCACTTTCATGTAAGTAGACAATCTCTAATCGTCAAAGAGGCTAGCCGTTGTTTGACATGGCTTGGAACTTCTCTTGTGATTGGTCAACTTTGAAAAGTTGGAAATGAAATGAATAGTACCTGGTAGGTTTTCTCTACCTATCGTTTAAGTGGGAAAGTTGAAATGCCAAGTAAGTGGAAGGAAATGGTAATCTTGAAGCTTGTTGGGTATAGAGAATTGACACATGGCAATGTGAGGGGCTGCGAGTTCTAGTCATTAAAGTGTTTGGTTCTTCCTATACTTTCATGTATGTGGGAAATCTCTTAAAGGGCTATGTTGTTGACAGTCTTTGTTTGACATAGCTTTGAAACTCCTCTTGTGATTGGTTAGTGTTGACTAATATGGAAATGCAGAAGACTTGGTTTTCTCTCCCTAAGTTTTTGTACATGGCAATGTGATGGGCTGAGAGCTCTAGTAATTAAAGTGTTTGGGTCTTCCTATAATTTTTCATTTAAGTGGTCAATCCTCAAATCTCCATAGCCAAAGGGCTGTGTTGTTGATATCCATTTTCTCTCCCTATGGATTATTAGGGAAAGTTGAAAGGCTACATAATGTAGGAAATGGGATGGTTGCTGGCTACGGAGACTTGACACATGGCAATGTGATGTGCTGAGAGCTCTAGTCAATGAATTGATTGGTTCTTTCTATAAGTTTTCATGTAAGTGGGCAATCTTTAATAGTCAAAGAGGCTTGTCAAAGAGCTATGTTGTTGACCGTGTTTATTATACATGGCTTGGAAACTCCTTTTGATTGGTCAACTTTGACTAATATGGAAATGAATAGGACTTGGTAGGTTTTTTTCTGCCTATGGTTTTTGGGGGAAAGTTGAAAGGCCAAGTAATGTAAGAATTGTGAAAGTTGTTACTATAGAGAATTGACACTTGGCAATGGGATGGGCTGATAGTTCTAGTCATTGAAGTGTTTGGTTTCTCCATTACTTTTTCATGTAATTGGGCAATCTCTAAAAGTCAAGTAGGCTAGCCAAAGAGCAATGTTGTAGACAGCCTTTGTTTGACAAGGCTTGGCAACTTGTCTTATGATTGGTCAACTTTGACTAATATGGAAATGAATAGCACTTGGTAGGTTATTTTCTCCCTATAGTTTATGGGGGAAAGTTGAAAGGCCAAGTAATGTAGGAAATATGATGCTTGCTGGTTATAGAAAATTGACACATGTTTGACACATTGACACATGAAAATTGACACATGTTTGGTTCTTCCTATACTTGTTCATGTAATTGGGCAATCTCTAATAGTCAAAGAGTCTAGCCAAAGGGCTATGTTGTTGTCAGCTGTTGTTTAACATGGCTTGGAAACGCCTCTTGCGATTGGTCAACTTTGATTAATATGCTAGGTTTTCTCTCCTTATGGTGTATGGGGGAAAGTTGGAAGGCCAAGTAATGAAGGAAATGGTAAGCTTGCTGCGTATAGTGAATTGACACATGGCCATGTGATGGGTTGATAGTTCTAGTTATTGGAGTGTTTGTTTTTTTTCTATACTTTTTCATGTATGTGGGCAATTTCTTAAATTCATATAGGCTAGTGTTGTAGACAGTCTTTGTTTGGCAACTTGTCTTGTGATTGTTCAGTTTTGACTCATATGGAAATGAATAGGCTTTGGTAGGTTATTTTCTCCCTATGGTTTATGGGGGAAAGTTGAAAGGCCAAGTAATGTAAAAAATAAAAGGGAAGCTTGAAGGCTATAGAGGATTGACACATGGAAATATGATGGGATGAGAGCTCTAGTCATTGAAGTTTTTAGTTCTTCCTTTACTTTTTCATGTAATTGGGCAATCTCTAATAGTCAAAGTGGCTAGCCAAAGCGCTATGTTGTTCATAGCGTGTGTTTGACATGACTTGGAAACTCCTTTGATTGGTCAACTTTTGAAATGAAGAGTACCTGGTAGGTTTTCTCTCCCTATGGTTATTGCGGGAAAGTTGAAAGGCCAAGTAATGTAAGAAATGGGAAGCTTGAAGGCTTTAGAGAATTGACACATGGAAATATGATGGTATCAGAGCTCTAGTCATTGAAGTGTTTGGTTCTTTCTATGTGTTTTTGTGTAATTGGGCAATCTCTAATAGTCAAAGAGGCTAGTCGAAGAGGCTAGCCAAAGGGCTATGTTGTTGTCAGCTGTTATTTAACATGGTTTGGAAACACCTTTTATGATTGGTCATCTTTGACTAATATGGAAATGAAGAGGAATGGTAGGTTTTCTCTCCCTATGGTTGTGGGGGGAAAGTTGAAAAGTAATGTAGGAAACTGTAAGCTTGGTGCTTGTAGAGAATTGACACATGTTAATGTTATGGGCTGAGAGCTCTAGTCATTGAAGTGTTTGGTTCTTCCTATACTTTTTCATGTAATTGGGCAGTCTTGAATAGTCAGAGAGGCTAGTCAAGGGGCTATGTTGTTGACACTGTTTGTTTGACATGGCTTGGAAACTCTGCTTGTGATTGGTCAACTTTGACTAATATGGAAATGAATAGTGCTTGGTAGATTTTTCTCTCCCTATGGTTTTTGTGGGAAAGTTGAAAGGCCAAGTAATGTAAGGAATGGGATGCTTGCTGGCTATTGAAAATTGACGCATGTTAATGTGATAGGCTGAGAGTTCTAGTCATTGAATTGTTTGGTTCTTCCTATACTTTTCATGTAAGTGGGCAGTCTTGAATAGTCAAGGGGCTATGTTGTTGACAGTGTTTGTTTGACATGGTTTGGAAACTCCTCTTGTGATTGGTCAACTTTGACTAATATGGAAATGTAGAGTACCTGGTAGGTTTTCTCTCCCTATGGTTGTGGGGGGACATTGAAAGGCCACATAATGTAGGAAATGGCAAGCTGGAAGCTTGCTGGGTTTAGAGAATGCTAATGTGATGTGAGCGGTAGTCATTGAAGTGTTTGGTTCTTCCTATATTTTTTAATGTAATTGGGCAATCTCTAATAATCAAAGAGGCTAGCCAAAGGGCAGTGTTGTTGACAGCTGTTGTTTGACATGGTTTGGAAACTCCTCTTGTGATTGGTCAACTTTGACTAAAATTGAAATGAAGCATACCTGGAGGTTTTCTCTCACTATGGTTGTGAGGGAAAGGTTGTGTAGGCCAAGTAATGTAGGAAATTGTTAGCTTGAAGCTTGCTGGGTGTAGAGAATTGACACATGGTAATATGATGAGCTTTAGTCATTGAAGTGTTTGGTTTTTTCTATACTTTTTCATGTAAGTGAGTGTTGTCAAAGAGGCTAGGCAAAGGGCTGTGCTGTTGATAGCCCTTTTTTGCCATGTTTTGAAAACTCTGCTTGTGATTGGTCAACTTTGACTAATATGAAAATGAAGAGGACTTGCTAGGTTTTCACTGCCTATTGTTTAAGGGGGAAGCTTAAAGCATGCTGGCTGTAGTGAATTGTCACATGGCAATGTGATAGGCTTTCATATGGAAATGAAGAGGAATTGGTAGGGTTTCTCTTTCTATGGTTTTTGGAGGAAAGTTGGAAGGCCAAGTAATGTAAGAAATGGAATGTTGAAGCTTGCTGGGTATAGAGAATTGACACATGGCCAAGTGATGTGGTGATAGATCTACAGATGCAAGTCTTTGGTTCTTCCTATTGCTTTTTCCTATACTTTTTCATGTAAGTTGGCAATCTCTAATAGTCAAGAGGCTAGCCAAAGGGCTATGTTGTTGACAGCCTTTTTTTTTCTTTCTTGTCGTGATTGGTCAACTTTGAATAACCCAGGTCGTTGGGTGTAGACAATTGTCAAATTTAAATGTGATGGGCTGAGAGCTCTAGTCGTTGAAGTATTTGGCTCTTCCTATACTTTTTTTTATGTAAGTGGGCAATCTGTAATAGTCAAAAAGGCTAGCCAAAGGGCTATGTTGTTGACAGCCTTTGTTTGACATTGCTTGGAAACTTTTCTTGTGATTGGTCAACTTTGATTAATATGGTAATGAAGAGTAATTGATAGGTTTTCTCTCCTTATAGTTTTTGGGGGAAACTTAAAAGGCCAAATAATGTAAGAAATGAGAAGTTTGAAGGCTACAGAGGATTGATACATGGAAATTCGCTATAGCCAAGCCGTTGAAATGTTTGGTTGACTATGGAAATGAAGAGTACTTGATTTTTCTCTCCCTATGGTTTATGGGGGAAAGTTGAAAGGCCAAGTAATGTAAGAAATGGGAAGCTTGAAGGCTTTAGAGGATTGACACATGGAAATATGATTGGATGAGGAGTTCTAGTCAACAAAGTATTTGGTTCTTCCTATACTTTTTCATGTAAGTTGGCAATCTCTAATAGTCAAAGAGGTTAGCCAAAGGGCTATGTTGTTGACAGCCTTTTTTTTTTCTTGTTGTGATTGGTCAACTTTGAATAATATGTAAATGAAGAGTACCTTGAAGGTTTTCTCTCCATATGGTTTGTGGGGGAAAGTTGAAAGGCCAAGTAATATAGGAAACAGTATGCTTGAAGATTGTTGGGTGCAGAGAATTGTCAAATTTGAATGTGATGGGCTGAGAGCTCTAGTCGTTGAAGTGTTTGGCTCTTCCTATACTTATTTTATGTAAGTGGGCAATCTGTAATAGTCAAAGAGGCTAGCCAAAGGGCTATGTTGTTGACAGCCTTTGTTTGACATGGCTTGGAAACTCCTGTTGTGATTGGCCAACTTTGATTAATATGGAAATGAAGCGTAATTGATTTCTCTCCCTATGGTTTATGGGGGAAAATTGAAAGGCCAAGTAATGTAAGCAATGAGAAGTTTGAAGGCTACAGGGGATTGACATATGGAAATGCTCTATAGCCAAATCATTGAAATGCTTGGTTGAATATGGAAATGAAGAGGACTTGATAGGTTTTCTCTCCATATGGTTTATGGGGGAAAGTTGAAATGCCAAGTAATGTAAGAAATGGGAAGCTTGAAGGCTATAGAGGATTGACACATGGAAATATTGTAGGATGAGAGTGTTAGTTATTGAAGTGTTTGGGTTTTCCTATACTTTTTCATGTAATTGGGCAATCTCTAATAGGCGTAGAGGGCTATGTTGTTGAAAGCTATTGTTTGACATGGTCAACTTTGACTAATATGGTAATGAGGAGTACCCGGTAGGTTTTCTCTCCCTATGGTTAGTGGGGAAAAGTTGAAAGACCAAGTAATGTAAGAAATGGAAGGTTGAAGCTTGCTTGGTATAGAGAATTGACACATGACCATGTGATGTGGTGATAGATCTACAGATGCAAATCTTTGCTTTTTTTTTCTTGTTGTGATTGGTCAACTTTTAATAATATGGAAATGAAGAGTACCTGATATGTTTTCTCTACCTATGGTCAGTGGGGGAAAGTTGAAAGGCCATGTAATGTAGGAAATTGTAAGTTTGAAGCTTGCTGTGTGTAGAGAATTGTCAAATTTGAATGTAAGTGGGCAATCTCTTATAGCCAAAGGGCTATGTTGTTGACAGCGTGTGTTTGACATGGCTTGGGAACTGTTTTTGATTGGTCAACTTTGACTAATATGGAAATGAATAGGACTTAGTACATTTTTTTCTCTGTATGGTTCTTGGGGGAAAGTTGAAAGGCCAAGTAATGTAAGAAATATAATGCTTGAAGCTTGCTGGCTATAGAGAATTGACACATGGAAATGTGATTTGTTGATAGCTCTACTGCAAGTAACATAGTAACATAGTAAGTAAGGTTGAAAAAAGACACATGTCCATCAAGTTCAACCTTTTTTTTTTTTATTATTAACTACCTATCTGCCAGTTGATCCAGAGGAAGGCAAAAACCCATCTGAAGCCTCTCCAATTTGCCTTAGAGGGGGAAAAATTCCTTCCTGACTCCAAAATGGCAATCGGACTAGTCCCTGGATCAACTTGGCCTATGAGCTATTTCCCATAAGTGTTTGGTTCTTCTTATACTTTTTTTTTATGCAATCTCTAAAAGTCAAATAGGCTAGCCAAAGAGCAATGTTGTTGCCAGCCTTTGTTTGCTATTGCTTGGAAACTTCTCTTGTGATTGGTCAGCTTTGACTGATATGGAAATGAAGAGAACCTGGTAGGTTTTCTCTCCCTATGGTTTGAGGGGGAAAGTTGAAGGGACAAGTAATGTAGGAAACAGTACCAGGAATAATCATGTTGGAAAATCCTGTATTGATTAGAGACGTTATATGTTTTGGACAGCGATCAGGGAGTCAGCCTGTTTTCACTTGATTTTGAAAAAGCATTTGATAGTGTTTCGCATGAGTATATTTTTTTAGTGCTTGAAAAAATTTATTTGGGTAAGAATTTTATTAACATGGTTAAAGTCTTATATAATAATGCTGAAAGTCAAGTGTTAGTAAATGGGTTTTTAACAAATAAAATAAGTGTGAAATCGGGAGTAAGACAAGGATGTCCGTTATCGCCAATTTTATTTATTTGTGCGATAGAACCAGAATCTTTATTAAGGAATTTTAGAAAAGATAAAATGATTAGAGGAGTAAAAGCACCTGGAAGTAATGGGAAAGAAGTAAAATGGATGATGCCGTAGTAGTATGTACAGATTCTGTTTCTATAAATAGGGTGTTTTTTATTGATTGTTTTAAAAATGTGTCTGGGTTAAATTCAAATTGTGATTAATCAATATATTGTGCATATGGAAATTGGAGCTTTGATTATTTTTGAAAAGTTAAAGTCATTTGAAGTAAGATTAAAATTTTAGGAACTACTTTTAATCAGATTTTATCAGGAGACTCGGTGGGTCCCAAGTGCGCCAGTCCGACCCTGATGGCAGGTGCCATTCTTTCATTTTCATTTTATAGAGGTCATTCGTGGACAATGTTGAATGTGTCTGGGCAAGATGGCAGGTGAAACCCAAACTAAGTCCCCTCTAACATTTTCACGGTTGGGGCTGGATGAAGAAGTAACAATCAGTCTTGTTCTTTGACCTCATTCAAGGCAAAAGGATTAATGCTAATGAAAAACAAAAACACACAAAAGATAGCATAACAAGATCCAAGATGGCTAGCTCCTGGGGACGACTTTGAAGACCTGGATCATTTCTGTTATTGGGCTGCTGGACCTCTTGGCTGGTACAGTAAGATAAAGAGTATATTAAATACAGCATTTCTAGCTAGATTTATTTTTTGGCTTTAGGTCTCCTTTAAATATAAGATTTGTCAATCAAGGCTGTCAAGTTAAGACGATGTGGCTGAGGAGTAGGACTACCATAGAGCAGCGCCTGAAGTCTGGACCCCAGTGCAGCCACAGGGTCTGCTGCATGATACTCACACCTCTAGCTGAAACTATACAATCAACATAATGAGCACATTTAGAGATGTTCTAACTGCTGTCCAACTTCTGTGGTACCGAGGGCCAAAATTTTACTGTCCTATGTGGTGGAGGGCCGATAATAGAAGTCAGTGTTGGCCACTCCCCCTTGTAAACCACACCCACTGTAAACCACAAGAACTTTTAAGATCATATCCACATTAACGGTGGTAACACACCAAAAAACCAAATGGCTGGTGCTCACTGCAGGGAAATCCCTCATCATTCATATGTGAAAAATTGAAGTCATGTTAAAAACATCCCCTTAAATCCATATGCCTCATCCTCCCCTGTGGATAATACAACCACCCCCCAACACATGATTTAACACCTTAGGGGCCCTTAACAACAATTTCCAAATGCTAACAAACCCCAAGAACAAACCCCTTACAGGCTTACATTCCACAGGTAGTGTAGGGCAAGCAGAGAATGTCACACACAAGCAGCACTGGGCAAGCAGAGAATGTCACGCACAGGCAGCACTGGGCAAGCAGAGAATGGCACGCACAAGCAGCACCGGGCAAGCAGAGAATGGCACGCACAAGCAGCACCGGGCAAGCAGAGAATGGCACGCACAAGCAGCACCGGGCAAGCAGAGAATGGCACGCACAAGCAGCACCGGGCAAGCAGAGTATGGCACGCACAAGCAGCACCGGGCAAGCAGAGAATGGCACGCACATGCAGCACCGGGCAAGCAGAGAATGGCAAGCACAAGCAGCACCGGGCAAGCAGAGAATGTCACGCACATGCAGCACTGGGCAAGCAGAGAATGGCACGCACAAGCAGCACTGGGCAAGCAGAGAATGTCACGCACATGCAGCACTGGGCAAGCAGCGAATGTAACACACATGCAGCACTGGGCAAGCAGAGAATGGCAAGCACAAGCAGCACTGGGCAAGCAGAGAATGTCACGCACATGCAGCACTGGGCAAGCAGAGAATGGCATGCACATGCAGCACTGGGCAAGTAGAGAATGGTACACACATGCAGCACCGGGCAAGCAGAGAATGGCACGCACATGCAGCACTGGGCAAGCAGAGAATGGCATGCACATGCAGCACTGGGCAAGTAGAGAATGGTACACACATGCAGCATCGGGCAAGCAGAGAATGGCATGCACATGCAGCACTGGGCAAGTAGAGAATGGTACACACATGCAGCACCGGGCAAGCAGAGAATGGCACGCACATGCAGCACTGGGCAAGCAGAGAATGGCATGCACATGCAGCACTGGGCAAGTAGAGAATGGTACACACATGCAGCACCGGGCAAGCAGAGAATGGCACGCACATGCAGCACTGGGCAAGCAGAGAATGACACTCCGGGAGGGAAGGCAGAACAGAGCAGGAGACAGGAATCAGGAGCAGTCTAATATGTACTACATACAGTCACACAGTGCTGGGGCCCCATTAGCATTTTGTATAAAGTGTGAACAGGAGAACAATGTGGCAGCTTCAGTTTGGGTCTCAGGTAGAACAGTACAGGTTTTAGGGGAGTGAACAATAGAGGTGTCACAGGTGTGAACAATACAGGGGATTCGAGTCAGAATTTGAGGTTTAAACAATGCAGGGGCCAGTGATACCTTTTAAAGGTTACATATGGTAAGCAAACACAGCAGGTAGGTGGGGGGCCACAGAAGGGGGGATCGGCCTGTGGGCCACCAGTTGGACAGCCCTGTTCTTGAGAATCTGTATAGATCAGTCTACACTGGAAAAAAATGTCCATGAGAAATCTAAGCCTAGGATAATTAATTAACCTTAATATTCTTCAAAATGATTTTATAAATGGACTGGTGCCATTATGCATTTTTTATTATGGAAATAATGTATTGTGTATTTTTCATTGCTCTCCATAAGTGTAGCTTTCTTAATCCGATTCTTTGGCTCTCACACAACATTAATGTTAAAGTGAGCAGGTTGCTTCTAACTCTGATGTTGCCATGGAGACACCATTTTATGGGATGGAAAGCAGCTTGGGCTCATTTGTCTCGTTAATGATCAGGATGAACTATAACCAGAGCTACAATAATAGTCGGAAACAAGGAATCATCTAGTTGTAAATACCGTCTGTAAAATGTCATATTACATTTTCTGTTCAAGCCACTTGGGCCTTGAACTGAACGTTCATGAGATGCCAACAGATATTAATAATATAAGCAGTTTCCAAGGTTTCACCCTGAGATATACCTCAAGGCTACATAAAACCATGTTCCATACCTGCGCCAGCATTAACAACACTGAGATACGTTTCAGTCGATTAAATGACGGGAGCCTTCTGGATTTCTAAGGTTCCTAAAGGGTTAGGAAGACAACATGTGTCAGCGGAGCTATAAATGGAATTGCAACTTTAAATATTATCAAAGAGAAGACATTATACATTTATATTTGAAACCACAAGAGGTTGCAATGGGCATTTAACATTTCCCTACAAAAGAACACTATGGCGCAAATTAACTAAGCGCCGAACACTAGCGTCCATTCCCTAGCGTTTGGCATTTTCGTTACTGCGCAAATTCACTAACGAATGCTGGTGTAGTTTCGCTAGTGTTACGTCGCACCCTTACGCCAGGTGAATTTTCGCTAGCGACATAACTACGCAAATTCACTAACTTGCGCAGTGTACTGAACGCTACCTTTTACGCTAGACTTCCTTCGCCACCTCAGACCTGGCGAAGCGCAATAGAGTAGATAGGGATTGTTTCCAAAAAAGTCAAAATTTTTTCTTTTCTAAGTCCCAAAAAACGCTGGCGTGTTTTCTACATGATGGGTGATAGGCTGAAAAAGATCTAAACTTTTTTTGGGGCTCCCCTCCTTCCCCCCAACATTTCCTGACTCATGGCAACTTACCTAGGCAGTGGGCACATGTGTAGGGCAAAATAACATTTTTATTTGCTGATTTGAAGGTTTTCTAGGCATTTGTAGTGCAGATACGTGTTCCTCCATTGAAATTTGAATTTTGCGCCGTATGCAAATTAGCCTTCGCTAGCGTAACTTCGCTTTACATAGCGAATCAACGCTAGCGCAACTTCGCAACCTTACGCTACCCCTGTGCGCAACTTTGGATTTTAGTGAATTTGCGGAGCGCTGGCGAAACTACGCCTGGCGAAGAGTGGCGAAGTTGCGCCTGGCGCAACTTCACATCCTAGTGAATTTGCCCCTATATAGGTAGCTTTCAGTGCAAGCCAGAGGGTGGTTCCTACTGAAACTATGCCTTTAAATACAACTGCCAGCTATCCCGGTGCCATCATACTGCAGCCAAATGTAGAGTTTAGAACCCAATAGGTGCCCGTTTCAGGTCAGCCGAGACTGAAATTGCAGTAACACCTCCATTAAAGCTATGGGAAGGAAAGAAAAGACCCTTTAAGTTATAAAAGTGATGTAATCAATACAATAGGCATGAAAGGCAAAACAAAAAACAACCATAAATTGTTTTTCTTGGTGCAATCATTTTTTAGTGCAGAAACCCCTTTTATCAGCCTTGGTTGTCAACAATTATGATCAATTTCTTAATCCAACCATCACTTTTCCTTGTTGCAGAACTGAGCAAATTATTGGTGCCAGTTTTGTGTCCCGTTAGTTCTCAGACTGTTCACAACCTCTGTAACAACAGAAGTATCTGCTATCTTGTTAAGATGTCTGCCATATTGGATACCTCCTTTTCTCAATTTAAAAACCAAGGCATCTGAAGTGACTTCCTACTCTTCCCAGGCGATGCCGACTTACCATCCAATCCACTGCCAACCACTGCTTTACAGTTCAGAAACCGAACTCCTCTGCCCAAGTGGTCACACATTGGCCATATTGTCTCATTTCTTTAAAGCTTGCCCTGATGATGTTCTGTGTATTGCTATGACACACGCAAAACTGTCATGTGAGTTCCAAAACTGTCATGTGAGTTCCAATGAAGCACAAACTTGGTTCAGGATAATCAGCATTTAATGCAAATAAATTGATAAAAAGTGGTGCCAATCATTCTTTCTGCTGCTCGGGTCATTTCATCCCAAACTGCAAAGACGAATCCTGAGATGGAACCTTTTGAAATATCATGCTGGCAAGAAATTACATTCACGTCATAAATTTATGAGACTGCCCACCAAAATCTGGAGAAACAATAAAATATTCTGTGTGTGTTTAAAGGTCACGTTAACTGGGATATTTTGGTTTCTACCAGGCACGGATTCAGTTCACTGTGACTTGGAGCAAAGACGACAGCTGCATTCAAACGCAAGGGATAGAAACTCCCCAAAGAGCAGCAATTCACAGGGCAATAATTATTCTGTTTATAGAGAATTACAGCTGTTTGAGACATTCCCATAAAATAGACATCTTCATCTCCTTGCTCTACAGAGCAGGTTTCTGGGCCTTTACATCAACTGAAAAGATATATGTTATATCATGGGTACCAAATTACACCAGTGCAGTTACCCACAAGAACCAATCAGATCTCTGCTTTCATTTTCCAACTTGTAGTAGATGAAAATAAGTTGCTTGTAGGTTGCTACTGATTGGACTGGGTACATTTACTCCCTAGTGTTGTGCACCAACAAGAGATTGCAGAGCAAAGGATTTCGTGGCACCAGGGTCTGCTGATGCTCTGCAGGTGAATGAAATGTGAAGATCCAAGCAACATCGTGAGAAGTTCAGTATTGCAAAGAGAACGTTATTCTTGTATTTGTGCTACTGTTCTACTGTATCCCATGTGGATGGAGTAAAGATCTTCTTAAGTCATTAAATGGACACCGCCTTCCCTATGTTGACAGCTAAACTATGGTGGTTTCTGCTTTATGGTTCTGGGGTCTTGGGTCAGATTCTGACCATAGAGTTTGTTATCCATGTGTTTGTGTGAGTACATTGGGTGACTTCCAACAACTGCACCCTGCATTATCCATAAGGGCTGAGGCTGAATGACTACATTTCTTAAGTGCTGCAGAATATCAGATATAATTTCAGCTGAATCATTGGCATATCTGAGTCCAGTGTGGCACTGTGGGTATCAGCTTCTCTGCTGGGACTAAAGAAATAAAGGGCCAACCAACCCTGGCGAGTACAATCAATTGTTCTTCTCACAGCAAAAAGCCCTGGTATCCCAATGCTTGAGATGATATTTTAACTTAACCACTGAATATAATATTATGTGGACAGATGTGTTTCCCTGCATGTTCTGTTGGTTCTGTTGTGCTGCATTTGCCGGTACCAGTTGTGTGAGAGCACAGAGCAATGTCGTGGATACACTTATACAGACAGAGTGCATTGAGCAGGCCAAAGCTGTCTATCCCTGTTCTGCTTAGAGCCCATTTTATAGGGTTGTAGTGGGCTGATGGATCTCTAGCTCTATTTAAAGGGGACCCGTCACCCAAAAAAAAATATTCCAACTATTTTATCACATTAATCAAGAAAAATGAACTTTAATTACACTGTATGAATTATTTGACTTTTGTTTCCTTCAGTCTGGGATGTCCAAATTATAGCAAGTAGGCAGGAGCCATTTTGTAGACACTTTAAGACAAGGATCTCAGAATCTTGTTTGTGCACCAGAATGTCCCAATGTCCATCCCCATGCACTGGTTACGCAATTAAATGGTGAAGAGATTGGGGGGAATGTGGGGAGAGCAGTGACATGTAGGAAGTGCTGAATGGAAAGTGAAAGTAATTGCCTAAGGCATAGAGGAGGGGCAGGCGATATTTGATTGACAGCTGAGATGTTTAAATGAGCTTACAACAGCTATGAATGCTTTAATAAAAAATAAAATTTCATGTTTAATTTGAAAATGATTTTTATTATACATTTTTTTTATGTCTGGGTGACAGGTCTACTTTAATGCTCCTACTTTTTCTCTCCTATTTATACTGTACCAAGAATTCCTGAGCCACTCCTCTATAATCAACTGGCTCCCTGGATTCTCCTGTTTATCTGGAGCAATATATTTGCCATTGGTCTCTTCCCTCAGAATCCTGGCCATACACATGAAGATTGGCTTGTTTGGTTCCAACGATTGGATCATAACTGCAGATATGCAACCATTGGATTGAGGACCAAATCAACATGGCCCAAGATTCAATGGGAATATCATACCTAGCTGCTCAATATCTGGCTTATTTTCAGTCGGCTTTAGATTTTTTAGGCCTATCTGCTGGCATAACCAACTGCTGACAAAGTCCAGAAGAACCAGGTTGACAGCTTTTATCCTGAATATGGCTACCTTAACTCTATACCATTTTTGTTACATGACTGCTTAGCTACCCAAGCACCTTAAATCTACATAGAGGCAGAACCAAGAAAAAGTGGCAAAAAGTTAATGCTAAGAGATTCAGAAATGAGGAAGATTTTTCCAGTGTTCCTAAAGGACAGTCTGAGCAACTTATTGAGGCACACAAGTGTAATATAAGAGACACACACTTATAAATGCCTGGTTAGGAATATTTAGACTGTCATTTCATATTACACTAAAAAGAACCCTTAATGAAGCTGTGACCTATGGCTTATGCACACATGTATGAATCCTTGCTCAACACCATTGCTGTGAGACAGCAGACATAGTACAGATGGCATCTAGCACTTTTCTATTTGTAAGTGAACCCTTGGGTTTCAAGATTTTGGGTGAATATTTTTTCGTGAGCCACAGGTGTTTGTGTCTTTTTCCCTTCCACATCAAATATTACCTTTTTATTAAATAGCGTTTCACCCTCATTGTCTGTTATACAGATACAGGAGCACATTCCACATATTTTTTAGGTTATGGAGGCAGTTAGATTTTCTGAATTCAGCTGAAGGAAGACACTAGGAACTATTTGGGGATATATTTATATTTTTTGTGACATTTAAACTAATTTAACACCTAGGAATCCAGTGTAGAAAATATAACTTGAGCTCCATCAGTCATGGAAGGAGAGCCTGAGCCTTCAATGGACACGATGACTCTTTAGCTGCTCCAAACAAATAGAAAATGAGAAAAACAAAAACCAGTGCAATTGTTGCAACAGACAAAAAGCCAGCAAAGCACATATTAAGGGAAAGGTCAGGTAAACGTTTATTTGTATCCGCTGATGCTGTTTGTCACTTGAGCATGTCACTCATTCTGGTGTCTGGTAAAAAAAGAAATTGGGATGGATATTAAACTTATCAGGCCGAGTTCACACTTGGCTGACTTGATACTTTTTCACCTATGGGAACAAGGGTTTTTCTCCCAGTTGTCTGTGAGCTGCCCGACTTGTTCTGTTCACTGTCTGCTGCACTGGGATTGGACTTGGCTGCTTCGCCGAGGTCTGTTTTGGATAAGTAACTTTGGGAGCTGAACATCTGCTGGGAACCATGCATGCAGCGCCTGGGTGAGGTCAAACTGCTTTCCCCCGAATTTCCTTTCTCCCCTTCTGCCTGGTCAAGTGAATGTGACCCTGTAGTGTTCAGGAACAATTTGGTTCCCTGAGGAACCGCTGGCCCACTCTCTGTTTTTATCTCTGTCCATACAAAGGCTCCGTGACGCTGGAAAGGGAAACAGAGTTGACAGTGAGCAGAGGAACTCTGGGCTGTTACAAAGTGCAGCTGTGGGCTGAGTTCATCTGTTAGTGTAAACGCTGGCAAAACATCCATTTGTTTGCGTGCCTCTTTATTGGCAACAGGCCTGAAGCCTCGGAGCTAATGCTAATGTGAAATGATGACTCTCTGCTTAGATTTGGATTCTCAGTGAAGCTGAAAAACGTGCTAATGATTGTGTCCTGCACAACTCAAAGGTATCGCTTCCGTTATCGCATACAGGCGTGCCAATAATCTATCAAAATTGAATGATATGGTGAACCATATGAGCAAAATATCTACATAACATTTGCTCTATCTGTATCCCTTCTACCACAAAACAGGGGAAGCTGAGAGTTAAGAACACAACTAAGTTATATTGGGCTCAAAAAAAGTGTGCAAGGTCTTATTAAACCACCACTCAGATCAGGTCCATCCCTAAATTCTACCAAATCCCTCTCTGTCAAAAGTGATTGCTTTGAAGTTGCTATTTAATTAGTGGACAATCAAGAGGCCAAAACCTATGGACAA
This sequence comes from Xenopus petersii, assembly GCA_038501925.1. NCBI lineage: Eukaryota > Metazoa > Chordata > Amphibia > Anura > Pipidae > Xenopus > Xenopus petersii. The sequence goes on along the minus strand of CM076680.1, from coordinate 173,755,540 downwards.
TCAACTGCAGTAACACAGCGCTAATGGGCAGCTCTAATGAGGCATTAGTTAGTGTTACTAACCATGACACGGCTTACCTTTCCCCTAATGGGTTCATTTTGTGTTGATCTCGCATTATAATTATGTATGAAGGAAATCTGTTCCTGTAGCAGCTTTGGCAGCCGCGTTCTGCTTCTTGGAGGTGCAAGTGGGACTGCAAAATAAATAAAAACATTCAACACTGTTAAAACAGCTAGGCACATATACCTATATATATAGTAATAAATTCTGGATATACAAAAAAAAACCTTCTAGATTTTTGCCTACAGGGAATTAGGTTCATACTTCAAAATGAACATGACTGGGTGAAGGACATCTACACCTTCATTCAAGAGGACCTCTATGGGCAGCAGGTTTTATGCCAACATATTCATGGGATTAAGGTAAAGTAGAGTGATAATCATTTTAAACTGTGAATTAATAGTATCCCAAGTGGACAATTCAGAGTGGAAAGAACTCACACTTATACTGAAGATTCTGAGGAACAATTCATAGAAATTATAGGGATGTTTATTGAAAAGGATGGAAGAAATGAGAAAATTGAACAAATTCATGTTAAAAAGTGACAAAATGAGACAGAAAAGGGATACATTCTATTACCCGACACACAGGGAAATGTGGAAAGATCAGGAAAAATGTCATGTCTCTTTATAGACCCTGATCAATGAGGTGTGGGGGTTCTCAAAAATTCACCCAAAATAAAACTAGTATTTTGAAATAGCGTTCAGTTTCCAGTTACTTCAATGTTCCAAATAACAGTGTGAGGGAAAAGTTCATCCTTTTGTAAAAGTTGCACTTGGACAATGAAGCAACTTAAAGACTTTTAGTCGAATGAGAAAACTAAAGCCTGGCGTTCCCCACAGATTCGTAAACATTTCTCAGTTTTTCTCGTGGCGTCTCGTCTGCGTTTTCGTGACAAAAGAAATTGGAAATTCCAAGCTGCTGAGATCCAGTCAAAAGTCTGTCTGCAGTATGAGTTTGGATGGAAGAGTCTGGAATGATCGCTCGTGTCTCACACTTCACACACGGGACATCGGGAACCACATGGGAGATGCACCAAAGAAATATCTAGAAGAATTTTCACATTTTGATAAATCTGCCCCTTATTGTTAATAAAGTTGCAGGACACCATCTGGGTTGTTAAGGTGAAAACTCTGGCAAAAATCAACAACATTTTGCCACCAATAAGATTCATATCTATACACAGAAATAGATGATATTTGGGGAGACTCTAGTCCAATTAGGAGCCAATATTTGAATATCTGGAATTCAATATGCTGGGCTGAATCAGGAAGTGGTTTATAAACAAGCAGATGAAGTGTGTAAAGCATGAGGAGCAGATGTTATATGTCCCTGGTACTTGTGTATAAGAAGCTGCCCCTCGAGAACCACCTAGGTTTGGGGTAGGGATGCACCCAATCCACTATTTAGCATTCGTGCCGAATCCTTCTTGAAAGATTCTGCCGAATACAGAACCGAATCCTAATTTGCATAGATTGACCAGGCACAAGGATTCGGCTGAATCCTGGCCGAATCCCAAACCGAATCCTGATTCAGTGCATCGCTAGTTTGGGGGTGCAGGAGGTCAAAGGAATACAAATGGCTTGAGAGTGCTTCCACTGCACCCCTTAAAGTTCTCAATTCTGCTGTAGATTTTATTCATTTCAGTAAACAATGAATACAAATATAAGAAATTAAAATGTAATATACTCAAACTGTCCATTCATTTTCTGGGTGAGTGTCTGGTCACAGATCTGTATAGGTCTAGAACACACTTTACAATTTCATCGACGCTACAACTGGCAAAACTAAAATTACCTGTGCCTTGTAAAAAGAAGTTGATAACCTGCATTTACTCTGATGTGTAATAGATATGACCCACTAACCAGAGTGAAGCTCAAGTAGGTCTCTATCATCCCATCACTGGAAGAGGACGAGTGGGAGGAAGTGACAGATACTATGCAATGGCCACTTATTAGCCACTGAGATAGACTAATACATTATAAGATATTCAACCAAACATTGGAACTCTATCGGATGGATACAATTGCATCCCCCAATATAACACACAAGATAACACCATAGTTCATCTGCTATGGGAATGCCACTACTCCCAGAAATTCTGGACTGAAATCACCAAACTTACAGCAGAAGAACTTGACCTCCTGCAGATACTGGACCCCAAAGTCTGTTTGTTGGGCCTATTGGACTCACTGCCAACACTTCTCCAATGGGCAAAACTGGTCAATTCACAACTGGAACTCTATAAACTGATGTAATTAATAAGAAGAGTGCCTGGCAAAACTGATCAGTACTGGGTATCACCTTGCAATTTTGCCATATCTTTGTCTGACCTTAATGTTTAATTGTTTAACTTTAAAACTTAACCTTTAAAAAAAAAAACATGTGCCTCACAGCAGATTGTATCCCACTGACATAAGATATGGTGGAAGTAGCCCTACAAAATGAATCAGTTAATAGTGCTGCTCCAGCAGAATTCTGCACTGAAATCCATTTCTCAAAAGAGCAAACAAATTTTTTTATATTCAATTTTGAAATCTGACATGGGGCTAGACATATTGTCAATTTCCCAGCTGCCCCTGGTCATGTGACTTGTGCTCTGATAAACTTCAATCACTCTTTACTGCTGTACTGCAAGTTGGAGCGATATCACCCCCTTACTTTCCCCCCCCCCAGCAGCTAAACAAAAGAACAATGGGAAGGTAACCAGATAACAGCTCCCTAACACAAGATAACAGCTGCCTGGTAGATCTAAGAACAACACTCAATAGTAAAAACCCATGTCCCACTGAGACTTCAGTAACATTGAGAAGGAAAAACAACAGCCTGCCAGAAAGCATTTCTCTCCTAAAGTGCAGGCACAGGTCACATGACCAGGGGCAGTTGGGAAATTGACAAAATGTCTCGCCCCATGTCAGATTTCAAAATTGAATATAAAAAAATCAGTTTGCTCTTTTGAGAAATGGCAAAATGAAACACCATTTTGTAGTATTTAGAGTGTGAGCATCATTTCACTGTAGATCTTGAGGCACTCCACAAAAATAACTAAACAAAATTCTCAATATAGCGTGAAATGTTATTTTGGCCAAAAAGACACCCACGTATCAGATGTCAAGTGAGATTAAGTTTGTAAAGCAGATTTATGTCCCTTATGCTTATTCTTAATTCTTAACCTCGTCGCTCCTGTTCGGTGCTGTTACGGTTCCCTGAAAAATCTGTTGCTGGTGCATCACAGCGTGTAAGAAGTTAAAGAGGAAAGAAGAGTCTGCGCGCCAGCTGTTCAAATAAAAACACAGCAAGAACATTTAGGAGAGAAAATGTTATAGGAATTGCTCCCGCTGATTGGCACGTCAGGGTTTGATCCGTGTTTAATAACAAAGAACAGATCATTCTTTAATCTCATCTGTAAATTTCTGCGATCCAACATCAGTCCAACATATGTGACATTTGGCTTCTTGTTCTGCTGCTCTACAGGGGCATCTCCCTTCTCCTCTAGCAATGCACCTGAATGCAGCTACAGTATTTGCCATTAACTTTTTCATCATTTCTTTCTTTTGGATGAAAGGTGACTTTGGCAAGATCTATGGAGGGATGTATGGCCATTAGCCCCCCCCAAGCCCTGACCCCGCCATTGGCACATAAGTTGAAACCTTCAGGTCCCTTTTCCTTAAACACCTTTAGCCGGTAGGGATTGGGACAAAGATGAGAACTTAAGAGTTAACAAATATCAGTGCAGTATGATTCAATACAGAGGCATAACACCAATACAGTAGACCCCACGGCTGTGCAAGGGCGGACTGAGGGGTTTGGAGTATTGTAGTCCCCTCAATACAACAAGTGATGGCCGGTCAGCTGGGAGCCACGTGTGGAGCTAAAGGTAAATGTAGATTTTTTTTGCAGGGGGCCCAGTTGGTCCTAGTTATGCCACTGAATAAACAAAGCAAGTTCCACGTATTCATTATTTTGGCGCAAATTAAATGTGTGTAGTTGCCCTTCTCTTACCTATTCCACAAACAGGTGACTTGCACGGTTTGGCACTGTATCGTGTTTGAGGATTACTTAAGTAAGAAAACTTCCGAAAGTCACTTCTTTGGGTGGTCATCACATCATAGGAGGGTTTGTGAAGAGTCGCATGGTCCTCATCTCTGGGCCACCACTCGGACTTTAAATAAGAAGGAAACACATTATTATTTAATTATTATTATAATCAGAAACTTTTTCATAATTAAACAATGTGTATTGGTCTCTAGGGCTTCTATAGGCAAAATGTGGAACCTGGGAACCCCAAATTCCAACCCCCTATGATTCTCAGGTGAAGGCCAGACATACTCATGCATTGCAGACGGCTGGTAATAGGGTAGAACAGAAAGGACATCTATGTTGTGTGTAGCATCATGGTCCTAGAGGAACGTTGTTTCGTTTCACTGTGTACTGTACAAATGTATATGGATGAAATGACAATAAACCCACTCTTGACTCCCTCTTGACATTTGCCTGGAGCTCCTGAGAATTATTGGGGCACATTTAGTAAAGTATGTAAAGACACCAGTTAGGAGGAACATCATTCTTTGGCACTGTTATTCTATCGTTATTGTCAGATTAATGTATTGTCTGAGCCAAAGTGACTAAAATGATTAAAGGGGAAGGAAACCTAGTTGGCGCAAATACCCTCCCGTGTGTTTCCCACCCTCCCTCCTCCCCCCTGGTCTACCCGTCCCGCTGGGCAAATGCCCCTAACTTGTTACTTACCCTTCTGCGCAGGTCCAGTCCACGGAGTTCACAGACGACATCTTCTTCCACGCGATCTTCTTCCTACTTTGTGACTTTTGGCGCATGCACAGTAGGAGCATTTCGCCGGTACGGATCTACTGCTCATGCGCAAAAGTCACGAAGTAGGAAGAAGATCGCTGGCGCATGCACAGTAGATCCGTACCAGCGAAATGCTCCTACTGCGCATGCGCCAAAAACGCCGTTCAAAGCAGGAAGAAGATTGCGTGGAAGAAGATGTCGTCTGTGAACTCCCTGGACTGGACCTGCGCAGAAGGGTAAGTAACAAGTTAGGGGCATTTGCCCAGCGGGACGGGTAGGCCAGGGGGGAGGAGGGACGGTGGGAAACACACGGGAGGGGGGGAGGGTTTTTGTGCCAACTAGGTTTCCTTCCCCTTTAAGAGTAAGGGCATAGGGGCAGATTTGGGGAGATCAGTCGCCCCGTCGACAAATCTGTCCGAAGTTTCCTCGTGAGGCAACATTTGAAAACGAAGCACTGCGAATGCTGATTTTTCATTCTAGTCGGTGAGAAGGTAGGGGAAGGCAGTTTGGGGAGAGGAGAAGAAGAGGAGATTTGGCTCCGGGACGACTAATCTCCCGAATCTGCCTGTGTGCCCCGACCCTTAACCTGCCCAGTTTATGAAGATGATATCAGTGATATTGGTGTGTCTGCTCATTCCTTGGATACACCCATCCAACCACCCACAGCTTAATGGGGCGTAAAGGCAAAAAAATAAAATCCCATTTTTACTTTCTTTTATTTATTACTTCTTTTCTTTCTTTTCTAGCATTATTCTATTTTAGACTTTAGTTCCCCTTTAAGTGAGTGTGCTGAGTTTGATGGTGTTGGCTTCGGCGCTGTGTGCCAGCTTGTGACGGCACCAAAACAACAATATTGGTACATGAATTGTTTTGTATTTTAGTTTAGTTGTTGTGGGGGCTTTTTATGGTTGGTTCTAGAAGCAGGATAACAGATTTCCTTTAGTTACAGAGTAACAATTACACGGACAGTTTTGATTTATTGAAACACAATGCAGAACTACCGTGTGCCAAAGAAAACCTCCTCTGGAAAAACTGTACGGCCTGTATAATAGCAAACAATAACAACACGATAGCATAACAAGGGGCCTGAAACCTAAATAAAATGGTTGCGGAGCTGAATAACAAACAAGTTCCAGAAAGCTGGACCCCTGCCCACCCAAACATCAGAGATCGACATGGAACTAGAAACCGGCCCTTTGTTCTGCGCGGTCTATTGGGTGGGCACAAAAGTCATCACTTTTATTTCAACCAGCTACAAATATGTGTTTAGGAACTGGGAACCTGATGTAATGTTGGATAAAAGGAATTTTGAATTGGGTGCCAAAAATAAAATGCACCTAGAAAGTCTGAAAAGAAAATAGGGAGTCCCCAGAATGATTATTGTAGGGTCAATTGTGTAGCTTTCAGGTGTCACGTTCCAGTACAGGGTGAGACTTGTGATTCACTATAGGAACTGATTCACCTTGGTAGAACCCAATAGACCTATACAGACTGTTCTGTATTGAGATCTAGTAATTACGGGACACGTACCCATCATCTAATTCCATCTCCCTGCCTGACCCAACTGCATTTGTAGGAGATCATTCACCCGCACAAGAGGAGACTAATTTCCTTGTCTACCATTGTCCTTGAGCTTCTTCTAGAGACAGACAGGATTTAGGTAGATAGCACGATGACTGGGGGAGGCCACAGGGCCACCTTCAGAGTGGTACAGGGAGTACCGTTGTACCGGGCCTAAAGGGGGGCCCGGCTGTGCTGAACTTTTCGAATTTGCCGCACACCCATCATGTGTGAACTGCCGAAGTCCCAAAATGCTGAGCTGAAGTCCCGGACTGCCGAAGAGCAAAGTCTCAAACCACCAAAGAGCCTTAGTGCTGACGGCCCGAAGCCGCAAACGAGCCTTGGCTGCAAAAACATCTGAAGCCAACATAAGACCCAAAGTTGAAGTCGTGAATCCGAGAAAACACCATAAGCCAAGAAAAGACCCAAAGTTGAAGTTGTGAAGCCAAGAAAACACCCAAAGCCACGAAAAGACCCAAAGTTGAAGTTGTGAAGCCGAGAAAACACCCGAAGCCACGAAAAGACCCAAAGTTCAAGTCCTGAAGCCGAGAAAACATCTAAAGCCACGAAAAGTCCCAAAGTTAAAGATGTGAAGCCGAGAAAACATCATAAGCTACGAAAAGACCAAAAGTTGAAGTTGTGAAGCCACGAAAACATCCGAAGCCACGAAAAGACCCAAAGTTGAAGTTGTGAAGCCGAGAAAACACCCAAAGCCACGAAAAGACCCAAAGTTGAAGTTGTAAAGCCGAGAAAAGACCTAAAGCCATGAAAAGACCCAAAGTTGAAGTTGTGAAGCCGAGACAACACCCAAAGCCACGAAAAGACCCAAAGTTGAAGTCCTGAAAAAAAAAGACCCAAAGACATGAAAGGAGTCTAAGGTAAGTTCCATTGAACACCAATGTGTTTTTTAAAAAAATGTATTAGCCCCCTGGCCACCAATGAATTATGCTAATACTATATAGGCCCCTGGCCACCAATGTTTTTAGAAATATTCTATGGGGCCCCTGACCACTAATGTTTCTTTTTAACTTGTAAGGGGGGGCCTGGCCACCAATGGTTTTTTTAACTTATAGGGCCCACGACCACCAATTTTTTATGTGGGACCCTGGCCGCCTACGTTTTTTTTTTAACTGATAAGGGGGTCCTGACTACCAATGGCTTTTTAGAACTTGTGGGGGTTTACTGATTTTAGCGCTGATGTATGTGTGGCCTGGTCGGGATTGGGCGCTGGGCTGAGGTGGGTGGGGACCAGGGGGCCCAGAATATGTTGTTGTAAGGAGCCCTGGGATTTTCAGCTCAGACTGACCTGCATGTGTTTGGTGCTGGCAGTTTCCATATGAGGAATTGGCTCCTTCAGAAACCTGGAATTGTCTCTTAGAAACCTGCCATAGTACGGATGTGGCATGTTGTTGCGGGTGGGAGATCTCGGGTGCTGCAGCTTCTCCGCCTTTCTGTAGACTTCAGGGAGGGGAGTCATTGCCTTGTTTAAATTGACACTGTGTAAGTTTTCATCAAACAATCTATAGGTGTTTGGCCTGGGAAACAAAAGCAACAAATAACCAGATAATAAATATACTGAGTACATATTAGTGAGCCCATCTATTATCAGATAGACAGGTAGGTACATCAGAGGGTTCCACCCTTTTTTCAGTAACCCGTTTGATCCATCAAATAAGATTATGGGCCAGGGATGTGCTCCATAAACAAAGTTTCACTGCCCCTAAGTGATCGTATTAATGACCCCAGAGCCAGTTTGACTTGGAGGTGAATTTCAGGCAATATTTGGGCGCTGGTGACCTCTCCAAAGAGGGTTCAACCAGTTTATGGGGATCAGAAAGTTCTAATTAATTACTGCACTGGTGCAATGGCGCATTTTACTGAATTCTCTGTCACTTTTGTGTTTTCCTTTGTGTTTCTGTTACTCAGGTGTTTTATTTTAGGAGTGGCTGTTGGTGTGGACTTTTAATGATGGGTTGGGAGAGAGGACATTATATTAAAGGGTAAACGTGCACCTGTTACAGTATAATAGAGCCTGCACTCTGGCTGTGGTTAAAGGGAGTATTTTTGATTTTTATGGTGTAGTTTTTATTTCTAAATGACACTTATTTATTATTATTATAAGGAGTGTACTGAGTGTGATGATTCCCAGGCCGGTGTTAGAGAGATTAGAGTGTGAGCTCTTGGGCACAGACAGTAAGAAGAAGAGAATGAAGAAGAGAATGATGAGGGGGAGGAGCACTTAGAGAGATTAGAGTGTGAGCTCTTGGGCACAGTCAGACAGTAAGAAGAAGAGAATTATGAGGGGGAGGAGCACTTAGAGAGATTAAAGTGTGAGCTCTTGGGCACAGTCAGACAGTAAGAAGAAGAGAATGATGAGGGGGAGGAGCACTTAGAGAGATTAGAGTGTGAGCTCTTGGGCACAGTCAGACAGTAAGAAGAAGAGAATTATGAGGGGGAGGAGCACTTAGAGAGATTAGAGTGTGAGCTCTTGGGCACAGTCAGACAGTAAGAAGAAGAGAATGATGAGGGGGAGGAGCACTTAGAGAGATTAGAGTGTGAGCTCTTGGGCACAGTCAGACAGTAAGAAGAAGAGAATGATGAGGGGGAGGAGCACTTAGAGAGATTAGAGTGTGAGCTCTTGGGCACAGTCAGTCAGAAGAAGAGAATGATGAGGGGGAGGAGCACTTACAGAAAGCGAGTGGGAACTTTCTTCTTCCTGCTCATACTCATCTCCAGTCTCGGGTACATTTTGTTGTTGCCGCTTAGGGACCCTGACAACTCCCTGCACCTTCCCTCTGCCTCAACTCTCAGCCTCAGTCTGTATCAAGCCGGTCGCTTGGCAACAGGAGAGCGCATGCGCAGAGCAATTCGGCGGTCACTCTGGTGAGGAGGGAAACGCAATGAGCGCAGGGAACGTTCTCCCGCCCCGTGAGACGTCACGTGCCCTGGGCGCTGTCACATTGCGGCGTTTAGCGCTTGTGGGACCAGTGCGGCTCAGCGTTACATCTTCCTCGTCTGTGAGGTGACAATGAACCCGGGCTGGAGAATTACACAGAGCGTCCCCTATGGGCCACCGTAGCCCTTATTATCTCCTCTCTCGTCTCCTGTACTTACACCTTTACTGTGTTATACATTGGTCACTTCTTGTTATTTGCAACTTTATCATTGGTCTTTCTTTATCTTTTACATTTATCATTCGCCTTCTTCTGACTCTGTCCTGCTGTCACATGGGGGTCACCGACCCCATCTAACAAACAAATACTGTGTAAGGACAGAGACGCTCACATTCGGTGTCGGGGAGATTAGTCGCCCAGTGTCAAATCGCCTCATCTTCGGGCGACTAATCTCCCTGACCTGCCTTCCGCCGGCTACGCAATTAGTTTTCTGAAGTTGTCTCATGAGGAAACATCGGGCGACTTTGTAAATCGAATCTCTCCGAGTGCCGGCGATTTACATTCTAGCCAACGGGAGGCAGTTCAGGAAAATTAGTCGCCCGAAGAAGAGACGATTTATCACCGTGCAACTAAATCTCCCCGAATCTTAGCGTCTGCATTTACCCTAAAGCTACAAATGTATTGTTATTGCTACTTTTTATTACTGATCTTTCTATTCAGGCCTCTCCTATTCATATTCCAGTCTCTTATTCACATCAGTGCATGGTTGCTAGGGGAATTTGGACCCTAGCAACGAGATGGCTGAAATTACAAACTGGAGAGCTGCTGAATAAAAAGCTAAATAAGTCAAAAACCACAAATAGTAAAAAGTGAAAACCAATTGCAAATTGTCTATAGCTCTGTACATCCTACTAAAGTAGACTTTGCACCTTGCCCAAGATTTCATAATTGAGGGTTAATAATTAGTTAATAATTAGTAATGTCTCAGTGTATCAGGGAACACACATTGTGGGACTGGAGCTGATTTCTTTACAGACACGGGTTTCAGAAGGATCCACATGTATTGCCTCCTACCAACTGCAAATACACGTACGGGACCTGTTATCCAGAATGCTCGGGACCTGGGGGATTCTGGATAATGGATCTTTCTGTAATTTGGATCTCCATACCTTAAGTCTACTAGAAAATCATATAAACATTAAATAAAGCCAATAGGCTGGTTTTGCCTCCAATAAGGATTAATTATATCTTAGTTGGGATCAAGTACAAGCTACTGTTTTATTATTACAGGTATGGGACCTGTTATCCAGAATACTCGGGACCTGGGGTTTTCTGGATAACGGATCTTTCCATAATTAGGATCTTCATACCTTAAGTCTACTAGAAAATCATATAAACATGAAATAAAGCCAATAGGCTGGTTTGCCTCCAATAAGGATTAATTATATCTTAGTTGGGATCAAGTAAAAGCGACTGTTTTATTATTACACAAAAAAAAGAAATCAGTTTAAAGATTTTAGATGATTAATTATAATGGAGTCTATTGGAGACGGCCTTTCTGTAATTCGGAGATTTCTGGATAATGGGTTTCCAAATAACGGATCCCATACCCGTGTTTGATATGTTCTCTCATTCGCCTTTGAAGGAGAATTCAACCCAAAATAAAAAAAAACCCTCCCCCCTACCCTGGGTAAAACCCCGCCCCCCCCGGGTAAATGCCCCTAATTGTTTTACTTACCCCTCTGTGCAGATTCAGGCCTCGGAAGTTCACGGCAGCCATCTTCTTTCTTCTGCCTTTTTCTGAAGTTTTGGCACATGCAGAGTTGGAGTCAATTTTCGCTCCTGAACCACTGCGCATGCGGTGAAAGTCATGGAACTTTTTTCAGAAATTTTCGGGACTTTTGTGCAGTGGTTTGGGACTGGAAATTTACTCCAACTCTACATGCGCCAAAAATGCCGTCAAGACACGAAGATTACGTGAAAAGAAGAAGATGGCTGCCGTGAACTCGGAGGCCTGAATCTGTAAGGAGGGGTAAGTAAAAAATTAGGGACATTTGCCTGGGGGCGGGAGGGTTATTTCGGGTTGAATTCTATTTTAAGTTCTTCATTTCTATAAAGAACAAAGCCAGTACAGGTTTGGGACCTATTATCCAGAATGTTTGGGACCTGGGGTTTTCCATAATTTGGATCTTCATACCTTAAGTCTACTAGAAAATCATATGAACATGAAATAAAGCCAATAGGCTGGTTTTGCCTCCAATAAGGATTAATTATATCTTAGTTGGGATCAAGTACAAGCGACTGTTTTATTATTACAGATATGGGACCTGTTATCCAGAATGCTTGGGACCTGGGGTTTTCCACATAATGGGTCTTTCTGTAATTTGGATCTTCATACCTTAAGTTGGGATCAAGCACAAGTTACTGTTTTATTATTACACAGAAAAAGGAAATCAGTTTTAATTTAATTCATTAAATTTGGATTATTTGGATAAAATAGAGTCTATGGGCGATGGCCTTTCTGTAATTCAGAGCCTTCTGGTAAGGGGTTTCCAGATAACAGATCCCATATTCCTTTTGTAACAAATCAGCAAGTGGACATAAACCAGCAGGCAGGCGCTAAATGCCTAATGTTATTGGTGGAATGAGCAAGTGATGAATATAAGTGATTAGTGTTGGTTCTGAGCCCATTGAGTCGAGGAAGAGACAATCATTGTCAATGGGCAAGTCTATATAAGTCGATATAAAGCCAATGTTATAGTAACGCCGGCCATTGAAACTGTACAAAGGAAACAACAAAACCCATTTATGAAACTTACATAAATCCACCCTGGGGTTCCAATATTTCCACTGGAATCCGTTATGGCCGGATGCTGATAATATTCCTCATTGTCCTGCCAAAGTCTGATTAATAATTCTTGTGTTTCAAGAAAATAAAAATATATAATGTCCATGTTTTCCTGTATTGGCCTGAATACAAATATATTATTCCAACAAACAAAAGATACAGTTATTGCACACTGGATAAGGCTCAGTATTTCATCTTGGTTGTTATGGGTGCCGACGACCCCGGCAACCAGCCTGCCTGCTACTGCCTCTGATTACCAGGGAATAAAGTCCATTGTGTTAACATTTTATATAAGACTGGCAAATATCCACACAATGTTAAAGGCCCGTTTTGTCGCTCGGCAGTTTGTACATTGTAAATAATGTAAAGTCGGCATTTAAAGGTGAAGGCGAGACTTATAAAATCATGGACTTTGCACCATAGAAAGAGAAGTATGTCTCTGAGGCATAACAGCATGTTGGACATTTCAACTGAGTACAGGTATTGGATCCCTTATCTGGAAACCCATTATACAGAAAGTTCAGAAATACACAAGGGCTGTCTCCCATTGACCAAGTTTTAAAAAAAAATTCAAAACTAATTTCCTTTTTCTGTGTAATAATAAAACAGTAGCTTGTACTTGATCCCAACTAAGATATAATTAATCCTTATTGGAAGCAAAACCAGCCTATTGGCTTTATTTCATGTTTACATGATTTTCTAGTAGACTTAAGGCATGAAGATCCCAATTATAGAAAGATCCGTTATCTGGAAAACCCCAGGTCCCGAGCATTCTGGATAACAGGTCCTATACTTGTACTTCTAATGAGGCCACTGTATAGGGAAATATATATAGAAATTGATCATAGGAAAGGCTAGTTTTTTTTATTACAATGCATTATTAAATAGAATATCAAATCAAGCTCAATATATATATATATGTGTAAATATATATGTAAATAAAAATATTTTGAAGCTGAAGTTTAATTCTCCATCAATGTTTTAAAAGGATAATCCAAAAGACCTGCACGGTTTGCTGACACTTAAAACCCCCAAAAGTGATGACTAGTGAATAACAATGAACGGTCGAGTATATGAAAAGGCCTAAAGGCAACATTTGTCTGGGTTAATCCGTTGGCTGAATAATGTGATGCTGATGAACTAAATTCATTATATAGTCGTTACAAACAATGTTTTTGTAAGGTCCCAGTGAGAAGGAAAGGGCAGCTCAGAACATTAAAGGGGTTGTTCACCTTCGAGTTAACTGTTAGGGGCAGATTTATCAAGGGTCGAATTTCAAATGTGAAAAACTTCGAAATTGGAATTCAAAAAGACCAACCGAAATTAAATCTAAGGGTTTTTTTTGGCCGAATAGGTCCGTTTTCAATTGAATCCGAAACGTATGAATTGATTCTATTCAAATTTTTTCAAAAAAAAACCTTTGATTTTTCAAAGTCCACCAATTGACTCCAAATAGGTTCTAGGAGGTCCCCCATAGGCTAAAACTGTAATTTGGCAGGTTTTAGATGGAGAATGGTCAAAGTCAAATTCGTACATGATAAATTTCAAAATTCAAATTTTCTAATTTTTTCCGAATTGAATTTGGACTATTCCTTAGTCGAAATACACAAAAATTAGCTTGAAATTTTAATTTTTTAAATTAGAATTTTCACTTCGACCCTGAGGGGCACATTTACCTAGGGTCGAATATCGAGGGTTAATTAACCCTCGATATTCGACTGCCGAATTGAAATCCTTCGACTTCAAATATCGAAGTCGAAGGATTTAGCGCAATTCGTTCGATCGAACGATTAAATCCTTCGAATCGAACGATTCGAAGAATTTTAATCCAACGATCGAAGGATTATCCTTCGACCAAAAAACTTAGCCAAGCCTATGGGGACCTTCCCCATAGGCTAACATTGGGTTCGGTAGGTTTTAGTTGGCGAACTAGGGGGTCGAAGTTTTTTCTTAAAGAGACAGTACTTCAACTATCGAATGGTCGAATAGTTGAACGATTTTTACTTCGAATCGTTCGATTCAAAGTCGTAGTCAAAGGTCGAAGTAGCCCATTCGATGGTCGAAGTAGCCCAAAAAACACTTCGAAATTCGAAGTTTTTTTACTTCGAATCCTTCACTCGAGCTTGGTGAATTGGCCCCTTAGTGTGATGTAGAGAAGGATATTCTGAGACAATTTGTAATTGGTTTTCATTTTTTATTATTTGTTGTTTTTGACTTATTTAGCTTTTTATTCAGCATTTCTCCTGTTTGCAATTTCAGCCATCTGGTTGCTATGGTCCAAATTCCCATAGCAACCATGCACTAATTTGAATAAGAGACTGGAATATGAATAGGAGAGGCCTGAATAGAAATGAGGAATAAAAAGTAACAATAACAATACATTTGTAGCCTTACAGAGCATTTGTTTTTTTTAGATGGGGTCAGTGACCCCCATTTGAATGGGGGAAATTATTGGAACTACAGAAGGAGATGCAAATGTTATTTCGATGCTGCTGCTGCAAATGACATCATCATGACAATGAAGATTTTCAGTGATGAAATATAAATGTAACTGTAGGTTTTAAAGCAATTACACTGGCATTGTGGGAAAAACCACTGCATTGTGGGTAAAAAAAATATACAACTTGCACTTGTGCTGGTAAATGAGCCCCATTGTACATTTATACACAAACTTGGGGTAAGTGAACAACATGAGTGCCATGAGTAGGGTAACTGGGTACACGAGTAAATGTGGGGGTGCAGGGTTTAATGGTGTGAGGCTTGAGGAGCCAGTGGTTGGCCCTAAATGTCCTGATCGGAAATGAAAGATATCCAACTAATTGGCTGGAAATGAAAGTTGCCCAATCATTGGCCAAATGTCTGACATACAGACAAATTATATTCCCAGTGTTGGGAATTTCCAGTGTAGAATTGTTTTGCCGGCCCTGTGGGCTCATAGAAGCCATTGGATCATCTATTTATATATTCATTGGCCTGTTCAGTGGAATGAACACTTCATCATTTTACAGCTGAATTATTTAATAACCCAGACACTTTGCTGTCTCAGCCCGTAACTATACAGGTTATTGCTGACACAAGCCAACTCTAACACTGTCTCACTTACTGGTCCAGAGGATTAAGGCTCAGCTTCTTTGTTATATGATTGGCCCATTAACATTGAGCAGTGATTCATTTGGTTGGCTGATGGTCCCTATGAGAAGACCTAAGTTAGAAGGAGGAGCTTCTCCTTTCACTTCCTCATCTTTCAATGATCCTACCAGATCTCATCTATGACAGGGACCCCAACCCTTTTTTTATATGTTGAAAGAATTTGGGAGCAACTCAAGCATGGAAAGTCCCAGGGGTGCCAAGTAAGGGCTGTGATTGGCTATTTGGTAGCCCCTAAATGGTCAGTTACAGGAGACTCTGTTAGGCAGTACAATTGGTTTTTATGCACCAAAACCCAAACCTGGAATTCCAAAAGAAGCTCCTGCTTTGATGCCACTGGGAACAACATCCAAGGGGTTGGGGAGCAACATCCAAAGGGGTTGGGGAGCAACATGTTACTCATGAGTCACTGGTTGGGGATCACTTAGGCCTCCAGTGATCTAAATGAAACTGAGGACACTGCCCCTGAAGTGCTCTGCATGTTTGGAAGTTTAAATTGTATTCAATTCAGGTCGCACTCACTTATCCGAAACGTTGCTCTGTCGTTGTTGCCCTGCATGAGAAAAGTAAAGGCTTTCTTTTAATTAGAGTGCTGCCCATTCGAATTCCTGGAAGTTTAAGTTGCCCCATCTACCTGCCCAAACCCCTAAGGAGAACCATAGCTCTGTAAATGGAGCCCTAGGCTCACCCCTTCTTCTGCTCCATAAACGAAAAGACTGAACCTTTCAGGAAAAGAAAGGGAACTTCCACTGACACCGTTGACTTGCCCTACTTTTGTATTGGTAAATGGTATGGTTTTTACACTTACTAAAAAAGTGTGACTCAACTAACTATACAAATTGTTTGTTTTCGCTCAAAAATACGAACCCTCTATGAACTTTCATAAATTGGTCCCAAAAAATTTGAGATTCATAAAGTGTAAAAAGCATGAAATACTGTAATACAAAAATTTGCTTGGTAAAAGTTGTTGAGGCCTCATAGAAGTCACTGGGATTTGCACCTATCCCATTGGACCTTTTTTTTTTAATCAATTTGGGCTTGTAGAGGTTTTCCCCTTTTCTTCGCTAGAAATTGTCCGAAAAATGAAAAATTTTAGAGGTATTTGTTAGAGTCCTTCGCAGAACCAATTTCTAAGACCCGGAACTGCAACCCGCATATTTACCCACTTTGATTCTGACCTGCCGACCGCCATCAGGAAGGAAGTGATGAACAGGAAGTGATGTTGCTCTAAGCCGGAAGTGACATAATCAAAAGTGGACAGGGACAGAAACAAGTTTTGTAAGACTTTAAAAGGAGTAAAATATAGACAATAGAACATACGATAAGAAATTTAGATGACCTGATATCCGACCCGCATCTGTACCCACACCTGAAAGTCCTCCCCTCATTCATTTTTTTCAGAGCTTTTTTTTCATTCGTGCTTTTTATATTTGGATTTTTAATAAATTCCACGGCATTTGTGGTTTTTGGGAAAGTGAGTTTATCCGTGGTTCCAAAAACCACTAAAATTAGACTATTGATAAATAGGCCTCCACAATTACCTTGATTGTTAAACCAGGGCTTTTGGCATATATGTGCATCTGGTGGGAATAAAAACATAAAAAAAGCCTTGTTTTTTAGACAGCTATTGATTAACTGGTCAATGGCTTTAAGCCACACCCTTGTTTTTTTACTTTTTAAAATAATTCATCTGTGAATGGGGGGGGGGGGATATATCTGTGTTTAGATAAGATAAGCCACATTTGGGAAGACTCTTCTTGAGAAAAACCACAAGGTAACATTTATCATGGCTGCTAAGGGGGCTGACATTCACATAAATATTTATAGAGGCGCTGAAATAAATGTCACTAGGAATCCATCTGTTACAAGCCAATTAACATTAAGGGGCATATTTATAAAGGGTCGAATTTCCAATTTGAGAAACTTCGAAATTCGAATTCAAAAAGACCAACCAAAATTAAATTGAAGTTTTTTTTTGGCCGAATAGGTCCGGTTTCGATCAAATTGGTCCATTTTCGAATCGTACGAATCGAAGTAATATCGCATTCGAAACGGATGTTTTTCCCAAATAATAAAAAGCTTCGATTTTTCAAAGTCTGACTCCAAATAGGTTCTAGGAGGTCCCCCATAGGCCAAAACAGCAATTCGGCAGATATTAGATGGAGAATGGTCGAAGTCAAATTTTTAAAGAGACAGTACATGTTTTTTTTCATATTCGAATCAAATTTGGACTGTTCCCTAGGCGAAGTACACAAAAATTAGCTCGGAATTTGAATTTTTTTGATTTGACTTTTCACGTCAACCTTTGTTAAATCTGCCCCTAAGAATAACCCCCCCCCCAAATAAACTGTTCAACTATACAGAGTCGAGCAAAATATTGATATTCATAAATGTTCTTAAATATTGCCGAAAACATAATTTATTTAACGGGGGTATTTCCTAAAATCTGAATTTATCTAATTTCTTTATTAAACAAAGCTCAACCAAACTCCTATGCACAATTTTGCTTTATGTATAATTGAAAAAACTCAAATAAATCGGATAGGGGAAAAACTATAAAATCAAGCAAAAACCCAAATCCATACAATTTTTTTGATTATTGGGCTAAACCCAGAGCAAACCACGATATCTTCAAATTGGGATAGAGGATTTTCAGATTCTGGCTTTTTGCAGCATCGGGGTAAAATGAATCTCGCAAAATTAGGCTTTTGCCCCAAAAAGCCTGATCAGAAAAAAATGTAGTTTTAGTAAATAACCCCCTAAGTCTACTAGAAAATCATATAAACATGAAATAAAGCCAATAGGCTGGTTTTGCCTCCAATAAGGATTAATTATATCTTAGTTGGGATCAAGTACAAGTTACTGTTTTATTATTATTACACAGTAAAAGGAAAACATTTTTAAGCAGTTGGATTATTTGAATAAAATGGAGTCTATGGGAGACAGCCTTTCTGTCATTCAGAGCTTTCAGCTGAATCCTTCGTGAAAGATTTGGCCAAATACCGAACCAAATTGTAATTTGCAAATGCTAATTAGGGGTGGGAAGGGGAAAAATGTTTTACTTCCTTGTTTTGTGACAAAAAGTCAAGCGAGTTCCCTCCCGACCCTAATTTGCATATGCTAATTTGGATTTGGATTTGGTTTGGCCGGGCAGAAGGATTCGGCCGAATCTGAATCCTAATTTAAAAGGCCGAATACTGGCCGAATCCCGAAACAAATCCTGGATTCGGTACATCCCTAGTTTGCATTCCATATTTCTAAGAATGTTACTGAAAATGGTAGAATAGAAAATATATTCCCACTGTTACGTTTTGATCAATTTCCCACAATTTACATTAGTACAGTATTACATACAATGCCACACAATGTGTAAAGCTGATACAGGTATGGGACCTGTTATCCAGAATGCTCAGGACCTGGGGTTTTCCGGATAACAGATCCTTCCTTCATACCTTAAGTCTACTAGAAAATCATATAAACATGAAATAAACCCAATAGGCTGGTTTTGCCTCCAATAAGGATTAATTATATCTTAGTTGGGATCAAGTACAGGTATGGGACCTTTTATCCAGAATGCTTGGGACCTGGGGTTTTACAGATAACAGAGCTTTCTGTAATTTGGATCTTCATATTATTACACAGATAAAGGAAATAATTTTTACAATTTTAGCTTATTTGGATAAAATGGAGTCTATGGGAGACGGCCTTTATGTTGGAGCTTTCTGGATAACAGGTTTCCGGATAATGGATCCCAGAGCTGTACATGGTTTATTTGTGCTGTTATAACTTCCTCTTATAGTAGGAAGGAAATGAAACATCCTTTGTATTTGTAACACACCCTGGTGGTCTAGTAGGCGGCCACTTGGTCCTTCTTCATTGGTTGCCGGTAACCACTAATGTACGTGGCGCACAATTCCGGGTTTTACGTGCCTTGCATGTGACATCATCGCATTGAGTGCCGCGAAATTCTAATATTTAAAGGGGCTTTGAGTTTAAACTCATTGCCTGCTGTTAAGTCTAACTTGTTAGTATCCTGGGTGCAATTTTTGTCCTGTCTGATTCCAGTATTGACCCTTGCCTGTCTGACTATTCTGAACTCTACCGGTATTGACCCTTGCCTGTCTGACTATTCTGAACTCTACCGGTATTGACCCTTGCCTGTCTGACTATTTTGAACTCTACCGGTGTTGACCCTTGCCTGTCTGACTATTTTGAACTCTACCGGTGTTGACCCTTGCCTGTCTGACTATTTTGAACTCTACCGGTATTGACCCTTGCCTGTCTGACTATTCTGAACTCTACCGGTATTGACCCTTGCCTGTCTGATTATTTTGAACTCTACCGGTATTGACCCTTGCCTGTCTGACTATTCTGAACTCTACCTGTATTGACCCTTGCCTGTCTGACTATCCTATGAACTCTACCGGTATTGACCCTTGCCTGTCTGACAATTTTGAACTCTACCGGTATTGACCCTTGCCTGTTTGACTATCCTTTGAACTCTACCGGTATGGACCCTTGCCTGTCTGACTATCCTTTGAACTCTACCGGTATTGACCCTTGCCTGTCTGACTATTCTGAACTCTACCGGTATTGACCCTTGCCTGTCTGACTATCCTTTGAACTCTACCGGTATTGACCCTTGCCTGTCTGACTATTCTGAACTCTACCGGTATTGACCCTTGCCTGTCTGACTATCCTTTGAACTCTACCGGTATTGACCCTTGCCTGTCTGACTATTCTGAACTCTACCGGTATTGACCCTTGCCTGTCTGACTATTCTGAACTCTACCGG
The DNA here is from genome assembly GCA_038501925.1 of Xenopus petersii. Taxonomy (NCBI): domain Eukaryota; kingdom Metazoa; phylum Chordata; class Amphibia; order Anura; family Pipidae; genus Xenopus; species Xenopus petersii. The sequence continues at coordinate 173,735,427 of CM076680.1, read as the reverse complement.
TATTGACCCTTGCCTGTCTGACTATTCTGAACTCTACCGGTATTGACCCTTGCCTGTCTGACTATCCTTTGAACTCTTGGCTCCTCCGATTAGCCGAAGGCTCCTCCAGAAGCCAAAGACGGCTACTACTGGAGGAAGATTGAGCCATGACCGAGAGCCCAGCACTTGTTCTGGATTCAGGGAGCTGATTGTGACAGTATTAAAGCAGAAGTAATGAGTTAATGACACATTCTGTAGGCACTTATTCTCTGTATAATAATAATAATAATAATAATCATAAATACTCACATCCCAGTGTAAAACACCAATATGAATTTACATTTGATGAAAGAATAGTTAATAGACCGTGAGTCCTTCTTTAGGCTGAACTACGCACTTTCCAAGAAATCCTCCCACGTAATCACACATGAGCCGTGACAGTGATAATCTGTATTTGTAGAACAATTTGGGCCTGAAACTGTAATTTCCCCCGTGGTGTGAGCAGCAGATTTGTGTGATGAAACAAAAGTCGTGCGTCTGATGTGTGGGACTCGCAGCCTTACGTGTGTTGCACTTTTCTTTACTTGACGGTCAATGGAATTTCAATAAACAGCGCAGTTTAAAGAGACGACATCAAGGAGAATAGAACATATTACAAGATAAGTGTCACAATTGTGTGTGTTTTGATAAATCAGCCATAATTGTGTCAGGAGCAGTTCCCCCATTGGAATTATGTCGGGAAATGCTGCATTGTGGGTAAATATCATGGTGACTTGCATGTGAAATTGCACTGTGCAAACTGTACTGTTAATTAACCCTATAGCCTCCATTTCATTAGACAGTCGAACCCACCAGAGTTGGACTGGGCTGGTGGGACACAGGGAAAAAACCCAGTGGGAAGTGGTGGGCGGGTCCAGAAATTGTCAACCTGCCCCTCCCAACCCGCATCTGACCATAACCCGCCCCTCCCAACCTGTAGCCAGCCCTGCCCACCGTTCCCCCTCTATTTATACAAATTTATAAATTTAGGGGCCGGAAGTCGGCAGTGCTAGGTCCTGAAGATTTTGTGCCGGAGCAGCCCGAACCTGCCGGACCTGTGGCTAAACCAGTCCTGTCCTGCGGGTCTTGGCCGGACAGCACATCACTGCCTGTGGGCCTCATCCCTTGTGGGCCCCGTCCTGGGAAAAAATCTGGATAATCAGAGGGAAAAATAAACTCAACGTTTTCGAGATTTATTATGCTCCAAAGCTGGTAAAAAAAAGAATATGCAATGATTCCAGCTATAACCTGTTATGATCTGAATTGTCACATGATTTCGTTGCAACTTTTCTCGCACGCAATTTTTTTCATTTGGATTTTTTTAGTAAATTAAGGCCGTTCGTGGCTGGGAGTTTGGTCTAATTTTTTTAATAAAAATGAGAAAAAAACGAGTTTTAATAAATACCCCCCGAAAGATATTGAGATTCAAATGATTAAAAGACCCCTCATCAGCAAACCTCAGGTCTAGAGCATTGTGGATAACAGGTCCCATACCTGTACAGATAATTACCTAAATTTGCTACTAATTAAAATGAACATTTGCAGCTCTGTAACATAAGCCAATCAGACAGCAGAAGGCATTTTTGACTATTTCTACAATAAAACTACAGGAACATCAGCTAAAACTGAACTGTCCATGTTTCTGTGCAGCATCTCCACATCACAATGGATAAATAAATATAACCCGCTGGCTTCATAACGGCACAAATAATCAGGACAGGGCCATATTTATATATATAGGACTGTCTGCCCTCTCATAAAGATTAATTATATCTTAGTTGGGATCAAGTACAAGCTACTGTTTTATTATTACAGGTATGGGACCTGTTATCCAGAATGCTCAGGACCTGGGGTTTTCCAGATAACTGATCTATCTGTAATTTGGATCTTCATACCTTAAGTCTACTAGAAAATCATATAAACATGAAATAAAGCCAATAAGCTGGTTTTGCCTCCAATAAGGATTAATTATATTTTAGTTGAGATCAAGTACAAACTACTGTTTTATTATTACAGGTATGGGACCTGTTATCCAGAATGCTTGGGACCTGGGTTTTTCTGGATAACAGATCTTTCCATAATTTGGATCTTCATACCTTAAGTCTACTAGAAAATCATATAAACATGAAATAAACCCAATAGGCTGGTTTTGCTTTCAATAAGGATTAATTATATCTTAGTTGGGAGCAAGTACAAGCGACTGTTTTATTATTACACAGAAAAAGGAAATGATTTGAATAATTTGGATTATTTGATTATAATAGAGTCTTTGGGAGACAATTGTTTTTTTTTCCGTATCTGTAGATTTGTATCCGTCACCATCGGCCCGAAGCTGAAAAAGGTGCCACAGTGTCTCACGTTCTTGTCTCCTGAAGCTCAAGGGGGTTATTTAGTAAATTAATATAGTAACATAGTAAGTTAGGCAGAAAAAAGTCACATGTTCATCAAGTTCAGCCCTAAGGGTCGAATTTTGAAGTAATGGGATTTTTGAATCAGAATAAAAAAAGACCAACCGAAATTTATAAAATAATCGAAGTTTTTTTTTGCGGGTGAATAGGCTGTATTCGATCGTTCGAATCAAAGTATGATCAAATTTGTGGCACCAAAGTATTTCCAAATAAAACTTTTGATTTTTCACAGTGCACCAATTGACTCCAAATAAGTTGTAGGAGGTCCATAGGCTAAAACAGCAATTCGGCAAGATTTAGATGGGGAATGGTTGAAGTCGAAGTTTTAAAGAGACAGTGCATGATAAATTTAGATTTTCACATTTTTTTCAAATTGGAATCGAATTTGGACTATTCCCTAGTCGAAGTACACAGAAATAGCTCAAAATTCGTTTTTTTTTTACGTCGAATTAGAAAGTGTCTCTATAACCTGCTTAACTGCCAGTTGATCTAGAGGAAGAAGAAAAAAACCCTTTTGATTGAAGCTAGGGATGCACCGAATCCTTCTGCTTGGCCGAACCGAATCCGAATTTGCATTTGCAAATTAGGGGCAGGAGGGACTTTTTGTCACAAAAAAGGAAGTAAACAATGTTTTCCCCTTCCCCGGCCTAATTTGCATATGCAAATTAGGATTCGGTTCGGTATTCGGCAAAGGATTCGGGGGTTCGGCTGAATCCAAAATAGTGGATTCGGTGAATCCCTAATTGAAGCCTCACCAATTTGCCTCAGAGGGGAAAAATCCTTTGTAATTCCAAGATGCAATGGGACTAGTCCCTGGATCAACTTGTACTATGAGCTATCTCCCATATCCCTGTATTCCCTAGCATCTGCATATATGAAAATAATGTAACACCTGAATAAAATAACCTGTCATTATACAGCACTATGGGGCCCTTTAATTACTGAGCTTACTTAGCTTGTGCCTCTCCTTCTCCTGTAATTTCTAGTCACAGTGCTTATAAAATGCCAACAACCTCTCCTATTTAGCCTGACCATTAAAGGATAAGAAAACCTTAAAAATAAGTGAATATAAAACTGATGAGTGGGCTTTTCCAAGCGCTTTTATAATGTACATTCATTATTTATATTTTTTTTAATTCCAAGATATTAAGGGATACATGTGCTGTTAATATGAATGAATTTTGTTACAACAGCGCCACCTGCTGGTCAGTTTCCCACCAGTCTGACCAGCAAGTAGTCAAGGAAGTTGTCAGGAGAAAGAAAGAGGCTGATGTTCTTCTGCTTAGGAAAGATGTGAGAATGGTTTCTAATTTTATTCCTAAGCAGAAGAACAACAGCCTCTTTCTTTCTCCTGACAAATTCCTTGACTACTTGCTGGTCAGACTGGTGGGAAACTGACCAGCAGGTGGCGCTGTTGTAACACAATTCATTCATATTAACAGCACATGTATCCCTTAATATCTTGGAATTAAACATAAATAAATGTACATTGCAAAAGTGCTTAGAATAGCCCACTCATCAATTTTAGATTCATTTATTTTAAAGGTTTACTTATCCTTTGAGAAGGCTAAGCACAATATTTTCTTTGTCTAGTATCCCATAGCAACCAGATGTTTGCTTTCAAACCATGGACCAGTGAATGACGCCTGATGATTTGTTGAAGATTGTACCCGTTATTACACTTAGTTACAGCTTTAACTTGCCCAAAATGATAGCCACACAAGTTGCTCTGATAGCAAGCTCTTCATTGGATCATATGGATTTAGTGATCTCTTACCCCTGCCCTACGGCAATAAGCACAGCCAGTCAGTAAATCTAAAATCAGCGATGTCACAATTTATTAAAAAATACAGACATGCTAGAAAAACAATGCAAATAACACAGAGGATTGTGTTCTGTTTCATTTCCCATTACGAGAACCTGGGTAAGAAGTTGACTTCCAATTTTGCCTTTAATTATACTAGGAGCTTGACTGTATTTTTATTTAAACATTTTTGAAATTCAGGCTTTCAGCTTTGAGTCTTGGATCTTACCCAGAACCAGTCGTGAGCCTTATACTGATTCAACCAAAGAAAGAATATGACTTTATCCAGCTGATGTTAAGAAGCATTAGTACTCAGTCCACCTACACACAATATAATAATGTAAAGTCAACAGAGAATAAGGCAACGTGCAAGTCTAGACACATGATAGAATTCTCTTCCTTCTACAGATGCCGGAAACTGGGCTCAGCTCCGTGTTTGAGGGAATAAATGTCACAGTTGCATTCGAGAAAGTAAAGCCAAGTTCCACGGGAAACAGGGGAGTCACCTTATACTTCTTTAAATCTTTAAAAGTGCTTTAAATATACTGGGCCACAAGGAGACTTGTCAAGGGATCTGAGGAGCATTGAGATAATGTTTTTGAAAACATATCCCGTGGAGGCCTTTATATCTAGTTTGAAAGGTTTTTGAAACGACAACTAAACTTACCTTCTCTAAAACCAAGAACAGCATGAAATTTATTAAAAGATCCGAACTGAAAAAGTACAAACAACTTGCGGCACAAAAGGCAGCGCCAAAAACACCCGAATACTTCTAAAACCACGAATCAAAGAAAGATCATCCGGTTGTAAATGGAAAATCTGCCATTGACCTCTACATGATTTCAACAGGTCTTAATTGGAGTATTTTCATATTGGGAATTGTCGCCAGTTTGTCACATAATAAATCCTGGATAGGTTGCACTTTTTTTCTGCAACTTTTTGGATATTTGGTGTCAAAAAGGCCGACCCAAAAGAGTTGATTAATAAATCGCTCCTTTGAATGGTTTGTATCGAACTACAAGGCTTGTAAATCTGATGAAGCTCAGGTGGACTTGCTCCTCCATCCATGGCTCTATTTGTTTTTCACATGGCGATAGATTCACTAAAGGACGAAGTGGCTAACGCTAGCGACAATACCATCTGCAGGGACATCACCTATTCATGAACTGGCTCAGGCATCAATTCGCATTTGCATGCGTGAACGCTGACGCACATGTGCTACCGGCGCCGCCATTAATTTTTATTTGGGGCCCGGAGACCGGGGGAGGGGGTTGGGCCGGCAGGGGCCCACCAGGTTTTTTCCTGGCTTCCCGCCAGCCCAGTCCAACGCTGATCTTCTGTCACTTACATCATATCCTGTGTGCCAAAAATGCATCAAATTCAAAAAACACTGGTGACTTTTCCTTTTTCTAAGCGGGATTGGCTGCAAAAGTCCTAACCAGGGGCGCGCCGCCAATGAGGCGAGTTGAGAAACTCGCCTCAGGCGGCAACGCAGGAGAGGTTTCCAGGGGCGGCAAAAAGCCGCTCCTGGTACCTTTAAGAGCCTAATTTCCGGTTTTTAAACCGGAAATTCGGCTTTACTATTGCGAGAGAGCGCAATTACGCTCTTCGCATTAGTGTTCCTGCCGGCGAGGGAGGGGCGGCATTGGAGGAGCCGCCTCAGGCGGCGCTGTAAGTAGAATCGGCGCTGGTCCTAATGAACCTTTTTTTGGGGAACTGGTTTTCTCCAGACATTTCATAACATGTGGAACATTCAGTGGGCTCATGTGTATGACATTATATTAACTCTCTTGTCTTTATTAAGGTTCCCTGGACATTAGAAATAAAAAGTGGTAACTTCAAGCATTTGCACCAACATTTATAATAAAGACGTCCATTCAACTTTAAATTACCCGCCGTATGCAAATTGACCTAAGCGCAAGATCACTAGCGAATTTTTGCTAGGCACAAATGAACACTAGCGCATATTCACTAAGAAATGTATGCACTGCCGAAGTAACGCTAGCAAAAAGTCGCCAGGACGAAACTCCGCATATTCCGCAAAAATTCGCCCGTTAGTGAATCTACCCATGGAGTCTAAACTGTTAAAATATTGCATTCTATATCTTCTACTGATGTATCTTTGGGGGGAAACTATTTAAAAAGGTCATTTACACACTTAGTTTCAATTGCAATCGAGTAGGCCACTCAGCTGAGTCCAAATGTGTCAAAGAACCATCTCTTCTTTGATCAGCCTGACCCTTCCCGTTTCCATAGGGGGCCTATTTACTAACATTTGAATCTTTTTTTTAGTTTTAAAAAGAAAACTTTGAAATTTGAGATTAATTACGTGTAAAAACCGCAAAAAAAACTCTAATACAAAACTTCTCCAGTCAAAAGCAGTTGAAATCCCATAGACGTCAATGGGAGGTGCGTTGATCCTATTGGAGGATTTTCACCAAAAACTCAACACAATACCAAAAATTTACTAAAAGACAAGTTTTGGCAAATTTACTTTTTGTTGTTGAACAGTCATATCTTTTCGCCAAGTAAAATTTCTCCAGTATTTGCCAATTTATCAAGCGCACAAGACAAATTATTGCCTCCCCCAAGTAGACCATTTCTTTATGGTGTAAATACTTCCTACTATACATGTATTTGGGGAAATTCTTCCAGTACAGATTATTCACACCTGCAAAATGTCAGCCCATTGCACTCGGGATACTGTCATGGGAAAAACATTTTTTTTCAAAATGAATCAGTTAATAGTGCTGCTCCAGCAGAATTCTGCACTGAAATCCATTTCTCAAAAGAGCAAACAGATTTTTTTTATATTTAATTTTGAAACCTGACATGGGGCTAGATATATTGTCAATTTCCCAGCTGCCCCAAGTCATGTGTCTTGTGCTCTGATAAACTTCAATCACTCTTTACTGCTGTACTGCAAGTTGGACTGATATCACCCCCTCCCTTTTCCCCCCAGCAGCCAAACAAAAGAACAATGGGAAGGTAACCAGATAGCAGCTCCCTAACACAAGATAACAGCTGCCTGGTAGATCTAAGAACAACACTTAATAGTAAAATCCAGGTCCCACTGAGACACATTCAGTTACATTGAGCAGGAAAAACAGCAGCCTGCCAGAAAGCATTTCTCTCCTAAAGTGCAGGCACAAGTCACATGACCAGGCGCAGCTGGGAAATTGAGAAAATGTCTAGCCCCATGTCAGATTTCAAAATTGAATATTAAAAAATGTGTTTGCTCTTTTGAGAAATGGATTTCAGTGCAGAATTCTGCTGGAGCAGCACTATTAACTGATTCATTTTGAAAAAAACATGTTTTCCGATGACAGTATCCCTTTAGGATTTTAGGATTTGAATGTTTATTGTTGTTGTGGCAGCTGACAGCCTATGAACTAGCCTATGAGTAAGTGCCCACCTCAGGCACAAAACGCATCAGGCCTACATATGTCCTAATAATGATTTTTTTACCTTTATAAAAATACCTTTGGCTACTGCTTTACTTCATCAGAATGTTTGTGTTTTCCCAATAATATGGCAAACCCTTGGACTGGGGGTTACCCTGGTAGGAGACCATCTTTCAAAATTTTTCTTGTGTTTTTGTATTTGTACTTTTTCATTATTCGTCATCTTTATTTTCTGTCTTTTGTCAAACAATTGAGCCACACACCAGTACTTCTATGGCTTTATAAAACACAACGGAACGGAGAAAATGTAGTAAATACGCCCCAATGTTATCTTTGTAGACACGATGTCCCACCTCGGTCCATGGAGGCCGCTAATAATAATAATATTAGTTATTTCCAGGGGCTGGAGTGGAGTGAAATAAAAGTTTTCCCTATTCAGTATCTGGTATTGAAGCCGTTATACTGGAGTTTGGGGATTTCCTTCTCATCATTAAAGTCTGTCCGATTGATCCGTGAGCTTGGACTGCCCACCTTGCTCAGCCACGCCTTCCTGTAAAGACAAAAGGTGTCGCTTTAACAAGACAAATGATCACAACCTGGAGGCTGCAAGTGTGAACTGATAATGGGTTGCTATGGGCAACTGCACTCTTGCACTTTAACTTCTCTGACATTCCTTTTGTCCACAGGACCTGCTTTCCTGGGGGAGACAATTGAAGCCTCATTTATGACCAATCATGGATACCAATCACGTAGTGTTCTTTTTCAGAATTCCATCATAATTCCAAGTCCATAGCGGCTGTTAAAGGGGAAGGAAATGTCTGCGCAGGTCCAGTCCACGGAGTTCACAGGCGACATCTTCTTCCACGCGATCTTCTTCCTCCTTTGACCGGCGCATGCGCAGTAGGATCATTTTGCCGGTACGGATCTACTGCGCATGCGCATGATTTTTGGCGCATGCGCAGTAGATCCGTACCGGCGAAATGATCCTACTGCGCATGCGCCAAAACGCCGGTCAAAGGAGGAAGAAGATCGCGTGGAAGAAGATGTCGCCTGTGAACTCCGTGGACTGGACCTGCGCAGAAGGGTAGGTAACAAGTTAGGGGCATTTGCCCAGCGGGAGGGGTAGGCCAGGGGGGAGGAGGGAGGGGGGGCAATACACGGGAGGGGGGGAGGGGGGTTAGCGCCGAGGACATTTCCTTCTCCTTTAAAGCAATGCACTATGGGAATTCTGGGATTAGCACTAGATCCAAATTCACTAAGCGCCAAAGCGCCAAACGCTAGCGTGAATTCGCTAGCGTTTGGCATTTTTGTTACTGCGCAAATTCACTAACGAACGCTGGCATAGTTTCGCTAGTGTTACTTTGCACCCTTACGCCAGGCGAATTTTCGCTAGCGACGTAACTACGCAAATTCACTAACTTGCGCAGTGTACTGAACGCTACCTTTTACGCTAGACTTCCTTCGCCACCTCAGACCTGGCGAAGCGCAATAGAGTAGATAGGGATTGTTTCAAAAAAAGTCAAATTTTTTTCTAAGTCCCAAAAAACGCTGGCGTGTTTTCTACATGATGGGTGATATGCTGAAAAAGATCTAAAATATTTTTGGGGCTCCCCTCCTTCCCCCCTACATTTCCTGACTCATGGCAACTTACCTAGACAGTGGGCACATGTGTAGGGCAAAATAACATTTATATTTGCTGATTTGAAGGTTTTCTAGGCATTTGTAGTGCTGATACGTGTTCCTCCATTTCCCGCCATATGCAAATTAGCCTTCGCTAGCGTAACTTCACTTTACATAGCGAATGAACGCTAGCGCAACTTCGCAACCTTACGCTACCCCTGTGCGCAACTTCGGATTTTAGCGAATTTGTGGAGCGCTGGCGAAACTACGCCTGTTGAAGTGCGACGAAGTGCGGCGAAGTTGCGCCTGGCGCAACTTCGCATCTTAGTGAATTTGCCCCCAAGTGTCAGTAGGTGCACATGTAGCTTGTTCATTAGAGCCGACTGGGCGGAGGGACTAACGTTCTCCACTAACTATGTGTAAGTTCTAAGGGGCAAATTTACTGAAGGGCGAAGTGACTAACGCTGGTGAACATTCGCCAATTTGAAAATTCGGTACTTCGCCGATTTACGATGGCGTAACTTTGCTAGCGGAGGGGATAGACTGTAGCGGTACTTCGCTAACTGGACGTAAATACGCAAATTCACTTAGTAAATCTGCCCCTAAATGTACAGTGTTTTTTTGCTTTGGGGGCAAACAAGGGCATTTTGTGTTAGTGATTGACCTTGTGGCGCCTCCTGAGCAGAAATTGGGCAAGAAACAGTAGGGCACAAGGGGAAATGCTTTCTCTCTGAGCAGATATTTCCAAGCCCTGTAGGGAAACATTCATAGAAATTCATATGTTAGAGAATAACAATATTCCTTTCATAGTAGAGAAGCCTGGGTGATATCCATGGAGTCCCTGTAACAATGGCGCCTATGAGAGACTAAAATAAAGGCTGAAAGGCGAATATCTGGCTGCGATTCAATAAAACAACAAAGGGACACTGTGGAATAAGCGTTCACTGATGGAAAACCAGTTTTTGGATGTGCGAGACGGAGTGGGGTTTTGTGATGTAACCCCCCCCCCCCGGTTGAGAATATAAAGAAATTGTTTTTCCTCCAGTCCATCAGTGAGTCTGTGATTATAACTGGAACTGAAATCAAAGACAAAGTAAGAGGTACAAAAATACCCTAAAAAGATGCAGAACAAATAGTGGAAGTGATTGTGGGACTGTGTGAGGCCAATGGACAGAACTAGGGGTCTCTCTGTACGGCCACTGACTGGCACCCCAAGAATTGGGAAATCACTTCCTGGCTACTCATATTACAAATTGTCTCAGAATATCACTCTCTACATCCTACTAACAGAAAACTCAAAGATGAACAACTCCTATAAGGATATGAAAATAAAATCCCAGGGATAGTGATAGTTTGGTCAGAGATTGCACTGGAGCAATGCATGGTCCCAAGTAATGGAACAGGACTATTGGGCTTCGGACAGGACTATGGGTGTGGTTCAAGACTATGGGGTTTAGAACAAGACTATGGGGTGTGGGACAGGAATATGGGGTGTGGAACAGGACTATGGGGTGTGGAACAAGACTATGGGGTGTGGGACAGGAATATGGGGTGTGGAACAGGACTATGGGGTGTGGAACAAGACTATGGGGTGTGGAACAGAAATATGGGGTGTGGAACAGGACTATAGGGTGTGGAACTAGACTATGGGGTATGGAACAAGACTATGGGTTGTGGAACAGGACTATAGGGTATGGAACAAGACTATGGGTTGTGGAGCAGGACTATGGGGTGTAGAGCAGGACTATGGGGTGCGGGGCAGGACTATGGGGTGTGGGACAGGACTATGGCATGTGGAACAGGAATATGGGGTGTGGAACAGGACTATGGGGTGTGCAACTAGAATATGGGGTGTGGAGCAGGACTATGGGGTGTGGAACTAGACTATGGGTTATGGAACAAGACTATGGGTTGTGGAGCAGGACTATGGGGTGTGGAGCAGGACTATGGGGTGTGGGACAGGACTATGGGGTGTGCAACTAGAATATGGGGTGTGGAGCAGGACTATGGGGTGTGGAACAGGACAAGAGGTTTGGATCAGGACTATGGGGTGTGGAACAAGACTATGGGTGTGGTTCAAGACTATGGAGTGTGAGACAGGATTATGGGGTGTGGAACAGGACAATGGGGCAACAGGAGACAGCTATTTTGGGTTAAATTGATGAAATTGGGCTGCCTTTGAGCAACCTAGTTTTTGGTTTGTTAAACGGGGGGGGTGTATATATGCTGGATATGGTGTTTCAGTGGTGACAGTGATAATGGGGTGATATGATTATTATTAGTATTGATTGCTGGGCTCAATGACCAAATAAAGGCGCAAATAAAGGTAACTCCTTATACTTTTACGTTCTACGAGACATCATGTTGGAAGAGGTTCAGCATTTCTTATAATCCTGATCACTAAGTTTCCTTTATAAACTTATGAGCCTCCGAACCATCACAAAACTGGACAGAGACAACAATGATCCACAATGATCAATTACTGATATTATCCAGGTAGCCTCCTCCTATAAATGTTATATAATGCAGTAAATGTAATGAATGCAGCTGTTGATGGAGAGGGAATAGTTTCCCTTTAATCCAGACTGTGTCGGTAGAGAAGGAGTCAATAGAAATGTAGAATGTAATGAAACATTCATGAGCTTTATAGTTTCTCAGGATGTTGGGTCAGGCGGTGCCAGAAATAACTGAGATACCGCAGAGATCATGTTCTGTAGCCTCTCACTCTGGTTCTGTACAAACGCTGACTCTCCGGATTATAAACAGAACCCCAATAATCTTCTCAATGATGGAGCCATCTGACACCGACTGAGATCCCTTCAAACTTCCACTGATTGATCATCTACTGATTGATTTACTCATCTACCGATTGATCATCTATTTCTAATAATCATCCCCCTGCAGCCGCAATGTGCCGCACCCCAGGGGAGACCCAACGGCATGGAATTACTCTTTCAGCAACATCATTTTATTAGTAGCAGCAAATATTTTTATCTGTTCCAATATGACATATGCACTGGGCCCAGATCTGAGCTCATTGGGCTCATTTATACCAGCAAAATGCCATTTTTTTACCCACAATGCAGGTTTTCGAGTGACATTTGGCATGCGAGGTGCGGTCAGTTTTTATGTAGTCGGTGTGTGTGACTGGCATGGTGTGTGCCCCATACACATAGTTAGTGCCCTATAGAGCGCATGTGCGTGTACAACTACAGTGAGTAAAGGGCAAGTCACAATGTAAAAGTTTTTCCGAAATTTTCTGGCGTCATAAGGTTCACAAAGGGGCAATGCTCTTGTGCCTGATTTGGCACAATGAATGCAGCCGTGCATGCATATAGCCACAAATTGGGCACAAATGACTGTTTGGTGTCATTTCCAGTGTTTGGGGTGCGAGGGATGTGAGCACCCTATTCTTTTGATGCAACGACACCCCTGGAGCTGCGGCCTGGTCTGTAGGTGTGTGAGTGACACGTGAGTCCTATTCTGACGCACAACTGAACTGCAGCAATCGACACAGGGCACAGCAGGGACTCTGGGGCTACTGCCTGGTCTGGAGGGGGTCGTAGTTCCAGTGCCCCCCCGTGTCAGTAGGTGCAGTAGTGCTCAATTCACAAAGGAAGGCAGGGAGGAGCACAGGGCTGTATTTAGGTCCAGAGCAACCCAAAGAACCCCCAACACATGAAATGACATCACACGGGTGCACATGATGTCACTGTCACAACACATCCCAGTTTTCACTGCAATGGGCCCTGTACCCCTCACCCCACCAGTTCCATCACTGAATTTAAGCACAAAGGCTCCTGCGGCAGCTGAGGGGGGGTTAATTTTTCTTTGAAAAATATATTCCCAAATATATTCCCAAGAGCTGCTGCCCTAGCGCAACTACAGGGAAGTGCATTTTCGCCTTTAATGAAAGTTGCCCTGGGTGCAACTAAATCGGCTGCAACTCCCTGCGCACCTGCAATTGCACTGGATTTGTAAGAAGAAGAAAAAACACGCCTATTTTTGGCTTAAATTGCACTTTGCACACTGTACTTGACCCGTAACATGTACTAAACTCATGTAATTCAATGTCTCAATATTTCATTATTTTTCCTATTCTGCAGCTGCTTTTGGTTTCTTTTAACCTCACAATTTCTGGGCTGTTTTCTACTCCTGACGTATATCTGCTATTTCTTTTCCTCTCCTCTCTGGTTTGAGTGGGAGTAGATAACAATAGACATTTACTCCTCCGCTTGGATGGAACAATTGACGAGAATAGTCCTCCCCCCCCGCATAGTCATTAACTTATTCCCATCCCCCACCCCCGATTGCATAAAGGTGACTGCACGGTTTATTTGAGAATTTTGTTAAATATTTTAGTTGCCTGAAATTTTAGTGCCAAATGGAGCAACTACAGCTATAGGATTCGTTATCCAGAAACCTGTTATCCAGAAAGCTCCAAATTATGCAATGACCGTCTCCCATAGACTCCATTTTATCCAAATAATAACATTTTTAAAAACAATTTCCTTTTTCTTTGTAATAATAAAAGAGTCGCTTGTACTTGATCCCAACTAAGATATAATTAATCCTTATTGGAAGCAAAACCAGCCTATTGGCTTTATTTCATGTTTATATGATTTTCTAGTAGACTTAAAGGTATGAAGATCCAAATAACGTTATCTGGAAAACCCCAGGGCCCGAACATTCTTAATAACAGATCCAATACCTGTTTATCTATTTTGTGGGATTCTATGTTAAGGGCTCTTACACACGGGTGGTTTTTCCTGCGCTCCCCTGCATTGCACTTTCTTCCGTTCAGCCGCAGGGGAGCGCAGGAGTAGACGCAGTCAATTATTGTGATGGGGCTGTACTTACACAGACGCGTGAAAGCGCAGAACACAGGTGAAATGCAACATGCTGCGTCCCACCTGCGTTTGTCGCTTGCGTCTGTGTGAGTACAGCCCCTTCACAATAACTGACTGTGTCTACTCCTGCGCTCCCCTGCGATTGAGCAAAAGAAAACACAACACGGGGGAGCGCAGGAAAAACCGCCCGTGTGTAAGAATCAAGTGCATGACTTGAGAAAGCACTAGAAAGCTGTAGCAGAACTAAGCATCGGCTGCTGTTATATACGGTGGCTCTAGGAATAAATCACAGGAATCATGGAACTTAATTGAGGCAATTGCAAATAAAACTGATTCTGGCTGCTTAATGTATCTGCAGGGAAATCCTACTAATTCCACTGGTATATGGACTGAAAATCATGTTTATTTCTAAAAATTCTATTTTCACATTCAGTAAATAATTCCATAGTGATGGAACATATCCCCGATACCCGCAAGACCATTAAATAATTATGTCTTAAAGGGCCAGTAATCCTCTTTGTTCAATATGCTAAACATACGTTTTATAAAGGGGTGGTTCAGCTTTAAGTTAACTTTTACTTTGTTATAGAATGGCTCTTACACACGGGCGGTTTTTCCTGCGCTCCCCCTGTGTTGCGATTTCTTCCGTTTAGCCGCTGGGAGCGCAGGAATAGACGCAGACAATTATTGTGAGGGGGTTGTACTCACACAGACGCATGTAAGTGGCAAACGCAGGTGGGACGCATCATGTTGCATTTCACCTGCGCTCTGCGATTACATGCATCTGTTCAAGTACAACCCCCTTCGCAATAATTGACTGCGTCTATTCCTGCGCTCCCCTGCGGCTGAATGGAAGAAATCGCAACACAGGGGAGCGCAGGCAAAAAGGAGCCCTAATTCTAAGCAACTTTTTGATTTGCCTTGATTTTTTTTTGTTTTTTTTTATAGTTTTTAAATCATTTGCCTTCCTCTTCTGACTTTTTCCAGCTTTTAAATGGGGGTCACTGACCCCACCTAAAAAACAAATACTCTGTAAGGCTACAAATATATTGTTATTGTTACTTTTTATTCCTCCTCTTTCTATTCAGGCCTCTCCTATTCATATTCCAGTCTCTTATTCAAATCAATGCATGGTTGCTAGGGGAATTTGGACCCTAGCAACCAGACTGCGGAAACTGCAAACTGGAGAGCTGCTGAATAAAAAGCTAAATAACTGAAAAATCACAAATAATAAAAAATGAAAACCAATTGCAAATGGTCTCAGAATATCCCTCTCTGCACATAGTAAAAGTTCATTTAAAGGTGAACAACCCCATTAAACTAAAAAGGGATATTGAAGCTACTCCATGTTTGGTCCATACGAGTAGACAATAACTGTATTTCTTGCATCATTGCATTTATATATATTATATATGTGTTTGTATAGAGCAAAGGCAACAAATGACTGTATTGTGTTCTTAGTTTAAATAAGGAAAGCAACCTGCGTCGGATTGTGGAATGTTATTATCAGATAATGCTTCTTAATGCTGTTGTTGCTGCAGTCTTTATGAATTATTCATATGCGAGCGTTTTCTCCTTGTAGCCGCTTTCCACACAAAAATAACCACGAGATTTGTATATTAAATAGATCAATGTCACCCTATCAGCCCACCCTTCTCTCATCTCTTTTAAAGGGGAAATATAGTGGCATAAGTATCTTTATAAAAAAAAAACAGGTATGGGATCCGTTATCCAGAAACCCATTAACTCTGAATTATAGGAAGACCATCTCTCATAGACAATAATATCAGTTGACACTATCTGAGGACATTTCTACTACATGTGACTTTGGTGGGATATAAGAATGGCAACAATGGAGTTCCTGTGCAAGACAGAATCATCAGAAATTATATTGGCTTCATTCCTATAAGACTACTTGGATATCTTGGTCAGACTAAACATCCAGGGCAACAGAGAAACAGACTGGTCAATGAAGTTTTTATTTTTAAAGGGAGAGTAAAGATAAAACATGATTATCTGTGTGTTAATGTTATGGACGACTTCCCACCTGAAGACCCAGGCTTGATGTCCTCTTGTTCTACTACAACTTTTCTTCCCTTATCACAAGGTTCCACAATGACTGTTTATATAACTATACAGTATATTTAGAAGCCATATACGTTCCCATAGGTTTAATTACAGAACTATATTGAGGTTTTAGAGCTAGTATGAAGAGCTTACTCTCCTGAAGCCACTGGGGAGTAGAAGCAATTTAGATTATGGAAACAATTTAGAGATGTAGGAAGAGTTGAGTCACTGGGGAGCACAAGCTGCATATTCTTTTTTTTTAAATTCAGGCGTGGTTTGTTGAACTCACAATAAAATAATCATACAAATATAATTCAGCATGTCACATGTTATCATGCAAATACCGAATATAATATAACGATAACATCGGTAACCTATTCTTGGTGTAATTGAACTAACACCAAATAGACTATATCTCACCTGGCCTTGCACCTGCCCTTCACTAACCCTCAGCCCTTACCTGTTCAATACAATACCCTTAATACAATACCCTTACCTGCTCAATACACACAAGCCAACTGTTAATAGGAAGTTTTCTTATACATTATATATATTGTAGGTGTCTTCTGCTTTCAACAACACCACACACTAAAATCAGAATCAGAGCAGCTGGACCAGAGCAGAATCCATATTATAATGTGCTACGTCTGAATTGTGTGCATGGCCCTTTAACAGGATACAGGCTCCCCCAAAACAACAGGGATCACCATCCACTCCAATAACTGTAGAATGGAGCATCTCCTACAAATCACAGACCCCACATTGAACATCAGTTCAGTTATTGTTAGAAAAACTGCAGTGCGCTCCACCCTCACTAGGCCACATCTTGCTTATACAGTTATGGGACCTGTTATCCAGAATACTCGGGACCTGGGGTTTCCTGGATAAGGGATCTCTCCATAATTTGGATCTTCATACGTTAAGTCTACTAGAAAATCATATAAACATGAAATAAAGCCAATGGGCTGGTTTTGCCTCCGATAAGGATTAATTATATCTTAGTTGGGATCAAGTACAAGCTACGGTTTTATTATTTCAGGTATGGGACCTGTTATCCAGAATGCTCGGGACCTGGGGTTTTCCAGATAATGGATCTTTCTGTAATTTGGATCTTCATACCTTAAGTCTACTAGAAAATCATATAAACATGAAATAAAGCCAATAGGCTGGTTTGCCTCCAATAAGGATTAATTATATTTTAGTTGGGATTAAATACAAGCTACTGTTTTATTATAACCTACCTCCCAACATTTTTTAAAAACACATTTCTGTGGTTTTTATGTGTTACTACAATTTTGCTAATGAATGTGAATTACCCTTTAAGATACAAGTCACAGTTTCCCAAGAGACCTGCTTATCGTGAATTGTTACAGTTGTATCTTTTTCTGGTTGTTCAGCGCAGGAGATCAAAGAGAAAGTTGAGACGTTTCAGCAACAATCCAGGACTGCCGGCTGAGCTGTCAAAATCGGGACTGTCTCGCGAAAAAACGGGAGGTATGTTATTACAGAGAAAAGGGAAATAATTTCTAAAAATTCAAGTTATTTGATTATAATGGAGTCTATGGGAGATGGACACACACACACTTATGAGAATTTTGTAAATAAAAAGCAGGGAATCCAGCAGAAACCCAGGCCAACCGAGGGAATACATAGAAACCCTACCAGATGGTGCCCTGGTCAGAAACACACCCCAAACCCCAGTGAGACAGCAACGCTAATCCTTGTGCAACAACTGGACTTTATAGAAGACAATATATATATACAGATTTCTAGTATTAGCATTACTGGTGTCTATGAAGATTCTCATTTATCCAGGTCATGATATCCAGGATCTAGTAGATTTAAGTAAAAGGCAACTGGACATCTTTTCTTCAAGACAAACTCTAAATGTCCAGTTGCCTTTGACTTCATTCTATTAGATCATGTATAGTGTTACTGATGTGTGTGTTTGCCTTTAAAAATGAATATTGTTCTTGGAGGTCTCTTCCCTACAAAGCTAATGATGGTGGTGGGGAGAGGGGTCAGCCTGTAAGACAAATGCTGGTCAGGACAGAAGATGAACTTGTTTCTATGCGTTGGTCTGGAGTCATAACTAGCAAGTGAGGAATGTTTCCATAACATCAGATGTAGAGAAAAATAAACATATAATAATGAGAAAGGAAGAGAAATGATAACAGGAACTAGGTCACAATTGATCTGCAGCGTATCCTACTGTGAGTTCCTTTAAAGCAACAATCTAGATCGAGAATCACACAGTTCTGTTTCCCAAAGCTTCTGATCTTCTATTATAACCTGGGATTTGGTCTCTCCTCTCATACAGGTGGGATTTGTGAGTTAAAAACAAAGGTACAGAGTCTCCCCTCTCATACAGGGACAACGAAGAGTCACAGATAATAATGTGTCATGTTTGCTGCAGGACTGGGAAGCCATACTAAATTAGCAGGTAGTAAATCAATCCTATTCCTCTACTAGACATGTTAGTGGTAGTCATTGTTCTTTGCTGCTTAGCAAATGACTGACATTCCACCATAATTAATCCCTGAGATATTGTCACGGCCGGCACCCAATACCAGAACAGGTGCCAAGTACCCTGGTCTCGGCTCGGCTTCACCAGTAGTGTGACCACCGTTGGGCTTCGGGAGGAGCCCTCAGCTTACTTGGGTGCCTCCTGGACTTAACGAGGGGTACAAGGCAAGATGTTCTGGCTAGCAGAGGGGCACGGCAGGTAGAAAGTCTTTTGGGCCGAAGGTCACGGTACAAATGGAGCAGGCAACAGAATCGTCAGACAGGCTGGGTCGAGGCAGGCAGATAACAAGAATCGTCAAACAGGCAAAAGGGTCAAAACCGGGTGATCAATCGAAGGGTTAAACTGTAGAGTAGTCGTAAGCAGGCAAGGTCAGGATCCAGAATTCAGAATAGTCAAAATAGCCAGGCAGGGGTCAAAACAGGAATCAGACAGGTTCAGACGGAATCAGAAAATAGCACAAGGCTCAGGAGCACCAGGAATACAATCCTATCACGGGCAATGTGCTGTGGACATGATGGGCTTTAAATAGTTTGAATTTTCGCGCCCTTGCGCGCTGATGTATGACATCGCCTTTAAATGGAAGGAGACGCGCCGCGCGCACGGAGGAGCCGGCGACAGCGAAAACACGCTGGCGCGGCTTAAGAGGAAGGAAGGTGCAGCATGCGTCCCTGCCGATGGGGTGCTGGACGACCCCGCCGCACAGGTATCCTCACAGATATCAGTTTTGGAAAAAGTCTATATACATAAGGAACAACTATAAGTGCCATGCAGGCAAGAGAGAGAGAGATTTTACAGGTCTGCTTGAAGCTTCTCCTCTGTAAAAAAATATCTCCTCAGGGTTGTGTCCAGCATAAACCATAGTGTAGAGCACTCAGGTTGTCCTCTCGATATTCCAAGTGGTTTCTCCTAGATTTACTCAATAGAAGCACAGCAGGTGTTCAAGGGCAACATGTTTCTCACCAACCCATTGAATGTTGCTCCCAGTTGCCTCCAAGCTTATTTTGGAATTCCTGCCTTAAAGGCAAGTTTTGTTTATTTAAAAACCAGATGTACTGCCAAACAGAGTCTACAAATAGTGAACAACAGCCCATATTTGACACCCCCAGGAACTTTCTTCATGTTTATGTTGCTCTCCAACCTTTTTTCCCCTTGGATGTGGCTCATGGGTAAAAAAGTGTGGGGACCCTTGACCTAGAGCAAGATGGGTTGTTATGATGCTTCTGATAATATTGAATAAATATTGTATCTGTTCTGCTGTTGTTTTGCCTGAATACCACAGAAGAAACAATATATCATTCTGCCTTGTATCCCTAGGTTGTGGGTTTTACAGTGGACACCTAAGGCTTAAGGCTTTAGCAATAGTCCAATACAAGAATGGAAAGTATTTCATGCCCCAGAGAATGTAGCTAAGAGATTAAGACAAATATGGGCAGGTGGGAAAGGATTTTGTTTATTTATACAACATTATGTCAGAAATTTGGCCATTCTTCAACTAATTCTTGGACTTTAACATAAAGGTCACCTGGATCCCAAGTATTATCTAAAAGCAGCAAGTTAGTGAGCACATTCTCTTCCTCATAGTCATATTTTCTGTGACCACTGATTTCTTCCAAAGTACAACAATGGATTTAAGTCAGACTCTTAACTCCAGTTTTAAATATCTCCTAGGACAGGAGTATGGGTCACCATAAATAGTAGGCTTATGCAAGCAAATTTTCAACACATACAATTAAAGGTTAGGTTCCAGGTTCAATGCCAAAGGTATCTCTAGCTCAGAGGTTTTCTAACTTCTCCTGCTTAAGTCATATTTTTGATTTTTTATTTAGTTACTCAACCACCACCACCACAACCAAACCAGTTTCATCACAACAGAGAAGGTGCTGCAAATAACTAGTGTTGATAAAATCACCACATTGAAACAGTGGTCCAGGTGCACCAGACCCTCAGCTTGAACCCAACAGCAATATTATCAAAAGGCTCCAGGCACTTTAGGAAATCCACAGGGCCACCAATATAAAGTAAAACAACTGTTTATTTGAATTTAAATTAAAAAGTAAACATCTCCTAATGGCCCACACCAGCATACCACTCAACAGGGTTACTGAGGGCACTTCAGGTAGGTGAGATGTTATGGTCTAGACAGGAAGAATAGGATTATTTTATTAAATAGTTGCTTGCACTTCCCCATTGTTCTCCGTTGCCCACCGTGACTTCATATCTCATTTACTACAGCCATGTAACAGTTTTATTTTCGAAGCAGATCTGATTGTTTTTGCTATAAGCTCTAATGTGTTCACCCATCATTCTGTCTGCATCCCCCCCAATATATGTGTATATATGTGTTGTGCAACTTTAGGTTTAAAATATGCAAACTGTATTTCCTAGGTAAAGTAAAAAATACAGTAATATTTTATCTCTGTTGCAGAATTGTATGGGAAGTAATCTATATATATATATCCCATACATCTGCACAACCATCTGTTCAGCAACCTGATCTTCTCTTCTTCTTCTTCTGCATCACTGTGAAGATACTAGAGATGCTCATCTAATGTGGCTTTAATGCCCTTGTACTCATTTGGAATCTTGAAGTACAATCTGTTTGTGTGTGTTTGCCGGTGGTTGGCACAGGCACAAAACATTGCCAGCAAGGGTGAATATTAACCATTAAACAAATCCATGACTTAGACCTAGTATTCCCCAGCAACTGGGTGGTGGACTTGGCATTTATTGTCCCTGATTGTTCTGCTTCCAACTCTTTAGCCTTCCTGGTTCAGTTAGACCAGGGGTCCTCAACCTTTTTTACCCGTGAGCCAAATTCAAATGTTAAAAGAGTTGGGGAGCAACACAAGCATGCAAAATGTCCCTGGGGTGCCAAATAAGGGCTGTGATTGGCTATTTGGTAGCCTCTATGTGGACTGGCTGCCTACAGGAGGTTCTACTTGGCATTACACCTGATTTTTACGCAAGCCTATGATTAAGTGCCTAAGTGCACAAAACGCATGAGGTTCGTCTATGCCTGTCCATGTGAGTGCCTGCTGTTTTTTTCCCTTGGTCTTATACCACCACATTGAGCTGCAGGTCTGGGGCATGTGCACCGCAAACCCCACGTATGAACTAGTGAACTAGTAAGCACCAATAACCTCTATTCTACAATGGTTTTTATGTAACCAAAACTTCAGGAATCCAAAAATGAAGCCTCTGCTTTGAGGCAACATCCAAGGGGTTGATGAACAACATGTTGCTTGTGAGCCACTGGCTGGAGATCACTGAGCTAGTTCATTGGTAGGAATCGTTGGAGGAAACTGTTGATCTTGTTGGATGTTTATTTGACCTAGCTCTTAACATGTGCTCTATTCCAGGACATGCTATTTGCTATTTTCCATCCAGTATGAGAGAAGTCAGAGGAATGCCATGAGACTGAGGCTGTATCTTAGCGATAAATAAGGCAATGGATGTGCAAAACAGGTTTCTCTCCTGGGTGGTCTAAATAGAAAGAGTAGGAATTCCAGCTGACAAGAGTGAGTGGCACCACACCTTGGTGGAGTCAAGCGATGGTTGACTTATTACTATGAGGTAATGAGAGACATTACTATGAACTGCAGGGTGAAAAGTGAATTATTATGTGCTGCTGCCGCCACCCTGTGTTGTATCAATCAAGCTGTTCAAAGTCACTTTAGGAGTTGTAGCTTTTTGGGAAAATAACGTTTGGTCATAATTAAGGACTTCTGGTGTCTAATAGTGCCAAACCTTAGGGTACACACATCCTCGGAAACACAGTTGGGGGTTTTAAAGTAAAGTCTACAAAGAGACAAACATCATGTAGCACCTGTGAAGGTTCCATCCTCTCATACAGAAGTTACTTTTAGTTTGTCTTTATGCAAGTGTTTAAGAGAGAATCATGGAGCATTGTGTCTGTTGGTTTCTCTTGAGACCCAGAGACCATCCCCATACTGGAGTCAACACAAGGTAACTTGTCTTTATGTTTTATTTTCATAAAGTTCTAATAAAGTATTTAGTGTGTTTAGTTGAGTATGACGTATCTCGCATGCATTCTTTTCAGCTTTAGGGAAATGAATTGAAGGAGATCAGCCCAAACATCTGGTTTCTTTTAGACTAAGTGAAAAAAGCCGATAAGATCAAGAAATATCAGCCTGTTAAATATATTTGATAATATCCACACTGTTGAAAACCAGGGTTTTGCACATTTTATGGCTTGTGTTGTTCTTACTTTCCACTTTTGGATTTTCTCTAATTAAGACAAGAACCTGTGAATTGTTGAATTAGAAGCGTGAGGTGTATTTGAAACCCAAACCTTAATCTAAAGCAGAGCAAAAAGAATCCTGCCTGGATAAAACTGAAAAATATTAACTTTCAACCTGCATTCCTACATTCCTGCCAAAAGTCCTCCTCCACATCCACTTGTTTGATGAAAAACTCAGGAAGAAAACTGCAGGTTGTTATTAATGTGTATAAATACCTATGGGAGGCCCTGCGTTCCTCAAATGTTCTCATGTCAAAATAACACATTCATTGCGAGGCGATATAAAAAAAGGATTCGTAGAGAAACAATGTTACAATTAACATATATATCATTAATATATATTATATACTGAATAAAAGTAATATTACATGTATGGGATCTGTTATCCGGAAACCCGTTATCCAGATGGCACCGAATTACAGAAAGGCCATCTCCCATAGACTCCAACTAAGTTATAATTAATCTTTACAGGAGGAAAAACAATTCTATTGGGGTAATTAAGGAGGTTTTTTTATCAAAGGTCGAGTTGTGTTTTCCCAAAAGTTTTTCGAGGACAGTTTTCAGTCTAAAATCTGAATTTTCAGTTTAAAAAAAAATTCGAGTTTTTCTGGTTTTATAAAAAAAA
The DNA here is from genome assembly GCA_038501925.1 of Xenopus petersii. NCBI lineage: Eukaryota > Metazoa > Chordata > Amphibia > Anura > Pipidae > Xenopus > Xenopus petersii. The sequence continues at coordinate 173,711,843 of CM076680.1, read as the reverse complement.
CTAAAATTTTGCAGGTTTTTGTAAAAAACTCAAATTTTTAGAGATTATACCCCGAAGCTGGAAATAACTCGAATCTGAAAATATTCCAACTAAAACCTATTGAGGTCATGTAGGAGTCAATGGCAGAGGTCCCTTGAACCACTTGAAGATGTTAATAGCCTTCATTATGGGTTTTTTTCAGTAAGTTTCGCTCAAAAACTTGATTAATTCAAGAAATTCAAGGTTTTTCCTGCTGAAAACTCGATCAATTTGAGTTTTTTGGGTTTTTAGCCTCAAATTCACTGATTTGCGTTTTTTCCATTAGAGTTTTTTCTTAAATTAGAAAATTTGAGTCTCAAAAACCTCACAAACCTCTAAAAGAGGCCTGAATACACATTTAAGACTCCAATTGTCAATAGAGAGCGTCACAATGGGTTAATGGCTTGTCCCGAGACATAAAAGGAAAAGAAAATATTTTGCACTTCCTGTTGGAATTTTTTTAAGAGATATAGTGGAAATCATTAAAAACTAAAGAAAACAACAAAATCCTCACAACCTTTCCACTTAGGAATTCAGATGACACAATAGTGAATATTTCCTGTAGTGCGTAGGCCCCGCTGAAATTGCCTATTTTTTCATAGCTGATCAGGAAGAGGAAATGTCTGGGATTTGGACTTTTTAAACAACGGATTAAACAGACGACACCTATAGAAAGAGAACACTTGTGCATTCCATGATGTTCCAGCTCTCGGCTCAGATCATTCCAAGGCTGGAAAAATATTATTTGTGACCCAGAGAGAAAGTTTATTGTGTATAAATGGCTTACGCTTTATGATAAGTGATGGGCGAATTTGTACCGTTTTGATTCGCTGAAAAATTCGCAGCGAAATTCACAAAACGCCAAAAAATACACAAAACGCATGTCAATGGGCATCAAAATAATTTTAACACTGTGTCAATTTTTATACGCGCGCCTGTTTTGTCCAAATGCATTAAAGTCAATGAGTGTCCAAATAATTTTGATGCGCATCTATTTTGATGCGCGCGACTATTCTGACGCGTGCCCAAATTTTTTTGCCATGGCGGATGTTTTGCTGGCGAATTTTCACCTGCCAAATGTATTCGCTCATCACTATTTATGATCAACAAGCTCTGACAGCAAAAAACAGTTTCTAAGGGGCAGATTTACCAAGGGTCGAATTTTGAATTTGAAAAACTTCAAAATTCTAATTCAAAAAGGCCAACCTAAATTCAATTGAAGTTTTTTTTAGCCGAATAGGTCTGTTTTCAATCAAATTCGATATAAGCGCATCAATAACGCATTTGAATTGTATGATTCAAAGTTTTTCCCCAAAAAAACTTAGATTTTTGACTCCAAATGGGTTCTAGGAGGTCCCCCATAGGCTTAAACAGCAATTCGCCAGATTTTAGATGGCGAATGGTCAAAGCTGAATTTTTAAAGAGACATTAAATGATAAATGTCAAATTTTAATTTTTTTCAAATTCGAATCTGATCCAAATTAAAAGCGTACATCAGAAACACATTGGATGGAATGCAGGACGTAGTACATAAACTTTCTCTAATACAAGAATAAATTCAATAAATTATTTCCAGACGTGCGGCCAAGGATTATTGAATCTGCCCGGGATAAGAAATGGAGCAGTTTTAACACTGTCCATTGAGGGGCCACATTTCATTTGAATATCAGACGCATTGGAAATACTTTAGTATGTTCTTTGGTACCGGGTTTGTTCACATTTTCCAGTGTTTATAGAACTTTTGGGTGCTGGAGACAACGGCCACGTCTGGTGTCACTTGAGTAGCAGAAGGGGTTTCCAACGGGGGAACAGTCTACTATAGAAGTTTTGGGGTTATTAAGAAGAGTTTTCATGCAGTGCTTGGACCTTACAGACTCCTTTCTACTTATAATATCTACTCTACAAATGTCTCCTCCTCTGTTGATGATGGTTTCTTCTGAGTACATGGGCATCTGCAAAGGATGGGTGCCGCTATTATTTTTAGCTTTGAAGCCTTTGACCATAGCAATACTGGGGACCCCTATATATATTTGAAATACAGGGTGAATTGTTTGTTCCTGGACATCCTTCCTTAGTGCTTTATTATAGGCTGCAAGACTACGGTTGGTCTATCTGGCTTCCAAAAACTAGACTGTTTGGGTCAAGACTGCCTGCCCAGTTTTCCAAATTAGGAAAACCGGGCAGGATTCCTTGAGATTGATACAGCAATCCACCAATCTCTGATCATCACATCATAGCCCGCCCCTGATGTCATAGGCCCCCCACCTGGAGTTACCCACATCAAATGGTGGCAACCTTATGTTAGACTTTTATGGACATATGGGCATTACGCAATGGTCTAAAAAATTAAAAATTCTCGACCCCCCAAAGAATGACAATTTCAGATCTATACATTTTCAATTAGGGATGCACAAATCCAGGATTCTGTTCAGGATTCTGCCTTTTTCAGTAGGGTTCATAGCCGTATCCTTCTGCCTGGCCGCACCGAACCCTAATTTGCATAATAGGGACAGGGAAGGAAATCATGTGACTTTTTGTCACAAAACTTGGAAGTAAAAAATGTTTCCCCTTGCATTTACAAATTAGGATTCGGATTTGGTTCAGTATTCGCCAAATCTTTTGCGAAGGATTCAGGGGTTCTACCAAATTCAAAATAGTGGATTCGGTGCATTCTTATTTTCTATGCATTTTTCCGTGGCTAAAATAACCAGCCAAGCATTCCTAGATCCCATGCACATCTTCCCACATGAGAAATTAAACTTGACCAAATCCTGAAAAATACAAGAAAGTTGCCTTGAAGTGTGTTTGTAGCAGAATTAGGTCCTAAAATAATTGGGTTCTAATGCGGAATAGGCCTAATGACTGTGAGGTTTTTTCTTAGGTCTTAGACTGTATTGGGAGCACCCTAACTGTCTTTCAAAATAACCGACTCTGACCCAACGCTGCACGTAGGGAGACAAGAGCTGAATAGGAGAGAGAGGAGGGTAACTTGCCTATTTCAGAAACAGTACAGAATTTTTGAGTATATTTAGAATGAGATGAGTTTTTACTATATTTTCAATTTTACAAAACTTCAATTAAATGGAGCTCTAATAGCAATAGATACAACTAGTCAAGGTCTCCTGTCTCCTGATCTTCCATATATATATATATATATTTAGTGTAAGGCCCATAAATATTTGGACAGAGACAACCTTTTTCTAATTTTGGTTCTGTACATGACCACAGTGAATTTTAAACGAAACAACTCAGATGCAGTTGAACTGCAGACTTTCAGCTTTAATTCAGTGGGTTGAACAAAAAGATTGTATAAAAATGTGACAAACTAAAGTCTTTTTTTAACACAATCACTTCATTCCAGGGGCTCACAAGTAATTGGACATATTAAAAAAGTGAAAATCGAATGTTCATGTCTAACAGTTGGTTGAAAAGCCTTTGCTGCAATGACAGGCTGAAGTGTTGAACTCATGGACATCAGCAGATTGTGGCTTTGCTCCTGTTTAATGCTCTGCCAGGCCTTTACTGCAGCCGCTTCTTTCACTTGCTCTTTGTTTGTGGCCTTTCTGTCCCGAGTTTAGTCTTCAACAAGTGAAATGCAGCTCAATTGGCTTCACATCAGGTGAATATTTCACTTCTTTGCTTTAATAAACTCCTGGGTTGCTTTGGCTCTATGTTTTGGCTCATTATGAGACGCCTCCCAATCAATGTGAGTGCATTTAGCTGGATTTGAGCAGACAGTGTCTCTGAAGAGCTCACAATTCATTCTTGTGCTTCTGTGTCACATGATGGATAAACACTAGTGTCCCACTGGCAGCCAATCACGCCCAAGCCATCACACTGCCCCCCAAATGTTTTATACACAACTGTGCTATGCTTTGGATCATCAGCTCTTCCCAAGCCTTCTCCACACTTTTTTACTTGCCATCATTCTGCTAGAGCTTCATCTTGGTTTCTTCTGTCCAAAGAATGTTTTCCACAACTGCGCTGACTTTTTTAGATGTTTTTTTATCAAAGTCCAATGTAGCCTTTGTATTTTTGATGCTTATGAGTGGCTTGTACCTTGCAGTGCCCCCTCTGTATTTACTTTCATACAGTCTTCTCTTTATGGTAGACTTGGATATGGAGACTCTACCTCCTGGAGACTGTTCTTCACTTGTTTGGCTCTTGTGAAGGGCTTTCTCTTCCCCATGGAAATGATTCTGAGATCATCCACCACTGTTGTCTTCTGTGGACGTCCAGGTCTTTTTGTGTCGCTGAGTTCACCAGTGATTTCTTTCTTTCTCACCATGTACCAAACTGGAGATTTTGCCTCTCCTAATATTGGAGCAATTTCTCGGATGGGTTTTTTCTGTTTTTGCAGCTTAAGGAGGACTTGTTTCACCTGCATGGAGAGCTCCTTTGTCCTCATGTTGTCTGTTCCACATACACCCCCCCCCTCAAATCAACTCCAGGGCTTTTATCTGCTTCATTGATAATGACATAACCAAGGAATTGTCCCCAACTGCCCATGAAATAGTCTTTGACTCAATTGGCCAATGACTTTTGAGCCCCTGAAATGAAGTGATTGTATTAAAAAAAGACTTTAGTTCATCACATTTTATACAATCTTTTTGTTCAACTCACTGAATTAAAGCTGAAAGTCTGCAGTTCAACTGCATCTGAGTTGTTTCATTTAAACTTCATTGTGGTCATGTACAGAACCAAAATTAGAAATAAAGTTGTCTCTGTCCAAAGATTTATGGACCCAACTGTATGTATATGATATCCAAAAAACTGGAGACAGTCAAGTGAATATAAAAAAATTCTATATTAAAACACTACTACTGTACAAGAGAGGTGGGAGTTGAGGACATTCATCCAGTTCAACTATATTGGCCGGGGAAATAGCACAAACCAACCATTAATGGAACAATAACTTTCTCGTTGCCTTTCTCGTTTGTTCTGAGACCTGTGAAGTTATTCCTGTATAAGGTCATTGTAAACACATAATAAATCCTGTTGTGCCCAGAACAACCTCATATCAACTCGGCCACTATCAACAGTTGGCTTAAATCTTATCACCCTCCTCCCATATCTACTTACATTCCTGCAACTGTTTGGGCTGCTGTAACTTTTACTTTGTAAAGCTGGTGGAAGCTCTTTGAGAAAGCGAATCTTAGTTCCATCCTCTAGGGTTCCGTCACTAATCTCCTAAAGTCTGGAGCAGATCACACTGCACTGATACATAACAATATCTACATCTACTAATACCAGAACTCGACAGCCATTACTTTCTTGTATTAAACGGGTTGTTCACCTTTGAGTTAACTGTTAGTAGGATGTAGAGAGGGATATTCTGAGACAATTTGCTATTGGTTTTCATTTTTATTATTTGTGTTTTTTGAATTACTTAGCTTTTTATTCAGCAGCTCTCCAGTTTGTAATTTCAGCCGTTTGGTTGCTAGGGTCCAAATTCCCCTAGCAACCATACACTGATTTAAATAATAGACTGAAATATGAATAGGAGAGGCCTGAATAGAAAGAGGAGTAATAAAAAGTAACAATAACAATACATGTGTAGCCTTACAGAGCATTTGTTTTTTAGATGGGGTCAGCGACCCCCGTTTGAAAATATTAGAAGAAGACGGATAAATAATTCAAAAACTATAAAAATAAATAAAGGCCAACTGAAAAGTTGGAGTTTTATAACATACTGAACGTTAACTTAAACTTCCATCTTTTTCCCTTAACTACTAAAAGAACAATTGTGTTGTACAGATTTCCACTGGATATTGGTTGGATGATAACGTTTGGCATTGCAGTGAGTTACAGTAGTGGAATGTGGAATGAGACTTAGTGCAAACGCTGGTGCATCAATAGAGAATGATCTAATCGGTGTTTTCACATTCCTGATATGAGGCGACATTGTGTGCCCTTAGTCGGGGCTTTAACACTCAATCACTTTTTTCATGAGCTCATTTTTCAACATTTCTGTTTTGACCCAGGAGCATTTTTATCTATTGGTTCTACCGGCGGTTGCCTTGCATTTGATTATTATTGGATGTGGCTGAATGAATGACTTTTCTTGCCTGCCAATCGGGCTTAAGCAAAGAGACTACATGAGACTTACAGGGGAGGTTCACCTTTCAGTTAACTTTGTTATGTATGTTACAGAATGGCTAATTCTAAGCAACTCTTCAATTGGTCTTCATTTTTTCTTTTTTATAGTTTTAGAATGATTTGCCTTTTTCTTCTGACTCTTTCTAGCTTTCAAATGGGGGTCACTGACCCCATTCTCTGTAATTGTATTGCTCATCTTTCTATTCAGGCACCTCATACTCATATTCCAGTGCATGGTTGCAGCGGATGACATTACTAGTGATGAAGCGTCATTTTTCACCAAGTTTTGCCACGAAAATGATGGCCATAGAGCACTCGAATGGGTGAGAAAATTATCTAACTATTATCTAATATTAATTAGCGAAATGTTGCGTTTTAGCAAATTTTCAGCAAAGAGAAACAGGTCAGATTTGCCCATCACTACTCCCTTGTAATCTCAAAACTACAAATAATATTCCCAGAGCAAATCAAATCCTACTTGTTCAGTGACATCTAGTGAGCACATTTGGAATTGTAAATGATAGAAACCTGGGTACCAGGGATGGGCGAATTTGACCCGTTTCGCTTCGCCAAAAATTCGCCGCCGGCGAAATGTCGCAGACGCCCATTAAAGTCTATGGGCGTCAAAAAAAATTTGTTGCGTGGCGAAACTGTTTTGACGTGCGTCTTTTTTTTTTGACGCACGCTGCCATACAAATCTATGGGCGTAATTTTTTCGGCGAAACGAGGCGAAAAAATTCGCCCATCCCTACTGGGTATAAATCCATAAGGCACATTTTAGCCATAAGACATTGTAACCTGTCATGTATCTTTAGCAAATATTCTTCCTTGGATGGATTGTGTTCTCAACCTCGTCTTGGTCACTAGTACCCTGGACTTGAGACAGATCCACCTGTTTGGCTGTAAGAGCAGTTAAGTCTACAAAAACTCTGTCATTCCTTTGTTCAGGGTTCTGACTCTTTGTGAGTCCAAAATCCATGGAGCTTGTGTCAAATAAACTTTGTGATCTCCCTTAAGTGAATTTCCCTGACAAGTAGAAGTGCAAGTTTTTAGGCACCGACCCAGTGATTCAAGTCACTTTTCTACCCTTTTCTTTCATAAATGCACTGACCCGGGAGATTATGCAAAATTCAAAATGTATGGCACAACAGACATTTAGGGGCAGATTTATCAAGGGTCGAATTTTGAAGTTAAAAATACTTCGAAATTCAACCAACGAATTGAAATACTTCGACTTTGAATATCGAAGTCGAAGTTTTCTTCATCAAATTTGGGTATCCTGCAGTCTAAGTAAAATCGAACGATTCGAATGATTTCAGCAATCGATCGAATGATTTTACTTCGACTTCCAAAAACTTGAAAAATGCTGTAGAGGGTCCCCATAGGCTAACATAGCACTTCGACAGGTTTAATTTGGCGAAGTATTGAAGTCGAAGTTTTTTTTAAAGAGACAGTACTTTGATTATCGAATGGTTGAATATTTGAACGATTTTACTTCGGATCAAAGTCGAAGTCATAGTATCCTATTCGATGGTCCAATTCACTTCGATCCGTGATAAATCTGCCCCTTAGGTTGATTGGATGAGGTTAAAACTAAAGTTTTGCAAAAAAAAATAAAAACAAAAATGTTGGTTCTATTACTGGTTGGATAGGTTGATTCCTGAAAGCCTCAGCGGCCATACAGTTGTATATTCTGGCCACTTATAAGCAATAAACAATCCATTTAAAAGTTCATAAAGTTCATGTAGACATATATTTTCATACTAAAAAAAACATCTGTAGGAAATGTTTGCTTTTAGGCACAGGCGGGTAAAGATCAGACATCAACTCATAACAGAAGTCTAAAGACATGGTTATTCCTCTGCTGAGTTCTAGGAGGACTATCAAAGGAGAACTATACCCCAAACAATGTAGATCTCTATAAATATATATTGCATAAAAGGCTCCTATGCAAAACCCTGCTGCATTTAAATAAACCATTTTCATAAAAATAAACTTTTCCAGCATTGGGTAACCCTAAATAGAAAATCGCCATTTTAAGTACTAAGGGCCGCCCCCCGGGGATCCTAGGAGTCGCGGTACACACATGCAAACCAAGGGCACACATACATGTTGGATTCACATGTGTCAATTATTGGACAAAGTTGTGTCTTTTACTCCAACACGTCTTCCTGTTATGGTTAGAGCTGCATCACTTCCTGTCAGGTGATCCCTGAGGGAGCACACAGACTGTAACAAAATGGTGGCACATGATAAAACATGTAAAAAGGGGAATATTTACTGATATTTATATTCCAGTTTGGGAAGATTCTTTAATAAACAGCTTAATATAATGTATACAATCAGCTAGTTAAGTATTCATCCTGGGGTAAAGTTTTCCTTTAAGTGTATTTTTAGTGCAGCAAAGGAATAGTTATTCACTGTATCCACTGAAGCATCCAATCACAGTAGTTGGACTTAGAATCTGCCCAGTCTTCCTTTTAGTCATCTGTGCAACAAACAAACAACATAGTGATAAAGCGAAGCACAAGGTAACTCTATGGCTGTATATATATATCTATATATAAATTTAATATATTTCTAACATGCACACGTCCTTAACTGAATGCTAACAAGTACACACAAGCAGACATTGGCCAAACGATAGCTTACAGAGAGAAAATAGGAAACATTTAAAATATATTTTCTTACTTTGACCAATTTAGCCGTTTACTGTGTTTTTCTTTTTTTGTGACTGTCAAATCTTAAGATTGGAAACAGGAAATTTTATTGTATGAAAGGGGAGTCTGGTGGCCCCTGTCCAGCATAATGTGGCAAGAACAAGGCAAATAATGGGTTGAGTACTGTGATTGTAAGTAAATTGTGAATATCACTTTAGCTTCAATCATGTCTGTTCTGATTGGCTGTCGCATCCCTTTGCCTTTATCCTTTGCAGTAAAAATTATCTATTATCCCTACTGTTTGGTAGCGATGGAACAATTAATATGAATCTCTTTTCACTCTCTCTCTCTACCAATGGGATTTGCATGGGGTCATTGCTGAGCAACACCGGACACTAACACCCAATGGAACAGAGATGCCCTTCAACTGCTTAAAGGAGAAGGAAAGCTCCAAGACAGTTTATTGCCAACAGATTAGCCACAATAGTGCAAGCTATAATATGATATTTATTCTGCAGAATTCTTTACCATACCCGAGTAAACAGCTCTAGACATTGTCTCTGTTTGTTTAGTATAGAAGCTGCCATTTAAGATTCCTGCCTGAGTCTCTCCCTGCTCACTTACAGCTCTGAGCTCAGATTACAGCAGGGAGGGAGAGAGGAGCAAACTGAGCATGCTCAAGCCCTAGCCCTGGAGGTTTAAGCTGAAAACAGTTAGTCTGATACAGAAGCCCATGAGTACACAATAGAAGGAAAGAAATGTGCTGTTTGACAGAGGACTCAGAGCAGCATTACTTTGAGGGGTTACTGGTGTATTTATATAGACCTTTCTGATAAAGCTTACTTACTTTTAGCCTTTCCTTCTCCTTTAAAGCAACTAAACACACTGGGAATATGTGACACAGGCATCATATTAAATCAGTGTCTTCCTGATACCACTCACCAAAGATTTGAAACGTTTGAAGATTCTCCAGTTCGATGTTTGATACATGTGCCCCTAAAGCTGGCCACAGACGCAAAGATCCCATCGTACGAATCAATGTACGATCGGACTTCCCCATCTCTCGACCTGCCATTACAACAGAAATCTTTTAACCTGATCGACCAAACGACGACGCCGGATGAAAAATGTCGGGACTTTCCACACACGGTCTGAAAATCGTAAGTTCCTAATAGCCAGACACGTCTGCAGTGAGGAAGCGGTTAACCAGAACATGCCCGGGAGTTAATACTCGGTGTTTTTGCTATGGCACATTTGTTGCAACGTCTCCTTTCACACTTACATACATTTCTCTTTTAAATGTTCATGAAATTTGATATAATAAAGAAATATCAATATCCCGCTGTAATCCATTAATTAGATCCAGATTCCTGATGTGAATAAAACACAGGACTACTTGGACTTTTTTATTTGTGTGACTCTTACCAGTGCAATAGGGGCCACTACTTCCATCTAAGGAATGGATGACGGCTTCGCTGACATCACAACACTTCGCAAGGCGTAGATTCGCCAGGACAATGCTAATTCACCTAAATCCGAAGTTGCGTCCAGAGCACAGAACACTTGCGAAGTTGCGCTAACGAAGCCTAATTTACATACGGCTGGAAGTTAAAGTTTAATGGACGTATATGTTGCAGCAAATACATTACACTACACAAGTCCTTAATGAAATAAAATAAAGTTGTTATATTGCCCTACACATGAGCCCACTGTATAGTTTATGTGACATATGTTAGGAAATGTAGGGGGGAAGCCGAGTACCCCAAAAAAAATACGATCTTTTGCAGCCTATCACCCTGAAAAAAGTAAAAGACGCCAGCGTTTCTTAGAAAAAATGTCAACTATTTTTTGAGGAACTCCTATCTACTCTATTGGACTTCGCCTAATCTGAGGTGGCGAAGACAAGTCTGGCGCAAGAGCTAACGTTCAGTAAAATCCGCATCTTAATGAATTTGCGTAGTTACGTTCGTTCGCCAGAGCACTACTTCGCCTTGCATTAGGGTGCAAAGTACCGCTAGAATCATGCCAGCGTCTGTTAGTAAATCAGCAAAGTTCCGAAATGACGTCACGCTGATGAATTATCGGGAAGTATTTATTCATTCAGTATTTTAACTGGGAGGAGGCACCACTCATATCTTGGTCTTGGTGCCATAGTAGAACCGTATGTGTACGATAAAGTCCACTACTAGTTTTCACCAAACACAGAAGAATCTGAAGATCTGATTTACATTGAAGGGTTGCTCACCTTTCCGTTACCTATTTGTAGTAGAGAGTGACTCAAATTCCCCTAGTAACCATGTATTGATGTGAATAAGAGACTGGAATATGAATAGGAGAGGCCTGAATAGAAAGATGAGGAATAAAAAAGTAACAATAACAATACATTTGTAGCCTTACAGAGCATTTGTTTTTTAGATGGGGTCAGTGACCCCCATTTGAAAGAAGAAGGCAAATAATTCAAAAACTATAAAAAAGAAAAAATGAAGACCAATGGAAAAGTTATTAGCCATTCTATAACATACTAAAAGTTCAATTAAAGTTGACCCACTCCTTCAAGTGCAATTTTTGACTCTGCAGTGTCCCAAATGCCAGAAATATATGAAAAGGGTCGGGTACATTCAAGAAAGTACAAATGACTTAGTTAATGCAATGGGCATGAATAGAGCTGATCAGTTTTTCATCCAAGGAATTATCTCGGACGGAACAACTGACACCGCGGGACCTCTCCGGGCTCCATGTCCCTATCATCTCAACCTCTGGGACATGCTGGAAAGTCCTGAGTTTTTGTATCATGGGGAAAACCAAGCGACTGTAATTATATTCCAGGAGACAAGATGTCTAATAATGAGGATCATTCACTTCCAACTGATTTCTGCAACAAAGGCCCAAGAAATAGAGAAACCTTTTCTATTGGGCAATAGAACCAATATGTAACGAACGTACCTGGTGGTCTAGGGGGGGGACGACAGGGACGCCTGTCGCCCCCTCGGCGGAGACGCCCGCCTCGACAAGCGGCTTCCGTTAGGCCGCAGGCGCCGGCATCTTAGGGCGCGCGCGGCGCGCTCTGGGAGTTCTTAAAGGCGCAGGCGCGCTGACGTTGTGACTCTGCTACCTGCCGTGCCCCTTTGCTAGCCAGAACATCTTGCCTTGCACCCCTCGTTAAGGTGGCACCCAAGTAAGCTGAGGGCTCCTCCCGAAACCCAACGGTGGTCACACTACTGGTGAAGCCGAGCCGAGACCAGGGTACTTGGCACCTGTTCTGGTATTGGGTGCCGGCCGTGACACAATAGCAACCAGTATAGTATATTAGCAGCATTTATTATATTGTCTACACCTTTGCTTCTCAGTTAATCATAGTAGGATGATTAAAACATATATATATATATATATAATGTGTGCATGTTCAGATTATAATGAAACCAAACAAAAGTGTAAGGGTGTTGGAAAATGATGTAAAATGCAGTGTAAATGTGAAAATGCTTGTTGTGTCTGTATATATGGGTTGTGCATGTTGAAAATTGCAGTGTTTAAAAGTTTGTTTACAGAGTTTGGTCACAAGAGGGCAGTAGAATCCCATTAATGGTGTAATGATGCAATTTCTGCCCCTAGAGGGAGCTAAAGGGAAGGGAAATAGTATAAATAGGGGTACAACCACGGGCGTAGCAGTCTGTAGATGGGCGTAGTCCAGTGAAGAACGTCTTCTGGAGGAAAGAAGAGCCCAGCCCTGAAGTAAGTAGTAGGCTTAGCCAGAGTGAGGAGATTTGTGTTATAGTCTGCACTAATTGTGCTAATTGTACAAGGTAGTTAAGGTAGTGAGGGCAGTTAAGAGCCCCAACCTGGAGTAAGTGGAACTAGCTTTCCGGTGGATCATCTACCAGTGAGGGATGAAGTGACAGGGAACAGGATAGTGAAATATTCCTGTCTGGAATAGCAAGAGGGCGCCAAACGAGGAATGCCGGGTCGCTGAGGACAGGTAGGGATAGTAAGATCCCATCGAGGGAGGTGTAACAGGTACAACTCCTTGGTATTCGGAGGTAATACCGGAAATCCTGTCAGTCAATGTGAAGTTACATCAACAAGTAAGTACCCCGGCCACCTACCTACAAAGGCTCAGATGCAATTCTTTTTAATTAATCCATATTAATATCAGGAAGGTGTAAAAGGTTTTGCAGGCAGTTTAAGTTTCATGAAAATTCACATATCCAGCAAGGTCTTGCTGAGAGACCTACAGCACTTTTTGGGATTTAAAGGAGAAGCTATGGTGCATTTTGGGAGTTCTGTCCCCATAAAATACTAGATCAGCAGAAGGTGCTGCTGTACATAATGAATATCATATTTATACAAATGTTTTTCTATAAAAATGGATACAAAATTACATCTGGACTACACATTTGACCTTATTTATGATTTTAAAAGCCTGCATTAATCGGTCCAGTGAAAAACCCAAAAAAAATCATACGAGAAATCGTATTGTACAGTTTTTTGGGGCTTTTTTAGGCCTTGTGATGGCCTGCTGGGGGGGGGGTGGTAGGGAGAGGTTGACATCACTCCAATTTTCAGTTCAGCATGTTATCAGAGTACAAGTCACATGACTGAAGAGACCCAGGAAACTAACAACATGTCTAGCCCCATGTCATATTTCAAAATTAAATATAAGAGAAACTGCTTGTTTTTCTGAAAAATGAATTTCAGTGCAGAATTCCGCTGGAGCAGAACTATTAACTGATGTGTTTTGTAAAAAACATGTTTTCTCATGACAGAATTCCTTCAATGGAAGATAAAACTATATTCAGTGTCAGATCTACATAAGGCCAACTTGGGGTCTTTGAGGAGGACCAAACCCAGGGGGTCGCTGATGGGCAGGGTGAGGGGAGAGGCTGCCTTGGAGAAGGAGCAAGACCCAGCCCAGGACAGAAGGAAGAGAAACCCCCCCGTGTATCGTCTGAACTAATTTGTAAGGAAAAAGATGATCCAGAGAATGAGGCAGAATAGTCACTTAGGCATTAAATACCTGTCAGTGGATTTGGTGGAGAATGAGGCAGTCGTATAAATCCTCTGTTCCCTCACAGGAATCAAAATAAAATTCACATTATTGTGTAGCAAACGTTAACCCCTACCTGATCTATTGATGATATATATATATATATATATAAATGATATACTGGACCCATCCAGTTCAGCTACAAGCAGCCGCCAAGGTCTCATTCTAACAGTTACAACAAAAGTCACATCACTGATACTTAAAAATACTCAAAATATCTAATAATTATTATTATATGAGTATGACACAATATTACATACCCTTAGTATTGTTAACTACATAACCCCCCCAGTGATGCTATAGATTGAGATGATTAGCTGTGCCCCCTTTCCCAAAAACCAACCCTGCTCAAACTTCTCTGGTTTTATTGTAGTTATTGAATTTATTGAATTTATTGCATTTATTGCATTGACTTTCAGTAAATTCTTCCTTATAATATTTGCTCCATTGGAACAGAACCATCAGCATCGCTGCATTGAGGTCTGAGTCAGCAGACTATTTTCTCACTATCATTGATTTTAGAATGAAATTTAGCCCATGCTATAAATAGGGCTGAGCTGGCCCCTAAGTGCATTATTGTGCCATTCTCTCTGCAAACCTACAGTCTTACTAAACCCCCATCTATCACTATCCAGAGTTGACCTACATAAAGGGCCACTACACCCGGCACAGTTTATAGAGAATTGAGCTTTGTAGAATTGTAGAATGGAATAGTATGGCTTAAAATCTCTTCTTTATTGCTTCAATAGGTGCTGCTGTTATGCTGGACATGCCCCCTAATAATCCAATTGGAAATTGAATAGACACATCTGAACTTCCAAAAACAATTATAAATCTGTATGATACACAAGAGCCAAACAAGTCCTGTAAATGATTGTGTTTTATTTATAGAAAGGTATTAGAATAAATCACTAGAAATAGAAAGCTCAAGGTCCAGCATTGTGGATAACAGATCCCTTATACACAACCCTGGCTAATGGCCATAGATTTCATTGTTCAGCTATTTAAAAAAAACAATAATCCATCACTGTAACTTTCACAGGAATCACATTCAATCTCAGTGAAGTTTTCTGTAAAGAAACCAAAGTAAATAATAGGATTTTATATAAACGAGATCTCAGACCCTGAATAATCCCTGGAAAGTGACAGGCCTGCAGCTGTGATTTCTTTTTATACTTCACTCGTTTCTCACTTTCCAACCAGCACAAAAACGTGGCTCCTAATTTCTACTCTTTCACATTTTCCACCTCTCAGTCCCGTGAATAAAAACAAAAAATTGTCACACTCAAATTCTCAGGCCCCTTTGTGGCTATAATGTCCTGCAAGAGTAACTGATATTGTTATGTGAGTAAAGGCCTGAGCAGAAAATATCAATCTCGGGGTGTCCCCCTTGTAACTTTAATTGCACCTTATCACGTTTCCAGTCGACTGGCGAGAATTCGACATAAATCTGCTGCAATGTGGGGGAGCAGCTGCTAATCACTAATTCCTTTCTCTTATTTGGCTTCTCTCATTAATTCCCTTGTGCGGTCACTACAATCGCTATTACAATTTAGCTCCATTTCACATGAGTTTTTATGGCAACAGGAAAAATGTCAATCCATAATTTGGGCCAAAATCTGCCCTGTGTGAGCGCTGACAGATGGAGGCTCACCCCTTACTAGGGATCCAACGAACCCCCGAATCCTTTGTGAAAGATTTGGCCAAATACCAACCAAATCAGAATTTGCCTATTGGGAACGGGATTTTTTTATTCTTGTTTCAAACCTCCCATTATTTTGAAAATAAAAAGAGGGACAAAAAAAATGTTTTTGACCACACCCATTTTATGTGTCCACACCCCCTCATTACCATGGTTATTTTTACAAAATTTGGCAGGTTATGAAAGCTTGAACATATTTCTTTGTTTTTTTCAGTTATTACAGTTTTGCTAATGAAGGTGATTTGCCCTTTAAGCTGTGAGTCGAATTTCTCCCAAGAGACTTGTTTATCTAAATTGTTACAGTTACTTATTTGCTTATCTCAAAATTTTTACAAATGTATCTTAGTTGCACCTGGTGGCTGTTCTGGGCCCTCTGCCAAAAGCCAATCAAGTTAGAAACTTTGTATCTTTTTCTGGCTGTTCGGTGCAGAGAAAGTTGGGACATTTCAGTACAAACTCGGGACTGAGGGTTGAGCTGTCAAAAGCGGGACTGTCCCGCTGAAAACAGGACAGTTGGGAGGTATGTTGTTTTGTTATGAAAAGTTACGTGATTTTAAGGATTTGGATTAGGTTTGGCATGAGGATTTGACCGAATCCTGCGGGAAAAAGGCAGAATCCTGGCTGAATACTGAACTGAATCCTGGATTTGGTGCAGCCCTAGTGGAAAATGCCACAGAATATAAGATGTATAAATAGGGTTGCCACCTGTGCTATTTTGACCCAGACAGACCAGTTTTTTAATGGATTTCCTAGGATTGACGTGTCGATCGACCAATTGCCGATCCCCACATCATAGCCCCACCCCTGACACCATGACATGCCCCCATCGCATCACAGGGCCCACACCCACACATGATGGCCCCGCCCCACACGTCATGGCCCTGCCCCCAGCCCGGAGTTGGGCAGTAAAGAAGGTGGCAACCCTATGTATAAAGGTAGGTTGCAGCAGGTATTTCTTGTATGCAGACGAATGCTTGAAAGCTATTGGGTACCACCATCATGTTCAGCAACTTGTCATGTCTGGATAATAATGTTTGCAAATGTTAATAGGAGAGAAAGTAAAATAATATTGAATATAATATGCTGGTGTCATTGGCAGGTGATGATGTCATGGTGGTGGGACTATGACACGGCGATAGTCGATTGCCTCGTCAATTGAGGGGAGTTCTGCCTGGTTTTCCTAATCTAGAGTAAGAGGGAGGTTCTCAAAAAAGAAGAGTAAGCGGATCTGTAAATGGACCGACACACAAAGACATATCACTGAAATGAGATAATGGAGCTCACAGGAAACTGGAAATTAAGAGGAAAGGGAAAAAGCAGATGGTTTAGAAGATGAAAATTAACGGGAAGAAACAAGGGGGAAACAGAGCAGAACAAAGGAATGTGGGGTAAAATATAGAGGATAAGCAAAAAAAAAAATTTATATATAAAAGGAATATGTTACACTGGGAACAGGAAGGAGAGTAACAGCAATTACATTGTTTATTGTATGCAAATTAGCATTTTAATTGGCTTGTAATTAATTTATAATGCATAGACAATTTATCAAAAAAAAATATTTCTTTCTATTCTGTGTTGAAATCATTCTACAGAGGTTATATAAATGTAGGTAACGTACTGGTCACATGTCCTGAACAAACGTTTATTTATTACATTGGAAGGTTTGTGTCTATTAAAGGAGAACTAAAGCTTAACTAAAGAAGTAGGTAGAAATGTTGTACATGATGTTTTGTGCTTCTGTACCAGCCCTTTAGCAGTAAAGATCTGTGTCTCCAAAGATGCCCCAGTAGCTCCCCATCTTCTTTTCTGCTGATTCACTGATTCACATGCTCTGTGCTGCTGTCACTTACTGAGCTTAGGGAGCCACTCACAATATACAGTACACATAGAATAGAAATGTCACAATATAAGGCTGATTAGTAATTAATACACATAATTACTACATGGCAGCACAGAAACCAGTGCAATTAGCATCAGAATTGAATAATCAGCAAACCTGTAGCATCAGCTTATATTACAGCCAGGGAAGCTCATTTTCTTATGATTAAGGGCAGCTGAGCCCGAAACGCGTCAAGCTAAGACACAGCGTGTACTTTTTAAACATGGCTAAATAAAGATTTTTTGATTTTAACTAACGTCCTGGTGTGCGGAATTGCTCTCCTCCATTTATCTTCATTGCTCACGGCGTGGGACGCCGAACTTCCAGCACCCAATCTTGGATTCATGCCGGCTGTCTTTAATTCTACTTGCGGTGAGTCGGAGCGGTTCTCGCTCCTTCGAAGCTCATTTTCTGCTGGATAATTAGTGACGAGCCCTAAGCTTAGCTTCTCAACAGCCAATCAGAGCCCACTGAGCATGTGAGTGTCACAGACACTTTCCAAGATGGTGACCCCCTGTGACAAGTTTGAAGTCCTGGATCATTGCTGCTATTGACAAGCTCAAACTTTAGCCTCCTGCAATAAGTTCACTATAGAAAATAGGACATTTTTAGCCACATTCATTTTTAGGGTTTAGTTCTCCTTTAAGTCACATTTTCATGGGGCAATGATTTGTGCAGAAGTGAATAGTATTCCTCATTTTAATGGCTAAAGAAAGTAAAGCAAACGCTTAAAGGTTTAATCCCATGACCTTCCAGACAGAAACTGGTTTGTAATGGCAGCGATGTGGGATCTGTACTAAATATGGGTCAGGGTGAGTGTTTGTGAATTCCAATGGAATTACTATAATAGATGGGACAGAAGGAAAACAGATTTCCATGGACAAAGCAGATGTAAAAATTGGATGTAGTCTTTGTTCTCTTCAGTACCCCATGAGCTTGGACTCTAAGCCAGTGAATCCAAACAAGAGGGGCATCAAGTACCAAGTTAATTCTTACAACTGTACTTTGAACTTTCTTTGCTAAAATTCCTAGTCTGCCTTTAACTCAGCAGGTGGGATTTGGAGGAGGTTTTCCAGAGGTGGGACCTGCTGAGTGAGAAGAAGGTGACCCACTGGATTTGCTATATTGGTGATTTTTTTTAACCTATTCAATTCCAAACCATATAATGTACACCTATACTTGGGATTTTCAGAAAAATATATTTTTAAATTAAAAATATTATGAAAACAGATGGTAAATGTCTACTACTAAGACTGGTCCATATCATGTATTTGACAGCAGTAACATCAAACAGGCAGCAGAAAAAAACCCAGTAGGGGGGTTTCCCTTGCGGCCTTTGTACAGTTCTTAAGATAAAACAATAGGGATTTTTTCTTTATTTTTCTTTTGTTATATGTCATACAAAGGCGGTTGTCTACATTTTACATAATGCATTAGATATTTGGTAAGTAAGACACTTACCCGGGTAAGGGCACACCTGCCGATTCTGGGAGATTGAGTCGCCTGCAGTGTTGGACTGGGACACCAGGGGCCCACCAAAAACCCTTAGACCAGGGGCCCACCCAAAAACCTTTAGACCAGGGGCCCACTCTAAGTATTATTTTCTTCCTTTCCTTAGTCAACCTCTATTCCTCTATTCTCTTTTCTTTACATACTATAACCTATTATTCCATCTATTTAGCCTCTTTATTCTCATAGAAATTGGAAATAGCCATGAAATAAGTCAAATGTTTAGAAGCAAGAGGCCCACTGACACCTTGGCCCACCGGGAGTTTTCCTGGTATCCCGATGGGCCAGTCCGACACTGGTCGCCTGGCGACTAATCGTCTCTTCTTTGGGGCGACTAATGTCTCCAAATGGCTTCCCCCTGTCTTCTGCCGGCTATAATGAAAAATCACCCGCGGCATGGTACATGCAGTGCTTCATTTTCTGAAGTCGCTCGAAGTTGCCTCACTTGAAAACTTCAGACGACTTCGGAATACGAAGCATTGCGCGTGCCATGCTGCAGGCGATTTTTCATTATAGCCGGCGGAAGACAGGGGGAAGCATTAGTTGCCCCAAAGAAGAGGTGATTAGTCGCCAGGCGACTAAATATCCCCGAATCGCCAGGTGTGCCCTTACCCTTAGGAAGCTGGGGGGGTTGCATCCTAGACCATCGGGAGGTATATCAAGTAAAAATGTAAAAAGACATTTTAATCAATGCACTAATGGCCAAGGAGAAAAATTTAAGTGGTGGGGCAACAGAAAGTCACTCCACGAAAAAGGCGATGGGGGACTTTGATAAATGTTACTACAGAATGAAGCCCATTGGATACATAAACTTAAGACACTGCCTTCTTTTGGTCTTAACAAGGTAATCCTTTTTCAAGCTCTTGATATAATGATGTCAATTAATAGTAGTATACTGGTTAAAACCAACCCCAAGAGAAGTTCAACAGTGTGGTGCTTCAAAAAAGCTCCAAACTCATCGATGGCTTTTTTGCAACTACATCATACAATCACCAGGTAAACTCTTGATGGATTATACCTAAATACATTAGCAACTCATGTTATGCAAATACATGACATATGTCCCAGGTGGATCCTGCCAAACATTCCCCATCATCATCATCATCATCATCCCTCTCTCAAAGTACGGTTTCTTCAATAAGCCACAGTAAAAACAATGGACAAATGAACTTGCTACAACTTTATGAACCTAAAAGCCCCATCCCTCTGCAGAGCATTTACTGTTTCCTACTCACATTGAATTCACTTTCTCCTCAGGTCCTTGGACTTGTCCAACCACGGTGCCTTGTCTTGTATTCTTAACCCAGCCGACCACGCCAAGTTTTCTAGCTTCACCCTCTGTATACTAATGTTGGGGAGAAGAAAGAATCAGCCATTTGGAAAGAGGAGCAATAACTCACTGTGCTGTGGAGAAGTTGCTGACAGTATGATATGGTATCATATTGGTTAATAATGTAATCCCCTAGCATTAAATGAAGCTTGAATTGAAAGGCATGCCCATAAAAATAAAGTTAATTTACATATTCATGCTTTAACAGACTTTTGTGATTTGAGCCCACCTTTTAATCACAAAAAAAAATATTAGAGACTCCCTTACCTGATGAAGAAGTTACATATATTTATGAAAACATTGTTTTTGCAACCCAGATTTTTCCTGGCCTTCAGACTGGGCTTCAATGAATATCTAAGACTGGTTTGGAATTCCTAGACTTTGGGTATCTGTAATGTATGATACTTTAAGCCCTGATTACATCTATATACTGTAGCTGTAGCCCTTCTCCATGTAATAATGTGAAAATAAGCAAATACCTGCACATTAAGCGGCTGATTTAGCAACATTCAAATTCAGGTTTTTAGCCCAATTCTAGTTTATGTTAACCTAACACTCACAAACTGGAATTAGAACATCAAATCAAACATGTATTAAGGTTAAAAAAAACTCCAATGTAAAACTTCAGCATCTAAAAGTGCATGAAGAAATCAATAGGAGATAATCCTAGGCAATATGTAAGATAGTTATTCAATTCAAGTTTATTTACTTGAGCTTGTCAACTCGCAAATTCAAGATATTCAAGTTTTTTTCCCCATAATTTTATTAATTTGTGTTTTTTTTTCCAGATTTTTAATAAATAAACAAATATTCCAATTTTTTCTTAGTAGAAAAAAACCCCTAAAATTACACAAATTCAGATTTTGATTAATAGGCTTCTAAATGGGAGATGGCATTGGCTGTTTCAGTCCCAGTAAACAGCTTGGTTCGGTTTTAGCCATTTTTGTTAATGTTGCCCAATTTTTTTCTGGTATGTCTGTAGGGGAAAGATGTAACTATACTATTCATACAAAGCACAACAAAGTCATATCAATAGATTGTATTAAAATAAGGTAACGTTTGTTTTTTATGGTAACTCTATGTTCTATCTGTATTTACTTAGCTGTAATATTGGTGTGTAGGCAGTTATCTCAGGTCACTGTGCGTGATCCTGTACTTTCAGAAAAAGCCATCACTTCACAATGAAACTGTTTTCAGATAAGCTATTGTTACACCTACTAGAGGAGTCACAGAACTTTTCTTTTTTATGGGTCCACCTCTATGTTCTATCTGTATTTATTTCAGTATTATTGCTTTGTGTTTGCTGAAAATATCCAGTTTGACTGCAACCATTTAAGGAGTCTCTTTGTAAGCTACTTAAAGGCATTCTGTCTCAGGAAAACATCTTTTTTTTTAACAAAATGCATTAGTTAATAGTGCTCCTCCAGCAGAATCCTGCATTGAAATCTGTTTATCAAAAGAGCAAACAGATTTTTTTCAATTTGATTTTGAAATCTGACATGGGGTTAGACATGTTCTTAGTTTCCAAGGTGCTTTTGGCAGTGTGATTTGTGCTCTGATAAACTTCAGTCACTCTTGCTGCAGTGCAAGTTGGAGTTATATCACCCCTTTCCCTTTCGCCCCCAGCAGTCCATTAGCAGCCTATTAATAGAACAAATGGAAGGTAACAGGATAACATCTCACTGCTCCCATGTCCCACCAAGTGGTAGAGAAAAGCAGTGAACACCCAAGTCCCATTGTGACTCCTCCAGTAGATGAAACAATAGCTTATCTGAAAGCAGTTTCATTGTGAAGTACTGCATCTTTCTGAAAGCACAGGATCAAGCACAATGACCTGAGATGACTGCCTACACACCAATATTGCAGCTAAAAAAACATTTATTGCTTTAAGAATACATTTTTAATGGAAGAATTAATATGCAATGTACATAGTGTAATTTAGTAATAATTTTAGTAAAATGTTTTTTAATGAAAGAGAGATTATGTCTTCTTATAACAGATTATCATCCAAAATGTAACCCCCCCAAGAACATAATGTGGAGCAAGTCCAAGCATTTCAAGGTGTTCACTGGATCCAAGACTAAATTAGAGGGGGAAATACTGTAGATTTTATAGCAAGGCTTACATACAGTATGATGCCAAATTAAAATTGTGCTTACCATTCTGAAGCAAACACCTGTTAAAAATATAAAATAAAAGGAAAAGATGCATAAAACAGAAAATTAGAAGGGTCTTACTAAATAATGAAATATATATTACTATAAGACAAATGTATAATAGCTCTCTTGCGCCTCCCCAAACCTGCCTGACACCTCAAAGAAAAGAGAAAATAAAATCTCCCTTACTGAATGCCGCTGGTTAGACATTGCTAAAACTCCTGCCATGTGTGACTGCAAACTCTGCTGTAGATGCTGTAGAAAATCAGCTGCACTCTGATTGGAGCTTTCCCCTTGAAGCGTCCTCCAATCAGAGGACACCTCTCATAACAGACTGTAAAATAGACCAATCAGCACAAAGAAGATACATTAGGAACTGAAGGAACGGCAGAAGAGAAGGCAGATGCAGTGATAAAGACAACTCAACCTGATGATGTTTAGCAAGTAAGGACATGTTTTGGTATGTTGGTCTGGGGTTAAGGCATTTACAGTCCAGGGGTAACTAGAAACGAAT
Source organism: Xenopus petersii (assembly GCA_038501925.1). Classification (NCBI taxonomy): domain Eukaryota; kingdom Metazoa; phylum Chordata; class Amphibia; order Anura; family Pipidae; genus Xenopus; species Xenopus petersii. The sequence continues at coordinate 173,688,935 of CM076680.1, read as the reverse complement.
GTGATTCTGACTAATCTCCCAGAATCTCAGCCTGTGTCTCAGCTCTAAGACAGTCCAGAGACATAGTATCAGGACATCAGTCATATATTTAGTCAAAATTGCAAATGTTGATAAAGACAAGAACTGATCCTGTCTGAGACACATCACTGTATTACACAATGGGAAAGAGTATTAACACTATCTTGGTACAGACTCAACATGTTCTTATACAAGAACCTTCCAACTTATATCAAATAGCAATAGACACTTTCACACTGACTAAAGGTGCTAATTATATTCTTAGCTTGATTTAAATCCAAAAGGATAACACTCTACGTGTCCAATTCTACATTTGTCTTGATAAATTCATTGTGACAGTGGTTTTCATTTGTCACGTAAAACTGGTATATTTACCCTTGTTGTATATTTCAGGCACACTTGATAAAGAGCTTTTTAGCTCGAAACATGTCGTGTATCCAATAAAAGCACCTTGCAGCAGTACACCTGCGCTGATTGGTTTCTTCACCCATCTACTTGGATTGAGTGGTTTTCATTTACAGGTTTCTAAGGTTGAAGAACTCTAGAAAGAGCTGTGCAAAGAACCACAAAAATTAACATATAGGCCACTGTATATCACTTTGATACAGTAATCAGTGCCTTTATCTTTGGCTACTACATCGGAGGAGAAACATTTTATCAGAGATGTGGGAACATAACTTGTCAAACTAGAACTCCTGGCAATAAGTATAATAAGGGTTGCAAGGGACGCTGGGTAGATGTGTTTATATCAGACCCTGTATCAACAGAAGGCACCATAGCTTAAAATGACTTGTATTTGCTACAATAAACACCATGGAAGCCAGTTCAGGGTTAAGAAAGATTTATCAGTAACAAGACAAGTGGATTTATAATGACGCTCATTTTAAAGCTGTTCATCTACTTTCTTTGCATCAAACCAAAGCTTGGGTGTCAGAGTCAGGGAAAATGCACATTAGTTTCTAGTTACTCCTGGACTGTAAATGCCTTAACCTCAGACCAACATACCAAAACATGTCCTTACTTGCTAAACATCATCAGGTTGAGTTGTCTTTATCACTGCATCTGCCTTCTCTTCTGCCGTTCCTTCAGTTCCTAATGTATCTTCTTTGTGCTGATTGGTCTATTTTACAGTCTGTTATGAGAGGTGTCCTCTGATTGGAGACGCTTCAAGGGGAAAGCTCCAATCAGAGTGCAGCTGATTTTCTACAGCATCTACAGCAGAGTTTGCAGGCACACATGGCAGGAGTTTTAGCAATGTCAGTAAGGGAGATTTTATTTTCTCTTTTCTTTGAGGTGTCAGGCAGGTTTGGGGCCTTAATGAAAACCCGCCCATGTCAGGGTCAATGCAGGCAGAAGTATTGCCTAACAATGAAGCTCTTCTTTAACCTTTTTCAATAACATCATATTGTCAGGAAATGTGAAGAATTGAACCCTTGACTGTGATTAAACTCTCCTGCATTACTATGGTGAACCACTAGGGGCTGTAGCTCTCATTCTGGCTGGAACAGGGTCACCGTAACTCTTCCTGCAACTTCTCCTGCCTCATTAAAAACTTGTGTTAATGATCAGATAATTAAGAACCTTTATAGGCCTTCCCAGTGCAACTCACAGTTGCTTCATCATCAAAGTTCCAAGTGTGATCTTGCCTGTGATTTCTGCATTTCTATTGCCCTTCTGGTTTCCATGATGCTTTCCCGCCTGGTTCCAGTGTTCCCTGCCTGCTCCATTGCTTCTGTCCTCATTAGCCAATTCCTATTTGTTGTGAATTTCCATGATTCTGACCTTGTCTGCTGCCATTGACCTTGGCCTTATAGACCTTGACTGCCTGCCGTCAGCAATGAACTTTTTTGCTGTTACCAAACTCTGCCTTTGCCTGTATTTGGACACAGTCTACATGTCAATCTGTTTTGTTACTTTTTTCTTATTTTCACTCATTACATCAGGGATGTCCAAACTTTTTTCACCAAGGGCCATATCCGGTAAAATACACAAACAGCCGGGCCACTCACTGTGGCCGCACCCATTTTGTGGCCACACCCCCTGATTACCATGTTCATTTTACAAATTGTAAATAAGTAACACAACACATACAAACACACATACAGACACACATACATACAGTGACACACACAGTGACACATACAGACAGATACACACACACAGTGACACGCAGACACACACACGTGACACATACAAACAGATACACACACACAGTGACACACTTACAGATACACACACACACACAGTAACTCACACACTCGATCTGTAACTGACTCCCTTGCCCGGCTGCAGCCTCACTAAATCCACCCCTCCCCCAAGCCAAGCACCAAGCAGTTACTCACAGATCATCAGATGCACGAAATCCAGGCCAGGTTAGGCAGCAGTGTAGAAGGGGAATGGAGCCATGTGCTTTCAGTTGTTTACCGCCCCCTCGCTCCCCGCACTACACTAAACTTCAGTCACGCGGAGGGGAGGGCGGAGTTTAGGACAAGCTTCACAGAGTCTACGCTGAAGCACTGTAGGTTCCGCCCCCCAATGACGCCGTGTGGTAGGAAAAAAATTTTTCTGGATACTGAAAGACTTTTAGGGGGGGGGTTTTTGCACGCTGCGGGCCAATTAAAAATGGATATCGGGCCGCATTTGGCCCGCGGGCCGTAGTTTGGACACCCCTGCATTACTTCTATTAATTCGCTGTACCATGGCTTCCACTCCTTATCCAGCCATTAAAGTTTGTACTCGGGGTTACTTAGCGCACCGGCTCCTATCTACCAGTCACTCATTAGTGGCCAAATATGATACATATAGATATTAAAACTATATCAGAAACGACATTGTGATAAAGTGTCTTACAATCAGTTCCCTCATTTGGAGAATGTGTAACAATAATTATTGCTTGTTTTCTGGCATTGCTCAGGTGCATAAACTCTTATTAATGATGCCTTGTTAACCAGGGTAAAGAGAAGATGAACAAACCGATATTTATTTTTCCTTGTATGATTTACCAAACCTGTCTTTGATTTCTGCTAAATGACTGAGAAGAGGAGGAGAAGCAAAGGATCCATAAGACGGGGATCCCATCAAACGGTCATGGAATGCATTGAAGGCAGCTCAGGTCTATGTTGCTGAGCCATTAGTTCCATGGATATAATAGTGAAAGTGAGAAATGATAAAAGGAACAGTTTTGTGCTTCAGGTACCACAAGTCCACTGATTGTTACAGACGGCACCTCCCAAACGCAGAACTAACGTCAAGGTCCCAGACGCGACTCACTCATCCGCCTATAAAAACCACCTTTCGCTTTGGGAGGCCACCAGGTCTTATTGTGAGAGGACCAGGGAGAAAATTGTGGGCAGGCAAGTGAACAGACAGTAGTATTACATTGGAAAACAAAAAGTGTGGTCAAGGAACAGGCCGGGTCGATACCAATCAGGAGAAGCAGTACAGATTCAAGAGACGAGAGAGTAGTCAAGGTCACAGGCCAAGTAAAACACCCCAATATCATAGTACAAGGCAGGATCTGAGAGAGTCGTCAGTACATGGGAAGAGGGTCAGGACAGGCAGCCGACTAGACAAAGTCAGGGACAGGCAGTGTCAGGAACAGATCAGGAATAGACAAAAAACACCCACAGGAACTACAGAAAAAGACCTTTACATTGGGCAATAAACATTAGACAAGGAGCCCTTTAAATATTTGAACTTCACCCCAATGATGACGTCACATGGTGCTCAGAATAAGAACGAATATACCCGAGCGCCGTGTAACCCAGAAGCAGCAGAAAACCCAGCGCACGAATCACAGAGGAGGAAGCGACAGGCGTCCCCACGGGCAAGGAGCTGGGCATCCTGGTTGACTGTCAGATAACTTCCTTACACTGATGCTATAATGGCTAGTAAAGGTGATCCCTAAGAAAGAGGCAAGCGCCAGTTTGGCCCACATGGGGTTATTCCATGAGGGGGGTAGGAAAGTCCTCTAGGTATAATGTTACATATGGCAAATGAAGGATGTTTGTCACTGATAACTGAGCTGAGCTGTTCCCCGAATGATGAAAAGCAAAACAAGAAAAGATGTGAATTGTGGGGGTATAAAGTTGTGAGTAGGAGCCAGTGCAGAGCTTTGTGTCTATCTTTAGCTGAAGACTCGCTTGCCCTTATTTGCTCGACATGCAGAGACAGACAAGCACCCGGCAGCCAAATATTTCTATTTCTATAACACAAAAAGGGAGACCTACCCTGGACACGTCCAAAAACTTCATAATCAACTGATATCAATTTGCCGGTGGCTTTGGCCAGGTTAGACATTGCTATAGAAGCAAAAATCAGCAACACCAGCACCCCGGCTGCACTCATGGAACACTCTGCCGAGCTGCACTTCTGGCTCCTCTTACAGGCGTCACTGCAACCAGGGAGCGGATATGGGGCTTAACTGCTGCACTGCCAGCGAGAACAGTAGTACCCATCCATTTAGCTTAACCATTAAAGTACCAGGGAAACCATTAGTGCAACACAACCCAGTGTTTGTGAAAACAGCCGAGGGCATTAGCAGCAACATCAACATTGCTTTCAGTCTTATTTCAATGAATGATGTGATAGCCATGCGTTAGTACTCCAGGATCTACACTGAAGATCTTAATGTGGCACAAGAAAGGGAACAGCATAACAAATGCTTTCGGCTTCATTTACATGTTTGCAGCAAAGAAAGAATAGATTGTCCTAATCGACTGTCCTTATGAGCTGCTGCCCTCGACTGCTCTACTAGAAACAGGCAGTTTGAAAGCTGTGAGTTCTCAAGCGGATGAAACCCTAAAACAAAAATCTCTCCTTGTGCAATAACCCAAAAGAAATATAAAGAATTTAGACTGATGGATTCTAGAGATACATTTCTTGAATATAATAAAAGTGCTCCTATGTCTCATGGAACCAATTTCGAAAATGAAATTGAAAACAAAACAAACAAAACCCAAAACCATTCTGCCATGATGATAATGCGACTGGAGGGCAGTGGAACTGTGTTATGAGACTGTGATTGGGATCTTTCTGGCTAAAAGTGAACCCCTAAAGTTTGGGGGGGTCACATAATCTCACGAGCCACTGGTTATGGATCACTGGGCTAAGGTCTGTTGGGCTTAATGAAGTCGTTTGCACATGGATAGGAAACTGGCTACAGGATCGGGTACAGAGGGTGGTTGTTAATGGGACATTCTCTACTTGGAGTAAGGTTCTTAGTGGGGTCCCCCAGGGCTCAGTATTGGGGCCACTTTTATTTAACTTGTTCATTAATGACTTAGGGGAGGGTGTTGTAAGTAATGTATCAGTGTTTGCAGATGACACAAAATTATCAGCCCAATTAATTCCATCCAGGATGTGACACTTGCAACAGGATCTTGACTAACTGGCAATCAAAAAAAGTTGTAAAAAACGTTCCAAAAAACGCTGGCGTCTTTTACTTTTTTAAGGGCGATAGGCTGAAAAAGATCATAAATTTCTAATAATTTGTGAATTTTTCTTTATAAAATCTGACTTTTTAAAAAAATTTTTGGAACTCATTAAACCCAGAGGATGGGAAAAATCAGAATCTGAAAATCCGGCATCTCAGACCTGTCGAGGCTGCGTATAAATCAAGTTATCAGAGTTTTCGGGCAAAATTTTTGGGTGAAAAATCCAAAAAATTGTGAAAATCCCCCATGAAAATCCCCCATGAAAAATTTAAGTTTTCCCCCTAAATACCTTGACCAGAAAAAAATTGAGGTTAATTAATGGGCCACTTAATCTTTTCCAGTGAAGCTTTATATTTATTACTACTGATAAGTTAAGGATTAGGGGGTTATTTACTAAAACTCATATCTATCTCATCTTTTTATTAAACGAAGCTTGACCAAACTCACATCAACGATTTTAACTTATTTATCAATATAATAACTTGAATAAACGGTGCGGGAAATCGAACAAAAACTTGAAACGTACAAAATCGACACCAAAATCCCTCAATTTTATCAGGTTATCAACTGAAAACCCCGAATTTTTTGGATTATCAGATGAAACCCAGTGCAGATCATCATATCTTCAATTTGTAACAGGGACATCTGCCATTGACTACTACACAACCTTGTCAGGTTTGAGATGGCAGATTTTAAGATTCTGATTGTTAGCAGCTTTGGGGTATAATAAATCTAGAAAAATTTGAGTTTTTTTTAAATTAAAAATTCAAGTTTTCCCCTTTAAAACCTCTGCCAGAAAAAAAATCGAGTTTTTAGTAAATATCCCCCTTAAAGTCAGTGTAATCAGAACTAAGCTGTCTACTCAAAGAAACTTTTATTATTTACTTTATAAAAGTGAGCTTTATACAAAACAATATCCCCCATAATTACCATCTTCTATGTTTCCCATAATAGTTTTGGGTTCTTTATATGTTCTGAATTTTCTTGAATAAACAAATCCCACCTTTCCTTCAACATAGATTGAAAATCTGGTCTATAGGCTAATAAATCTGGAAAGCTCCAAGGAACAAACGGTTTCTTTGTTAAAGAGCAATCAATATCTAAGAGGATGGGGGTTATTTATCAAAATCCAAATTTTTCTGATAATTTTATTATTAGTGCGAGCAAAGTAGAATCCATGATTTAACCTTATTTATCATTAAAAAAGCACGATTTAACTGGATCAGGAAAAAACTGGATAAAAAAGAGCAAAAATCCGAAACATGTTTTTTCCTGATTTTTTCACCAAATCACTCGATTTTTTCGGGCTTTTTCCCAAAAAGTAAGATTTTCTGGCCAATTCAGTGGAGACCACAGAAATGTCCAAATAGAATAGGGACCTTTCCCACTGACTTATATACAACCTCAGCAGGTCTGAGATTTGGAGGATTTTGAAGGATTTCCTCTACTTTGGAGAGAGAAAAGTCAGCGCAAACTGGAGATCTGGACTGATGTTTTTGAAAGGAAGAATTTCCTTTTGCCCCATCTTTTGAAGAAGGGTGACCTTGACCTCTGGAAAAACAAATTGACTCTTGTTTGAAGAATGCCTCTGTGAGTTGGGTTTAGTAGAGAACCCTGTAGTAGAGGAAGTAGGAGTAAACTTAAGGTTGAGAGAATTAACAAATCGCAATGCGTCCTGTACACTGTTAAAAACCTTTAAACCTGTATCTAAGTATATTTTCAAAATTGCTGGATAGTGCAATGACAATTTGATGTCCATGTTAAAAACATCCTGACCAGAATGACTTCCTTTTTTAGGATACGGAATAAGAATAATCTTAAAAAATGAGAATGCGACGACCATCCAACGCCAGGTTATTATGCTTTTTATAAGCCTGCAACAGTCTGGTTTTCTCTGTATTATCCAGAAAATTTAGTAATTACAACTCTTGGTCTCATTGCAGACGTCTCCTACTCCTTCTATGGTCCAATTCGATGGATCCTTTCAATCTTAACCTCAAAAAAGTCATGGCCAAACCCAAGTTTTTGCGGCTAGGAAGGGGGATGCAAGTTGAGCGGGAGTGGGCAGAGTTGGACGGGTGGAGGTGGGACATGGGCAGGTTGGAGGCAGGTTGGAGGCAGGTTGGAGGCAGGATGGGAAGTGGCAGGAGGATGGGGATCGGAGTGTGTCGGCCCCTTCTGAAGATTTTTTTGCCGGGAATCCCGGTGCACTCTAGTTACGCCACTGTCTTGATGGCGTCCATCTTTTCTTGTAAGTCTTTGTACTGTTTTTCTAGCACTACAAGTTTGCGCATTAGCTTACTCATCATAACAAGTAGAAACGGCAGATTCAATATCCTGGATTCTTTTCTCTTGTTGAGACAGATGATTAGAAATCTCTTCCATTTTAGAATTTTTTTTACAGAAATGAATTAACTTAGCAACTTCTTCTGCTTCCATAGAGTACTATTACTCTTATTAATTACTATTATTATTTCATAAAGTACTCTTCAGCTTTATGACTTTGTGACACAAAACCTTTATCAGAAAAAAAACACCAACCAAATTGCCTCATTTTTGTGGTTTCATATTCTTTTAGCTTTCCATTTTTTTCATATGTCTTGAAATGTATGAACATGATAAAGAGGCTGTGGAATTTTCCATAGGCATTTTTGAAATATAATAATACCCCGCAGATCACAGTGAAATTCAATACATTGCTGTATGTTTTATTTTATTCCACCCCTTTTTTTCCCTCTAATCTGTTCTTTTTTATTGCATTTTTTAATGTTATCTTATTTTTTTATTTTTAATTTTTCCCCTACTTACCCAACTCCTTGGGTTTAGCTCATATTAAAAAGCTAAAACTAATATTTGCCAATACAGAAGTGCACAAACCACTTTTAACACATGTGCAGAAAATAAGTCCAGATGAGCTATAAAATAAATGGCTGATAAAAACCTTGTAACCAGAACCAGCAAATGTGTATTCATATCCAAAATGGCGTTTCTCAGTCCATCCGTTGACAGATAAACAAGATACACTGCATATAAAGTTCAAACGGAACAAAAAAATCCCTCTAAATGTCCAAATGGCTAAAGAAAGGTCCAATTGGATCAGCGCAACTCGCTCGTTTCTAATATAGAACCTCAACTGCTTGTACTTGTATTATATTTTTATCAAGGTTTTTACACTTCAGAAATCTCGTATTTTTGAGGTTTAGAGAAATTAAAAAACACATTCATAGAGGAAAAAATTTAATTCTTGGAAAAAAATAGACATTTTTATTGTTTTTTTTTTAATTTGATTTGGTACAAAAAAAGTTTCTACCACAAGGTGTCAGTGTGATTCTTCTCGCTGAGGTCTCATATATATATATATTTATATACACACACACTGAAAGTGCCAAGAAATCACAGGCAGGACACAGAAGATACACACACTAAATCTGAATCTCTGTAATTTGGATCTTCATACCTTAAGTCTACTAGAAAATCATATAAACATGAAATAAAGCCAATAGGCTGGTTTTGCTTCCAATAAGGATTAATTATATCTTAGTTGGGATCAAGTACAAGTTACTGTTTTATTATTACACAGAAAAAGGAATTCATTTTTAAAAATTGTAATTATTTGGATTTTATCCAAATAATCCAAATTTCTCCAAATAATCCAAATTTTTAATTTTTTTCCCATGTTTCTGTAATAATAAAACAGTAATTTGTATTTGATCCCAACTGAGATACAATTAATCCTTATCAGAGGCAAAACCAGCCTATTGGCTTTATTTCTTGTTTATATGATTTTCTAGGGGTATTGGGTCGAATTGAAAATTTTAATTTTCGAGTTTATTATAGTGTAATTATAGTCAAATTTCAATTCCAGTCTTTAAAAAATTCTTAAAGGGATAGCACATGATAAATTTTGAAATTCGAATTTTGATTTCGCCATCTAAAAGCTTCAGAATTGCTGTTTTACTCCAATTTGGAGTCGTTTGTTGGACTTTTGAAAATCCCGAATTTAAAAAAAAAATTGATTTATTTTTTATAAATTTCAATTGGTCGTTTTTTTTTCAAATTTCGAGTTTATGGGAGTTTTTAGAAATTCCCATGAACTCGAAATTTGACCCTTGATAAATCTGCCCCTTAAGGTATGAAGATCCAAATTATGGAAAGATTCATTATCAAGAAATCCCCAGGTCACAAGCATTCTGGATAATAGGTCCCATACCTGTATATCGGTTGTCAAAAGTCTACCAGAGACAAGTCAATACATTGGATAACTCATGGTTAGGCAGGATAACAGAAGGGTGTGAGACTCAGGAACCAGGACATTAGACCCTCAAGAAACTTGAGGAAAATAGTCATCAATAAACCAAGAGGTCACTCTCATTGTCTGATTCACTAGTTATTGCGAGGATTGCTACTCTACCATATACAAAGTTTCTCTATAAGATATCCTACTCCGGAGAGAAAATAAGTTGCCCATGAATGGAGTAGTTACGTCCAAACTGAGCTTTATGTGCCTGGGATTCAGCCACTTGGATATCAGCTTATTGTGTTCTACTCATTGGGCTGAGTGCAAAGCAAAGAACACATTTCCTCCCATTACAGGTATGGGATCTGATACCCGGAAACCTGTTATCTATAAAGCTTCAAATTACAGAATGCCCGTCTCCCATAGACTCCTTTATAACCAAATAATTCCATTTTTTTAAAAAGTTTTCCTTTTTCTGTGTAATAAATAATAAATAAAACGGTAGCTTGTATTTGAGCCCAACTAAGATATAATTAATCCTTATTGGACGCAAAACCAGCCTATTGAGTTTAATTAATGTTTAAATTATATTTTAGTCTCCTTAAAGTGGACCTGTCACCTACACATAAAAACTTGTATAATAAAAGTCGTCTGCAAAGTAAACATGGAACATAAATTCTTTTTTTCATTAAAACATCCATCCCCCATTATAAAGGTGTTTAAATTCCTGAGCTGTCAATCATATATTGCTTCTCCTGACACTATGCCTCAGCCAAAGAGGTGGGGCAGTCAACTACTTTCACTTTCCGTTCAGCATTTACTAAATGTCTCTGCTCTCCACATATTCCCCCTCCCTCCTAACGCTCTAGAATTGTGTATGGGCATTAGGTACCCCATTCTGGTGCATACACAAGATTTTGGGGTGCTACACAACTTGTGCTACACAACAGTGTCCACAAAATGGCTACTGCCTGTGTGCTGTGATTGTGTAATTCCTGATCTAAGGAAACAAAATGTAAAAATCAATGGTGTTGTAAGTGGATTTCATTTTGCTCAACTAACATGATAGAAAATAATTTGGAATTATTTCCTAGGGGTGACAGGTCCCCTTTAAAGGGGTTGTTCACCTTTGTAACAAATTGACAAATCTAACAGTTCACATGAATAGAACAAACTTTTCCATAGAAATAGTTAACAGAAAAAGTACAGTTCAAGAGATATTCACCTCAGAAGTGTCCCTGTACTAATCCTTCAGTTCCACACAGACCCTGTGCTGGGAGGGGGTCACTGACCCCCAAAAACACTACAGTGTTCACTTCCTCTTCCTTATATGACATCACACATTGTACTGGCAGCTAACTTAACTCCTATTGGCTATGTCTGCCGTCAATCTGCCACTGCTTCCTGTGCTGGCTGTGCTGGGGAATTGAGCAGCATTCAGGTACTGAAGAGAAACTGTTACAAGTTTGTGAGAGGGAGGGGGAGTGTGGGCTTGTGCTGCAGAGACTTCAACTGTGCAGATGGGGGGGATCTAGGTGCTTGGGACCTGGAGTTTTATGGATAATGGATCTTTCCATAATTTGGATCCTTATACCTTAAGTCTACTAGAAAATCATGTAATCATTAAATAAAGCCAATAGGCTGGTTTTGCTTCCAATAAGGATTAATTATATCTTAGTTGGGATCAAGTACAAGCGACTGTTTTATTATTACACAGAAAAAGGAAATTGTTTTTAAAAATGTGGATTATTTGGATAAAATGGAGTCTATGGGAGACAGCATTTCCATAAATTGGAGCTTTCTGGATAACGGGTTTCCAGATAACGGATCCAAAACCTGTACTGGAAAAAACACTGAAACATGAAATAAAGCCAATAGGTTGGTTTTGCTTCCAATAAGGATTAATTATATCTTAGTTGGGATCAAGTACAAGGTACAGGTATGGCATCTGTTATACAGAATGCTTGCGACCTGGGGTGTTCCGGATAGCAGATCTTTCTGTAATTTGGATCTTAGTACTAGAAAATGGTGTAAACACTAAATAAAGCCAATAGGCTGGTTTTGCTTCCAATAAGGATTAATTATATCTTAGTTGGGATCAAGTACAACCTACTGTTTATTATTACACAGGAAAAATAAATCATTTTTAAAAATTTGAATTATTGGATTATAATGGCTACTATGGGAGATGACACTTTTACTTTCCAGAAATATATTATTTTTTTTGGGGGGGGGGTCCATGTATTATTTTGTGTATTTACCTCATAAAAAAGGTAAAATATTTTTCTGGTATAGATCCCTATATCATGAAAAATATAACTTTTTCATTTTTTGGTATTTAGAGCTCTAAATTTTGTTCCAGAAGTGGAACATGGAACACTTAAACACTTAAAAAAGGTATCGTTTTCCTAGGTAAATTACCGCCCCCCCGGGAGAGCGCACAAAATGTTCAAAATACGTATCCGCCCTCATCAATGTTTTGCCTGTCACTTAGGGCTGCCACCTCACCCTTTTAAAACCAAACACATATGAAATCCACAGGCTGCATGGCTAATTAGCAATTAATTTAGATGCATGATACATGGCTGCACAGAAATCAGTTCAGTCTGCAGCATCTAAATGAGTTGATAATTAGCCATGCAGCCTGTGGATTTCATATGTGTTTGCTTTTAAAAGGGTGAGGTGCAGCCCTACTGTCCCTGCTAGACGTGTAAGTTACATACGTTTCTAAGCAAGTCAGTGCTGGTTTTGTTGCAATTTTGTAAATAACTGACATTATGCTTAATGCCAAAGGTTGCCAAACAATGTTGCTCCTTCCTTTTCTGCAGTATTTGTCTGCATGGCTGTGTGATTGTTTGTTGCAAGGCAGGTTTGTTTATATGCTGTGTCTGTTAACCTCTGCCATTACAATTGAGTAATCAACCAATGACCATTCAAATTATGTGACTGGTTACAGTTCACAAGCACCCAATAAATGACTAGGAGGAGGGCAGTATCAACATCCAATAGGAAACAAGTAAGGGCAAAGCCTGGGCATGATGATGTCATCATATAGGAAGTTCTTGGTGCGTCAGGTTCAAAATAGGCCACTCCCATCACTTCAGAAAACTGGTCAGAGAGACAGGAGAAGGGCTGAGTTAATAGGTATAGAAATTAGCTTTTACAATGGCATTTTTACTTTTTGTTATGGAAAATGGTTTTTCTAACACATTGAGAGCATTGTTAGTGGTTTCATAAGATTTCTACATTGAAGGTGAACAACCCCTTTAAGGTATGGAGACCCAAATTACAGAAAGACGCCTTATCCAGAAACCAGCAGGTCCTGAGAATTCGGGATAAGAGGTCCCATACCTGTATCTTGCTATTGGTAATATCTGTACAATATTCATAAACTCAAATAAACTCAAATAACTCTTGATTTATTGATTTATCTCTGAATTCCCATGGAATGTAGTATCACGTTGTCCTGAGAAAAGTTCTACTCACAGATGAAACCAGTGATGTCGATTGATGAGCAATTCATCTATTATTCTTTTTTTTATATCAGTCTCACTATTTCTTATCATTTTTTTTGGATTTTCATCAGTGGGCTCATTAGTCACCAGCAACCGTTCTATAAACGTAGTTTTATTGACCTAGATGCAAAATCTGTTTGTTTAGCAACACGAGGAGAGTGAAGAAAAAATCAATCAGTAATAATTAGTTTCAACAGTTTATTGTTTTTTTAAATCCTTTTTTTTACATCTTCAGAGAGTAAGAGATTGGGGTGAGAAAGATGCATTTTGTTGGGACGGGCGCTGATCATTGTGTCTATAAATTACACATTATCACATTTATAGGGTAAAACTATAAAGAATTGTTGTCTTTTTAACTTATACTTGGCTCAGTGTTCATTCACAGAATGATTTAAAGTAAGGGGGAAAAAGTTTTGTTATTGTTAAAAAATATATATTTACAAACCATTTTATACTTTTTTTTTTATACATATATACATATGTTACATAGAGGAAGGACACATGAGGGATGAAAGGGTAGGATCCTCCATGAGTGGGGTCTCTTCAGTAGGTATTTAGATCCTTTAGTAATAAAGCTCTTTATCCGCCCAACCTGCAAACGGAACACAGAAAATACAAAGGATTAGTTATCTGAATAAGATTATATTAAGTAAACTGCACTTAACATAATAGTAAAGAGGTGTTCTTTCATATAACTAGGCAGCCGGAGAATTTTATTTAGAAGCACACTTAGGGGCAGATTTATCAAGGGTCGAATTTTGAAGTGATAAATACTTCGAAACTCGACCATCGAATGGCTTTACTTCGTCCTCGAATATCGAAGTCAAAGTCTTTTTCACCGAATTTGACCGTTTTGCGGTTGAAGTAAAATCATTGATCGAACGACTAAATCCTTCGAAGCGGATGGTTTTTCTTCGACTTCAAAAAACTTAGAAAACTGCTCTAGAAGGTCCCCATAGGCTAACATTGCACTTCAACTGGTTTAATTTGGCCAAGTATTGAAGTTGAAGTTTTTTTAAAGAGACAGTACTTCGATTATGGTCAAATAGTCGAGCTATTTTACTTCAAATCAAATTCAAAGTCAAAGTCGTAGTATCCTATTCGATGGTCAAAGTATCCAAAAAATTACTTTGAATTTCACATTTTTTTACTTTGAAAATTCCCTCGAATTCATTTCGACCCTTGATAAATCTGCCCCTTAAAGACTTATTTAATAAAACTTGAATTAGTCAAATTTTTTTAATGAAAGTAAAGTGGACCAAACACCCTTCCATGAATTGAACTAATGTATCATTTAAAAAAATTCAGAGCGACAAAATGTAGCATCAAAATTTGTCCAATTTGTATCATATGATTGACGCTCTGAAAACTCAATTTTACCTAATATTTGCTGCAAAATTTGGGTTATCGGTTGAAAACCCCGACTTTTTCAGACTGTCCAGCAATAAATTCAAGTTTTCCTCTTAAAACCCTTGACCAAAAATGGTCCCCATATGGAGGTTCCCATATGGTCAAATATATAGACACTATTAAATAAAATACAGTTTCCCTTAAGAATGAAAGTTTGTTGCATTTTATCACACTAGGTAAGTATTAGGGTTCACTGGTTTAATCCCAAATGTGTAGCCTGCTTTAGTGTGGAATTGTGTGACAATGCAAAATGGCCTTGGCAAAACCACATTGATTACATGTTATTATAACGACAATGAAAACTTACTGCCTGGAAATGTTCGAATGATGAGTTTTCTGATTTCATCATAAACAAGAATGAGGATTGTATACTGGATACCCACAAACCAGTACTGGACTCTGCAATGAGAAGAAAGTCACTTTAGAAACATGGAGACAGAGAACAAGGAATGAGAAACAAGAGAGAGAAAACAGTATCGGGTGGAAAGAGGAGGGTGTTAAAGGGATGAACAGGTAGAGAGAAGGACGGGAACTATAAACTCTGGGAAAATAACTGGTATTTAGTAATAAAGGAAAGTGAGGGAGGAGTTTGAGAACCTGCACCCTGGTGCTTTAACACTTGTACTCACCGAATAGGCATAAAGTGTAGAGCTTCATCCATTCCTGGGCAATAACACAGGAAAACGCCAATAATGATTTGGGACAACAACCCAATGAAAATAATCTTATTTCTGCATGAAAAAGAGCAAATAATGCATCAAAGTCTTGTTGGACTCCTTATAATGAAATACAAAGTATCACAGCCATGAGCTTTGAGAAGTTCAAGAGGCTTGACCCCCAACCGTTAGGGGTGTTCGTATTTCGCTCGTTTTCATGAATCATATTTCTTAGAGCTAACAATCATGGCTTCTATTAATCACTCTCTTAATCACTAAGGCTCAGATTTACGACCTAACTCCCATCCACGGATTTAACTCATTTATCAAATAACCAGCTTGAAAAAGTCAGGTTGGGGAAAAGTCTTAACAAAAGTGAAAAGTTTTCGAGTGAAAATTTGAATTGCTTGAATGTTTCTGATTTGATGGCCAAATTTTTTTTCCAGTTGTCACCAGAAAACCACAAATGTTTCAAATTATCATACAAAAACCCAGCACAGATTACAATGTTAAGAAACATCTTCAGTGACATCTGCCATTGACTTCTACATGACCTAGACAGGTTTGAGATGGAGTATTTTCAGATTTTTAGCAGTTAGGGGTGTAATAAATCTCTAAAAATTTTATTTTTTTTTATTTTCCCAAGAAAAAAACGAGGTTAAATAAATGGGCCCCTAAAAGAAACCTTTTCCTTCTAAAAGTGTTACGGTCATATAGATGTCAATGGGAGCTGTCCTTTTCCAAATGTAAAATCTTTCTTTAATTGGACCTTTTAGAGGTTTTCAGGGTTTCAATAGTTTGGAAATTGAGGATCTCAAGGTTTTTGTATTAGTTCTGTATTTTCATTTGTTTGAGCTTTTTATATTAAGCTGTTTTAATAAATTACTGTGGTTTTAGAGAAAACAAGTTTAATCATGATTTCTAAAACTTCCAAAACCACTGAAATGAGAATGTTGATTAATGAACCTCCCTGTCTAAGTGTCTTTGCATTTGAGAATAAATGAATAGAATGTTTTCCTATTTTTAATTGCAATGGATAATAATTAAATATGATCTTAAATATACAGTAGGAATAAAGGAACGTTGCAGTCTCACTAATTTGTTTGTTGACTCAAATACAAAGCCTTGTGTTGTTACCTGAAGAAGTTTCGAGTCAAGATGGAGTTCCTCCTCGTTTTGCGAATGACCGTGTTCATCATTTGGCAGACAACAATACTGATGAAGAAGGCGCTGTAGCAGTACCACTCCTGCTGGAGACGTTGTTGGAATGTCTACAAATAAGAAACAAAGGTAGTCTTTGTATTGATACTGGAGTGGGAATCTAACACTTGACTATTTCTCTATGTTGAGATGGTTCTTATTCTATATATGATGGGAAGTGTCTCAGTGGCTGCTGTTTGCTTACCCATTCCTGCCCGTAACTGTCCTCCAACTCCTGAACAGTTTTGTCCTCCCATGCAGCACGAAGTCCCATGCAAGTCGCTGGGAGGAAGCCCTGCTGAGCCATGACCGTGAAATAATTCACAAATCCAGCGTAGGATTCCATTGCAGCTAAAATAGTGGTAATGAAGGTAATCAAGAATGAGTATGTATTGGCCAAAATATGTTTATTACTAAGAAAGGAAGATGTTGACGTGACCGAAAAAGAAAATGTCTCAGCCTGTCTAGGTCATGCACGTAATTATTACACATATATATATTGTATAGATTTTACAGCATTAATATGTGCATAGGTTCTGATTTTATTGTTTCTACTAGTAAGAGAAGAGAAATATTTTTCTTTGTGGAAAACTCACCTATGTGAAAATAGGAATATGACAGCAACTGCATGTTCACGAGTCGATCTTGGTGCGGGTTGCGTGGTTTTCTTGTCATGATATCATTCTCTGCTTTCTCATATGCCAAAGCTATAGATGGGATCTGAGAAATATGAATAGTTAGCATATAGAATTAATGCAGCCAAAAACACTTTCGGATCCATGTATTCATTCTAAGTTAATTGTGTCAATGTTGAATGAAAATGATGCACCTGCCCTTTACTAAAGGTGTTTAGTTTTTTTGTGTTTGCCTAGACTTACAATGTCAGTGCCCAGTTCAATAAAAAGGATGGTGATGGTTCCCAGTGGCAACGGACAGCTGATAATCACATAGACCATGAAAGGGATCATTTCTGGAATGTTCTTGGTCACGGTGTATGAAATTGACTTCTTCAGGTTGTCAAATATCAGTCGACCTGCAGAGTATGAAGTTTTAGTGAATTATTGTTTGTCATTTGAAGACCTTTGCAAAGGGTGCTTTGGAATAAGTATCTGTATTGTTACCTTCTTCCACTCCAGTGACAATTGAAGCAAAGTTATCATCCAACAGAATCATATCTGCGGAGTGTTTGGCAGCATCTGAGCCAGCTATTCCCATGGCAACACCAATATCAGCTTTCTTCAGAGCTGGCGAGTCGTTCACTCCATCGCCAGTTACGGCCACAATGGCTCCCTGCAGGCGAGAGAAGGTCAGGACATTGAGTCAAATAATGCTCTTATACATGACATAGTTGTACTTTATATGTTGCATTCTATGTTTTCCCTCTTTAATGCCTCCACAGCTTCCCTTTCTATTTATTTTGCTTAAACTTGTTTGCTACTGTAATTCAGTCTTCAAATTTTTCCTAATGGTCTCTCTGCCTCTCATCTTCAACTTGCCTTCAACTTACCAATCTTTGACAACCCTCTACAATTAGAAGCTTCTGCTGTGGCGATGTCCTTGCGAATACAATTTCCTGATGATATCTCAAGATGTCATCTAGTTCATCTGAGGTCATGTCGATGATCTCTCCACCATTCACCACACATGCACACGCATCCCTATGGGAGATAATAAGTTAATCCTGAAGCTGGTTGAAAATTTTGAAACGTTTTAGTAGACCAATGTCCATCAAGAAGAGATGTCCCATAGAGGGCACTAACCTGGGATTCACTCGATCAACAGGGATGCCCAGTCGCTCTGCAATATCTTCAACTGTTTCACTTGTGCTTGAAATGATTCCTACACTGCGTGCAATTGCTTTTGCTGTAATTGGGTGGTCTCCAGTCACCATGATAACCTGTAAGACACCACAAATCATATAACTTCAGGACAAATTCAATTTCTGTTTTTAGTAAAAAATCCAATATGTATTCTGCTTTCAGAATAAATTCTCCTGGATAATTCTTACTTTGATTCCTGAGCTGCGACACTTCATGACGGCATCAGGTACACTGGAGCGGGGAGGATCAATCATGGAGATGAGACCAACAAAGCACATGCCAGTTAGTGGGAAGTTGACGTTGTCTGTGTCAAATGGGTAACCTGGTCTATAGACGTCACTGGGCAGTAAGAGTTGACAGAACCCTGTGGATCAGTAAAATAATGGATTAATTAATGGTTTGGAAAAAGAGGAGAAAGATATATGAAAGAAGATTTTAAAAACAGTAAACAGAACCAAGATGGGAAAAACAGAGCCACAGAAAACCAATTTAAGTGGTAAATATAGTATTCATTCAAACCTAAAACTCTTTCCCCAAGACTTCCAAGGCTCATGTATGCATTCTGGAAATTTTCTTTCATTTCTGCATCTAGAGGCCATTCCTGTCCTGCCACCATGATAGTACTACATCGATCCAGGATCCGTTCGGGTGCCCCTTTCATTACCAACAGGTAGCCCTTTTCTGCTGGGTCTTCTGGTATGTGAATAGAAACCTGGAGAGGGGTTGTAAGAAGGGAGTTAGAACCAGTACGGGGGACAATACATTGTGCAGTAAGAAGAGACATAAAGAATACACATACCTGGTATTTGTTACTTGAGTTAAATGGAATTTCCGACACTTTCTGGTTTCTTGCTCTGACCTCCGTCACATGACCTTGAAGTTGTTCTGTGAATTTTAATAAAGCTGCTTCTGATGCGTCTCCATTTACTTGTCTCTGTTCAGTTAAATTTATATATTAGTCCAACACAGATCAGGAAAAAACAGGGGGCTGTATAAATGTTGTATGTAATTCATGTGTTTACCTTACTGATGGGCACATCCTCTGCTGAGGCAAGGAATTCTGCACGATTACACAGAGTTGCAATTCTTAAAAGTGCCTGCCAGGAGGGGGAGCTCTGATCAAATAACTCACCTGGAAAAAAAATAGCAACATACCATACATCAATTTAAACTGTGGATTACCAAGTTGCAAACCAAACTTGGGTACAGGTATTGGACAGGACTTTGCAAACTTTGATAATCATGACCATTTTTACAGGCATCACAACAAATGCAGAACAGCATGCCTTCAGAGGATAATGATAATATTTTGTTGAATTTGTTGAATTTGTTGAATAGAATAATGTTATACGATGAAACCTACAGTCTGAATTCTACAGTCGCACAAGCCAAACTATAGTTGAGACACCTTTTCAAATTGATGTATTTGTGCTCTTACCAGTCTGTTCTTCTGAAGTGTCAGCATTGTGGATGATGTTGTCAAACCACATGTGAGCCACTGTCATACGGTTTTGGGTCAAGGTACCAGTCTTGTCAGAGCAAATGACAGAGGTGGACCCAAGAGTCTCCACAGCCTCAAGATTCTTGACCAGGCAGTTTTTCTTGGCCATTCGCTTTGCAGTGAGTGAAAGACAGACCTAGAACATGCAAAACACTTGTTGTTTACCACCCAACAGCAGATCAGAGAGTACATGATCATTAAACTCCCAATGCAATATTTTTATAGAAAAAATGACTTAATAATGTGATTTGTCATTATTATTTCTTCTTTTTTTCCCCCTTTTAAGGATAAACGTGCCCATATACCAATCCCTTTTTGTGTTCTACTGTACAGTTGAGGTGTGTATTTGCTGCAAATTGACATTTTAATGGAAAATCTTTTGTATCTGATCTTACTCACAGTGACTGTGGCCAGTAATCCTTCGGGCACATATGCCACCACAATACCGATGCAGAAGATTATGGCATTGAGAGCGCTGTAACCCATGGAAATCGAGATGATGAAAAAGAGGACTCCAACTCCCACAGCGAGGCCACTGATCATGTGTACAAAGTGTTCGATCTCCAGAGCGATTGGCGTCTTCTGGTTTCCAACTTGTGAAGCCAGTGAAGCGATGCGGCCAATCACTGTGCGGTCTCCAGTGTTAATAACAATGCCACTTGCTGTTCCTGGAAGTGATAAGTAGGCGGTCACATTTATTGGCAATAAGCAGCAGTCATCATTGAGCTTTAAAAAAGAAAATCTCATATCTGTCAAGTCAGTGGTTTAGGACTTACCCTCCAAGCAGGTTGTAGAGAAGAACGCCAAATTCTTGGTTTCCAAAGGATTTTCATCAGTGCACTCTGTACCTCGGGCCTGGGCCTCTGACTCCCCTGTCAGTGATGAGTTATCGACCTGCATTAAAAAAAAGCCATTAATATTTACTAGAAACGTTTGATTTGATGGGGTTATGGGAATTTGTCCCCAATGCCACAAATTTTTATGGAGTTTTGCTTACCTTACACCCCTGACTCTCCAACAGTCGTAGATCAGCAGGAATTTTGTCTCCTCCTTTAATGAACACAATATCTCCATTGACCAGATTCTCTGCTATAATTTCCAACCGCTTGCCATCCCGCATAACCAGAGCTTGCTAGGGGCAGAAAAAATTGCGTTTGAGAAAAGGTAACGTGAAGGTTCTATTGCACAAGTTTGATTCCCCATGGCCATGCATGCGAATTTCCTTACCTGGGGAACCATGTTCTTGAAGCCAGCCATGATGTTTGTGCTTTTGGCTTCCTGATAATAGGCAAATAATGCTGTCATAACCACCACGGCAATTAGGATGATCGCCAACCAGAGCTGAGGGGTGCACAGAAAAGAATTTAGAATTTTAAAACATGGCTTTTTTGTGAACGCAACAGCAGACATAGTTAATAAACAGATATGGAGATTAGGTAGACATGTTTGTAATTCTTACATTATCCTTGGAGACAGTGGGGTCCTGGGCAACCTGGAGTCCATATGCAATGAAGCACAATATGGCACCAATCCAGAAGACAATAGAAAAGCCACCAGCCATTAACAGCAAAAACTTGACAATTTCTGGGGTTCCCTTTGGAGGAGATAGCTTGTTGGGGCCATCTCGAGCAAGGACTTCCTGTACAGTTTGGCTGGACAGACCCTTCAGGAAAAAAAAAGTCTTGGTTATTTAGTGCACATTACACATTTGGGAATACACTAGAACCCTGACTTTACGTTCCCCATTGGACCACTTTAAAACGCCTAGGAACAGGGTTTTTAATATCGGGGTTCTACTATTTATATATGTACAATGCATAGGACATTTGTACAGCAGTGAGTTAATTTGAGGTCAGTGAGATAGTAGTTAGCTCAAGCGCCATGTGAGAATAATAACTATTATACTAAAGCAGTGTGGGATAAAAACATATAATCCTTGGCTTCTGTTAAGGAACTAACTTTATATTTAAGGTGGCAGGCAGAAGCAAATAGATTGCAAGACCCTTGTTCACAGACACTTACCGTTTTTATATCCACATTATATTTCTTTTCCAGTTCGTCAAGGCTTAAATTGTGATCAGTCTATAAGAGAGTGAGACATGACTTCACAATTATGATGATGTTTCCATTTGGCTCTTCCTTGGTTGAAGGAACCATTGACATCTGACTATATTTATCATAATGAATATTATATAATCCACCACCCACTGTTTTGTGATTTTGTCCATAGTTCCTTATGAATTTTCCAGTGTTTCTAATACATCATCCACATATAACTGTTTTGCTACTAATTCATTCCCAATTTTTTTAACTTTTTGTGTTTTTATTGGTGACCCATTTTTCCACCCTTTTATGTTTTTATGTTTAAAGGTGCATCACAATATGTTCTTATGTGGTTTCATCCCTTTGTTTCCTTGAAACTTACAATATCTAGTTCCTTTTTCAAAGTGTCCACTTTTTTTGACTTGTTCCCTTTTTTCCCAAACAGCTTATGTGTTTTCTTCTCCGGGTTTGGCTTTTGTTCATCCAAGGACACGATAAAAGGCTCTGGTGGTTTCTGCAGGTAACGGGAAAGAAAGGGACAGAGAAAAGAAAAATTGAACCAATCATAAAAAGACATAAGATGAAAGAAGACAAAAAGACAAAAGAAGAAGGTGAGGAACAATCTTTATCTTTGTCTAAGGACCTGAGTTATAACTTATCCGATATCAGTTGTTCTACAAGTTCATTTGTAGGAGAGGTTGTCAAAATGAAATATTGGACCGGCTTTTGTAAAGCTCTGTATATTCAGTCCTTTGGGGCTCATTAAAAACATGCAAAACTGGTTCTACACAAATTACTGCTTCTTCAAGTACACTCACGATGGACAGCAACGAAACCCGAGTAAAACTTTTGGCAAGACTTTACTGAACACTTGGTAATACCACCATTAACTTATCAACTATATCATTTTAAATCCATTAATATTTTACATTTCAATTCATTGTTGGTAAATATTTTAGCCAATGTTTCACTGACGAATATAAATGATAATCCATTTCACTTCCAACAAACATCAGAACAATTTACTCTTATACCTGCTTCTAACAATCTGAACTCTTTATGCTCAACAAAAATAGTTCTGAATTTAGACACCCTGGGGATCCAGAATGCTTGCAACCTGGGGCATTACGGATATTGGGAATTTCTGTTATTTGGATCACAAGACTTTACATCTGCCAATAAATCATTTAAACATTAAATAAACCCAATAGCTGGTTTTGCTTCCAGTATAGCTCGATTTTGTCTTAGTTGGGATCAAGTATAAGCGACTGTTTTATTATTACACAGAAAAAAGAAATCATTTTTAAAAATTTGGATTATTTGATTGTAATTGAGTTTATGGGAAATGGCCTTTCCATAATTCGGAACTTTCTGGATAATGGGTTTCCAGATCTTTCCATAATTTGGATCTTCATCCCTTAAGTCTACTAGAAAATCATATAAACATGAAATAAAGCCAATAGGCTGGTTTTGCCTCCAATAAGGATTAATTATATCTTAGTTGGGATCAAGTACAAGTGTTTTATTATTACACAGAAAAAGAAAGTCAGCTTTAAAATGTTGAATTATTTGATTAAAATGAAGTCTGGATAACAGGTTCGTCGGCTAACCAATCCTATAGCCTGCGTCTAATTTTTATATTTTTTAAAATCTCGCTCAGATAAAGACAGACACAGACGATGTACTTAATCTTATTGAAAAGCAAGAAATGTAAGTAGTAAATAGTTGCATTGACAATAAGAGTTTTAAGAAATTTGCATTTCAGAGTATATCTATGCATTTAAACAGAACTAACACACCATTATGCATTATACAAATAAATGCTTATTAATACAGATTTCTAATAAATACTATATGAAAACACATGGACTATTCCCAAGCTACACACAAGTCAGTAGTAAGGTTGGAGCATTTCTATTTTGCAGAATAAGTCAGATATATCGCTGATAATCTTCTCTTACCTCTGAAGACATTCTTGAAACTTTGTGTTTCCAAAAAAGGAGCAAGAGGAGAAGCTTAAAGCTTTCCAAGCAGAGACACTGCAGGAGGAGGGATAATTCACTCGGCTTTGCTGCAGATGCTTCACTGTGAGGACCAGGGGAGAATTTATACACCTGTTCTCCTCCCTAGGCCCCGCCTACTCCCTCGGGCAATGGTTTCTGCGTATCCATGATCTAGGTAAATCAGGTTTTGTCCAGATGCAGCACTATGTTCTTTTAGAGCATCCAGTTCTGTTACTGTTACTAAGTCAATGGGAGGGGTTTTAGCCGCTTCTAGGATTTAAGGCAGTGGTTGATTACCATGAAATATTAATAATATTATATAAAAAGAGAAACCATGAAATAAACTGTTGACCAGGCAATATTAGACAGTGGTTGGGTTATACTGCATATTGAGTTTCCTGAATGAATAGAGGGGCTCATTTATAAACACGGGGCAAACTTACAGTAGGGTTACTACAACCAAGATTTTGTTTTCAGTCAGCTGTTGGCAGGACAATGGAAGCAAACATCTGATTGGTGGTTGTCATGTGTTACCGCCCAGGTGCAAATTTGGGCAGTGTTTATAAATGACCCACCACTTGATGAGATGCTTGTGTCCTTTGCTGGTGCATCTTATTGAGCAGTTGTAAATTGGGACCTTGCCTACCAGCATAACCCATGGCCTTACCCAGTAATCCCCAACCAATGGCTCATGAGCAAGATGTTGCTCCCCAACCCCTTGGATGTTTCTCCCGGTGGCCTCAAAGCAGGGGATTATTTTTGAATTTCTGACTTGGAGGCAAGTTTTAAAACTTTAGCAACATGTCTATGGAGATTCTCGTTCATCCAGGTCATGATATACAGTATCTATTGGACTTAAGTCCAAAGCAGCTGGACTTTCTGAGATTTCTTGAAAACGTTTCCACACTCATCCAAATGGCTTCTTCTAACCCTGTTAGTCTCCAATGACTACAGTTTCCACCACCTTTAGTTCACACTTTAGCAACATGTCTATGGAGAGTCTCATTCATCCAGGTCTTGATATAAAGTATCTATTGGACTTAAGTCCAAAGCAACTGGACTTTCTGAGATGCCTTGGAAATGTTTCACCACTTATCCGAGTGCCTTCTTCAGACGAAGTCCAGTTGTTTTAGACTTAACTCTACCAGATACACTTTAGCAACATATATTGGGCATTTTGTTTTGTCAACGAATTAAACTATGTTCTTCTGATGTTTTTTTTATTAGGCTGTTATTAAAATCAATGTAAATGGAGTTCACCAGCATATAAAAATAGAACGCAAGAACCTGTTGTCTTCTGTGTGCTACGTCCTTCGGCTGAATTCTCTGCTGATTCATTAAAACCAGTTCTGCCGTCTTTCCCCAAGGCGGATAGAAGAGGAGACAGGTTGTACTGGTGAGAGTGACAGAGGAATCCACAGCTGGTGTACACCAGTTCTAATCTCAGGGAAGTGTTCAGCATAGTCACAGAAATGACAGTAGCGTGACAGGCCATAACCTAAAAATGGGAAAGGTGAAAGAACATAGAAGAGTAGAACAAAACAACTATGACCAAAGCATGCAGGCTAATTAAGCTTCTTATGCAATGACAGACGCTCACAGATTTTGCTACTGGTAAAATTTTCTGCTGATCAATCACATATATAATATTTATTATGTGGTTGTGTGCAAGATGCACCTCATGAAGATGCCCAGTGGGGTGGTCAGGCTCTGCCGGTTTATTTTCAGCCCCCGCATGTCCCCAAAATGATTTCCTTCAGAACCTCTCAAACCTATCGAAGTCATATAGACGTCAATGACAGATGTATGCGAAGATGTTTGAAGCTGGTTCTCGCCTGATAAATTTGAGGTTTCCCCTTAACAATTTGATAAAGTCAAGTTTTCGGAGCGTTGATTGTACAAGTCAGATTGACACATGAATTTGTATCGACTTTTTCTTGCACCACCTTTTCCGGGAAGAATTATTGATAAATGAGTTAATTCCGTGGATGGGATTTAGGTTGACTTTGTTTTAACAAAAAAACTGAGATAAAATCGAGTTTTAGTAAATAACCCCCATAATGTTTGGGCGCTCTGTACCAGCCAACCACAGCCCATTAGCAGGGAAGATCTGTACCCCTGAAGATGCCTAGTAGCTCCCCATCTTCTTTCCTACTGATTCCCAGTACATACTCTGTGCTGCTGTCACTTACCGGGCTTAGGGACAGACTCACATTATACTTAAAGTGATACTGTCATGGGAAAATTTTTTTTTTTCAAAATGCAAAACGTTAATAGTGCTACTCCTGCAGAATTCTGCACTGAAATCTGTCTCAAAATAGCAAACCAATTTTTTTATATTTAATTTTGAAATCTGACATAGGGCTAGACATATTGTCAGTTTCCCAGCAGCCCCAGTCATGCGACATGTGCTCTGATAAACTTCAGTCTCTCTTTACTGCTGTACTGCAATGTACTGTCCTGTTGGAGTGATATCACCCCCCCAGCAGCCTAACAAGAGAACAATGGGAAGGTAACCAGATAGCAGCTCCCTAACACAAGATAACAGCTGCCTGGTAGATCTAAGAACAACACTCAATAGTAAAATCCAGGTCCCACTGAGACACATTCAGTTACATTTAGTAGGAGAAACAACAGGCTGCCAGAAAGCAGTTCCATCCTAAAGTGCTGGCTCTTTCTGAAATCACATGACCAGGCAAAATGAGCTGAGATGCACCTACACACCAATATTACAACTAAATACACTTGCTGCTTCAGGAATGACATTTTATATTGTACAGTCAATTATTTGCAGTGTAAACAGTGTCATTTAGAGATAGAAATGACATCATAAAAATCAAGACAGAATATATACAATATTAAAGTCACAATACAAGGCTGATCAATAAATTAATTCAGATTCTCATCTCATGGCAATTCAGAAACCAGTGCAATTAATATCAGAATTGAATAATCAGCCCTGTATTATTGACGCTTAGGGGTCTTAATGATTTGCAAGAACCCGTAGCATCTCAACAGATTCCCAGGATCCACTGAGCATTTGCAGTGCCACTGACACCTAACAGAATCCAAGATGGGGAGCTCCTGTGCACAGCTTTGAAGGTCTGGATCATTACTGTTTCAGACTGAACCTTTAGGCTGGTCCATTAAGTTCAGTATAAAAGATCCCAATCCTAGTCATATTTGTTTGTTAGGGTTTAGTTCTCATTTAAAGACATATTCATGGACAGCAGCCTTACAGAAATATTAGTAAAGGTGTATGAAAACTAGGGTTGCACCGAATCCAATATTCTGGGATTTTGTCAAATCCTAAATCCTTAGTGAAAGATTCAGCCGAAAACTAAATCAAAACCTAATTTGAATATGTAAATTAGGGGCAAGGATGGGTGAAAGAGAATTTTTTTAAATAAAAAATGTAATTTCCTTATTTGTTTGAAGAAAAGTCACATGATATTAAAGATTCAGATTCGGTTTGACCAGGCGCATGGATTCGGCCGAATAGAATCCCGCTGAAAACCGGTGCATCCCTAATGAAAACTACCATTGAAATATATGAAACACCACTTTAACTACATGTGCACCATACAAAAATCACAAGCATTTATAAAGCCGTATAATTATTTTGGCAACGTGAATTTATGTTGCCAAGTGTAAAATTCTGGAACGGAAAGGGGGGCTAAAAAATGCGTAAAACCCAGTGTTGAGTGATGCAGAAATTTGTATTGTAGATCAATTTTCAAATTAGAAATTCTTCCCCATTTCCCCCACTGAAAATTCACTCACTCAACGCTAATTCACTAAAATGCGGAGTTTTGCCCTGGGCACAGAACGCTGGCGACTTTTCACTAGCGTTACTTTGGCAATGCGTTCAATGCAAATCGAAGATACATTAGCGTTCATTTCTGCCTTGTGCAAATTTGCTAGAGGTCTTGCGCTCAGGTTAATTTGCATACGGTAGGAAATTTAAAGTTGAATGGACGTCTTTATGTTACATGTTGCAGCAAATACATGACATTTTCACTGTTAATTACACAAGTCCAGGGAACCTTAATAAAGACAATAGAGTTAATATAATGTCCTACACATGAGCCCACTGTATAGTTAATGTTCTATATGTTAGAAAATGTATGGGGGAACCCGGTTTAGGGCTTTTGCAGCCTATCACTCTGAAAAAAGGGAAAGACGCCAGCGTTTTTTTTGGACTTTGATGCTTTTTCCACTAAAGAATATGATGTAAGTAGCAGAAGAATGAGGAAGATCTATACACTCCAATGCACTTCTCCTGGTCTGAGCTGGCAAAGGCAAGTCTGGCCAAAGAGATAATGTTCAATAAAATCTGCATTTTAGTGAATTTGGGAAGTAACATCCATTAACCAGAGCGAATTATCGCCTGGCGATAGAGTGCAAATGACCACTAGCGCCTATGTCTTTTGCTAGCGAATTGGCGCCTGCGGCTGTTAGTAAATTGGCAATATCCCTGCAGGTGGCCACGCTGGTGAAAAGCGTTAGCCACTTCACCCTTTAGTGAATCTGCCCCTAGGACTGAGCTGCACTCAGCGCTATCACCTCATTGAGTAGAATGGCAGTCACATTCTGGAGAACTGGAACATCTATCAGCAGGGTCAGACTTGGCCAAGAAGGAACAAAGAAAACTCCTGGTGGGCCCGGGCCTCATGGGCCCCACCAACTCAGACCCAGTCCCCACCCAGGATCTATTTAGAGGGGGTAAGTAATTTGCCAGTGGCTGGAAGTCTGCAGTGTTGGATGGCGGCAGCAATGGGTGACAGGGGGTTCATGGCAGGGGTGTGGGAACTTCACATTGGGGTGATAGCCCTAGTGAACCCCAGATACCCCAGTCCAACATTGTATGTAAACTTTTTAATTTGCATTCACTTATATATTTATATATTTCTGTCCGTTCCAAATCCATTCGCTACACTGAGCAGTTGACACTTTATCTTGTTTTTTTAAAAAATGCCTCTGGCCCAGGAAGTCTGAAGAAACCCAAATTGTTTTGTTTAGAATTTTTTTTCTTCTTCTTTTTATTGTGAAACCTGGTTGTTCCGGTAGCGGCTGGAGCGAATGTTTTAAAATGATCCCACACAAGTATGTAGGGTTGAGCGGCGGAGAGATCTGGACATTCTTGCTTGGGTGTTCTACATTATTAAAACTACTTGGAAGCCAGATGTGTGTTCTTTGTGGTGTTGTTTGTTTAGCCCAGAGGTGCGCTCTGTTGCAGCTGATTGTGTTTGCTATAGGGACAAACCTGTCTGTGCTTCCCATACACCTATAGACACTCAATGATAACTTCACCATAGTCCATGACTTTATTTTAGCCTGTGCATGGGAAATGATTGAAGCGATTTCTTCTACAACTTGTAATTTATTGGGGTTTGATAGGGTTTCCTAAATATGGGTTTGTGTGTGATACAACCAGTGACACAAGGGCCAAAAGAGACATTCAGTTGGTGGATTGGCCAAAGAAATGTCTATTAACCGCTTTAGCTAAAGTGTCTATGGCCAACAATAGATCCACCCTTGTAGGGAAAGGTGGACTCACCACTGAGACCCCTGTTAATTCTTTGAATAACTGCCCTGTGTGTTGTACAGTGATTGACACATGAAATTCACCAGTATCACCATCCTATTTAGTGATTTATTTTATATATATATGTTTTTATAATGCTTTTTAGATATTTAGGAGATTCAATAAACTTGTGACAATATGGAGCAAGAAGAACATATATTTTGGCATGTAGGTTGTATCCATGAAGCAGTTCATTGCTGTCAGGGGCCTATCAGCTCCCGCCAGGGAGTAGTAAGGACCAAGGAGGAAGTTAGGGGTAAAGTCCAAGATTGCGGTACAAATTAGGGTTCAAGAATCAGCGTAAACAAGCCCAGGTAGTAATTCAGTAGAAAATCAGCCCAGTCAAGGAACAGGCAGGGTCAAAGGTCCAGGAAACAACAATAAACAGTATTTTAGAACCCCCAGGAGTCACACAGGAAATCCTATTATCGGTCATCGAACCCG
The DNA here is from genome assembly GCA_038501925.1 of Xenopus petersii. Classification (NCBI taxonomy): domain Eukaryota; kingdom Metazoa; phylum Chordata; class Amphibia; order Anura; family Pipidae; genus Xenopus; species Xenopus petersii. The sequence continues at coordinate 173,659,066 of CM076680.1, read as the reverse complement.
TGACCTCTGCGTCTTTTTATTTCAAGTCTTCGCGCCGGCGCTGCTACCCACATGGCGGCCATGGGCGCCGCCATTTTGGATGCGCCGCCGAAGTGAAGGACGGCGCCGAGAGGTAAGACTGCACCGAGCGGTCCTGACAATTGCATTATGGATAACCTCTATAGACAAGAATTTTAAAGGGATTCTGTCACCGGAAAACATGTTTTTTTTTCCCAAAACACATCAGTTAATAGTGCTGATCCAGCAGAATTCTGCACTGAAATCCATTTCTCAAAAGAGCAAACAGATTTTTTTTATATTCAATTTTGAAATCTCACATGGGGCTAGACATATTGTCAGTTTCCCAATTGCCCCAGTCATGTGACTCTGATAAACTTCAGTCACTCCCTTTCCCTCCCAGCAGCCTAACAACAGAACAATGGGAAGGTAACCAGATAGCAGCTCCCTAAGACAAGATAACAGCTGCCTGGTAGATCTAAGAACAACACTCAATAGTAAAATCCAGGTCCCACTGAGACACATTCAGTTACATTGAGTAGGAGAAACAACAGCCTGCCAGAAAGTAGTTCCATCCTAAAGTGTTGGCTCTTTCTGAAATCACATGACCAGGCAAAATGAGCTGAGATGCACCTACACACCAATATTACAACTTCACTTGCTGCTTCAGGAATGACATTTTATATTGTACAGTCAATTATTTGCAGTGTAAGCAGTGTCATTTAGAAATAAAAACTACATCATAAAAAGGGACAGAATCCCTTTAACACCAATATCATAAGCTTAACTCAAGACTAAAAATTGCCTCTAAAGTTATAAATTACTTGCAAGTATCATAATTTTGCAGCAAAAAGTGTAACATTAGTAATATAATGAAATACCTATTTATACAATTGAGGTGTTTGAAGTAATATTGAGCTTCCTATTTTACATAAATTCCAATGTAAATGTTCTGGTTAGAGTATTATATAAGAGCCAGACACAGGGATGAACCTGTCCAGAAAGTCCGTAAAACTCTATGAAAAGAAACTGTCATAATCAAATAAAATTCCCCAGAAACTGGCATAATTGGTAAAATGGCTTAATCATCTATACAAACTAACTAGCTACAATGGCTTCTACCCAAGTTTTCACCTACAACTTCTCCGTTTGTTAAATATGCCAGTTTTTTATTTACATGCCAATGGTCTGGGTAGCAGCAATTGTGTTTCTTGTAAATATGTCCCATAAATTCATCCCAAAAAATCCAAGAACAGAAGAGAAAAAGCTCAAAGCTGAGAGGTTTAAAACAAATACTCCCCAGCCCACGTCTCTGTTGTACATAGAACTTATTGTCTCACAAATTGGGATCATTGTTATTCCCGGGGTGCACTTGGACTACACTTTCTCATTCATTCTGAAGTCTTTATTTATTCGGCTACTGTTTTTCGGTTGTTGGAAAACAGAGGTGTATTTTCTAACCAACAGTTCACTGAGCTTTGTAAAAATATTCAGACCCTTCACCAATTCTCTTATTTTACTCAATAACCAAATCCAGGATTTAAATTTTATTGGATACGGGATTTATTTTAGAGGCACCGTTTCAAGAAATAAAAGTCTTGGATTTGTTGGGGTAAATTGCCCATTGTTAGGCCCATTCTCTTCAGATGATTTGCTCCTTATCAAACAAAAGTAGCCATTGCTCTAAAAAGAACTTTGTGAAAATATATCTGGAGTTGGCCAGAAAGCTTGAGAATGACCCAGGTTTTGATGCAGAATAAGGTTGTGGTGGCAGATGAGAGAAAGAAGGTCAATGTGTATGGCACAAGTCTTCTACTGCCCGTACCTCATATTTACAAGGAATTTATTACAAGGAAGAATAGTAAGTACTAATAAGGCATGAGAACCTGGATCAGCCTCCCAATAACTGAAGCTTGGATGAATCTTTCAGCAGGACAATGATCCCAATTACAAGACCAAACCAAAACGTTGGCTCAAGAACAAAAAGTGAATGTCCTATAATGGCCCAGTCAAACCCAAATCATAATCCAGCTTGGACTTTTTGACACTATTGTAGAACTGAGGTGCCAAGACCTGAACACCATGGAACAAATGTGCTCAGCAGAATGAACCACAATGACTGGATAACAGTGTACACCAGCCATGACACTATTTAACCTTGGAATACAAGATTTAATTCCAGAAACCAGGAAATTGACTGTCCATGTCCTTACTGCAGCCCGTCTCTTACTACCAAGACACTGGAAATCTACGGACATACCCGATAGAGATGCGGTAATCCACCTAATAGACTCCAATCTCTCACATGAAAGGTATGCTGCAACGACTCTGGCGCAAACCACCAAAGATCTAGTGACTCACAAATTGTGGGAAAAATGGAAACAAAATCGTCAGTTACCAGACTATATCGGATGAAACGGATTTACAAAAATTTAAAACCATGAAAGAGCTTCAATATCTACAATGGTCGACCCATGGACACCAGACAACGGGAAGAACGTCAAACCTCCCCCCCCTCATTCAAGATATGTGATATGGTTTCATGGACTTGGCACGTTAAAACCCCCTCCGCCCCCCCCCTCCCTCCCTACCACTACTTACCTTTCTGGCTTCACCACTCTCTTCTTTCTCCTCTCTTCTTTTCCCCAGTTTCACTGGAAATTTTCATTGTTATCTGAAAATCAATAAAAAACTCAAATTAAAAAAAAAAAAACAGTGTGTAAATCTGGTGCAAATTTGTTATTTCTAAGAAAGGTGACTCCACTAGTGGCTACAAATGTCATTCTTTGACAAAACAACATATCAGTGAATCAGGATTTGTTATTCAGTAGAAACATTGGTCAGGGGTCTCCCTACTTTAGCATATGAGGCAAATCCAAAGAAAAAACCTTTATTTGCCATTAAATTGAATCTGTGCTGAGATGGTTCATGTGGTTCATGTGCTGAATCAAGTTTATTTTTATAGATTTGGAAATGTAGAATTAACATCAGCTCAGATAGAAATGTGGGAAGAGTGGAAAATAAACTGCACGGGTTTCTAGTCCTATGTACATACAAAGTGACATGCCTGGGGGAACAGGCTTCATATGTTCTAGTGTCTTACTACCGGCAGAATGAACCGGTTTATAAAAGCTTCACATTTGTCTAGGGACCCTATAGCCTCTGGTTAGACAAAATGATTGGCATCGGTGCAGTGCTCCCGCAGTTCACATAGTCATATTGACATTCAAGCTGTACCCCAGCTTACAAAAATTGGGGTTCCTTGTCATACTAGCAGGTAATGCGATGTTACAACTTTATCAGTTCTCCACAGCCTTACGCGTTTTGTGTCATAAACATCTAATCATAGGCTGTGGACACAATAAACTCTATAGTTCCCTGGACATGAACCAACATTGACAATAAAGACGTCCGTACAGCTTTAAATATCACTTGGCAGAAATGCTCGCATTACCGTAGTACCGCCAGCGAAAAGTCATCAGCGTTCGGCGCCCAGGACGAAACTCCGCATTCCAGTGAATTAGCGTTGTCTGAGCACATTTGCGCCTGGTGAAGTGTTGCGCTGGGTGTGAAGCGGACGCTGATGAATTTTGGCTGGTTAGTGAATCTGCCCCATGGTATGTCCAGTTTCGGAAATCAGCAGAAACGCGTTTCACGCCTCTTCTTAAAAAAAGGCAAAATTCACCCCCAATATATATGGGCCCTGCCACCTACAGAAAACCACCTACAATGGATGTGCTGAGCCTTCAGCTTCAACTGGGACGTAGAGCTTACGGGTATGTAACACGGAGCCTGTACAATATCCGACACAATATTTAGTATAAAGTATTACAGTTGCTTTAGTGCCGCGTGCCATAAGCCATGAAGACTATAACCAAGTGATTGGCTATAGATTGGATAAGACCAGTGATTCCTTTGGATTAGCTACAGCTCGGCTCACCTACCCACCTCTGACTTCAAAGAACTAAAACTACTTAAACTCCTTGAAAAAAAGGGAAATAATAAGCAGATGCCTTTAGGACATGGAAAATTTACAACATTGAGTTGTGTGGCCCCAGGGCTTGATCACATGGATCCTGTGTGGCTGACAGTTTGGTCTCTGCCAGTAACAGGTTCCAGATATTTAGGAAACATTAGAGCTTGGGGAGAAGTCTCCTGTTCTTATAATCCTACTTCTCAACATTAGTGGCAACTTTCTACTTTCAAATGTAAAACTACAAATGGCCAGATCTGTAGGATGAGGAGCTGCTGCTGCTGCGGAACTCTTATTGAAATATAAAGGTAAGGCAACCAACTTCTCCTTTACTTTCCAACTTCTCCTTTATGACTATGAAGCTTTTCATTCATCCAGGTCATGGTATATCTAGTATAGGTCAATCTAAAAACAACTGGACTTGCTGAGTAATCATGTTTCTAGGAGTTGCACGACACATTGGATAAGTAACCACACAGAATCTACACCTCTGTGAGTTTCAGATGTCACCTCTCTGAAGAGTTACAATGTGCCATTGTGATTGGATTAGTGGAAGAGTTTATATGCCGAGAACTTCCCACACCAGTCAGTTGAACTGAAGAAGCTGCTCGGATGAGTAGTGAAACGTCTTCAATGATTACTCAGCAAGTCCAGTTGTTTTAGATTTACCTATACTAGATAACTACTCATTTGCTTTCCAACTTCTCCCTTACTTTCCAACTTCTCCCTGGAAGGATCCAAGTTATGGCTGTAATATGCAGGAAAATTCAAATACAGCAGTCCAGTGCAGCTTAAATAATGGCCCAGCTCAATACATCAATAAAATAGTTTATGTGATCTTTGTAGGCTTTGGGTCTCCTTTAATCTTCAGTGGGACATACCCACAGCATTAGACTGACAACTTAGTGCTAAGGTTTGAAGTGAAACATTTCTTCCAGCTTCTTCCTGTTTCAGATGCTCTAATACCCCAGTAATAATGCATACCACCCAACTGTCCCTTTTTCGGAGGGACAGTCCCTCTTTTGACAGCTCAACCTGCAGTCCCTCGTTTGTACTGGAAAGTCCCTCTTTTCTCTGCACTGAACAGCCAGAAAAAGAAAATAAGTTTCTCACTTAATTGGCTTTTAGCGGAGAGCCCAGAACAGCTAACAGGTGCAAATAAGATACTTTGTAACAATTTTGAGACATAAAAAAACAGTTTAGATAAGAAGAAATATTTTCAAACTTTCATAAACGGGCAAATTTTGTAAAATGAACATGGTAATTAGGGGGTGTGGCCACAGAAAGGGGCGTGGTCAAAAATGTTCGCTGTTCTACATGCGGGAAAAAAATTTTGTCCCTCTTTTTACTTCCAAAATGTTGGGAGGTATGATAATGGAGTATTTTCAGCTGCTGGACATTAGAGGAGACATTTATGACCTGCAAAGTATGTTTTTTTGCATTTTGCACACTACCTTCCACCTTGCAAGGGTGGAGGGATGAAAATTGAATTTTGCCTCTTAATTCATAAATCCCTGGTAACTAGATGGTAACTAGTGGTGTAACTAGATATTACTGGGCCTCACAGCAAATTATATTTCAGGCCCCCAAAATGTCTAGAGGTTGACTCAATATTTATTGAAATTGTATATGAGTTAGGGCCTCGTGGAGCCTCAATACCGCCTTGGCCCCCCTGCAGCCGCAGGGTCTGCTACCTCTGTAGTTACACCCCTGCAGTGCATGGGAAGGATATTAAAGGACCAATAACATAAAAAAATTAAACAATTTTTGTTTCTAAAAACCAAGACAGTTTTAAAGTTAAATTCGCAAAGTCTTTATTAAGAAATTACTTACCGATTCTCTACTTGCGCTCTTTTTCAGAAACAGCGACAGGGCGACGATCCATCGTGCGGCGCTCGATTCCTCCTTCCTGCCTTCTATAGGAGATAGCCAGGGAGGAGAAATCGAGCGCTGCACGATGGATCATCGCTGTTTCTGAAGAAGAGCGCAAGTGGAGAATCGGTAAGTAACTTCTTAATAAAGACTTTGCGAATTTAAAGTTAAAATTGCCTTGGTGTTTTTTTTTCGTTAAGTAGAAACAAATTTAAAAAAAAAAAAAATGATGTTACTGATCCTTTACTGAGCTGCAAAATAGGAAGAGTTTTGCCCTCAAACTGGTAAGAGAAATTAAACTTAATTATAGGGATTAATTAAGTTGCATTTTTTTTAAAAAAAAATACTTTTGACCACTCCTGGGAGAACTTGTCCAGATAAAGGCAGTCACTGGGCTTTGTAACCCAGAGTAATTTATTTCAACGTATTTTTCCTTGTCTCTTCTGGAATGTCTTTGTTCAGTGGGTCAATTGATTGACTAAGGGGTAGTTGGGTACATTGGTTGTTTCCATAAACGAAGAAACAAATCTCAAGAGCGGTGTTTCTTTTAGTTTGGGGAACGTGGGAGAAGCAGTAAAGGGCGGTCAGCCCAAATGAACGATGTAGCTCTTGTGAACCGGTTCATTCTGACATTAGGGAGATACAAACTTAGCAACAATGATTGGCTATAAAAAGCAAATGCCTTACAACAGAGAAGCGAGTTCCACCACTTTTTGTAGACAATGACATTGAGCACACGCCAGGCCTTCTGATGGAAAACTGCCAGCTACATCTGAGCGCATTTGTTAAATACAAAAGGGCAGATGGATATTAAATTGCTGCTGAAAATGTCACTTGTCCAAGAGCACGTACAACATTTTTCACTCATACTTTACAATAGCATTGGCATTTGGCCAGTTGAGACTGTGCCTCCATACCTCCATAATGTATTTGTGACATTGATCTACAGGATTTCATCTTTTGGGGTAGATATTGACATTGTTCCTGGAGAGCCATGGAGTCAAAATAATAGTCACAAGTCATGGGATGTAGAACTTTTGTGGAAATTCAGTTACCAGAGATCACTTGATCACTCATGGACATGAGCTCCATGGATCCTGAACTCACAAACAGTCAGAACCCTGAATAAAGGAATCACAGGGCTTTTATAAAATTGTAAAACGGGAGTTACTGATGGGAGAACATAGTGATATCGCTCCACAACACAGAAATACAAAGAACTGCTCTTACAGCCAAACAGGTGGATCTGCCTCAAGGCCAGGGTAGTAGTGACCAAGACTTGAGAACACAATCCATTCACAGGTTCACAGGGGGACTTTGTCTACACAGAATTGTATTCTCTCTCAACTATCCTCTCAGTCCAAAAGAACAATGATGATGTCCCTATTTATTATGAGAGGAGAATAAACTTGTTTGTATTTATAAAACACAATAGTGTCAAATCTCTGATTAAGAGAGACTGCTGTGATGAATCTCCTCATATATATTCTATCTAGGGATGCACCGAATCCACTTTTTTGGATTCGGCCGAACCCCCGAATCCTTCACGAAGGATTCGGCCGAATACCGAACCGAATCCGAACCCTAATTTGCATATGCAAATTAGGGGTGGGAAGGGGAAAACATTTTTTACTTCCTTGTTTTCTGACAAACGTCACGCAATTTCCCTCCCTGCCCCTAATTTGCATATGCAAATTAGGATTCGGTTCGGCCGGGCAGAAGGATTCGGCCGAATCCGAATCCTGCTGAAAAAGGCCGAATCCTGGCCGAATCCCGAGCCGAATCCTGGATTCGGTACATCCCTAATTCGATCAGTAAATATACTGTATATTATACCCGGAAAAGCTATAGGCTAATTATACACAGAGATACAAAGTGTTTCCGTAGACTGAACTACATGTGGCTGAGACACTCAATGAATACACATTTGTGCATTGACTTAAACTTTTTTGTGGTCATTTACTGCATGGGAGGCAGGTGCAAAGTATAAAAAAGTGCACAGTCTGCCATATTTTTGCACTTTGTGCCCTGCCTTGAGCAGTAGATGAATTTTCATCTAAACTGGAGCAAAGAGACTTTCTTTCTCTGAATCCAGTATTACCTGCTTTCAACAGGATTGATGAGGATTGGACGGGGAAGCCTTAAGGCTTAACCCCTCCCACACCCCTCCCCCATTGTCCTTTAGAAATGAAAGTGCAGGTGGCAATGGGGACCATTTCTTTTGATCGGCTGTAGGGAAAGGGTTGCCTTGTGCCCACTGACACTGCTTTATGCACTTTGTGTTCCTGGGCCCCTGAATGTTTGGGGTCTAAACCAATGATCCCTCTCTTCCTTGTCCGGGTTGCATAATTATTTAGGGACATGCTGGATGAATATATATATATATATATATATATATATATACTGTGTATTGAGCATAAAGAGTGTAGCTATGGCTAATGCTCCAAAAGGGCAGGTCCTGGGACAGCAGATATTATTTTTCTTAAGGACTAAATAAATGGAGAACATACAATAGAACATAATTATTATTAGTCTGTGTTTTAATGAGCGGTGCTTTGACCCAGAAGAATGATAATGTGCTAAATGATTACGCTAAATATGTATATATAGCAGAGTGAGGCTGAACTGCACATCTCATCTAATGGAAAGGTTGTGTTTTTATTACTTACCTATTTATTCATCCCTTTAAACAGTGGTCTTATGCCTTTAAAAATGACTGTTGGTCTGGGCAGTCTCTCTCCCCCCAATGTATGACCGGAGGAAAATAGTTAGTGACCCCCATATGGGCTTCTCCTTGACACACATATAATTGATATTCACTATACAACTTATGTTTGCCATTAAATAGCTTTATGACTTAAAGGGGTTGTTCATTTTTGGCCATTCTATATCATACTAAAAGTTAAGTTAAAGGTGAACCTCCCCTTTAAAGCAGTTGTTGAACTCAGTATCAAGAAGCCAATAAAACCAGCAGCCGTATTGACTAATCAAAGACTCGGTTGCCATCAGTTAGTAGGATGTAGAGAGGGATATTCTGAGACAATTTGCAATTGGTTTTCATTTATTATTATTTGTGGTTTTTGACTAATTTAGCTTTTTATTCAGCGGCTCTTCAGTTTGCAGTTTCAGCCATCTGGTTGCTAGGAACCATATTCCCCTAGCAACCATGCATTGATTTGAATAAGAGACTGGAATGTGAATAGGAGAGGCCTGAATAGAAAGATGAGGAATAAAAAGTAGCAATAACATGGGGAGGGTTATTTACTAAAATCTTAATTTTTCTGATTATTTAAATAAAAAAAAGTCTGACCAGACTAGAATCCACAATTTGACCTTATTTATTATTTAAAAAGCTCTATTTAATCAGTTTGCGTAAAAACTAGATTGAGCAAAAACCCGGATCGTACGATTTTTTCTGAAAAACCCAAATTTTTTGGATTTTTGCCAGAATCCCCTGAGAAGGTTGGATTTTTGGGCTAATTCCAGTGTTTCCAGTACAGACCACAGAGGGACCTCTGCAATTGACTTACTGTAGACATAATCTCAGCAGGTCTGAGATGGAGGATTTTCAGAATCGGGCTTTTATAGATCTCGAAAAATTTAAGTTTAAAAAAAAAACTCCAAAGATTTGACTTTTGCCTCAAAAAGCCCGACCGGAGTTTAGTAAAAAACCCGCTAAATGCTTAGCCTTACAGAGCATTTGTGTTCAGATGGGGTCAGTGACCCCTGTTTGAAAGCTGGGAAGAATCATAAGAAGAAGGCAAATAATTAAAACGCTATAAAAAACAATGAAGACCAACTGTATAACTGCCCATTCTATAACATACTAAAGGTGAAGGTGAACAACCCCTTTAATGCAGTTTTTGAACTCAGTATCAAGAAACCAATAAAACCAGCAGCCTTATTGACTAATCAAAGACTCGGTTGTTATCAGTTACTGCATTTTTACATTTTGCCAGTTACTACATTAAAGAAGGAAACTTCTAATAACTTTGGGTCCCACAGTCTCCCGGGGTACTAAGCTTGGAACGCAACAACACCATCCTCTTCTTCTTTCTGGATCTTTTCTCTTCTTCTTTCTGGATCTTTTCTCTTCTTCTTTCTGGTTCTTCTCTCTTCTTTTTTCTGGATCTTCTCTCTTCTTCTTTCTGGATCTTCTCTCTTCTTTCTGGATCTTCTCTCTTCTTTCTGGATCTTCTCTCCTCTTTCTGGATCTTCTCTCTCTCTTCTTCTTCTTTCTGGATCTTCTCTCTATAGTTGCACCTGGGGCAATTGCATTTTTCTGTGCCTTTAAACCGTCACTTTAGCACTTGAACTAACAGGAGTCCTCACTTATATTCTAGTGTGTAACAGCGATGTTTGTGTTCACAACTCTGTGTTACATATGAGCTGCTCTGTAAATACAAACTGTACATTCAAGTAGGATCAGTCTCAATAAAAACATATTCATCATATTTGTGGACCTTCTTTTCACCAGACATTCAGTAGACAGGTATAAACATACAAGGACAAATGGCAACAAAGGAAATTCTGCTGATAACCTTGATTATTTTTTAATAATTACATCCTATTTGTGTCCAAATACATTTGGAATTGCTGAGCTGCAAAATTCCTGTTCAAAAAATGTAGACTGTTTTAGTTGCTATTTAGGAGAAAAACACAAAACTGCTGTGAATCTTACTCCACATTTGTAACCCAAACAATCTTACTACAACTGCTTTATCCAAACTCATTTCTGAGTTAAAACTCAGTAGATTCTCTCCTCATTAGTGAAATCCCCATCACACCCATGCTTCTCCAATCTTGACTTCCACCACCAATAACCACCCATAACCACCCATAACATCACACTAACCCCATTGTTTCTTGGCAAGGCTTGCAACACCACGATTTCTTGTATGCACAGTACTAAGAGGGAACTAGGGGTAGGCAGAGTAGGCCTGTGCCTAGGGCGTACCTTCTCTACCTCCTACCCATCCCATGCCTAGGGCACCTGGCCAGCCTGGCCCGTTGCTGGAGGGAACATAAAGCACTGTGTAACTTGTTGCCAATATATAAATAAAAAATGAATCAAAAAATAAATTGTTCCTGAAATGTGCCACCATTCTGGCTTTTTGATATCTTCATACATAAGCTGATGGGAGAAATTGCACTGGAGCAGTCAACCAGATGCCACCAGAGATCTGACATTCAGGGCCTACTGTCACATAATGTCAATGTAGAAAGTGCTGAATGTTATCAGGTTTACATAGGGTGGTAGTGGGAAAAAGAAAGTGTTGCTGGTGTTGTACTTGTCTGGGGCCCACTAGGGTCTGTGGCCACCAGGAGAAATTCTGGTAACCTGGCAGGCCAGTTCCACTCTGCAATCAACCATGATGCAATTAAACTGAGGTTCAGTCCTTCAGAAGACTCAGGTCCCAACACAGATAGTCCTAAATATTTTTTAAAAATGCCTGAACGTGTCAGGTGGGTGGGTATTTGAATGGTGGACGTTATAGTCTTGCTGCATCTAAGCCTACGTGGGCATCTGCACATGTCCTATAAGACTGTGATCCTCCTATGTCCAAAAATGCCTAAATCGCTTTGTCTATTTTTACAAACTCTATTAAAATTCCGGTAAGAGCTGGATGAAATCTGTACAGAGAGCCCAAGATTAGTTACAGTAATTGTCTGGTGGAGATCTGGAACTGAGCAGTTGAGAGATCAGGAAAATCTGGCTTGGGTGCCTCCTTGCATTGCATTATGATAAATATCCTCCTAGACTTAAACCTCTTTGTATTTGTGTCTTTAGAGTATTCCAAAAATGATCTGCTCCTATAGAACGTGCCCATATCATACAGGGTCTATCACTGCCCAACCTTGTCAAAAGCCCTACTCTAAACCTCTAGTACAGTTGGTCTGTGTTGAATCAATGGTCTCTATTGCAGTTGGAGGCAAATCTAAGTGAGGCCACAACTATACTGGAATTGAACAAAAAAGTTTCAGTATGGGTAAAAAACATGACGTTTTGGTCGCACGCTGCATTTGCTTAGTAAATGTCCCTTTATCACTTCAGTGGAGGGCAACGTCCCATTAGATCTCCATAGCACATTCTGTAGTTCTGCCCTCACACACCCACAATCCTTAGCAGTCACTCATATTGATACAAGATATTTGCCCCAGTAATGGAACAACAGGAGCCAACCAGCAAGTAGCTGATTGGTTACTGCTTGGGACTTTGTATCCCAAATGGCAATGTGATGGGGATCCCTGTACCCCTCAACAAAATGTGTTGAGGAAGAACCTGCTGCTAATGTATATTGTGTGGCAGCATCTTTATTGGCCCCAATCTGCACCATGCAGGAGATAAGCACAGAATTGTGCAGCCAGTAGAGTGAATTCCCTTCTCCTCCCTCAGTAAATCTGATGCAATAACCTCTTTGTTCTTCTTTCTCTCAAGCTGACACAATGGTTTCTGGTCGGACTGGCTTCTCTGCTTCAACAAGTTTGTCATCAGTAATTACACAATTCATCACAACAGAGATCTTCAATCAGTCGGTCATTAACTTGGGCTGAACTACAATTCCCAGCATGCTAGGCACCCAATGGCAAGGAATCATCTCAATACCACTGCATTATAAGGGGCAGTAGAAAAGAGGGTGTACGTCACAAGCTGTAGCTACATTGCAACTCCTCGTTACTATTTTTTATTTCATTAATATTGTCAACTATTTTCATTAATCAGCAGACCTCCAGGCCTTATCTACAACGGAGTCATTTACTACAGGCGGCGCAAGGTGCGAAGTGAAAAGATCAGGACAATCCGCCATGTTGTTTGCACTTTGTTGCCTGGCCTGTGGGTTGCTGAATTGACCCCCTCCTGCCCCTTGCAGGTCCCCTTACTTTTTTTCCATCCAGATCTATGACTTAATTAGCGCCAGTGGGTTCTGGCAAAGAAGGACCCCCCTCCCCCGTGCACCTCCCATAGCTTGTGTGTCATTCAGATCCACATATTAGGGAGCACCAGTAGGTTCTGTCCACAGCCCCCCATTTTGCCCCTTGCGCATCCCATAACTTGCCTTTTATTCAGACTCACAACTTACAGAGGACTAGTGGGTTGTAGCCTCATGGGACTCCACTATTGCCCCTTATACACCCCCTAACCTGTCTGTTATTCAAACCCACAACTTAGTGAGGAGCAGTGTGTTGTAGCCTCATGGGACCCCACTATTGCACTATTGCCCCTTGCACAACCCCTAACCTGTCTGGTATTCAGATCCACAAATTAAGGAGTGTCAGTGGGTTTTGGTTGTCCTGTTCTTAGCACCTGCCATATGGACATGTTGCTCCCATTGATACTGCAATTTTTATTAACATGTATTTATATAGCGCCAACATATTGCGTAGCACTGTAATGAGCACTTTGTTTAATATTTCCCCCGGCACAAGGACACAACGATATCCAAGTCTTCTGCCGATATCAGTCGGCTCATCTCCCCCCCATACACGCACTGAATATTGTACAAAAATGAGTTTCCTACTATATTATGGATGTGTCTATGGCCAACTTAAGTAGTAAATGACCTGTAACATCTTCTGGTGGACAAAGCACAGAGACCAACTGCATTATTAAACATTATTAATCATTCCTATGACATTTCCATTAAACCTTTCAAACATCTAATCCAACGTCATTAAATCAAAGCTGCTCGTGGCTACTGTAACTTGGATCAGATGCAAAAACGGCCAACACCCGTTACGGTCTACTGCTGGGAACAAAGCTGCTCCTACAATCATATTGGGTGCTACTGAGAAACCAAATGGTCCTTTCTCTGAAAAACCCAAGGCACCAGCTGAAACCAGATCACTGCTCCCACTCAACCAGTCAAAACATCACTTTCAACTCTTCCACCTTTTGCACAGGCACAAAGACTCAAATATTTAGAAAAGTTCTGAAATACTTGTCCTCGTAACGTCAAGTTGTTTTGTTCTCCAGTTGGATCCATTGTACTTGTGCAGGTGGTAAGTCCCAAGTCTCTAGTCTATTTAGCAATCGAATAGAACATATTGTAAATTAATCATTTCAGATTTTATAATTAATCCTTACTGGAGGCAAAACAACCCTATTTGGGTTTATTTCATGTTTGAATTCTTTTTTTACAAGACTTAGGGAGTTATTTGTTAAAAATTGCTAAAAACTCCACAAAACATTCAGATTTTATAGTATAAAAAAGTTTTTAGCATAACAAATAACCCCTTAGTCCAAAAGTCTGAATGCTAAAAACGCCAACATTTTAGGTTTTAAAAATAAAATTCTCAATTCTCGCAAAAAGTCCAAATCCAAAAATCTCAGATCTGCCGAGGTTGCATATAAGTCAATGGGAGAGTTCCCTATCCTATTTGGAAGTTTCTGTGCTCTGTGTTGCAATTAGCCCAGACTAAAATCTGAAAATGTAACGATTTGGGAAAAACCTCTGAAAAAAATAATACGATTCGCGTTTTCACTAAATTTTATAGTTTTCCCTGGTTCCGAGTGAATCGAGTTTTTTTTTAATAATAAATAAGGTCAAATCGTGGATTATAGTGCGGTCTGAGTTTTTTATTTTCAAAAATCTGAAAAATTTGAATTTTGATAAATAACCCCCTTAAAGTATGAAGATCCAATTTACAGAAAAACCTTATCTGGAAAACCCCAGGTCCCAAACGTTGTGGATAAGATATACTGTATTCCCTTTGCAACTACTGTACTGTATAGACTAATACAAAGGATTCCTTATTTTATTTTTATCTGGAGCCAATTCTGTCCAACCCATTGTTCCTCATTAATTGCAGCTGATTTATATGATTAAAAATAAATTCTTCGCTTATTTAAATCGGGAGCGTCTGCTATTTCCGGGTAAACTCAGTAAATCAACACAAATACCATTAATAGATCGAGTGACGCTTTTTTTCCCAACCTCGGCACCCGGCCCAGAACAATTTAATTAAAAAATTTATAGCTTTGTGTGTCTTGGCCCAACTCCAGGCTTTTAATATATAGAACTCGCCATAGTTATTCTCATGTAACTTCAGATGAATGTAAAGTAGGTGCTCATATGTGTATATACAGGTATGGGACGTGTTATCCAGAATGCTCAAGAGCTGGGGTATTCCGGATCAGGGATCTTTCTATAATTTGGATCTCCATGCACAGTCTGCTTAAAAAACATTTAAACATTAAATAAAAATCAGACTGTTTTTCCTCCAATGAGGATTAATTATATCATATAAAATGATACATTTAGGGGGTTATTTATCAAAATCCCATTTTTTTCTGATTTTTTTTAAGTAAAAAAAAGTCCAACCAAACTAGAAGCTGCGATTTGGCTTTAATTTACCATTGAAAAAACTCAATAAAATTGGTTCGGAAAAAAACTCTAAAATTTTCTGTGAAATTGTTCGAAACCCCGTTTTTTTTATCTTAAAATTTGAAACGGGACCTTTGCCATTGATATCTACAGGACTCCGACTGCTTGGAGATGGAGTATTTTCCGATTTGGGGTATAAAAAAAACACAAAAATTCAAGTTTTTTTTAACACTAAAAATTCCGATTAAAAAAAATCTAATAATTCTTTGAATTTTTAAAAAAAAGAAATAAACCCCTTAATATTTAAAAAATTCTTTACAATATTAATTAGATTTTAGTTGGGATCAAGTACAAGCGACTGTTTTATTATTACACAGAAAAAGGAAATAGTTTTTAAACATTTGGATCATTTGGATAAAATAGAGTCTGTGGGAGACGGCATTCCAGTAATTTGGATCTTTCTTTTGGATAACAGGTTTCTGGATAAAGGATCCAATAACTTCATAACTTATATATATATTCAATTGTTTATTGCTGCATAGCATCAATGCCCCCTATATATATATAAATAGATATAAATAGATAGGTTACAGGTTTGGGATCTGTTATCAAGAAACCCATTATCCAGAAAGCTACAAATTACAGAAAGGCCGTCTCCCAATTTTAATCAAATCATTCAGATTTTTAAAAACGATTTCCTTTTTCTGTGTAATAATAAAACAGTCGCTTGTACTTGATCCCAACTAAGATATAATTAATCCTTATTGGAGGCAAAACCAGCCTATTGGCTTTATTTCATGTTTATATGATTTTCTAGTAGACTTGAGGTATGAAGATCCAAATTATGGAAAGATCAGTTATCTGGAAAACCCCCAGGTCCTAAGCAGTCTGGATAACAGGTCCCATACCTGCAATAATAAAACAGTCGCTTGTACTTGATCCCAACTAAGATATAATTAATCCTTATTGGAGGCAAAACCAGCCTATTGGCTTTATTTCACGTTTATATGATTTTCTAGTAGACTCAGGGGCAGATTTATTAAGGGTTGATTTGAAAGCTTGAATTGATTTTTTTATGGTCAATTTGTGAATTATCCAAATTCCATTCAAATTTTGAGTTTCATTCAAACTCTGGCCCTTTAAATATTCGAATTTGAATATTCGCCACCTAAAACCTGCCGAGTTCATGTATAAGTCAATGGGAGAGGTCTAAGGAATTCGAAATTTGACCTTTAATAAATGTGCCTGCCCATGTATGAAGATCCAAATTACAGAAAGATCAGTTATCTGGAAAACCCTATATTCTGTCCATTCTAGGTAACAGGTCCCATACCTATAGATATATATATATATGTATACAGGTTCCTGTTTAAAGTATGGAAGTCATCACTGAATTG
This sequence comes from Xenopus petersii, assembly GCA_038501925.1. NCBI lineage: Eukaryota > Metazoa > Chordata > Amphibia > Anura > Pipidae > Xenopus > Xenopus petersii. The sequence continues at coordinate 173,642,501 of CM076680.1, read as the reverse complement.
GACAGTTTCCCACAAGATAGAATTTGCACCAATTGAATAAAATGAGGAGCAACTAAAAATGATACATTTTGGTGTAAATCAGGGCTGTCCTCCTGCCAGGTGGGATCTTCTAAAGGACCATTTATGGTCTTGGGTCTATGTAAGGGCCCCGTAGACTTCATTGAATGACTTAATCATTTCAGTATATATATATCCAGATCCAGCCCTCGCTTGTTGTAATCAAAAAATCAAAAAAGATAAATCTTGTTGAAATTCCACATCTGCTGGATTCCATGAGACAATCAGTCTTGCTGTCACGTGGATCAGTCTCTTCATTGTGATGTGGAAGAGGAAGGGCTTGGTTTGCTGTAGGGCATGTACAGTCTCTAGTCCTATCTGGTGTAAGCTAGTTCTTCTCACAAGCCACGAAAGTGCCGGAAACACGGGGCTCTGTGACCGGGACTGAGACCGTGATCTTTTTTAAAAAGGGAAATCATCAGAAGAACATGATAAATATTGATGAGTAGAAACAACGACTCCTTGGATGTTGCTCCCAGTGGTCTCAAAGCAGATGATTATTTTTGAACTCCAGGCTTGGAGACAAGTTTTGGTGCATAAAAACCAAATATCCTGCAAAACAGAGTCTCCACTACACATAGGGGCTACCAATAGCCAATCACATCCCTTATTTGGCACCCCAGGAATTGTATTCATGCTTGTGTTGCTCCCCAACTCTTTCTACATTTCAATGGCTCTGGGACCCCTGATCTGTATACAAGTATATAAAATAAGTCATTGACCTGTAAATTGTTCCTTTAGATAAAAGACTTCCACTAGTTAAGTCCGGCTAGTAAAGCATTTGAGAAATCAGCCATAATCATTGCAAGTAAGGGCAAGGCCAGACGTGGCGTTTTTGCTGCGTTTTTTACGTCGCATTTTTAAAAAGCACGTAGGATTCTTTTCCCAACATGCACTTCTCATTGTTCTCATTGAGAATTTGGACGCCATATTTAAAATATGCTGCGTATTTACTCAAAGTGTGGTTTCAATCATGCAGATCCCATAGAGTCTATTGATCTGGTAGTTTCCTGACGTATTGGCGTTCCTGTGGCGGATTTCATCTTGCAAGTGCCCTGTGTGAATTGCCATAGTGCGTTTTCCATTCGTTTCAGTGGTAGCGCAGTTTATGTGTATTTACGCCTGGCTGGTTTTTTTTAAAAAAATGCAACGTAAAAACGCCGCAAAAATGCCACGTCTGGCCTTGCCCTAAAAGAACTAAACAGAAACAATGGCAAGTGCTTTGAATAAAACTAATAACTTCTCTCTGATCTACAGCTTCGCTCTGTGACAATTAAGATAATTATTTCAACTGATTTGACCTCAGCTTTCTTGAGTATTTACAACATCCATACACAGTAGTTAAATGAGTAGTACTGAAAAGAACATCCAAGTCTCCATCAAGTTCAACATGTGCAAAAACATCCCATGTTGACCCAGACCAGGTTATTTACTAAAATTCAAATTTATCTCATATTTTATTAACAAAACAAAAAAACATGACCAAACTCCCATGCCCGATTTGACCTTATTTATTAATAAAATAACCTGAATTAAAAGGGTTGTTCACCTTTGAGTTAACTGTTAGTAGGATGTAGAGAGGGATATTCTGAGGCAATTTGTAATTTGTTTAATTTTTTATAATTTGTGGGTTTTCAGTTATTTAGCTTTTTATCCAGCAGCTCTCCAGTTTGTAATTTCAGCTATCGGGTTGCTATGGTCCAAATTCCCCTAGCAACCATGTATTGATTTGAATAAGAGACTGGAATATGGATAGGAGAGGCCTGAATAGAAAGATGGAATAAAAAGTAGCAATAAAAATACATTTGTAGCCTTACAGAGCATTTGTTTTTTAGATGGGGTGAGTGACGCCCATTTGAAAGCTGCAAAGTGTCAGAAGAAAAAGGCAAATAATTATAAAACTATAAAAAAATAAATAATGAAAACCAATTGAAAAGTTGTTTAGAATTGGCCGCTCTGTAACATAAGAAAAGTTACCTTAAAGATGAACCACCCCTTTAATCAGACTGCGGAAAAACTCAATTAAATCAATCAAAACCACTAATCGCTTGAGGTTTTTTTTTCAAAATCCCTTTGATTTCTTCGATTTTTTTCCCAAAAAACGTGAAAAAGTTGGATTTGTGGGCTAAACTCACTGCCTTGTTCTTGGTGACCCTTCACGTCTTGCCTTGTTCTTAGTGACCATTCACATCTTGTCTTGTTCTTGGTGACCATTCACTTCTTGCCTTGCTCTTGGTGACCCTTCACGTCTTGCCTTGTTCTTAGTGACCATTCACATCTTGTCTTGTTCTTGGTGACCATTCACATCTTGTCTTGTTCTTGGTGACCCTTCACTTCTTGTCTTGTTCTTGGTGACCCTTCACTTCTTGCCTTGCTCTTGGTGACCCTTCACGTCTTGCCTTGTTCTTAGTGACCATTCACATCTTGTCTTGTTCTTGGTGACCATTCACATCTTGTCTTGTTCTTGGTGACCCTTCACTTCTTGTCTTGTTCTTGGTGACCCTTCACTTCTTGCCTTGCTCTTGGTGACCCTTCACGTCTTGCCTTGTTCTTAGTGACCATTCACATCTTGTCTTGTTCTTGGTGACCATTCACTTCTTGCCTTGGTCTTGGTGACCCTGCTAATTACCACCATCTGCCCAGTGACCCCTGACCTACCCGAATGGCTTCCTTAATGATCACTGTCTGTGTAAAAACCATTTGTGTAGCCCAATAACTTACCCCCGTCCCCATCACCTGCCCTGGCTGCTTTTTTTAGGCAAGTTTCTAGCGTTTCTAGTTTTGATCAATTTGTTTGTTAATGATATCTTCCTTCCTACAGTCACAGTCATGGACTTCATTGCTGCTGTTTCTAGGGATTATTAGTGTAAAACTGCGCTCCTCCCCTTGCAGGCGCTATGAACACTATTGTGCAAGTATAAAAGGCATGAAAGTCTGTACATCATGCCGTCAAAACATTCTTTTCAATTAGATGTTTACAGCCTCACGGCTACTTAAGAACCAGCATTTCCACTAAAATCTGGAGAATACCAGTGATTACAGGGTTTTAATCTGCCTCTTGGAACTATGGGTAATGGAATGTCTGTATGAAGCACAGGTATGAATAGATAAATAGCAACAGGTGAATATGCAGCGGGTTTAAAGCATCGATTGATTATTATTCAATTCTAATTTAATGGATTTCATTCTACTAGGTTAAAGGGGTGGTTCGCCTTTAAGTTAACTTTTTGTATGTTATAGAATGGCTAATTTTAAGCAACTTTTCAATTGGTCTTCATTTTTTATTTTGTATAATCTTTGAAATATTTGTCTTCTTCTGACTCTTTCCAGCTTTCAAATGGGGGTCAGTGACCCCATCTAAAAAACAAATACTCTGTAAGGCTACAAATGTATTGTTATTGTTACTTTTTATTCCTCATCTTTCTATTCAGGCCTCTCCTATTCATATTCCAGTCTCTTATTCAACTCAGTACATGGTTGCTAGGGGAATTTGGACCCTAGCAACCAGATGGCTGAAATTACAAACTGGAGAGCTGCTGAATAAAAAGCTAAATAAGTAAAAAACAACAAATAATAAAAAATGAAAACCAATTTACAAATTGTCTCAGAATATCACTCTCTACATCATTCAATTCAATTGAAAAAACTTTGAAATTCAAAAAGACCAACCGAAATTAAGTCAAAGTTTTTTTGGGGTCAAATAGGTTCGTTTTCAATCGAATAAGTCCATATTCGGTACAAATCGAAGGAATATTGCATTCGATTTATATAGACTTTGATTTTTCAAAGTCTACTTATTGACTCCAAATAGGTTCTAGGAGGTCCCCCATAGGCTAAAACAGCAATTCAGCAGATTTTAAAGAGACAGTACATGATACATTTCGATATTCACATTTTTTACAAATTCTAATCGAATTCAGTAGTCAAAGTACACAAAAATAGCTCGAAATCTGATTTTTTTTTTCAATTCGAAAATTCACCTCGACCGTTGATAATCTGCCCCTAAGAGTTAACTTAAAGGTGAACGACCCCTTTAAACTATGGGGTTAATCAATAAAACATAAAAACTTTCGCAAGGATTTAATTGGGACTATGCTACAAACATATTTTCAACATATGCCCAATACACAAGTAAATAGAACCTGTGAAAATGTGTTCAAAATTTAGATTTTTTTAGCTAATCTAAAAAAAAAAGAATCTAAAAAATTCTTGAAAAGATGAAAGACACATTGGATAAAATGAGTTAATTCTGATTTCCTGCATTTGTTTCAGGCAGGAAAGAATACTAGAAATTTTAGAAGATTCATTTAGATTTTTTGAGATTTGACCGGGAAAGAAAATCATGACTCAATCAACTCATTTTCAGGCATTGCGTTTTTTTTCTCTCACCATTGCTGCCATATTTACAAATATGCAGTTGTGGGGTGTAAGGGCAGGTTGAGCTACACTTATAGGGGTACAGAAATAGAAGCTGCACTTGATTCAAGGTTCATGCCCCCCCCATGACCCAAAATGAATAAAATGGGGTATTTGGGGGATACAGGCGCTTGGGTGTGGTAAGGGGGGGACTAATTATTACCCTGTGAATGATCTAGTTTAGCCCAGAATGAAACCAGTGATATTTGTTTGGTGCCTTTATTTTCTGGCTTTTGTGTAGAATCACATTTTTAAGTGTCAGCTTAGACATAGCTCATGATTGACTGCCACATTGTAAGTAAATATGATTGAGTGCAGCGCTGGTCCCACTCCCAAGCAAACAACAGGTGCGTGAGAATTGTAGTTCATCGCTGGCAGGGCTGAGCTCCACTGAAGCTTTTGTGCGGAACGAGGAGAACTAATCCCCTAAAGTCGTTTTTTGCTTTCTGGATAAACTGGATAAATGCAGCCTATGGTGGGGCTTGTACAAGCGTCTATTTCACACACAAGGTTTATTCTACATAAGGGACTGAAAGGAAGTTATTGTCCTGTCTGGAAGTCAATTACAGATAATATTATTTAAGTAAATTCTAACAAACTGTTCTGAAATTGTCCTGTGGCCTTTCAGCCCCTTATTTAAGATTTATATAATAACAATCAGGGGGTGCAGGTGGTACTGTAGATAGGGGGTGTCAGAGGTGAGCCCTGACATGATACAGTATGGGACCTTCTGTTTTCCATTGGGACCTCATGTAACTCGCAGACAAAATAGAATTGTACTGCAATAAATGACAGATAGAATATAGATAGACAAATAGATATATAAATAGATAGATAGATAGATTATAGATAGATAGATAGATAGATAGATAGATAGATAGATAGATAGAGAGAGAGAGAGAGAGAGAGAGATAGATAGATAGATAGAGAGAGAGAGAGAGAGAGAGAGAGAGAGAGAGAGAGAGAGAGAGAGAGAGAGATAGATAGATAGATAGATAGATAGATAGATAGATAGATAGATAGATAGATAGATAGATAGAGAGAGAGCGAGAGAGAGAGAGAGATAGATAGATAGATAGATAGATAGATAGATAGATAGATAGATAGATAGATAGAGAGAGAGAGAGAGAGAGAGAGAGAGCGAGAGAGAGAGAGAGAGAGAGAGCGAGAGAGAGAGAGAGAGAGAGAGAGATAGATAGATAGATAGATAGATAGATAGATAGATAGATAGATAGATAGATAGATAGATAGATAGATAGATAATAGATAGATTATAGATAGATAGATAGATAGATAGAGAGAGAGAGAGAGAGAGAGAGAGAGAGAGAGAGAGAGAGAGAGAGATAGATAGATAGATAGATAGATAGATAGATAGATAGATAGATAATAGATAGATAGATAGATAGATAGATAGAGAGAGAGAGAGAGAGAGAGCGAGAGAGAGAGAGAGCGAGAGAGAGAGAGAGAGAGAGAGAGAGAGAGAGATAGATAGATAGATAGATAATAGATAGATAGATAGATAGATAGATAGATAATAGATAGATAGATAGATAGATAGATAGAGAGAGAGAGAGAGAGAGAGCGAGAGAGAGAGAGAGCGAGAGAGAGAGAGAGAGAGAGAGAGAGAGAGATAGATAGATAGATAGATAGATAGATAGATAGATAGATAGATAGATAATAGATAGATAGATAGATAGATAGATAGAGAAGATTTGTATTGTCATATATTTAGAAAGTCCCATCGGTCTATATGAAACGCATATAAAATGTTCATTTTGGTGATAGTTTCCCTAAGTACAGGGCCTCCCACCTTCATATATAAATACCCCTAAAAAGATGGATGCAACGTGAGAATAAGATGCTTTGTGTGTGTGTCTTGGTACAAGAGGTGTGTCCTCGATGTTTGGCCCATCCCACGTGTTGATATCTCTCATTGGACCAGCCAATGTGCCAGCCAATCAGCTCCTGCCTTTTCTTGTTATTGTTTGAGGCTGTTGCTACAGACGGAACTAAATACCTGGAATTGTCTGACTCATCACTTCTAAGAATACAACCGGTATTGCAAGTAAAAATACCGAGGGTTACAAAACGTTTTATAACAGAAATGCTCCGGTTACAGTTCACAGACTAAAAACAAGATGAAAACAGAGATTGGGGCCCATTGTGAATGCCAATGATATTTACCTTTAATGATTGTGGAAGAGGTCTATGCTTGTTTTATGGATGTCACTTTAGTCCAGGTAAAGGATCTGTTATCTGGAATCAAGTTAATCAGAGAGTTCCTCAATACATAATTCTGTTTCCCATAGACATCTATTGTACATACAATTCTTTGGGGGGAATTCCCAAAAGTGTTGGGAACAAAAAAATCTGTCGTAGTAACAGCCGACAAATTCACAGAGCATTTACCCGCCAATTTTCCGACGTGTATGACACTTTTGAAAGAGTGTCATTAAAAATGGGCGTGGTTTTCTCTGCCCCACTTTTCCCGACATTTTTCGTAAACTCGTTTGTTTTGCTGACAATTTTTCCGACACATTGGGCTCTACAAAATGAAAATGTCGGTCAAATTGTATATTGAAAACGCTCGGTAAAATGTTGTCACGTTGGGCACCCTATATCCAGAACCCAAGCTAAGCTCCCTGATCTCGGCTCTCACTTCTGCCTTTAACTGACGCCTTTCCCCTCGGGAGGAGCCCTCGGCTAATCAGATGCCGCCAGGTCTTAATAGAGAGAGGAGCAAAGCTAACGGTTCTGAACGAGCAAAGGGCACGATGGTCTCACCAGGACACTGGAAGGAAGAAAACCACCAGGAACAGGCAGGCCGGGCAGCACAAGCAGATAGAATAGTCAGTAGGGATGTCGCGGACTGTTCGCCCGCGAACTAGTTTGTGCGAACATCGACTGTTCGCGTTCGCCGAATGTTCGCCAATTTGGGTTCGCCTTAGCTGGCGCTTTTTTTTGCCATTTCTCCCCCAGACCAGCAGATACATGGCAGCCAATCAGGAAGCTCTCCCTCCTGGACCACCCCCACACCCCCTGGACCACTCCCCTTCCATATATAAACTGAAGCCCTGCAGCGTTTTTTCATTCTGCCTGTGTGTGCTTGCAAGAGCTAGTGTAGGGAGAGAGCTGTTACTGATTTCACTGATTTCTTTGAGGGACAGTTGATAGTAAGTTTGCTGGCTAGTAATCTACTTGATACTGCTCTGTATTGTAGGGACAGAAGTCTGCAGGGATTTGAGGGACATTTTAGGGTAGCTTTGCTGGCTAGTAATCTACCTTCTACTGCAGTGCTCTGTATGTAGCTGCTGTGGGCACTGATCTCTTCTGATCTCATCTGCTGACTGCTGTAATAACCCAATAGTCCTTGTAAGGACTGCTTTTATTTTCTTTTTTGTTGTTTTACTTTGCTACTGTAAGAGCCCAGTGCTATTAGTCTAGCTGTGTTGGGGAGTGGGACTGGTGTGCTGCTCCTAGTAGTTCAGCACCAACCAGAGTAAATTTTTTTTTTAATATATATATATATTTTTTTATTTTACTTATCTTACTGTTCTTTAACGTGTCCAGTGCTGTTTGCTGTTCTTCATAGTAGTGCACCAATAGTAGTGCACTTGCAGGCATTGTTTGCCCAGTGTGTTCTTCAAACAACTGCCACCTAGCTGTGTGAGCTTGTTCACATTCCGTGTCCAGAAACATCACCTGACTGTGACGTAGTGTGATTTCTGCCCTTTACAGCACAAAACGCAGCGCTGTGTCAACAATGGATTTTTTAGAAACATTTTTGCCCTTGATCCCCCTCTGGCATGCCACTGTCCAGGTCGTTGCACCCTTTAAACAACTTTAAAATCATTTTTCTGGCCAGAAATGTCTTTTCTAGCTTTTAAAATTCGCCTTCCCATTGAAGTCTATGGGGTTCGCGACGTTCGCGAACCGTTCTCATTTTTGGACGCAAGTTCGCGAATATGTTCGCGAACATTTTTTCCGACGTTCGCTACATCCCTAATAGTCAGACAGGCCAGATACAGGGTTAGAGATCGTAGAATAATCAGTGGACAGGCAAATGATCAGGATCGGAGAGTTCGGAGTTAACAGGCAGTCAAGGGTCAGGATCGGAGAGGATCAGAATAGTCAAGAAGGCAGGCAAGGGTCAAACACAGTAGATAGAAATCACTAAGAATAAACACCCAGGAACTTTTCTAAATAGAATCTAACAACGGGCAGTGTACTGATATCTGAATTCCCCTTTCATAATATTTGAATTTCAGGCAGGCGCGATGACGTCATCACATCAGCGCATAAACCAGGAAGCGCGCTGGCGCATGCGCCATAGAAACACAGAACCCCAAAGGAGAAGGACGTATGCGGCGGGCGCCCTGCATGCCCAGGGGAAAGCGATTGGACCACCAACGTAAGCGTTCCGTTCACCATTAGACCACCAGGGAAACCTTTTCTTACAAATGTCTGTCCGACGAAAAGATATCCGTCATTTTAGAAAATTGTTGGACTTACAAGACATTCAGAGACGGTAACATCTGCATTTGCCATTCGTACGACATTTTACAAATTTGTTGACTGCCACTTCTGGGTCACTTATTTTACTGACACTTTTGTGAATTCCACCCTTTGTTTTTTCTTTATTCATTGGCTTTTTCTCATTAATAATAAGGTTTGATGTTGTCTAAAGCCTCCAGAAATCCATGCCAAGTAATGTTGGGTTTTTGATGTCAAAATTCTTCTAAGAAACCTTAAAGTGGACCTGTCGCCCAGACATAAAAATCTCTATAATATAAGTCCTTTTCAAATGAAACATAAAATCCAAATTTTTATATTAAATCATTCATAGCTGTTGTAAGCTCATTTAAACATCTCAGCTGTCAATCAAATATTGTCTGCCCCTCCTCTATGCCTTAGGCAATTACTTTCACTTTCCATTCAACACTTCCTACATGTCACTGCTCTCCCCACATTCCCCCCAATCTCTTCACCATTTAATTGTGTAACCAGGACATGGGGATGGACATCAGGTCCCCCATTCTGGTGCACAAACAAGATTCTGAGATGATACAAGACTTGTCTTAATAACAGTGTCCCACAATATGGCTCCTGCCTGCTTGTTATAATTATGAATTCCCAGACTGAAGGAAACAAGATTCAAATAATTTATACAATATAATTAAAATTAAAAGTAATTTTTTGGGTGACGGGTCCCCTTTAAGACACCAGCTCAAACTTACAGAAAGGCTCCTTATTAGTAACATCTGCAACTTTTATTGGAATAAAAAACAACCACTGAAAACGAATTCCAACTTGATCTATTTGCCCCTTGATGCAGAGCTAGAAGGTGCCCGACCCACCAATATAAAGCTGGCGGCACACACAGTGGTTTCTCCATTGGTTCTACACCAGCAGAGACAATGTTATGTGAGTCACCAGCCTAAAGATTATGAATTACACAAAAATGGGAGAACATGAAGGTGAATATTCTCACTCAACAAACTCTAGAAGAAAAGGGGCAAGAGACCAAGGGGCAAATTCACTAAACACTGAAGCGCCTAACGCTAGCGTTAATTCGCTGATTCACTAATGAACGCTGGCGTAAATTCTCTAGTGTTACTTCGCACCTTTACACCTGCCAAATTTGCGCAACGGACGTAACTACTAGGGATGCACCGAATCCAGGATTCGGTTCCGGATTCGGCCAGGATTCGGCCTTTTTCAGCAGGATTCGGATTCGGCCGAATCCTTCTGCCCGGCCAAACCGAATCCAAATCCTAATTTGCATATGCAAATTAGGGGCAGGGAGGGGAATTGCGTGACTTTTTGTCAGAAAACAAGCAAGTAAAAAATGTTTTCCCCTTCCCACCCCTAATTTGCATATGCAAATTAGGGTTCGGATTCAGTTCTGTATTCGGCCGAATCCTTCGTGAAGGATTCGGGGGTTCGGCCGAATCCAAAAAAGTGGATTCGGTGCATCCCTAGTAACTACGCAAATTCACTGACGCGCGAATGATTGTGAACGCTACCTTTTACGCCAGACTTCCTTCGCCACCTAAGACCAGGCGAAGTGCAATAGAGTAGATAGGGATTGCTTCAAAGAAAGTTAAAAAAAATTCCCAAAAAACTCTGGCGTTTTTTAAGTTTTTTATGGGTGATAGGCTGAAAAAGATCGAAATTTTTTTTAGGGCTCCCCTCCTTCCCCCCTACATTTCCTGACTCATGGCAACTAAACTATACAGTGGGCACATGTGTAGGGCAAAATAAACATTTTATTTGATGTTTTGAAGGTTTCCCAGGCTTGTGTAGTGATTCTACGAAAACTTCCATTGAAATTGAATTTGGTGCTGTATGCAAATTAACCATCGCTAGCATAATAGGCGAATTTACGCTAGCGCAACTTCCCAACCTTACGCTACTCCTGAGCGCAACTTTCGGATTTTAGTGAATTTGCGGAGCGCTGGTGAAAATGCGGCTGGCGACTATGAATCTTAGTGAATGTCCCACCAAGAGAGATGCTCTGAAGATCACAGGTGAGAATCTCGGAAGCAAAGTCAACTCAACTCAAACAGCATCAGACACTCGAATCTCCAGCAATAACCAAGTTGTCTCACGTGGGGAAGTCATTGGACCTGTTGTTCTGAGTATCTGAGTTTCTAGTTAGAATTCAGCCCTAAGATTTACAAGGTCAGTATTGGGGAGTCCCATGATGAATGGACCTAAATTGTAAATATGTTGCACACGCAGGAAAGGAGAAGCTTCTCTATGTACTTTGCTTCACTCATAAGTTCATTCACATATTGACATTCACATGCCGACCCACTGGCTTTATCAGGAATCAGAGGAACTGCAGATAAAACAAAGAGGAGGTTCAGCTCAGCTGCTCAATATTATTCACATGCACCAAAAACCAGGACCTCGTTTGGGTTTCCAGGACAAGTATTTGGACAAATACTGGTCAAACTAAATCCATGTCATGTGATCTTTCATTAAAGCACAGGACAACTCGAGCGGAGTTTTTTTAGACGATGAAACTTTATTTGAAAAAAATTTTGAATGTGTTGAAAATCTAAATACAGAATTCTAGATCCATTTGGGTGAAATTCAAAAATTACAGGGTTCACTTACAACCTCAGTGGCAATCGTGTGCACTAATTATTATTCCACTCATTAAAGGACGTCCATAGACCTTTCCTGCACTTCCCTATAGGCGTAAAATGCGCGTGGAAAATGATTTCAGTTATATAGGGGCAGATTTATCAAGGGTCGAATTTCAAAGTTAAAAATACTTTGAAATTGGACCATTGAATATCGAAGTCAAACTTTTTTTACATCGAATTTGGCCTTTCGCGGTTGAAGTAAAATCGTTCAAGTAAAATCATTAAATCGATCGCTGAAATCCTTCGAAACGTTCGATTCGAAGGATTTCAGCGATCGATTTAATGATTTTACTTCGACTTCCAAAAACTTAGAAAAATGCTCTAGAAGGTCCCCATAGGCTAACATAGCACTTCGGCAGGTTTAATTTGGCAAAGTATTGAAATCAAAGTTTTTTAAAATAGACTATCGAATAGTTGAATATTCAAAGTATTTTACTTTGAATCGAATTCGAAGTCGTAGTATCCTATTCGATGGTCGAAGTATCCAAAAAATTACTTCGAATTTCAAATTTTTTTACTTTGAAAATTCCCTCGAATTCACTTCGACCCTTGATAAATCTGCCCCATAGGGTTCGGGTTCAGTTCAGCCAGGCTCTTGGATTTGGATGATGGAGTCTATGGGAGACGGACTTTCCATAATTGGGAGCTTTCTGGATAACAGGTTTCTGGATAACGAATCCCATACCTGTGCCTGCATTACTCATGTTTTACTGGTTGGTTATGGAGGAATTAGTGGTGCACAACACAAATGATACGCTATTGTTAATTTTTTACAATATATTTTATTATTCAGATTCCAGATTCAGACACAAGAAATCAGTTTAAATCTCAAAATTGGAAGAAATAATCGGTAAAGTTGCTGTAGAAAAAAATACAAATATAAAATAAAACAACAATGAAAAAAATAAAATTTCAAAGCCAGATGCCAGAATATCCACCCCCCATAACGATCAAATATGGATCTCCACCCAAATTCTTTACATTTTTGTTAAATAATGAAAGAAAACATAACATCCAGAAGAATGCTAAGAATGTGTATTGGAAAGTTGCTTAGATTGATATTTTCTTTCATTTGAAAATAATTTTTGTGTTTAGATGCCATCTAAAGGGGGTGTTCACATTTGAGTGAACTGTTCGGGACCCATTTACTTTGCGCGAGTGAAGGAATAGAGGAAAAAAAACTTCGAATTTTGAATGTTTTTTTTGGCTACTTCGACCATCGAATGGGCTACTTCGACCTTCGACTACGACTTTGAATTGAACGATTCAAACTAAAAATCGTTCAACGATTTGACCATTCGATAGTCGAAGTACTGTCTCTTTAAAAAAAAAACGTTGACCCCCTAGTTCGCTACCTAAAACCTACCGAAGTCAATGTTAGCCTATGGGGAAGGTCCCCATAGGCTTTGCTATCTTTTTTAGGTTGAAGAAAAATCGTTCGATCGATGGATTAAAATCCTTCGAAATTGAACGATTCGAAGGATTTACTGCGGTAAATTCTTCGACTTCAATATTCAAAGTCGAAGGATTTCATTTCGGCAGTCGAATATCGAGGGTTAATTAACCCTTGATATTTGACCTTAAGTAAATTTGCCCCTTAGTATGATGTAGAGAGGGATATTCTCAGACAATTTGCAATTGGTTTTCATTTTTTATTATTTGTGATTTCTGACTTATTTAGCTTTTTATTCAGCAGCTCTCCAGTTTGTAATTTTTGTAATCGGGTTGCTAGGGTCCAAATTCCCCTAGCAACCATGCACTGATATGAATAAGAGACTGGAATATGAATAGGAGAGGCCTGAATAGAAAGAGGAGGAATAAAAAGTAGCAATAACAATACATTTGTTCTTTTAGATGGGGTCAGTGACCCCCATTTGAAAGCTGAAAAGAATCCGAAGGCAAATAATTCAAAATCTATAAAAAAAAATAAAATAATGAAGAGCAATTGAAAAGTTTCTTAGAATTAGCCATTCTATAACATACTAAAAGTTAAGTTAAAGGGGAACTACCCCTTTGATGTCCTCAGTGTAATACGGCAGTTGCTCGGTGGCACTTGCGCAGAAGGAATGTCTCCGCTGTGAAACCCTGAAATCAGGGGAAATGTGTAAAATGAAAAGTTATGGGGACAAAGCCCTGAGCAATGCCTCTAGTTTGCACATGATTCCAGTGTTTAGGCAATGTAGGGTCAGGGGCTGTAGGTCACAGGAGAGTAATTATTGGCTGCCTGTGGCTGTGGCTCAGAGTGCAATTTGCACACACTATTGCCCTGTCTATGGGACCTCAGGTGCAACTTTTCACCTCCTTCTGCTCTTGCACTTGACTCCAGTTCAACAGAAAACAAGTTTTTCATCCAAAATCAGGCTCAAACCACCATTTCCACTGCCTCGAGTGTCTCTAGGGATGCCCGACCCACAATGTAGGAACCATTATCGGTGGTATTACCCAGCTCCATGGCAGTTTCCTGCCCAACAACAGCAAATGGGTGGCTTGTGTGCATGCAGCTATGTGTGTGTGATTATAGACAACACAATTTAGTCATACAACTCCTTGGTAAAAGTTGATACAACAGAACCACAGAGATCAATGATGTTGGAGAAATGGACACAAGTAGATACATGTAGACACGCTTGCTGGGGTCAAGATACCAGAGTCTATGGAGGGAGACTATGGCTGTATGGCTTATTTACAATAAAACTTCTATCCATTGAGATCACAATAAGACAAAGCCACAGCCTGAACGCTATGGTCAACCCCTCCAGCAGCGACTGATCCAACTGTCACAACATCACAACCATCATCAGAACCTTCAGAACCATCAAGACCATCAGAACCTTCAGAACCATCAAGACCATCAGAACCATCATCAGGACCTTCAGAACCATCACAGCCATCATCAGAACCTTCAGAACCATCACAACCATCATCAGAACCTTCAGAACCATCAAGACCATCAGAACCATCATCAGGACCTTCAGAACCATCAAGACCATCAGAACCATCATCAGGACCTTCAGAACCATCAGAACCATCATCAGAACCTTCAAACCATCAAGACCATCACAACCATCATCAGAACTTTCAGAACCATCAAGACCATCAGAACCATCATCAGGACCTTCAAAACCAGCAGAACCATCATCAGAACCTTCAGAACCATCACAACCATCATCAGAACCTTCAGCACCATCAGAACCATCATAACCATCATCATAACCTTCAGCACCATCAGAACCATCACAACCATCTTCAGAACCTTCAGAACCATCACAACCATCATCAGAACCTTCAGAACCATCATCAGAACCATCATAACTATTGTCATAACCTTCAGCACCATCACCAGAACCTTCAGAACCATCACAACCATCATCAGAACCTTAAGAACCATCAGAACCCGCCAAAGGTTTTTTTTTATCCCGGTTGGCAACTGCTCTGTGTGTCCAAAACTTTTTAAAAAAAAAAGGAAGGCGTGTTTGGTAACATTGTCTGGAAGCTTTCTGCATAATGATCAATAGAGATGAACATGGGAGGCACCTGCACCTCTCCCAAAAATAACAAGAGCCAAATCCATAGAAACCACTGGGTGTTTGTGCCACTGCTCAGTTACGTGGTTACGAGATGAAGCCATTTATAAATAAAAGTGCTGCTATTGGACAATATAATCACAGACTCAGAATAATTCTATGTATATACACACACACACATATATATATATTCAGCAATTATTTTGTGCAAGACTGTAGCACTGATGTAATACACAGATGCCCAATCAGAGTCCCTTATTCAAAAAGCCGCCAGTTTGAGGAGCTGCCTTATAACTGCATTCTGTGTATTGTAAGCCATTTATTCTCTTAAAGGGATACTGTCATGGGAAAAAAAATTTTTTTCAAAACACATCAGTTAATAGTGCTGCTCCAGCAGAATTCTGCACTGAAATCCATTTCTCAAAAGAGCAAACAGCTTTATTTATGACTATGAAGATTTTCATTCATCCAGGTCATAGTATATCTAGTATAGGTCAATCTAAAAACAACTGGACTTGCTGAGTAATCAATGAAGACGTTTCACTACTCATCCGAGCAGCTTCTTCAGTACAACTGACTGAGCTTTATTTATATTCAGTTTTGAAATCTGACAAGGGGATAGACATACTGTCAATTTCCCAGCTGACCCCAGTCATGTGACTTGTGCTTTGATAAACTTCAATCACTCTTTACTGCTGTACTGCAAGTTGGACTGATATCACCCCCTCCCCCAGCAGCCAAACAAAAGAACAATGGGAAGGTAACCAGATAGCAGCTCCCTAACACAAGATAACAGCTGCCTGGTAGATCTTAGAACAACACTCAATAGTAACAACCCATGTCCCACTGAGACACATTCAGTTATATTGAGAAGGAAAAACAGCAGCCTGCCAGAAAGCATTTCTCTCCTAAAGTGCAGGCAAAAGTCACATGACCAGGGGCAGCTGGGAAACTGACAAAATGTCTAGCCCCATGTCAGGTTTTAAAATTAAATATAATAAAAGCTCTTTTGAGAATTAGATTTCAGTGCAGAATTCTGCTGGAGCAGCACTATTAACTGATGTGTTTTGAAAAAAACATGTTTTCCGATGACAGTATCCCTTTAATGAATTGTATTGGAGCTCTATAGGAACTGGAAGGGGTCAGGAAAGGGCAAAATGAATTGAACAAATGAATTACTCTACAATAAATGATTATGTTGGATTTGTTTACCTTGGAAATGAGACGCCTTTGTTATCATTTGGTTGTGAAATCATTAATCCGACTGACGGCTTTGTGGGACACTGCGCGGGTTTAGTCTGGGAATGATCCCCTTTAGGGTTATGGGGGGACCTACAGGATTGTGGTAAGTGATCCCCGAGATGATAACCTTCTCTATTCCACACACAGGACACATTGTCCACAGGGTTTTTCTGCTCAAAGACGTAATTCACTTACCTTAATCCATTACCGTCATTAATTCACCCTCAATTAGCAGTTAATTAATTGCTTAGGAGAAATGTAGGGACATGTTCTGTGAGTTATTTATTAGAATATGAAGTCACTGAATATGGCATGATAGATATGTATGTCCTCTGGTTAAACATCCCATGCTCATGGCTCCTGCTAGTACCATTATCCAGCCCTGACCCAATACACCTAGGGGGTTATTTATCAAAGTCGGAATTTATCTCAATATTTTCTGCTACAAACTCTGATCAAATCCACTCAGGTTTTTTCACGGTTGTTTATTATTACATTTTCCCCAAAATTTGCTTTGCGGGAAAAAAAAAATCACGTTTTTTTTTTTGGGATTTTTCACCTGAAAACTCAGATTTTTGCCCGAAACGTCAAAAAATCATAGGGACTTCTCCCATTGACTTATATGTAACCTCGAAAAGGTCTGAGATGCCGGATTTTCTGATTCTGACTTTTCCATCCTCGGGGGTTTAATAAATTCCGAGAAATTGGTGAAAATATTGAGATAATATTGAGATAAATTCAGACAAATTTTTTGTTTGCACAAGACCTGTTAAGTGCTGTACTTTATACATACATGTCCATAATATTATATTATAGTATGAACTGCTGCCACCTACTGACCAATCCAAACTTTTCAAAAACCTCATTTGAAATTCAGAATAGGTTACAGGGGTGGTTCACCTTTAAGTTAACTTTTAGTATGTTATAGAATGTCTAATTCTAAGCAATCTTTCAATTGGCCTTCTTTTTGTCTTTAGTTTTTAATGTATTTGCCTCCTTCTTCTGACCCTTTCCAGCTTTCAAATGGGGGTCAGTGACCCCATCTAAAAAAACAAATGCTCTGTAAGGCTACAAATATATTGTTATTGCTACTTTTTATTACTTGTTTTTCTATTAAGGCCTCTCCTATTCATATTCCAGTCTCTTATTCAAGTCAATGCATGGTTGCTAGGGGAATTTGGACCCCAGCAACCAGACGGCTGAAATTACAAACTGGAGAGCCGCTGAATAAATACTAACACAAAAACCACAAATAATAAAAAATGAAAACCAATTGCAAATTGTCTCAGAATATCCCTCTCTGCATCATACTAACAGTTCATTTAAAGGGGAACAACCCCTTTCAGCAGCACAGAATGAGAGAAAAATAGATGTTTTTCCTAATGACTTTGGCACCATGCTGGGGGACACACGGACACACTACAAAATAAAATCTTTCTTTATTGCAAAATAACCAGGTGGCAAAAGAAAATAATGATTAACCCTTTTCACTTTAAGTTCCAGGACTCCCAGTGCCCCTGGACTTTCTTCATAGGGAACTACAGTCTCAGCTCTCAGTAAGGGGCAGATGTATCAAGGGTCGAATATCGAAGGTTAATTAACCCTCGATATTCGACTAGGAATTGAAATCTTTCAACTTCGAATATCGAAGTCGAAGGATTTAGCGCAGAAAATTCGATCGAACGATTAAATCCTTCGAATCAAACGATTCGAAGGATTTTAATCCAACGATCGAAGGAATATCCTTCGATCAAAAAAACTTAGGCAAGCCTATGGGGACCTTCCCCATAGGCTAACATTGACTTCGGTAGCTTTTAGCTGCCGAACTAGGGGGTCGAAGTTTTTTTTAAAGAGACAGTACTTCGACTATCGAATGGTCGAATAGTAGAACGATTTTTAGTTCGAATCCTTCGATTCGAAGTCGTAGTCGAAGGTCGAAGTAGCCCATTCGATGGTCGAAGTAGCCCAAAAAACCAGGGCCGGCCTTAGGCCTATTGGACCAATTGGGACCAATTGGGCCCCGCACATCTGGGGGCCCCGCACCACAGGGCAGCACAGATAATATTTCCCTCAGCACATGATGCTGCCTGGCCTGCCCCCAACTTTGAGAGTCCAGCCCATCCCCAAATCCATAGGTCCAGCCCACCCCCAACTCTGATAAGCCAACCTATCCCCAAACTCCATAGGTCTAGCCTGCCCCCAACTCTAATAGGCCCAGCTTTCCTCCAACCTTGATAGGCCCTGCCTGCCCCCAATCCAACCAAGCCTGCTCCCAAACTGAATCGGCCCAGCCTGCCCCAAACTAATTGGCCCAGTCCACTCTCCTATTTCCTCCCTCTCTCTCTTACCCTGTGTGCCCCTATTATGTGCCCCTATTTCATCCCTCTCACTCTCTTACCTTGTCTGCCCCTTTCCTTTCTATTTTGTGCCTGTATGCCCTTATTTTCCTAAATACTTGCTGTGTCAGTAGCCAGCAACACTTTGTCTAGGGGCCCCGCCAACATGGTCCCAATTGGGCCCCATATTTGATAGGATCAGCCCTGCAAAAAAAACTTCGAAGTTTTTTTACTTCGAATCCTTCACTCGAATTTAGTGAATCGGCCCCTAAGTGTTTGGGTAAATGAGGGAGTTTGTTTTTGACTTATTTGTCTTTATATTGCTATGGAAATCACTGTCTGTCCCTTTGTAGACTTAGTTATTGGGTTGTTACATGTTGTCCTGTTTGGGGGAAGTTGTAGCTGGAGGGTCATTGAATGAAAAAAACAGATTTATGCAAATTTAGGCAACAATTTGGTGCAATAACTAAGTGGTGCCTTTTTGCAAGAAGGAAACTGTTTGTTCAGTTCCAGCGGGACAAGCAGCTGATTGATCTGTGTCTATAGCCAGAGACAATGATGTTGTTGAACTGGAGTGTAATAGTGCAATGTACCACTAGAGGTCAGCAATGAGCTTTCACAGACACAAGTGGGTTTCACATTAAAGGGGAACTATCGCAAATAAATGAAAATGTAATATAAGCTCCATTATACTGAAATAAGAAGCTTTCTAAATACAATCAATTATTGTAATTATTGGGGAAGATTTAGCAACACGAGAGCGACCAATCAGCAATGGGCTCGGAGCAGCGACTACAAGTTGGAAGTAAAAACCTGACTGATTGTGATTGAGACTTTGTGCAGTTCAACCGTTAGTACATAAGCCCTCTGGTCTGTTCCTCTTGTTCTGCACTTACAGGACACTCTGCTAGTGATGGGGGAATTGTTCTGTTTCGCCCAAAATTTCGCAAATTTCAGCGAAAAATGTCAATGGGTGTCAAAATTATTGCGACACCCACAATAATTTTTATACGAGCGCCTATTTTGTCCGAATGCATTAAAGTCAATGGCGTTCGAATAATTTTGACATGCGACAGTTTTTATGCGTGCGACTATTTTTATTTTTTTTTTCAGCGGCAAATTTTCAACACTGTTTCACAAATTCGCGCCTGTTAGTATGATATAGAGAGGGATATTCCGAGACAATTTGCAATTGGTTTTCCTTTTTTATTATTGGTGGTTTTTGAGTTCAGCAACTCTCCATATTGCAATTTCAGCATTCTGGTTGCCAGGGTCCTAATTCCGCTAGCAACCATGCACTGATGTGAATAAGAGACTGGAATATGAATAGGAGAGGCCTGAATAGAAAGATGAGGACTAAAAAGTAACAATAACAATATATTTGTAGCCTTACAGAGCATTTGTTTTTAGATGGGGGTCAGTGACCCCGATTTGAAAGCTGGAAAGAGCCAGAAGAAGATGGCAAATAATAAAAAAAACTATAGAAATGAAAAAATTAAGACCAATTGAAACACTGCTTAGAATTAGCCGTTCTATAACATACTAAACGTTAACTTCAAGGCCAACCACCCCTTCAAACCCAGACTTCCTCCTTATTCCTCGGTCCCACCGGGCTTCTGTTCTGAGTCCTGTAAGTCTGACCCACTTGTTTGACTTTTGACTGGTTTAGTTCTGGCCTCCTGTCCTATATTCATGTCAACTCGCCCTATTTTCTGAGGCGTTGCCCTAATTTGCCCCTTTTTCACCAGATCCCCCGCAGTAACAGGCCAGTCCCCCGCTGTTAGAATTTACATTGGGAAAACAACGTTATTTCATGGGCACACGTTACCTTATTAATATAAGAGGAACAGCAGTGAAACCCGTATACAGTTTATTGGGCTCACAGAACAGATGGAAGTCTAGGCTGTTTACTTGGACCTATTCCAGAATGTTGCTAACGATGTAATTTAGCTAATTAATACTCGGCTGCATCCGTTGTATAAAGAGAAGAACTGGGTGGGCACAAGGCAGCGGCGAATCCTTATTAATCCCACAAGTCAAATGGCCGCAGGATAGAATTGCAGTTTGGGGTCACATTTGGGGGGTAAATTGCACCAATAGAGAAGCCTCGTGCTCAGAGGGTGAGATGTGTATTTACAAACCTCCCAACATTTTGGAAATAATAAAAAGAGGGACAAAAGAGTTGCTGCAATGTTTATTACCACGCCCATTTGTGTGGCCACACCCCCCTATTTATCATGTTCATTTTATAAAGTTTGGCAGGTTATGAAAGTTTGAACATATTTCTGTGTTTTTTTTCCAGTTATTAGTTTTGCTAATGAAGGTGATTTAACCTTTAAGCTGTGAGTCTGACTTCTCCCAAGGGACCTGTTATCTTATATTGTTACAATTACTTATTTGCTTATCTCAAAATTGTTACAAAAGTATCTTATCCGCTGCTGTGACTGTTCTGGGCTCTCTGCCAAAAGCCAATTAAGTTAGAAACGTTGTTTCTTTTTCGGGCTGTTCAGTGCAAAGAAAAGCAGGACTTTCCAGTACAAACAAGGGACTGCGGGTTGAGCTGTCAAAAGTGGGTCTGTCCCTCTGAAACGGGACAGTTGGGAGATATGTAATTGGGGGGGCCAATCGCCCCCTTCCCTGTTTGGGCAGTGACAGGTGGGCACCAGAATGCTCCCTTGAGCCTTGACCAGGTCTGTCTGTCTGTCTGTCTGTCTCCATTTGAATCAAAAGGTCACTTCCCATTCAGTTGTATTATCAGTGGTGACAGGGTAAAGCTGCCCCAATACAAGACGTCACACAGGGGAGTCATATGGGGCTTAAAGGGTTGTTCACCTTCAAATTAATTTTTAGTATGTTATAGAATGGCCAAGCACATTTTAAGCTGGTCTTCATTATTTATTTTTTTATTGTTTTTGAATTATTTCCCTTCTTCTTTTGACTCTTTCCAGCTTTCAAAATTGGGGTCACTGACCCCATCTAAAAAACAAATGCTCTGTAAGGCTACAAATGTATTGTTATTGTTACTTTTTATTCCTCATCTTTCTATTCAGTCCCTCTCATATTTATATTCCAGTCTCATATTCAAATCAGTGCATGGTTGCTAGGGGGAATTTGGCCCCTAGCAATAAGATGGCTGAAATTACAAACTGGAGAGTCGAAAACCACAAATAATGAAAATTAATTGCAAATTCCCTTAGAATATCCCCTTTACAACCCCTTTAATCCAATCACAGGCCCCAGGGCAGGAATATGAGCCATCAGACTGAGGACATCAGCAATGCAGTCCTTGATCCAATGAGAAAATCTGCCTGTGATTTCTAGTCAGATATTAAGGCGGCCATACATGGAGAGATCCGCTCGTTTGGCCGACTTTCGGACAGATCTCGATCGGGGAAGCCCGTCGGGGGCCCCCATACACGGGCCAATAAACTGGCTTTTATCGGCGCGTGTATGGCCACCTTTAGTCAGGAGGGTCCCATACACAGGAAGATAAACCGTCCAATTGGTTTAAAGGGCCCCAATTGGCATATTAAACCCGCCCGTGTGTCCTTACTTTTGAGCAGCACCAGCAGAAAGCAGAACTGAACAGGACAAGCCCATTATGTACCTCGTTTTTAAGTGACGTATCAGTTGTAAGCTGCAAACACAGCAAATGTTTTTTCCTCATTTATTCAGGTTCAGCATCAAGTCGCAGACACGTTACATCTGTTATTGACTCATTGAGCCGCCAAACACATCCACTAACATGACAGTTTCCTGCTTTCTACTCACATTCTTCCTGGTGGATCTCGGGAGACTGAATTAAAGTGGCAGCGCTAGGAAAGTGGCCCTGGTATCAGGGTTAATTCCTTTGTGGGCTGAGTCAAAAAAATATGACAAAAAAATGGAAAGTGAATTTCTATCCTAATTATAAAACACTTTAAATCACATTAGTGACAAGGTGACGGGGCATTCCACAAGCCCAGAGCCTGTTTTTTAGTAGCCCAGCAGCAGCACCCCATCAAACTGGGCCCTACCGGACCCAGCCCTACAAGGACTATGGATTTGCTTATTCCTGATTCCTTATTATTGATTTTCCCCACCAGGGTCACACAGCCCCAGTTGATACCATTAAGGAGATATTGAAGGGCCCATTTAGAAGGGTGAGGTGCAAATGTCCCACTCACTCATCAACTGGGCCAAGTCTTTTCATCACGACTGTAGTTCTGTGTCTGGCACCGTCAGTCTGGGGAATGGGAAGGACCAGTCACCCAAGTTTGGCTCTTGTTCCGGACCACCCACAGCTCCATCACAGGATCCCATTGTGGTTTTACATCTAGGGGTGGGGCACTGAGGCCTGGACTGGCAATCTGTCGCTTCTGGCAAATGCCAGAAGGGCTGCTCTAAGGTCCCATAGACAATCACTATTTAGTGGGCTGGTGGGAGGCTTTTGGGGCCTCTGTATACTTGGAATGCCAGGGCCTATTTTGGCACCAGTCCAGACCTGGTTGTGGGGCCCATGGGTGTTGGTCACAGTGAGGGACAAGGGTCCTAAGTCAGACACATCCCAAATGATACACAAGCTGGGGGAGAGCCACCCCTCCTCTATGTAGGGCCGCAAAAGAGACAAAGGGGCAGATTTGCTAAAGGGCGAAGTGGCTAACGCTTGCGAAAATTTGCCAGCGAGTCGTCATTCAGGCACTTTGCCAATTTACTAACAGGCGCAGGTGTAACTTCACTAGTGAAAGAGACAGACGCTAGCGCTCAATTGCACTCTATCGACAGGCGAATGGACGTTACGCCACAAATTCACTAAGATGCGGATTTTACTGAGCGTTATCTCATTCGCCAGACTTGCCTTCAACCGCTCTTTTTCTTTTTTCAGAGTGACAGGCTCTGGTAACTGAGTTCCCCCTACATTTCCTAACATATAAACTATACAGTGGGCTCATGTGTAGGGCAATATAACAACTCTATTGTCTTTATTACGGTTCCCTGGGCTTGTGTCATGTAATGTATTAGCTGCAACATACATGTCCATTGTACTTTATCATTTCCCACTTTATGTAAATTAGCCAACGCTAGTGTAACTTCGCCAGCGTTCGGTGCCCTGGACACAACATTTTAGTGAATTAGTGTTGTCCTAGTGAATTTATGCCTGGCGAAGTGTTGCGAGGTAGTCGCTGGCTAATTTTAGGAAAATCAAACAAATTTTCGTTATCTTTGCGTCCGGCTTTACACCTTACAGGACAAGGAAATTCCTATTGATTGACAGTGCCCAATACTACGCACCCCTCTAGTTTATTTTGCCAATTCCCCCCAGTGATTATGACTTTCCTTGTCTTGTGAGGCGCAAGGATGAAAATAAATGGGACAAAGACACGGTCCTCTCGTTACTACGTGTAGAATTCTGCAGCGACACTATTGTCTCAATTACAATTACACAATTGTTTTGTCTGTTTATGTATCAGCGACCACTAAACTCTTCATCTAAACCTGTATGGCGTCTGGCTTCACTCACCTGCCCTAGAGCAACGTATTCCCATACACGACTTTATTTCTACATTCACTTTATATTCCCCACTTCACTCTTTCCAATTGCCTTAAAGGGGTGCGTCACCTTTCAGTTAACATTAAGTATGTTATAGAGAGGCTAATTCTAAGCAACTTTTTAATTGCCCTTCAATTTTTATTTTTTTATAGTTACTGACTTTTTCCAGCTTTTAAATGGGGGGGGGGTCACTGACCCCATCTAAAAACATGCTCTGATTGTTATTGCTACTTTTTATTCCTCATCTTTCTATTCAGGCCTCTCCTATTCATATCTCAGTCTCTTATTCAAATCAGTGCATGGTTGCTAGGGGAATTTGGACCCTGGCAACCAGATGACTGAAATTACAAACTGGAGAGCTGCTGAATAAAAAGCTAAATAACTCAAAAACCACAAATAATAAAAAAATTAAAACCAGAATATCCCTCTCTACATGGTACTAACAGTTTATTTAAAGGTGAACAACCCCTTTAATCTCTGCATTGTGATAGAAAAGAATCTCCTCCTGTCTCCATAACCCCAACATCATTTCTTAACAGGGTCGGACTGGGGAGCGCTAAGACGCCATGAATGCGTAAAAGGAGCCACGCAGCGTGCATGAGCGAAAGGAGCCATGTGCTGCGCGGTGCTGCAAATTGTTTTTTTTTTGTAGGGCCAGGAGATCGGGAGAGGGCCGGGCCCACCGGGTTTTTTCCCGGTGTCCCGCACGGCCAGTCCGACCCTGTTAATTAACATCTATCTTCATTTCATAATAATAATATTGCTTTAATGCTGCTGGGTATTTCCATAAAGGACAAGTGGAACCTTACACTCTGGATAAACTGAGTGCCGGGATGTGAAGCTTTATAAATAGCAGCATTGTTGATTGCTAATGGGAAGCAGCAGGTGCATTAGTGCTATATTTATGTGTATATTTATATATATTTATATATATCTAGTGTATAAGTGCAGCTGAATCCCCTATGTTAGGTATATACTGTATATTCCCACTGTGTCTCTCTGATCCAATTAAAGACAATTGATTTCACATCAAAGCAGGAAAGTGAAATGGGAGGGTTTGTATAGCGTGAATGAAGCGTGGGAGCACGGAGTAGGAATAAATGAGAATATTGATGCGGAGTCTGGAGATGGAGCCGGGACATGGAGGCGACTGAAAGGACAGGAACAGCGATCACTTAAAGGGGAACAGGAGGGGGTGTTTAAATGTATCATCTCACTGTATTGTTAATAAATATAAAAAAGGGAATTAAGAAGTGAATTAAAATATTAATGGCATGAAACATTTCTTGTGGCTTGGGTTCCTGCCGCTGCACAGTGCAAATACAGGTGACTATTGCTTTGTATCTTGTACATTTACTTTCCTCAATGGCCACAGTGTTGGGGTGCAGACATAAGGTGAGCCCCTTGGCAGGTGGGGGCACAGCACACAGGTGACTTTGCACGTTTCCTTCATTACACATAGAATTGCTGCAGGTCTTTGTGCTCCGTTTCAGAACTCAGAGACTTGTGGCTACAACAAATCCACCACCAGCGACTGCTGCCTCATGGCCCCCCAGCCTCTCAGGGGCCACCCCTCACCCAGATCGTGAGCCAATGACGCAACCTGATGCAAACTGCCCATCTTAACTATATTGCGGCTGTGATTGCCGGAGGTCTCGGAGAAGCATCGTTTCCATCAGGTTTTTTCCCGGTGTTCCACTGGCCCAGTCCGACTCTGTTCACTACTGGCTATAGGTGAGGGGGTGGCACCTAGGTGTCCTCATTCCTGGCCTGTACCTGTCCATGCAGCAGAGGGGGCAACCGCAACTCCTGTCCTGCACCCTTTTTTGCTGCAAGTTGTACCTCCATTCCCTGGCCACAAGCTTCTCCATGGACACACGTTACGGCACCCGCACAGCCAACAATCGAGAGATCACACAACATTATCTAGTAGTGGTCAACCTGCCCAGCGCCCGCTGTGAATCCAATAGAAAGAAAAACAAGTTGCGGCAGAGGGAGTCTTTGCTCTTTGGAAAATCTAAAATACTGAATTAGTAACACAGAGCAAGCGGATCCCACAGCAAGTGTTCCAACCCAACCTATAATCACTGTCATCATTCCCATTTATTTATGTTTTACATTTATTTCTTGCTGAAAAACTTTGTAGCACGAAAGGGCCGATCATCACCATCATCATCATCATCATCACACACCAGATTATTATGGGCTCCTGACTGAGAGGAGATTTGTCTATGAGCAAATGTATCACAACAATTGGTATCGGCACCAGTATATTTGAGCAAAAACACAAGGTAGACTTACTGTTAGTAGAAAAAGGAGCCCAGATGATATAAAAAGTAGAAGATCTTTATTAGGACATACTCAAGCCTTGACACGTTTCGTGCTGAAGGTGGGCACTTACTCATAGGCTGTGAGTAAGTGCCCACCTTCGGCACGAAATGCATCAGGCTTGTCCTAAAAAAGATCTATGAGTAAGTGCCCACCTTTGGCACGAAACACGTCAAGGCTTGAGTATGTCCTAATAAAGATCTTCTACTTTTTATATCATCTGAGCTCCTTTTTCTACTAACAGTAAGTCTACCCAGCTTATGTTTTTGCTTGATTATACCTAATTACATGGCCCTTGGACTGGGGGTCTATTTGGGATCAGACTACTGTGAAAGATTTTGACTTAATGGAATCGGAATTTTTTGGAATCGACATTGATTTTTGGACCATGCTCTATCAGTAGAGGTACACACCATAGCCGTTTGTATTATCATTAGTGGGGCTGGGATTAGGGGTGGACAGCAGAGCTGCTTTGGGTTCAATGGGGGAGAAGGTTCCTGGAGACTAAGTTGATGTCAGTATAGGAATGCTCAGCAGTGGGTTGGGTTGGTGAAGGGAGAAATTGAGGTTGCGGCATCTGGAACAAGAGCAGAAGGGTGAAGATAATGAGTGGGGGGCACTGGGGTAAGTAGCATTACTTGGATCCTGATAGAACTAGAGAGAATGGGTGCTCAAAAGCCTAGTCTCCAGTCTCTGTACCCCCTTTTAGCAGCGTTAAGCCCATACCCCCACATGTAATAAAAGGCACCAACTATTCCCAGGAGCAGTAACCCATAGCAACCAAAAGTTTGCTTTAAATGCAAGTGCTTTTTTATTAAATAACCCCAATATTTCTTTTCAGCTTTTCACCACTTTGTGAATAAAATCCATTTCAAAGGTGAGTTAAGTTCAGCTGCAACAATGAACATTATCACTAAATCCCCAGAGAGAGAGCCCAGGTTTCCCGTGATGAAGTGATTAATAAGATAGAATTGGGACTATCAATCTGCAAATAATAATGTTTTTCCTGGTTGTCATTGCTCCTCCATGGCCCTAATTCAGTTTTGTACAACAAATAATCATTATCTATATTCTATTGTATAATGATATCTACAGGTGGAACAGAAGAGCTCAGCTCAGTGTATTCTTATGTACAATTTCACATTTGCAGCAATCCATTGTAAAGTCGAGGGCTCATTTCTCTTTAGAACATCTCATCCCATAGAAGTCCTGCTTGTCTACTCACGTCTGCCAATGCTTTACAAGATACAGGACCAAGGGAGAAACAAGTGCATGGACTTACTGCAGTTATTGGCAGGAGAACGTCTGCAATTTCCAACCAAGCTTCTTGTTCTTTGAGATCTAGGTTTGGCCCTAATCCTCTTAAAGTTTCCTTCTCAGACTTCCAGTTTATTGTAAAAACAGTAGCTATATTTTTGCAGACTGACATAAATACAGGTAAATCATACATAAAAAAATTGCCATCTGGATGACTTCTCCTGCCTCTAGCTGCCACCTATACATTCCATATTCTATCGCTGCACCTTGGCCTCAGGTAGAGTTTCCAGGTTTACACAAATCAGTGTCCCTTCGGTATGCTTCTTAGATTATAACTCTTGACACATTCTAGGGGTTTTTCCCTTTACAGAAAACCAAAAATCTTACCAGAGATTGGCCAAGTCATATAGGCGCCCAAAGCAATGCCTGGTGCCCTGCATTGCCCCCTCACTATCTCCACCACTTGG
Source organism: Xenopus petersii (assembly GCA_038501925.1). Lineage (NCBI taxonomy): Eukaryota > Metazoa > Chordata > Amphibia > Anura > Pipidae > Xenopus > Xenopus petersii. Next base: position 173,614,187 of record CM076680.1, on the reverse strand, counting down.
TCTGAACAACTCCACGGCTCTTGCTTTTCCCCTTTTGATGGCACCTCCTACCCCGCTGAGACACAGTTACATGTCCAGCCTAGTTCCAGTCCTGGTTCTCATATGAAAAACACAAGCAGCCCTGTCCTTACCTACACCAAGCTGGAAATGAGCAAAGGGCTGCATTATCATCTGGGCCAGGTGGTGCTCCCTAACTTACACTTTCAATGCCCCCCCATGTATATCGGCTTCCATTAAAGCAGTGATCCCCAACCAGTGGCTCATGTTGCTCTCCAACCCCTTGGATGTTGCTCCCACTGGCTTCAAAGCAGGTGCTTATTTTTGAATTCCAGGCTTGGAGGCAAGTTTTGGTTGAATAAAAACCAGGTTTACTGCCAAACAGAGTCTCCTGTAGCTGCCAGTCCTCATTGGGGCTACCAATAGCCAATCACAGTCCTTATATGGCACCTCCAGGACTTTTCCATGCCTGTTTTGCTCCACAAATCTTTTTACATATGAATGTGGCTCACGGGTAAAAAAAGGTTGGGGACCCCTGCATTAAAGGAGAATGAAAGTCATTTTACACTTGGGGGTGCCAAAAGTTAGGAACCCAAAAGTAATCACATTTACTTACCTGACACCTTGGGCTGGTCACCTATAAGGAGAAAACTGCACCGGCATGGGGTTATTGCAGTGAGCACCACGGAGCGAACATCTTCCTGCTTCTTCTTTCTTTTTGCGGCTCCGAATGGGCAGTGGAGAGAAAAGCCGAACTTTAAATAAAAAGCCGTTATTTTGTTCTACGGCGCATCCGTCTGGCACCGGAAAGTTGAAGAAAGAAGCCAAAAGGCGACCGCTCCGTGGTGCTCACTGGAAGAACCCCAAGACTGGTGCAGTTTTCTCCTAAAAAGTGCACCAGCCTGGGTTTATTCCAGTGAGCACCACAGAGCCATCATCTTCCCGCTTCTTTTTGTGACTTGGCCTGGGCGGTGGAGCGAAAAGCCGAACTTTAACTAAAAAGCCGTTATTTCGATCTACTGCGCATCCGTAAATTTACAGAAGACCGCTCCATGGAGCTCACTGGAAGAACCCCAAGACTGGTGCGGTTTTGTCCTAATAAGTGCACCGGCCTGGGGTTTCGGGTAAGTAAATGCAATCACTTGGGGGTGACTAATTTTTGGCACCCCAAGTAAAAATGACTTTCCTTTTGCTTTAAGTTAAAACTCTCCTTTGATCACCTTGTTGAGTTTTCTGCACCTTCTTTACAACAATGTTGGGACAAGAAACCAGTATAAACCTACCCCCTCTCTTTTCTAAGGCTCCCCCGTGGGATCTACAGCAACACCCCCCACACACACTTTACCAATTACTAAGTCTGAATTTTTTTCAGCAGAAATGTGATCTTTGCCTATGATATGTGGAATGACATTCGGAGATCTAAAACCCACCATGGCGACCGTTTGAATGCACGGCTGTGTTTTAATTGGAGAAGAACAATAGACAACCCACTGGAAGCAGCGCTCGCTCGTAGGCTCAATAAGGAAAGGCTGAACGCTATTGATATTTTGTATGTAAAACAGTGAGTCATGGTTCCTTCAGTGTAATTAGTGGGCGGATGTGACATTAATGGTTAAGCTTCCAGTTCTTTGTCTCTTTTCAATGTGTCACTCACTCTCCTCCAGCTGAGAAGCTGAGCACCTTGTCTTTATACACCATCGTTACAAGCTCAGCGCTCACAATTAATTAGGACTGTATCGGAAAAATCTTGAGAAATAATAATAATTAACAATGGAACAGGGGAACAATGGGCACAGGCTCCACGGCCATGAGATTTCAATAGAACAAAAATATTACAAGTTTATGAAAACTTCAGTTTGGTTATTATAGTTATAAGAGTTTGGGTTTAGCTTTGAGACAACACAGTGATAATGAGGTGCTCCCCACGTTTTCTACTGAGGTGTTTCCCATAACCCAAGTGCTGCTCCCAACGGTATTAGTGATGTTCTCCAACAGTCATACCTACAGTCCAACTTATGAGTATTTGCTCAATGGTTTCCCAACTGCTCTTCACAACAATACAGATATCCAGAATGCTCAGGACCTGGGGTTTTCAAGATAATGGATCTTTCCATAATATGGATCTTCATACCTTAAGTCTACTAGAAAATCATATAAACATGAAATAAAGCCAATAGGCTGGTTTTGCCTCCAATAAGGATTAATTATATCTTAGTTGGGATCAAGTACAAGCTACTGTTTTATTATTACAGGTATGGGACCTGCTATCCAGAATGTTTGGGACCTGGGGTTTTCCAGATAACGGATCTTTCCATAATTTGGATCTTCATACCTTAAGTCTACTAGAAAATCATATAAACATGAAATAAAGCCAATAGGCTGGTTTTGCCTCCAATAAGGATTAATTATATCTTAGTTGGGATCAAGTACAAGCTACGGTTTTATTATTACAGGTATGGGACCTGTTATCCAGAATGCTCAGGAGTTGGGGTTTTCCAGATGACTTTTCCGAATTCAGAAGTCTACTAGAATATCATGTAAATATGAAATAAAGCCAATAGGCTGGTTTTGCCTCCAATAAGGATTAATTATATCTTAGTTGGGATCAAGTACAAGCTGCTGTTTTATTATTACACAGGTATGGGACCTGTTATACAGAATGCTCAGGACCCGGTGTTTTCCGGATAAGAGATCTTTCCATAATATGGATCTTCATACCTTAAGTCTACTAGAAAATCATATAAACATGAAATAAAGCCAATGGGCTGGTTTTGCCTCCAATAAGGATTAATTATATCTTAGTTGGGATCAAGTACAAGTTACTGTTTTGTTATTACATGGAAAAAGGAAATCAATTTGAAAATGTGAATTATTTAGATAAAATGGAGTCTATGGGAGACGGTCTTTCCATAATTCTGAGCTTTTTGGATAACGGGTTTCTGGATAAGGGATCCTATACCTGAAAAATGTTCTTGGGCTGCCAAATAAGGGCTGTGATTGGCTATTTGGTAGCCCTCTGTGGACTGGCAGTTACAGGAGACTCTGTTTGGCAGTACATCTGGTTTAAGTCTGGAATTGAAAAATAATCTCCTGCTTTGAGGCCACTGGGAGCAACATCCAAGGGGTTGGAGAGAAACTTGTTACTCACGAGTCACTGGTTGGGGATCACTGACGTAGACAAAGTGATTGTGACCTGATGTAAATACAAGAGACGTCCCCCCAATACAGTGACACCCACTTGCCACATGGAATTAGTCCGGAGCCCAGAGGTGTGTGACGTTATTGTGCAGATGGGACAAGAGAGCAAAGTTCACTGCTGATTCACATCTGATACCGTTTTCTTTGTTTTTCTGCTGGAAATCAAGTACAAAACAGAGGTCGGGGGTCGCCCAGCAGGTAACAACACACTCACATATATATATACAAATATATATATAACAGCTCTGCCAATTAGCGGGAGTATACTTTATTTGTTTTTTAAATTATTTGCCTCCTTCTTCTGAATCTTTCCAGCTTCCAAATGGGGGTCACTGACCCCATCTAAAACACAAATACTCTGTAAGGCTACAAATATATTGTTATTGTTACTTTTTATTCCTCATCTTTCTATTCAGGCCTCTCCTATTCATATTCCAGTCTCTTATTCACATCAGTGCCTGGTTGCTAGGGGAATTTGGATCCTAGCAACTAAACTGTTGAGATTGCAGCTGCTGAATAAAAAGCTAAATAAGTCATAAATCACAAATAATAACAAAGGTCTGACAATAAAATGCCTCTTTACATGACCCTGACAAGTCCTATAAGACCACGTGACTGGCCAGGAGAAATAACGCGGAGCTTGAGGCAGTGAGCGAGGAATAAAAGAGGCGCAGTACCAGTCTCAGCCTGTTGGCGGCAGCACTCGGCACAGACAGTGACACAGAGAGACTGTAACGTTCCCGCCCCCACAGCAGCCACAGAGACTCGGGGTTTCCCTTTTTACAGAGAACAGCAAATGAAGAGGAAATAAAATCTCTATGGTTGCGTCTCCCGGTGCCCCGCGGTTACAAACACAAGAGCGAGGAAAGAGTTTCAGGCCGAGTAACAGGAAGACTGAAGCAAAGTAACGCGGCCCCCAATCCTCCTGGAGCACGTGATGTGACGTAACCACGAGCCAGCAATATGCCCCGCCTGTATCTCACCCGCCAGCATGTGCACGCCCATCGGTGACGTCAGTTTCTTAGAGAGGGGCGGAAGTGACGCGCTGAGGCAGTCCCGGTGACGCGCTCGCCCTGTCTTTGGTTGCTTCGTCACCGGCAGCCCGAGTGAGAGAGTTAGTGAGAGGATCGAGGAGGAATCGGACACAGACATGGGAGCGGGAGAGGAGCGGCCCGAGGCGCTGGGATTTAATCCCCAGAAGGAAATCGTGTACAACTTGCTCCTTCCCTACGCGCATCGCCTCGACCGGGAATCCAATGAGCTCCTGGCGCAAATCAAGGGCAGTTTGGGCCGAGCCGTGCGGCTGAGGGAACTCTGGCCTGGAGTTTTGTTCTGGACTCGCAAACTCACTACGTGAGTCTCACTCATTGTCTCACTCCCCTCCTGTGTCACTCACTCACTCACTCACTCACTCACTGCTCCAACTGTCACTCACCACTTGTGTCTCAGCCTCTTAATTGCCTGTTCTACAGCTGAGTGTGAGTCCTTACTCACTGAGTCCTTATTCTACAGCTGAGTGAGCCCTTACTCACTGAGTGTCCGTTCTTTAGCTGTGAGTGAGCCCTTACTGAGTGAGTCCTTATTTTACAGCTGTGAGTGAGCCCTTACTCAGTGCCTGTTCTAGAGCTGTGATCCTTTACTCAGTGAGTGCATGTTCTAGAGCTGTGAGTCCTCTTATTCTAGAGCTGTGAGTGAGCCCTTACTTGGTGAGTCCTTATTCTAGAGCTGTGAGTGAGCCCTTACTCAGTGAGTGTCTGTTCTACAGTTGTGAATGAGCCCTTACACAGTGAGTGTCTATTCTAGAGCTGTGAGTGAGCCCTTACTCAGTGAGTGCCTGTTCTAGAGCTGTGAGTGAGCCCTTACTCAGTGAGTGTCTGTTCTACAGCTGTGAGTGAGCCCTTACTCAGTGAGTGCCTGTTCTAGAGCTGTGAGTGAGCCCTTACTCAGTGAGTGTCTGTTCTACAGCTGTAAGTGAGCCCTTACTCAGTGAGTGCCTGTTCTAGAGCTTTGAGTGGTTACTGAAGTAAATTACTGGCTTCATTCTTGAGTGAGGGGTCGCTGGGGTCAGTGATTTGGTGCCGGTCACAGTAAGTGTGGGCTGAAGGGACACTCAGTGAGTGGATGGTGGAGCAGTGAGTGTAGGCTACAGTGTGAGGGAAGGCAGAGTATAGAGGTAAAAGGACAGTGTGAGGGGAAAGTCAGGACACGGGTCCCCTGAGTGACAAGTAAAACACAAGGGGAAATTTTAGTTGTTTATATAAAATACATGTTGCAGGTGATCAGCTCGGGGGATGTTACAGCTGAATGTTAGTGTTGAGCTTTGGCAGAGGATTGTGCTCCTGTCACTGTATCAACTGATGTAACTCGGGGGCCCATGTGACTCGAATATTTTGCACTGTCATTGGTGCTGGTGCTCAGTTTCACTGCGGGTATCACATATGTGTCACTGGTGTGTGTCTGTGTGTCTGTCTGTGTGTGTGTGTATATATATATATATGTATACACAGTTTATTCCCTGCTCCCCATCACAGACATTTGTTATTTATATTCTGAGTCACAAGGAGACACTGAGCTACAATGTCTGTCCATCACAATCTGCACTGATTATTCACATAACTGTCACTCACATGTTACTATAATATTCAATGGGATTCTGACATGATTTTTATGATGTCGTTTTTATTTCTAAATGACACAGTTTAGACTGCAAATAATTCACTGTACAATATAAAATGTCATTCCTGAAGCAGCAAGTGTATTTAGTTGTAATATTGGTGTGTAGGTGCATCTCAGCTCATTTTGCCTGGTCATGTGATTTCAGAAAGAGCCAGCACTTTAGGATGGAACTGCTTTCTGGCAGGCTGTTGTTTCTCCTACTCAATGGAACTGAATGTGTCTCAGTGGGACCTGGATTTTACTATTGAGTGCTGTTCTTAGATCTACCAGGCAGCTGTTATCTTGTGTTAGGGAGCTGTTATCTGGTTACCTTCCCATTGTTCTGTTGTTAGGCTGCTGGGGGGAGGGGGTGTTATCAGTCCAACTTGCAGTACAGCAGTAAAGAGTGACTGAAGTTTATCAGAGCACAAGTCACATGCCTGCGGGCAGCTGGGAAACTCACAATATGTCTAGCCCCCATGTCAGATTTCAAAATTAAATATTTAATTTAAGCAACTCGCTATCCCACCCCAGACTAAGGGTCCCACGGGTGTCACAAGTGCAGGTTCCACAGTTGCCAGTGGGTAGAAGCTCATCACAGAGGGGTCAGGGAACGCCGGGCTGTTTATACACATAATGAATCCTGTATTTGGGACAAGCTGTGCTAATGAGTCGACTTTTCTCTAGTTCTTCACATCTCCTGTCGGCAGTGTAGTGAGAGCATTTAGAGAGATGTTGGGAGTTGTAGTTCACCAATATCTGTATTTTGATAAATAGTTTGTTATTAATTGCACATGAGTGTTAGAGCAGTGCAGTGAGTGTCAGTATGAGAGATGAGCTATAGTCACGGCCTACAAGTAGTTAATATGTGACACTTGGGAATCCGCTCGCGGTGTCCTTGGAGGCCATTGGTACCTGTGCTGGGCCTGTAATTCCCAGAGGATTATGGGAGAGTGAATGGAGCTGCACTAGTGTAAAGTTCACTCTTATAACCTTCCAGCTGGAGGAGGAGGAGGAGGAGGAGGAGGATGATGATGATGATGATGCAGCAGCTTCAGGAGACTCATTGCGATGCTGTGACTGTGTGTAACTAACTGTCAGTTCTCCATACTGTTTAGTTCTGAGCATTTCAATGTTGTCTGTAGAGAGTCGCATGAGTCGGTGATCTAGTCACATGTTGTGCAGAAAACTAGAGGTGTCACATGATTTGCCCAAAGTACAGCTGCCGGGGGTGTCACAGGCTCAATGGGAGATGTCACTGTTATATTAATATGTGTGTTTATTCCAGTGTCACTGACAGCAGGATGATTAGTGTGTGTATTTGTGTTTGTGTGTATATATTAGTGTGTGTGTGTATATTAGTGTGTGTGTATATTAGTGTGTGTGTATATTAGTGTGTGTGTGTATATTAGTGTGTGTGTATATTAGTGTGTGTGTATATTAGTGTGTGTGTATATTAGTGTGTGTGTATATTAGTGTGTGTGTATATTAGTGTGTGTGTATATTAGTGTGTGTGTGTATTATTTTGTGTGTGTGTATATATTCGTGTGTGTGTGTGTGTGTATATATTAGTGTGTGTGTGTGTGTATATTGGTGTGTGTGTATTAGTGTGTATTATAGTGTGTGTGTGTGTGTTGTGTATTATAGTGTGTGTGAATATTGGTGTGTGTGTGTGTGTATTATAGTGTGGGGTGTGTGTATTAGCGTGTGAAGCTGCAGTTTGTTTTGTATGTGCCGAGGTGCAGCCATTCTCATAAATAGCGAATTTCATCCTTTTCGTTTAGCCAAAAATTCGCCGCAGTTGAAATGTTCCTGACGCCAACAGTTTTTTGTCGCGCGTCTTTTTTTTTTTTTTTTGCCGCATGCCGCCATGCAAGTGTCATTTCTGCGGCAAAACAAGGCAAAAAAAATCGCCCATCCCTACTCAGAAATGAATATAAATAAATGAATATAAATCGGTCGGTCTCACAAGGAATTCTGGGGTCAGAGTTACCAGAAATCTACAGATACAGAAATCATATATTAGTTGTTTTAGGTTTTCTAAAATGTAGTTTAACTTTCATTTTAGTTTAGAATTAACAAAGGATGTGCTTTTTATTTTTGAGCTTTGGCAGTGATACATTACCTTGTATGTTGTGTAATTAACTTCTTTCTATCAACATGGAAAATACATTAGTATATTAAAGGAACAGTAACACAAAGCGTTCTAAAGTAATTAACATATAATAAACAGTTAAGCATGGCTGCCCCCATGGCTACACAGCAGCTTGTTTATATAAATTATAATAGTACTTATCTGTTATCTACTGTGTATCCTGTGCTTGAATGGCTGCCCCCATGGCTACACAGCAGCTTGTTTATATAAACTATAGTAGTACTTATCTGTTATCTACTGTGTATCCTGTGCTTGAATGGCTGCCCCCTTGGCTACACAGCAGCTTGTTTATATAAACTATAGTAGTACTTATCTGTTATCTACTGTGTATCCTGTGCTTGAATGGCTGCCCCCATGGCTACACAGCAGCTTGTTTATATAAACTATAGTAGTACTTATCTGTTATCTACTGTGTATCCTGTGCTTGAATGGCTGCCCCCTTGGCTACACAGCAGCTTGTTTATATAAACTATAGTAGTACTTATCTGTTATCTACTGTGTATCCTGTGCTTGAATGGCTGCCCCCATGGCTACACAGCAGCTTGTTTATATAAACTATAGTAGTCTTTCTGAAGCAAACACATGGCTTTTTCCAGTGCATGCTAACAGTATATTATAAGTTAATTACTTTGATAGGCTAAGTTTTTGGTGTTACTGTTCCTTTAAAAACAGAATCGGAGGTGCCATAAGCTGAGAAGTCCGAGTCGAAAGATTTATGTAGCGACACCACAGCCCTGATTTATACAAATAGTTTCCCTTTAGGCTTCATGTTTCATCATAGTAAGGAACTCCTTTGTCATTAGCGCATACAATGCAATTAAATGTATCAAACCCAGAGCCGGTTCCTATTGGCTGCAGGCAGTTACATGAGCAGGTTGTTGAAGTTCTACACTGTTCTCTCATGGGAAGTGAATGATAGTGAACTCCTCGTATAATCGAATGCTGCGCCCTCTCACTGGTCTCTGTGTGTCATGTTATTGGGACTAGGGATGCGCCCAATCCACTGTTTTGGATCTGGCTAAACCTTTGCAAAAGATTTGGCCGAATACCGAACCGAATCCTAATTTGCATATGCAAATTAGGGATGGGAAGGGGAAAAATTATTTCCTTGTTTTGTGCCAAAAAGTAATGCTATTTCCATCCTGCCCCTAATTTGCATATGCAAATTAGGATTTGGATTCGGTTCGGCCGGGCAGAAGGATTCGTCTGAATCCCGAACCGAATCGTGGATTTGGTGCATCCTCATTGTGACGTATGGGGTTGATGAGTATTTCTGGGGGTTTCGGGTGCATTCCCAATGCCGGGGTGTTGCTGTGCTGACGCTATTGTCTGAACATTGTATAAAACGGAGTGTTGCGACTCCTGCAGCCGGTACTGTGTAAATGTGAGCGCTCTCACCCCTAATCTTTTCATGTTCTCCTCCGACAGTTGCTTCACCAAAAAAGGTAATAACGCAGCCCCCACCTTGTGTTTCCACTAATCCTCCTGCTTCATGTACAGTCAGGAGCAGAATTCCCAATATGTTTTATCTTTGTCCTACATATTCCTCTGCTTTATTTGCATTACTGCTCTGTCGCATGGAACCCGTAAAGTGCCGCATAGGTTTTTTGCACTGTATCTGGTGGGGTTTTTCTAGGGAAATTTTTTTTTTTTTTTTCTGGACACAGGTGCAAACTAGTTTGGAAAGCCTGTGTCCCCCAAGCATGCGCTAATGTATAGTTTTATGGAGGTCTAACTGTACACTTCTGACTTTTAAATGCACTGCAGCAGAAATAAACATGCATTTGATTGCAAGCGCAGACATCCAACGCGCTGTGACATCCAACGCGCTGTGCAAAAACGCTGCCATCAAATCAGATGCGCCGGAAATAAGATAAGTGAATTCATTGTCGGATGGTGTCGCGTCTGCATTTGTCAGTTGCGTCAGATTAACGCAGCGAGACCATCTGACGAGCAATCACTTATCTTATTTCCGGGGCATCTGATTTGACACCTGCATTTTTGCGCAGCGCGTTGAAAACATAAGCGAATATTCTTAGGTGCCGGCGACCGTTTTTGCGCTTGACCCGAGTATAAGCCGAGGTAGAGTTTTTCAGCATATTTTGGGGGCTGAAAAACTCAGCTTATACTCGAGTATATACGGTATTCCCGGGGCAATATAAAGAGTGTCACACAGGCTAGTTTGTGGCATGTTCATTGTAATAGTCTCACGGGCCCAGTTACCTGCCACAAACAGACCATCAGTATCTGCCAAAAGCCATTGTCACTAGAAACGTAATTTTCTGCAATATTAAACATAAACATAAAATAAACATGCATTTGATTGCAAGCGCAGAAATACCCCTAAGGGTAGGACTACACTGACGTTTTCTGTGACATCCAACGCGCTGTGCAAAAACGCTGCCATCAAATCGGATGCGCCGGAAATAAGATAAGTGAATTCATTGTCGGATGGTGTTGCTGCGTCTGCATTTGTCAGTTGCGTCAGATTAACGCAGCGAGACCATCTGACGAGCAATCACTTATCTTATTTCCGGGGCATCTGATTTGACACCTGCATTTTTGCGCAGCGCGTTGAAAACACCAGTCTAGTCCTACCCGAAGAGTTAGTTAACTCCAGAAAATCATCAGGCTGTGTATTTTCCAAAAGTAGATGAATTTAGAAATAGTATATAGTAGGGATGCCATGAATCCTTGTGTGTGTGGTTGAGCGGAATCCTAATTTGCATATGTAAATTAGGTGTGGGAAGGGAAATCGCGTGACTTTTCTTCTCAAAAACAAGGAAGAAAAATATTATTTTTCCACTTTTTCCTTTACCACCTATAATTTACATATGCAAATTAGGATTTGGTTCGGTATTCGGCCGAATCTTTCATGAAGGATTCCATTGAATCCCAAATGGTGGATTCAGTGTATCCCTAGTATATAGATCATTCTACTGCAAAGCCTTTGTTTTGTTACATTTGTAAAAATTGACTCAAAACATTAGTTAGGCACGTGGCTAAAAGATCTTAAATATAAATGCCAGGGTTTGTTGCCCAGTATGTGACAATTACACAAGTGTATATATAAGCAGAGCCCAGACTCACAACTGTGCAGCCAAACAAGCTGTCTGTGGGTTTTGTGTCATACGTGACTGCAGAAAACCTTATGGTTTTTGTCAGATTCAGATTTTGTAAATAGGTCTTTCTTTGTAATGATTGGAAGATAAACCCCAGTGTTATGGTGGCCATACACGGAGAGATCCGCTCGTTTGGCGATGTTGCCAAACGAGCGGATCTCTCCCCAACGATCGGATCCTAACGATGGCTAACGGGCGGTTGGATTGCGTGACCGCATCAACGAACAGATGCGGCCGCAACGGGATTTTTAGTCCCGCCGATCGACATCTGTCCAACTTTCGGCCAGATATCGATCGGGGAAGCCCATCGGAGGGCCCCATACACGGGGCAAGAAGCTTTTATCGGCGCGTGTATGGCCACCTGAAGATTGACTTTCAGGCCCCATGGTGGGTGATTACCGTATATACTCGAGTATAAGCTGTCCCGAGTATAAGCCGAGGTACCTAATTTTACCTCCAAAAACTGGGAAAGCTGATTGACTCGAGTATAAGCCGAGGGTGAGAAATGCAGCAGCTTCTGGTAAGTTTCAATCTCGTTTTTTGATGACTATTCTAAGGCGCCGGCTACTATTCTAAGGCGCCGGCTACTATTCTAAGGCGCCGGCTACTATTCTAAGGCGCCGGCTACTATTCTAAGGCGCCGGCTACTATTCTAAGGCGCCGGCTACTATTCTAAGGCGCCGGCTACTATTCTAAGGCGCCGGCGAATATTCTAAGGCGCCGGCGAATATTCTTAGGCGCCAGCTACTATTCTAAGGCGCCGGCGAATATTCTTAGGTGCCGGCGACCGTTTTTGCGCTTGACCCGAGTATAAGCCGAGGTAGAGTTTTTCAGCATATTTTGGGGGCTGAAAAACTCAGCTTATACTTGAGTATATACGGTATTCCCGGGGCAATATAAAGAGTGTCACACAGGCTAGTTTGTGGCATGTTCATTGTAATAGTCTCACGGGCCCAGTTACCTGCCACAAACAGACCATCAGTATCTGCCAAAAGCCATTGTCACTAGAAACGTAATTTTCTGCAATATTTCACATACTCCCAGAAACCACATTATCTTACAAGCCAAAACGAGTGCACTAGTGTAGACCGTTTTCATGCGTTCGTCACTCTGCAAATAATTAAATGCGAGTAGTGCACTAAAGGTCCGGCCCCAGACCTCCTGTATTTACTGTATCTGCGCTGATCCCTTTAACTACACAGGAATGTATGGCTGCCTTAAAGGGGTTGTTCAGCTTTATATGAACTTTTAAGGGCAGATTTACTAAAGGGCGAAGCACTGCACCGATTTATTAACGGAAACGCAGGAGTAATTTTGCTAAAGTAACAGACAGACGCTAGTGCTCATTCACACTTTTATCGCCAGGCGAATTTTCGCTCTGGCGCATGGACATTACTCCGCAAATTCACTAAGATACAGATTTTACTGATTTTATTGAACCTTCTCTCTTTCACCAGACTTGTCTTCTCCAACTCAGACCAGGAGAAGTGCAATAGAGTAGATGGGACTTCCTCATTCTTCTGTTAATTACATCATATTTTTTAGTGGAAAAAAGTCCAAAAAACGCTGGCGACTTTTCCTTTTTTCAGAGTGATAGGCTGCAAAAGTCCTTAAAATTTTTTTTTTTAGCTTCCCCCCTACATTTCCTAACATATGTCACATAAACTATACACTGGGCTCATGTGTAGGGAAATATAACAACTTTATTTTATTTTATTAAGGTTCCCTGGGCTTGTGTAATGTAATGTATTTGCTGCAACTTATACGTCCATTCAACTTTATCATTTCCCTCCGTATGTAAATCAGCCTGAGCGAAGACCTCTAACAAAGTTGCGTTAAGCAGAAATGAACGCTAGCGCATCTTCGCTTTGATTGCCGAAGTAAAAGTCGCTAGCGTTCGGCGCACTGGACGACACTTTGCATCTTAGTAGATTAGTAAATGAGCGAATTTTTGCCTGGCGAAGTGTTGCGATGCCTGCGAAGCCGTTGCTGGCAAATTTTTGCCGCTTAGTAAATTTACCCGTTAGTATGATGTATAGAGTGATATTCTTCTCTCAGTAAGGCTACAAATGTATTGTTATTGTTACTTTTTATTCCTCATCTTTCTATTCAGGCCTCTCCTATTCATATTCCAGTCTCTTATTCAAATCAGTGCATGGTTGCTAGGGGAATTTGGATCCTAGCAACCAGACTGCGGAAACTGCAAACTGGAAAACTGCTGAATAAAAAGCTAAATAAGTCAAAAACAACAAATAATAAAAAAAATGAAAACCAATTGGAAATTGTCTCATAATATCCCTCTGTACATCATACCAACCGTTAATTGAAGGGTGAACAACCCCTTTAAAGAGGGTCCTTTGCATAAACAGACACAGGCCTGGAACATAGTATTTGTACCTGGATAGAGAACTGGCTAAAAGATAGACTACAAAGAGTGGTGGTAAATGGAACATTTTCTAATTGGACCAGTGTTGTTAGTGGAGTACCGCAGGGCTCTGTACTAGGTCCCTTGCTTTTCAACTTGTTTATTAATGACCTGGAGGTGGCCATTGAAAGTACTGTTTCTATTTGTGCAGATGAGACTAAATTGTGCAGAACTATAGGTTCCATGCAGGATGCTGCCACTTTGCAGAGTGATTTGTCTAAACTGGAAAACTGGGCAGCAAACTGGAAAATGAGGTTCAATGTTGATAAATGCAGGTTATGCACTTTGGCAAAAATAATATAAATGCAAGTTCTACACTAAATGGCAGTGTATTGGGAGTTTCCTTAAATGAGAAGGATCTTGGGGTCTTTGTAGATAACAAGTTGTCTAATTCTGGGCAGTGTCATTCTGTGGCTACTAAAGCAAATAAAGTTCTTGTATAAAAAAGGGCATTAACTCAAGGGATGAAACATAATTGTGTCTCTTTATAGGTCCCTGGTGAGGCCTCATCTGGAGTATGGGGGCAGTTTTGGACTCCAGTCCTTAAGAGGGATATAAATGAGCTGGAGAGAGTGCAGAGACTAAGTGCAACTAAACTGGTTAGAGGGAGGGAAGAGTTAAATTATGAGGGGAGACTGACAAGGTTGGGGTTGTTTTCTCTGGGGGAAAAAAGGCGCTTGTGAGTGGACATGATTAGACTTTACAAGTACATTAGAGGACATTATAGACAAATAGCAGGGGACCTTTTTACCCATAAAGTGGATCACCGTACCAGAGGCCTCCCCTTCAGACTAGAGGAAAAGAAGTTTCATTTAAAGGAACAGAGTAGGGGGTTCATCACAGTGAGGACAGTGAGGTTGGGGAATGCACTGCCGGGTGATGATTCAGTTAATGACTATAAGAGGGACTTGGATGATTTCTTGGACAGACATAATACAAAGGCTATTGTGATACTAAACTCTATAGTTAGTATAGATATGGGTATATATCATTTATGTGACAGTAGGGAGGGGTGTGTGTATGGGGCTGGGTTTTCATTTGGAGGGGTTGAACTTGATGGACTTTTTTCAACCCAATTTAACTATGTAATAATGATGAATTGCTGCAGTGGAAGAAAGCACAAGAAAAGGGGGAGCTACACTAGTGAACAGGGCCGTGCTGGGGTGCTGTGTGCAACATCCAAGTCACCATGATGCATGGAACGATTTGCAGTTGGTCAGGTTTCAGATGCATGGTTCTGTTTCTGATCCCTGAGGACGTGCTTTAATAGTAGAGGCTTCCGTTTAACCCGAGAGGCTCCCAACTGAAAGTGTTGAGTGAGGCCTGTGCTGTGTGTATAATACATCGTATGGGAAACCCTAATGAGGATTACAGCTTTAGCTTTTCGCTCACTTTGCAGCACACTCCTATTCCTAACTCTAATTCTAATTCCTCATGGCGTCCATGGCCGAAGTGGTGAGAATTGCAACGGAAATGGAAAATGACACTTTTATACCTTGTGATTTTCACAAACTGTTTTTTGTGTGTGTGTTTCCGCAGGTATATTCGATTATATGGCAGAAAATTCAGTAAAGAAGATCATGTTCTTTTTGTCAAGTTGCTGTACGAGTTGGTGACAATCCCCAAACTGGAAATTAGTATGATGCAAGGATTCGCACGCTTGTTAATAAGCCTTTTAAAGTAAGTACTGGTTCTGTCTGCCCAGTGGGTCACTGTAACGTTCACCAGCAAGTTCACTCTGCAGATCTACAAGAAAATGTTGATGAAAAATCTCCGGGATTAAATTCATGGTGTAATCAGAGCCGTGTAACTAATGTTCATGTTCTACAATAAGAGCATCAGTATTCCTGTTGTGGCTCTTTGTTTTCCTTTTATTTTAAAAGGATAAATAAAGCAATGTTTTGCATTCACTGAGATGTTATTTAGTTGTTCATTGTATAGTTGTATTTACATCAGTTCCTATGTCTTATCAAAGGTTTATTCAACAACATAAATGTACAGCCACTAGGTGGCGATATTGCAGGTAAAGGGCACCAGTCACTTTAACTATGGTTGGGGGGGAGCTCCCGCTGTGCGCTCCCATGTTCAATATCATTAGGGATGAACCAAAGCCAGGGTTCAATTTGGTATTTGGCCAGGAATCAATTCAGTATTTGGCCAGGGTTCGATTTGGTATTTGGCCAGGGTTCAATTCGGTATTTGGCCAGGGTTCAATTCGGTATTTGGCCAGGGTTCAATTCAGTATTTGGCCAGAGTTCAATTCGGTATTTGGCCAGGGTTCAATTCGGTATTTGGCCAGGGTTCAATTTGGTATTTGGCCAGGGTTCAATTTGGTATTTGGCCAGGGTTCAATTTGGTATTTGGCCAGGGTTCAATTTGGTATTTGGCCAGGGTTCAATTCAGTATTTGGCCAGGAATCAATTCGGTATTTGGCCAGGGTTCAATTCGGTATTTGGCCAGGGTTCAATTCGGTATTTGGCCAGGAATCAATTCAGTATTTGGCCAGGGTTCAAGTCGGTATTTGGCCAGGAATGAATTCAGTATTTGGTCAGGGTTCAAGTCGGTATTTGGCCAGGGTTCAAGTGGGTATTTGGCCAGGATTTGGGCCTTTTCAGCAGGATTCAGATCAACCGAATCTTTGTGACTTTTTGTCACAAAACAAGACAGCAAAATATTTTTGAGCCGCTCGCTCGGCTCCCTCCCATTCTCTAATTGCATTTGCAAATTAGGGTTTGAGTATTCGGCCGAATCTTTCACAAAGGATTCAGGGGTTCGGCTGAATCCAAAATAGTGGTTTTGGTGCATCCCTACATCGCATGCATGAGTGTAATGAGCGAGTATCACCAGCTGACGTTACATGAATGCACATAATATATATATATCATTTATCAGTAGATCTGTCAGACACTGTATTATTATAACTTGAAGTCTCTGATCATTTATGTGATTATTCTATCAAAGTCAAGCTGACCGTATCATTCCTTTCTGCATTTACAGGAAAAAAGAACTTCTCTCTAGAGAAGACTTACAGTTGCCCTGGAGACCATTGTACGAAATGCTGGAGAGAATATTATATTCTAAAACCGAACACCTCGGACTCAACTGGTTTCCCAAGTAAGTCGATGGCATTAGCCCGAAGTTCTCCTGATTGCGCTGAACTCGGCCTGCTCTTTCTTTATTTTGTGTCCTGGCTATGCAAAATAAAGTACAGAATATATATTTACTAACTTGAAACATTGCATTCTTTTTATTCTAGTTTCTTTTCTGTTAATGTAGAGCTGTGCATAGGAGCGCATTGCTTTACATTCACAATTATTTGCTAAGGATGCAAGTGAAGAGATTGTGCATGAGGAATTACACACATTCTGCTGCCCTTGGCATTTATAGAGGATTCCGCTATATTTAGCTGCCATGATTTTCTTTGCTATAATACATGCCATTGGGATGCATCACCAGCGGTGCGTTTGGGAAATAGCGTAAATGAAAATCATCTTTTAATGGTGTCGTTATTGTGGTGGCCATTGATTGGCGTGTCAGGTTCCGGTGTTCTAATGTGCAAGAAAAGGGGTGAACTCGCACAATAGTGACATTTGCCATTGAGCGGCTCAATTCTGGTTTCATTGTTTGATAAATATGCCCCATTATTGTTTCCTTTGTTACAATTAACGAGTGACTCTTTGGCAAGTGATGCATTTCTGAGCTTTTTAGACAGCGAGTTTCCAAATAATAGATCCCATATCTGTGCTACTATGTGGAATGCTGGGGGACTTCATAGATTTAGGCTAAGGTCACACGGGGGGGCGAAAAAACCGCAGTCTGATTTCTGCCCTACTGTGGGCAGTCGCGTCCTCTCTTTTCCGCACTCAGAAGTATTGAACGGAAGCGGTATAAACAGACGCGGTGGATCTGTTAGGTGCGCTGTGTCAAATTCAAACAAGCGGCACCAATATAAAAGTGGAGCCACTAGCCCGCGTGTAATGTTAATATAAGGCGGGTTCAGTGCGCTAATTAGAAAAAAGCCGTATACGCTATATAGTGTATTAACTTGGCTAAGTGCGGTTATGTGCAGGGTTGGAACTACTCACAGGAGCGGTACTGTTCAACAAGATGTTCTCTTACACAATCTGTCCTATTCTTGCTGCGCTCCCTGCTATTTGATTCGCATATGGTGAAGTACCGTCAGACTCTTGTTCAAAGTTCGTCTGTACTTACCGGAACGCTGACTTGTGTATCGCAAACGTATATTCTGGTAGTTACACTGAAGCGGTTCCAGAGGTGGATTCGCTGCTTACGGTCCTTCCTACATGGCTGGCGGCCTCTGCTGTGCTTCCGGTATGGTCTCCGATCCTCGTGGCAGACGCTACTGTTCCAAACTTAAGATGGTGCTTAGTTTGGATCAGTTTTGCACACTTGTATAACAGATATTCATAAGGCTTAATGTTTTTTTGCATAAAATAGTATTTTATTCAGCAATTCATAGCCCAACCCGTTTCGTATGCTTGATACTTCATCAGGGGCATTCAGGCGATTTCAGCAAAGAACCGCAGGTCTCTGCATTTTGAGCCGAAGTCTGGTCACACCGCTTCCGATTCAATATTTCTGAGTGCAGAAAAGAGAGGACACTACTGGCTGCTGTAGGGCAGAAATCAGGCAGCGGATTTCAGCTCACAGTTTTCAGCTCCCGTGTGGCCCCTAACTTTAGGCTGAGAATCGGCCCCTTCCTTGTGCTGCGCTGGCCTGGGTGCAGGCGTGAAACCCAATGCAGTGGTTCTTGGGTGTATAAACTTTTTTATCAGAGTGAAACACTGCAGTGGTCATTGGAATTTATAGTAGCACCCCTAGGTAGGGTTTGTTATACCTGGGCTTGGTGGAGTGTACCCCTGTAAGATCTGGGATCAGTATGTTTTCAATCCTGATGACTTGTTCCTTCAGCTCTATAATATCAATTGTATCATAAGAGCAAACGTGTTTCCAAATAGGGCAGGGTTAGTAAAGGCGCTGGTCTAGGTGTTGTGTTGGTGTAGTCTAATGTCTAATGTGTAATGGCCCACAGCAGTTCTTATTGTAACTGTTTTAGAAGCAATACAATACTTTACAATACATTACAATACATTACATTACAATACAATACAATACAATAGGGGCTTGAAAGAGTCTCTAAATCAGTATTTGAAATGTTCTCCCTTTGATACTGACGCCTCTATGCAAAGTGTTCTATCAAATGAAAAGAGATTATACAGTTGGAAATGTATTTATTTATTATTTCTTCTTTTGGACTATGTTGTGTTTCCATGGCTTTTGCTCATATGAACAGTATTTTATATTATTTGTTTTTTAAGAGACTAAGAGACACAATAAATGGGACTTGGTATTAATTTTCACCACATTATTTGAAAGAAATATCTGTTTGCTGTTGTAAAAACACAGGGCACTGTGTTCAACTGAAGTCGAGCTTGGTATAGGCAAGCGCCTCCCTTCCCCCAACTGTAGACTTTGTTAGGCTTTGAGATAAGGAGCAGCTCATTACACAGAAGCCTGAACTGAGAATGTGGCTTTACTTTTTCAGATTTTGGCCCATTTTGGTGCAAATTATGACAAACCAAATATGTTTTGTAATTAAGTTGGTGCACCATGTTGTTCCCAGGTTATATCTGGCTAACAAGGTCCCCGAGTCTGGGCAGGAAAGGCTTTAGCAAAGCTGATGTGGCAGTTGGAGTCAGATCACCAGTTCTGTTTGTTGCTGCTCAGCTGCCAGGCTGCCTTGCTAATTTGTGTGCCACATTCCAGACCTGCGTTCTACCACCCATTGGCAAGTGGCACTGAGGAGTCGGCTTTTCCTCCAGCTATTATCCATCAGTTATCAGTTGGGATGCAACAAATCCACCATTTGGGATTAGGCTGAATCCCAGAATCGGCCAAATCCCGAACCGAATCCTGGATTCGGTGCATCCCTAGTTATCAGTGCCCCTAACCTTGACCCTAAACTTGTAGGCTGAAATAAGATTTGGCTTTTAGAGTTCGATGGGAGAATGGAGGGGAGCGGACCAAGGAGGGGAAACGTGGAGCCCCATCAGCTGATTAGGGAATTAGGGGCAGAGGGGATTCTGTCGCTACAGATGTCCCAAGAGTTTTCCCATGAGATCATTGGGAATTGTCTCAGAGAACAAAGTAATTGGCGGAAAATGTTCTAAAATGTACCCGGTGTATATTTAGCTTCATACGTCCATCTGTTATATTGTTTGTCTCTCGATTTTTCTCATTTCATGATTTGTGCCTTTTGTTTCCATCCCCCCATTCAGTTCCCGATCAGGCTTGTCTTCCACTAAAACCATTGTACTTAATGTTTTACATAGGTGGTAAGGACCTCCGTGTTCTCTTATGTGCTCTGGGCTCCGTGCTTTGTTCCGCATGTCTCCACACTCCTAATCCACTAATTTGCACCACTTGTATTCATTGCCACCAAACATTGTATTAATGCCGCACCTGTAATGGTGGAGATTCTGAAATACCTGCCGCACTAAAGAACATTCCAAGATTTAACTCTCACATAAAGTATAGAGAATCACTTATTTTGGCTTCAAAAAATGACTATTTATGTTTATGCACATTGGCTTAAAGGAAAAGGAAAGATACAGAGGCAGTTTATTGCCAATAGATTAAGTCACAATATAAGCTGTAACACTATATTTATTCTGCAGAATGCTTTACCATATCTGAGTAATCCGCTCTAGAAGCTCTCTGTTTGTTTAGGATAGCAGCTGCCATATTAGCTTGGTGTAAATAACGGCAATATGGAAGTGAGTCGCACAACACCATAATTATTGCAGGTGGGGAGCTTACCCCTTTTATGCTTTATCACCCGTGTATCATCCTGTTGAAGGGAGGGTGAAAACCCCCTGAAACGTTGATACATGGGTGGTAAAGAATAAAAGGGGTAAGCTCCCCACCTGCAATAATTATGGTGTTGTGCGACTCTCTTCCATTTTGCTGTTACTGATATGATTGACATGTGCTGACCGTCTAGGGAGCTCTGCACCACTAAGCAGGAATATCATAGGAAAGGAGAGGAGGTGCGGAAATTCAACTTTTGGACTATATTAGCTTGGTGTGACATCACTTCCTGTCTGAGTCTCTCCCTGCTCACTCATAGCTCTGGGCTCAGATTACAGCAGGGAGGGAGAGAGGAACAAACTGAGCATGCTCAAGCCCTAGCCCTGGAGGTTTAAGCTGAAAACAGTTAGTCTGATACAGAAGCCCATGAGTACACAATAGAAGGAAAGAAATGTGATGTTTGACAGAGGACTCAGAGCAACATTACTTTGAGGGGTCACTGGTGTATTTATATAGACCTTTCTGATAAACCTCACTTACTTTTAGCCTTTCCTTCTCCTTTAATAGGGGCTCATAACCCCCTGTCCCATCTGCTGACACTCACTTGACATTCTCATGAGAAATGAGCAACATCCTTATATGGACGGCCCCCTACTTTTATTTTAAAATATACATTTTGCTTTTTTTATTGAATATTTGAAGAGGAGTTATGTGATATAATATCCATGATTATTAAAGGAGTTGTTCACATTTAAATTAACCGTTGGTATAATGTAGAGAGGGATATTCTGAGACAATTTGCAATTGGTTTTCATTTTTTATTATTTGTGGTTTTTGACTTATTTAGCTTTTTATTCAGCAGCTTTTCAGTTTGTAATTTCAGCAGTCTGGTTGCTAGGGTCCAGATTCCCCTAGCAACCATGCACTGATTTCAATATGAGAGGCCTGAATAGAAAGAAGATACATTTGTAGCCTTACAGAGCAATTGTTTTTTATATGGGGTCAGTGACCCCTCATTTGAAAGCTAGAAAGAGTCCAAAGAGGAAGGCAAATCGTTCAAAAACGATAAAAAATAAATAATGAAGACCAATTGAAAAGACTAGACTAGAATCGGCCATTCTTTATCATACTAAAATTGAACTTAAAGTCGCTGTGTAACTCCGGGGTTATGTTTATATCACATAGAACACTGTTTATCCCAGCACTTAGCTTTGGCGCCAGTTACTGTTGTTTCTATAGGAATATTTTGCCCATAGGCTTCTCAACTTGCCCTGGGGCCTCCAATGTGAATTCCTGACTGTCATGTTACATGTCTGTGCCAGTGTCTCCAGGAGGGGTGGCAGCAACTGTCACTTTATGGCTTTCCTGGGTCTCCCGCCCTACAGATCGGCACATCAGGCTTCCATCCGTTTTTTCTTTGCTAGAACTTTATAAAATCCTTTCTGTAAACAGATTGTGTAGATTGTGAAGTTGAGTTTGGGATTCGGCCAGGATTTGGCCTTTTTCAGCAGAATTTGGATTCGGCCGAATCCTTCTGCCCGGCTGAACCGAATCCAAATGCATATTCAAATTAGGGGTGGGAGGGAAATCTCATGACTTTTTGTCACAATACAGAGAAGTAAAAAATGTTTTCCCCTTCCCATCCCTAATTTGCATATGCAAATTAGGATTCGTATTTGGTTCGGTATTCAGCCAAATCTTTCAGGAAGGATTCAGGGTTCGGCCGAATCCAAAATCGTGGATTCCTTGCATCCCTAATCTATATGTACAGTTCTGTCTCACGCTCATCAGACTTTAGTGCAGGGGTGTCCAAACTGCGGCCCGAGGGCCACATGCGGCCCAGGATGCATATGAATGCGGCCCAGCTTGAAAAACTTGGTTCCTGAGGAAATAGGAGGAGGGGGGACTCTGCCCATTACCCAGTTAGTAATAATAGTATAATAATACGTCTATTTAATATCCAGGTGTCCCCTATTCCAGTGTATAGCTCCAACTGGTATTATAGTTCTTTTCTGTGTATTTCCTTTACTTTTACAAATCAAACTTGTTTGTGTATTTCATGTGTAGCCCCAGACAATTTTTCTTTTTCCAATGTGGCCCGGCGAGCCAAAAGTTTGGACACCCCTGCTTTAGTGAAACCAGAATCTAATTCTTCATGGTTTATATCACAAACGAGGCTACTTTGGTCGATTAATTTAACATGATTTTCATCAGTTCAGCCCCATATTAGTCAGTGAGGTTATGAACTGATACAGGTTGATCAGGCCCAGCTTGCACTTGCTGTTCCAGTTCATCCCTTGTTGACCCCGGGTTGAGGCCAGACTCATGGGCAAACCCATTATTAGTGATGGTTATTCCCCTCCCAGACCCTTTTGTAGATTCCACTTTGATGATTGGGTGTAGGGGTGGGGGGCTCACATTACACCATTGCCTATTATTTTGCTGAAATAGGAAAGAACTCTTCCCAAACTGTCGTACAAAGTAGGAAGCCCTGGATTGTCAAGGATATCATTGTATGACATCACCAGTGTTTAGGACTGGCCCTACCCTAGGCACCGCCTCAGCTGCTCTGATGTCACTTCCGCCAACAACCTGCCCCCAGCTCTGCCATCTGATTTGAATAGAACGTCTTTCATGGCGGCTGCGAAAATTTTTTAATTTTTCTTAAAAAAAAAAAAGATACATTAAATAGACACCTGAGGGCCACCGTAGACACAGGCCCTCAGGTGCAATAAAGCCCTGTAGCCTTAAAGGAGAAGGAAAAACCGAAGCAGTTTATTGCCAATTAGCCACAATAGTGCAAGCTGTAACACTATATTTATTACGTAGAATACTTTACCATACTTGAGTAATCAGCTCTAGAAGCTCTCTCTGTTTGTTTAGGATAGCAGCTGCCATATTAGCTTGGTGTGACATCACTTCCTGCCTGAGTCTCTCCCTGCTCACTCATAGTTCTGGGCTCAGATTACAGCAGGGAGGAGGGAGGGGAGAGAGGAGCAAACTGAGCATGCTCAAGCCCTAGCCCTGGAGTTTTAAGCTGAAAACAGTTAGTCTGATACAGAAGCCCATGAGTACACAATAGAAGGAAAGAAATGTGCTGTTTGACAGAGGACTCAGAGCAGCATTACTTTGAGGGGTTACTGGTGTATTTATATAGACCTTTCTGATAAACCTCACTTACTTTTAGCCTTTCCTTCTCCTTTAAGGTTTACTTTAATTTAGGGATGCACTGAATCCACTATTTCGGATTCGGCCGAACCCCCGAAACCTTTGCGAAAGATTGGGCCAAATACCGAACCGAATCCTAATTTGCATATGCAAATTAGGATTTCCATTCTGTTCGGCTGGGCAGAAGGATTCGGCCGAATCTGAATCCTGCTGAAAAAGGCAGAATCCTGAACAAATCCTGGATTCGGTGCATCTCTACTTTCAATGGAACTCTGGTCCCCAGCCCAAAGCCGCAGGTCTGTGCCCAGCTAAAACCGTAGGAATAAAAGTAAATAGAACAAGATTCTACATTAGAATGTGACCAGTATTTCCACCCACTTATCTCTGGTGAAACAGGGTCGGGGTCGGCCTGTGTGACATTAACAAGCTGCTTCTGTGCGTTCGAGAGTCTGTCAGTATTTTCTATCATTATCTCGGCTTGTGTGTTTCACTTTGTGTTGTTTTGGGCACAACTTGCTGCAGAGCAGAACCGCCCATTTGTATTGCTAATATGAAATAATCCGTGTGTTTTGGAAAGGGCATCTATTTCTCTTAGATAAAAATGGCGGCATGGAATGGAAAGCATGCGAACGGAGATTTCATCAGTCGGAAGAAAATTGGATTGTTGTGCTGTGTGTGATGAACAAGTGTTGCTACGTGTGTATCACACAGAAACTGTAGGCTCAGGATTATTTATTCCTTCAGCTTTTTTTTTTCATATGTGCAACTCCGTTATCCAGAAACTTATTATACAGACAGTTTTGGGTTAATGGAATGTCTCCCATAGAGTTCAGTAAATATTGACTTTGCCCAAAGCTTAGCCCTCTCATTGGCTCCACATAACAAACTGGCACTTAAGGGGCCGACGAATGAAAATACGACCAGAACCAACGAGTTGTTTCACTGCACAAAATTGTCTTCCAGTGACAAAGAACCTATGTGCCCTCTCCCCAAGCGGAACCAATTCTGGACCCGGACCCTAACCTGCAACCCACAGCCCATGACCCAAACCGCAGTCCGCATATTTACCCACTTTGATCCACAACCCGACCCGCAACCACCATCAGACAGGAAGTGATGTTGCTACAAACTGGAAGTGACATGATCAAAAGTGGGTGGGAACAGAAACACATTTTATAAAACTTAAAAAGGAGTAAAATATACACATTACATAAGATAAGAAATTTAGATGAGACCCCTGACCCACGACTGTACCCGCACCTGAAAATCCTCCCCCTCCCACGGGTTACCCACAAAAACCTGCGGGTTGCGGGTAAAGGTTCTGGGTGTGGGTATAGACGCGGCTCGCAGCTCTTCTCAAAAGTGATTTTTACTCCTTTTTTTTCCTGATCACGCCTACTTCCGATGATGTCACTTCCGGTTTACAATGACAGCACTTACTGATAGGGATGCACCGAATCCACTATTTTGGATTCGGCCGAACCCCCGAATCCTTCGCAAAGGATTCGGCCGAATACCGAACCGAATCCAAACCCTAATTTGCATATGCAAATTAGGGGTAGGAAGGGGAATTTTTTTTACTTCCTTGTTTTGTGATAAAAAGTCACGCGATTTTCTAGTAGACTTATAATATGGAGATCCAAATTATGGAAAGATTGTTTATCCAGAAAACCCCAGGTCCCAAGCATTCTGGATAACAGGTCCCATACCTGTTACCAATAACACAGTATAAGATATACATCCAATGTGGCTACACGTCTGAGAATTCCAGCATTAATGAACTTGCCCTTGTATGTCATCTAATTTTAAATCTAGAAAAGAAATTCCATGTCCACCTGACAAATCTTACAGGGCTGTGGAGTCGCTACATAAATCCTTTGACTCCCGACTCCTCATAATATGGCACCTCCCACGTCTCCGTTTTTAAAGGAGTAACACTAAAAACAAAGTGTATCAATGTAATTAAAATACAATGTACTGTTCCTCTGCACTGGTAAAACTAGTGTGTTTGCTTCAAAAGTACTACTATAGTTTATATAAACAAGCTGCTGTGTAGCCATGGGGGCAGCCATTCAAGCACAGGATACACAGTAGATAACAGATAAGTACTACTATAGTTTATATAAACAAGCTGTTGTGTAGCCATGGAGGCAGCCATTCAAGCACAGGATACACAGTAGATAACAGATAAGTACTACTATAGTTTATATAAACAAGCTGCTGTGTAGCCATGGGGGCAGCCATTCAAGCACAGGATACACAGTAGATAACAGATAAGTACTACTATAGTTTATATAAACAAGCTGCTGTGTAGCCCTGGGGGCTGTTCTTCAAGCTGGAAAAAAATAGCTTACACAAAAACAGGTTACACAGCACATAACAGATAAGCTTTGTCCATTACAATGGTGATTTATTTATTTGTTCAGTAACTTGTGCAAACACACAGCTTTTACCAGTGAATGCTAACAGTATATTATATGTTAATTACTTTAAAAAGCTTTAATTTTTTCAATATTACTGTTCTTTTAATACACTAATGTATTTTCTATGTTGATAGAAGTTAATAACACAACATACAGGCTCATTTATCACTGCCAAAGCTCAAACATATAAATCGTATCCTTTGGTGAATCTAAACCTAAAAGAAGGTCTGTATATGAATGGAAGCTGCCATATAGCTGTAGAATATCTGTTAAATACAATCCAACATGAACTCAAGTATTGTTCTTACACAGTTGCTCCTGCCATATCTGCCTTCATAGAATCTCTTACATCTGATTTCATTATTTTCACTGCTTCTATTTAAAATTATTAGGAGTCTTTATTTTTTTTGCGACTCCGGATACCCAAAATTGCTTCTGACTCTATAGCTTTGAAACCTCACTGATGTTACAGCAGGGGGTTGGTGTGTGTTAATAATTAGACTGAGTTCCGCGGCCCCTTTAATTGGCAAAAACGAGGCTCAGTTAAGTGACGCAGATTTATGTGAGTTTTCGCACTGATTTATATGACTTTTCGCACTATAAAGAGGCTTCTGGATGGGTCTGCAAGTTTACCTGTTGCTTCCCAAGCTGCACCAAACATAACTGTGTGTGTATGAAATACTGCAGTTTTATTATTATTATTATTATTATTATTATTATTATTATTATTGACATAATTAACAAAATGTGATCCAGAATGGCTGGGATGTGCGGCACGCTCACAAGGATCTAACGGCATTAACATCGGCCTGTGTAGTTTGTATGTAAAATAAAATCATTTTTTCTTCCTTTTTTCTTTCAGTTCTGTCGAGGGCGTCCTGAAAACTCTAGTGAAAGCCTGTAGACCGTAAGTCGAGTTCCTGTATGTGGAAGGACTAATAAATAATGTGATAAATAAAGATGGCCTCGCACATGGGCAGTTGGGGGGGGGGGCTGTAGGAACCTTAAAGGGGAAGGAAACCTAGCTGGCGCAAAAACCCTCCCCCCCCCCCATCCCGTGTGTTGCTCCCCCTCCCTCCTCCCCCCTGGCCTACCCGTCCCGCTGGGCAAATGGCCCTAACTTGTTACTTACCCTTCTGCGCAGGTCCAGTCCAGGGAGTTCACAGACGACATCTTCTCCCACGCGATCTTCTTCCTGCTTTGAACGGCGTTTTGGCGCATGCGCAGTAGGAGCCTTTCGCCGGTACGGATCTACTGCGCATGCGCCGTTCAAAGCAGGAAGAAGATGGTGCCTGTGAACTCCCTGGACTGGACCTGCGCAGAGGGGTAAGTAACAAGTTAGGGGCATTTGCCCAGCGGGACGGGTAGGCCAGGGGGGAGGAGGGAGGGGGGAGGGTTTTTGCGCCAACTAAGTTTCCTTCCCCTTTAAGGTGGCCATAGACTAAAAGATCCGCCCTATGGCCGAACGATCGGATTACGATGAGAGCACAATGGGCTCCGGCAGGATCGGTTGGGACAAAATCAAACCTGTCCGTTCGACCAAACGACTGATCTCCGCCGGACGAAAAATGTCGGGACTCTCCACACACAGTCCGAAAATCGTACGAATCCTCGATTCGTACGATAGGATCTTTGCGTCTATGGCCACCTTTACTCTAAACTGATTTGTATTTCTGGGCTGTTACAATAATTACTTTCCTTTTTATTCCTTTTAGTTATTTTCCAGACGATGCAACAGCAGAAATGCTACAAGAATGGCTGCCTTTAATGTGTCCTTTTGATGTAACAATGCAAAAGGCCATTAGTTATCTTGAATTATTTTTGCCTACCTCCCTGCCCCCAGACCTTCATTGCAAAGGTTTTAGGTGAGCACATCTGAAAATGTGGGGGCCGGTGTATTAGAGGGGGACCTGCTTGAGGTGCTGGGAGGAGTCACTGGAAGCCATATTGCCGGGGACTGGTTGGTTGCTATGGGTTACTACACCAGGGCAAATTTTGCATTTTTGGATACATTTTGCCAAGTTTGTTTTTCTTGTGTTAATTGCGTGTAGCGGCTGAACCACCTTCTAAGAGGGAATAGAAAGTCATGACTACTTAAAACATTGAAACAAATAACAAATATAGGATTATATGGCAATATACAGAATACATTTATTTAGTAAGGTCAGAAAGCAATTTGTTTTTGAGTTTCATTTGTCCTCAAACTACATTGAGGCTTATTTACTAGTGATGTGGGTGAAAGTGATACAATGCTAAACGCACCCCATTGGCCCTAAACACACACAACTTGCATCTTAGAAGGCGTCACATCTCAGACTTTCCCTATTTTGCACTTCCTGAAGCGGCTGCCCATGTGTCTCTTGCCCCAAACACAGGCAACAAGGTTACACACAGAGTGAGGCACAACCCCAATAAGTCGAGCTTCCAGGTGCACCTGGGAATGGGTAAAGAATACAGCTCTTTGCACTCATTTTTGCACATTACTTCATTTTTATAGACTTAAAGGAGAAGGAAACCCCCTGGGCGCAAAACCCCTCCCCTGTGTTGCTCCTCCCCCCTGGCCTACCTGTCCCCCCAGGCAAATGCCCCTAACTTGTTATTCACCCCTCTGTGCAGGTCCTGTCCACGGAGTTCACAGGCGCCATCTTCTCCCACGCGGTCTTCTTCCTGCTTTGACCGGTGTCTTCTGGCGCATGCGCAGTAGGAACATTTTCAGGTACGGATCTACTGTGCATGCGCCGAATGTCACGAATCGGAAAACTTTGTGACATTCGGCACATGCGCAGTGGATCCGTACCTAAAAATGTTCCTACTGCGCCAGAAGACACCGGTCAAAGCAGGAAGAAGACCGCGTGGGAGAAGATGGCGCCTGTGAACTCCGTGGACTGGACCTGCGCAGAGGGGTGAGTAACAAGTTTGGGGCATTTGCCAGGAGGGAGGGGGGGGGTTTGCGCCCATGGGGTTTCATTCTCCTTTAAAGGCGAATTCAACCCCGTTGCCGCTAAAATCCCTCCCCTTCCCCTGTGTTGCCCCTCCTCCTCCCCGGGCAAATGCCCCTAACTTGTTACTGACCCCTCCGTACAGTTCCTCTCCTGTTGAGTTCACGGCAGCCATGTTCGCCCGTGCGCTCTTCTTCCTGTATTCGCCGGCATTTGGTGGCGCATGCGCAGTAGAGGGATTTTACTGGTAAGGATCTACTGCGCATGCGCCAGAAAGTCACGAAGTTTGCAATTTCTTTTTTCGGAAGCTTTGTGACTTTCTGGCGCATGTGCAGTAGATCCTTACCGGTAAAATCCCTCTACTGCGCATGCACCACCAAATGCCGGCGAATACAGGAAGAAGAGCGCACGGGCGAACATGGCTGCTGTGAACTCAACAGGAGAGGAACTGTACGGAGGGGTCTGTAACAAGTTAGGGGCATTTGCCCGGGGGGGGCAACACATGGGAGGGGGGAGGGATTTTAGCGTCAAAGAGGTTGAATTCTCTTTAAAACACACTTAAATGTGTGTCGGACTCTGATATGAATTATTTGTCACTTTGTATTCAATGCTGAAGTCTCTATCTTGGGTAAAACAAGGTATTAAATGTGGCTAATAATGGACACATTGTGCACAAAACAAACGTTGGCTGCTCACACATAATTGCCACTTGCTGAGACTTTTTTGCACGCACGGTTTATTTTAGAAGCGCACACAGCCAAAATGACAGGCAGCCTTTCTGGAATACATGTGACATGTTCTGCGCTTTCTCATTCCATCTCCAGGCTTTGGTTTGATGAATTCGTGACTCTCTGGGTTTCAGTTCAGAATCTTCCACAATGGGAAGGGGTAAGTCGTTTATTTAATGTTTTGGGTAAAAGGTGGATGTTATTGTGTGCTTCCAGCTTTACACTCAGTTGTGTAACTAGAGGTTACTGGGCCCCACCTTAAATTAGCAGGGGTCCCCCCAGACCTTAAAGGGATACTGTCATGGGAAATTTTTTTTTTCCAAATGAATCAGTTAATAGTGCTGCTCCAGCAGAATTCTGCACTGAAATCCATTTCTCAAAAGAGCAAACTGATTTTTTTATATTCAATTTTGAAATCTGACATGGGGCTAGACATATTGTCAATTTCCCAGCTGCCCCAAGTCATGTGACTTGTGCTCTGATAAACTTCGATCACTCTTTACTGCAAGTTGGAGTGATATCACCCCCTCCCTTTTCCCCCCAGCAGCCTAACAACAGAACAATGGGACAGTAACCAGATAGCAGCTCCCTAACACAAGATAAAAGCTGCCTGGTAGATCTAAGAACAACACTCAATAGTAAAAACCCATGTCTCACTGAGACATTGTTACATTGAGAAGGAAAAACAGCAGCCTGCCAGAAAGCATTTCTCTCCTAAAGTGCAGGCACAAGTCACATGACCAGGGGCAGCTGGGAAATTGACAAAATGTCTAGCCCCATGTCAGATTTCAATATTGAATATAAAAAAATCTGTTTGCTCTATTGAGAAATGGATTTCAGTGCAGAATTCTGCTGGAGTAGCACTATTAACTGATGTGTTTTGAAAAAAACATGTTTTCTGATGACGGGATCCCTTTAAGGAAGATGTCTGTATTGTTGCTGCACCTAATATACAGACATTTCATTGTATTTACAACACATGTTATGGGTTAGTGCACCTGCTCAAATGTATGTCTTTTATTATATATGGGGGGAAGCAGCAGTATCTGGGGGAGACTAGTTTTGTCTGTTTACAATCTATTACTTTGGAAATAGAATCCAGAATACATGGGCCTGTATACATTGTGCAGAGAAGTCACACATTTTTTGCAAATTGGAAAAAATGCGATTCCGAGCAACTTTCCAAAATACATTCCTTGAAAAATGTCAACGGTTGTAAAGTTATTTGTTGATGTCATTTATTATGGAGACCCGTGTCTGTGTGGCTCTGGCTCCAATAACAATGTAGCAGAAGTGACCAACAGACATGGAGCAGGACCAGAGAACCAAAACGAGTGCTTTCAATTGCTGTTATGTTTACAAATTATCTTTACACAATGTAAAGTGTTATACTGTCCAAGGAACTGTTTTATTATTAGAAGGCAAAAAGCTACCTTATATACTCGAGTATAAGCCGTCCCGAGTATAAGCCGAGGTACCTAATTTTACCTCCAAAAACTGGAGTATAAGCCTAGCGTGAGAAATACAGCAGCTTCTGGTAAGTTTCAATCAAAAAATTGAGGGTTTCTGCTCCCATTGGAGGAGCCGGCATCTCGTTTTTGGACGCCCACGACCATTCTTGGATGCCGGCGACTATTCTTGGAGACTATTCTTGGATGCCGGCAACTTTTCTTGGACACCGGCGACTATTCTTAGACGCCGGTGACCGTTTTTGCGCTTGACCCGAGTATAAGCAGAGGTAGAGTTTTTCAGCATATTTTGGGGATGAAAAACTCGGCTTATACTCGAGTATATACAGTAACTGGTCAAAAATGCAGTTATATCAGTAGGGCATTATGGGAAATTAATTTCTGGATAATGGATCCCATGCCTGTAGGCGTTGGTTTGTAGTGATGTACTTTTATATCCAGTGCTGGTTTAAATTGACTTCATTTGTTCCCTCCCCAGCATTTGGTGAATCTTTTCGCTAGACTGGCAAATGACAACATTGGGTACATTGACTGGGATCCGTATGTACCAAAGGTAAGAGAATTTTATCCCATTTATAGAACCTCCTGGATTAGTTTTATTTTAATTAAAGGAACAGTAACGTCAAAAAATAAGTGTTTTAAAGTAATGAAAATATAATGCAGTGTTGCTTTGCACTGTTAAAACTGATGTTTGCTTCAGAAACACTACGATAGTTTATATAAATAAGCTGCTGTGTAGCAATGGTGGCAGCCATTCATTGGAGAAAAGGCTCAGGTTACACAGCAGATAGCAGATAAGCTCTGACTGTCAAATGGTGTTATGTTATCCATTAGTTAAAGGCATACTGTCATGGGAAAAAACATTTTTTTCAAAATGAATCAGTTAATAGTGCTGCTCCAGCAGAATTCTGCACTGAAATCCATTTCTCAAAAGAGCAAACAGATTTTTTTATATTCAATTTTGAAATCTGACATGGGGCTTGACATATTGTCAATTTCCCAGCTGCCCCAAGTCATGTGACTTGTGCTCTGATAAACTTCAGTCACTCTTTACTGCTGTACTGCAAGTTGGAGTGATATCACCCCCCTCCCTTTTCCCCCCCCAGCAGCCAAACAACAGAACAATGGGAAGGTAACCAGATAGCAGCTCCCTAACACAAGATAACAGCTGCCTGGTAGATCTAAGAACAGCACTCAATAGTAAAAACCCATGTCCCACTGAGACACATTCAGTCACATTGAGAAGGAAAAACAGCAGCCTGCCAGAAAGCATTTCTCTCCTAAAGTGCAGGCACAAGTCACATGACCAGGGGCAGCTGGGAAATTGACAAAATGTCTAGCCCCATGTCAGATTTCAAAATTGAATATAAAAAAACCTGTTTGCTCTTTTGAGAATGGATTTCAGTGCAGAATTCTGCTGGAGTAGCACTATTAACTGATGTGTTTTGAAAAAAAACATGGGACAGGATCCCTTTAACCTGTGCCATATAGCCGTTTTTCAATTTCCACCATTGCTCCACAGCAGCTGGTTTATAAAAACTATAGTAGTGTTTCTGAAGCAAACAGATCAGATTTTCCAGTGCAGGGCAACACTATATGATATTTTCATTACTTTAAAACACATTTTTTGGTGTTACTGTTCTTTTAAGCTGAAAATGGGACATTTTATGTCCAGAAACCTTTGTTTTCGGATCCCATTTAGATCAGCCTGAGCTTCATGTCTTTGTTGACGTGTTCCAGTGACACAGGCTGAGCTGCTGATTTAGTTCCATTCTACAGGTTTATAGTTTATAGCCCCCCTAATTGTAGTTGCCCATGAAGCATCACTTTGCCACAGTGCGGAAGACTTGGGCATGGATTTAGATTCAGGTCCTTGTATGAAAAGAGCAAGTCATTTCCATTTCACTAAAGGGGTCAAGGGTAGCTGCTGGTGTTATTCAAGGAAAATAGCTTTATCATGCTGAGATGACATTCTATATTTAAACCAGCTGATTAAACCACAGCCACATGTATATTATATTAACTGAAATGTAAGAGGGGTCGTCTTTCTGAATCCAAGTTCACCAGCAGTGTAGCAGATAATGTGAACCATACCTTTAGTAATTATTTCCCCACTAATAGAACTAGGTTTCCAGAAACCACAAATGAAACAAAAATGGAATTGAACATAGGGCTTCTTGCTTGTCCACGGCATCTTGATGAGCAATGCATGCAGTAGTTACGGATTTCATATTTGTGTTTTACGGCTGCTGTTTTTCTTTCCAGATCTTTACCAGAATCCTGCGGAGCTTAAATCTTCCAGTCGGGAGCAATCAAGTGTTAGTCCCAAGACAACTGGCCAATGCTTATGACATCGGCCATGCGGTGATATGGATAACTGCCTTGATGGTGAGTGCTGGTGGAATATAACCACAGACCAGAAACCCAGTTCAGCGTGTTTGCTCCAGATCTCCAGTACAAAGTAATGATAACACAATATGGTTACAGCAAAACCAAAGCCTAAACTTGAATATACCGTATATACTCGAGTATAAGCCATCCCGAGTATAAGCCGAGGTACCTAATTTTACCTCCAAAAACTGGGAAAGCTTATTGACTCGAGTATAAGCCGAGGGTGAGAAATGCAGCAGCTTCTGGTAAGTGTCGATCTCGTTTTTGGATGACTATTCTTAGGCGCCAGTGATTATTCTTAGGCGCCAGCTACTATTCTAAGGCGCCGGCGAATATTCTTAGGCGCTGGCGACCGTTTTTGCGCTTGACCCGAGTATAAGCCGAGGTAGAGTTTTTCAGCATATTTTGGGGGCTGAAAAACTCTGCTTATACTGGAGTATATATACGGTAGCTAGAAATCAGTGATCCCCAACCAGTGGCTTGTGAGTAACATGTTTCTCTCCAACTACTTGGATGTTGCTCCCATTGGCCTCAAATCAGGTGATTATTTTTCAATTTCAGGCTTGGAGGCAAGTTTTAGTTGTATAAAAACCAGATGTACTGCCAAACAGAGTCTCAATGTAGGTTGACAATCCACATAGGGGCTACCAAATGGCCAATCACAACACTTATTTGGCACCCCAAGAACATTTTTCATGCCTGTGTTGTTCCCCAACTCCTTTTACTTCTGAATGTTGCTCACAGGTTCAAAAGGTTGGGGATCCCTGCTATAAATGCTGAACTTATTATGAGAGCAGAGTAATAATCCTGGCCTTCAAATTTGTCCCCAGGAGCTTGCCATCTTGGATCTTTGTAGTCACGTGTCGGTGACACTGCACATGCTCAGTGGGCTGTGGTCGGCCCTTGTAATGTGTAGCATTTCTACCCTACTTCTTTTATCTTTCTGCTTTAGTTTTGCTTTAAGTATTTTGTGGATGCTCCAGACTCTGCTTAGTGTTCCTACTGATAACTGGACATTGCAGAATCTCTGCGCACAACATGTAGGAACGATCTATATCAATGGCAGCCTTTGTACAAATGTATTTTTTCTAATTTCTTATTTTTTTAAGGGTGGACCAAGTAAAACTGTCCAGAAGCATTTAACAGGACTGTTCAATAGCATCACTTCTTTTTATCATCCGTCTAACAACGGCAGGTGGTTGGTAAGTATTCTGATACCCAAACGTTTACAATATAACTCTCTCCACATTCTGTCCGTGCCTCGGAGTATTTAGCAGGGCCCGGCATGAGCGTGAGTCTCGCAGTGGAACGCTGCGCTGTTTATGGTGCGGCACCTGTTCCAGTGTTCAGACTTTTCTAGGAAATGTCAGCGCTGGGACTTGCCCTTATAAATCCCTTCCTCTTAAGTCTTTGATCTCCTTACACACTTTGTACTTGGCTATCAATCTTAAAAATCTGCTTTTTTTTTATGTTAAATCCTTTAAAAATTGCCGCACTCCCCCTAGTCATTATTAGACGTATCTGATGATGTCCATGTTCCATAAATTGTATATCCTGAGAAGCGTCTGCTCTAAATGTGCTGAGATTAAGGTTGTGAGACGGCAGATGGCTCTTTTTCTTTGTTCCATTACTTATTCATTTAAATTTACAGTTATTGAGTCTAATGATGAGTCTAACGATGGCTGTTCTGGTAATGCACAGATTTGTCATGTCAAAGGGAGGGATTACGGTCATTTTGCAATTCAGCTTGTTTACTAGATGCCTCCTGTATTAACAGATTTAGAAACCCAAGAGCCAGCGGGAAGTGTTGAAATGTGCTTTTGTTTAGGCCCTGCATTAGTAGGACAAGTTAAATATAGATGTTGTTTGAGCTGCTGGAACATCATTACAGCATCGGCAACCTTGCAGCTATTTTGTAATCAGATTGCAGAATAAGCCTCATGATCCGGCATCGGATGGAAATATCTGCCTTCGCCTGTCTTTAACCTCAGCACGAGTCTCGACCCATGAAATCAATATGTTTGTTTTCTATTTTTTCTCATGACATTCTGTCCCTTTCAGTATCTTGTGTGTATTTCTTTTTTTAAGACAAAGCTCATGAAACTGCTGCAGAGGTTGCCGTGTTGCATTATCCGCCGGCTGCATCGTGAACGTTACAAGAAACCCTCGTGGTTGACTCCGGTACCTGAAAGTCACAGACTTACTGACCAAGATGTGACGGACTTTGTTGAAAGCATTATGCAGCCTGTGCTGTTGGCAATGTTCAGCAAAACTGGAAGCCTTGAGGCGGCCCAAGCCCTGCAGAATCTTGCACTAATGCGCCCTGAGCTAGTAATCCCTCCAGTCCTTGAAAAGTGAGTTGAATTCCACCCGCAGTAGCGAACTGAATGAAGCAACACATTTGTCTTCTTTTCCACTTTGGAAAGCAGATCATTTGTGGCCACAAGTTAAATTGTATCAAATCTTTTAATTGCTTTGTCTCTATTGCCTACGTTTGGAATTCTGAATTGCTCATCACTTCCCCTGGAAGGACGTTCCATGTCTTTATCACTGTGTTTTTTTCCGTTGTCTTCCCTTCATTGTCATGTTGTGTCCCCTGTAAGTAACCAGGTTCCACTGTAGGAAATTGATTTCCTCCTGATAGCTCTTACTTCCCTTGATATATATGAATATATATGTAAATAATATCATCATATCGCCTCTCTTCCCGCTCTCTTCTTAACTATACATATTCAAGTATTGGAACCTTGCCTGATATTCTTTCCAAGAGAATTTTCTAGACAGCAGTCTGTCCAATGACTCCATTGACTTATTTGCCTGGCATCTATTTATTATAATACAGCCCTCAAGATATGGGGCTGTATTACCACAAACTCTTGTCATGCAACAGCATGAAATTTTGTAGGATCCTACAAATTATAAAGTTGGCTGTGCAATATAAGATCTGCTAGTTAGGTGAGGTCGCCAAACAAGTCGATATTTCACCCAATATCAGGCTGATTTTCTGTCGGAGGGCCTCATACACTGGCAGATAAACTGCCAAATTGGTCTAAAGGGCCCAAATTGGCAGATTAAATCTGATTTATATGGCTACCTTAAAGGTGGCCATAGACGCACAGATACTATTGTATGAAACTCATTTTCAGACTATAATCGGTGCATGTATGGTGGGAAAAGAGCCGACCGATATTGGCAGAAGACTTGTCAATTGGGCTGGACGGACAATTTTGATTGGACGCCTTTGAAGGGACCCAAACATGGGCCATTGGTAAACTGGCCATAGACTCGAAGATCCGCTCGTTTGGCGACATCGCCAAACGAGCGGATCTTTCCCCGATATGCCACTAACGGCATGGTTATATCGGGGGTAATTCGAACGTTCGGCAGTATGGCCGAATGATCGAATTACGATGCGCCAAGGGGCTCCGACGGGTCGGTCGGGTAAAAATCCAACTTTCCCGATCGATATCGTGGCCAGATATCGATTGGGAAGACCCGTCGGAAGCCCCCATACACGGGCAGATAAGCTGTCAAATTGGTCCAAACTAATGATATCGGCATCTTTATCTGCCCGTGTATGGCCACCTTTAGTGCTGAATGGTCAGATACAGGTAGAATTCTCTTGTTTCTATATGTATATCTGACCATTCAGCTCTACACGTGTGTATTGAAACGAATAATCTTTTTTGGAAACATCTTTTTCAAGAAAGATTGTAATTGCTACGTCTATGGCCACCTTAACCCCTACAGCTGTAATGTGAATGGGATCAGATAAAGTTGGATGTAGTCTTTTGCTTAAGGTGGCCATAGACTTAACAATTATTTATTTTTTGAATTGTCAGATATACATATAGAAACTAGGGATGCACCGAATCCAGGATTCGGTCTTTTTCAGCAGGATTTGAATTCGGCTGAATCCGTGTGGCTGGCCGAACCGAATCCTAATTTGCATATGTAAATTAGGGGCAGGTAGGGAAATCACTCAACTTTTTGTCACAAAAGAATTTGTTCCACTTTCTCCTTTTCGGATCCTAATTTGCATATGCAAATTAGGATTCTGATTCGGTTTGGTATTTGATCGAATCTTTCACCAAGGTTTCCGGGATTCGGCCAAATCCCAAATAGTGGATTCGGTTCATCCCTAATAGAAACAACAGAATTCTACCTGTATCTGATAATGTATCACTAACAATGGCTGATGTTTGGGTACTTTCAAAGGAACACAATCACAATTTTCCATCCAGCCTGATCGACGAGCCGTACACGCACTGAATATTGATACTGAAAATTTGTTTTGTATGATATTATCTCTGCGTCTTTGGCCTCCTTTATGCGTCTACATCAGAAGAAAAAAAAGTATTTCCGACACCATCAGATTTCAACTGAATTGTGTCCTTTATTATAGTGTGCCCGTTTGAGGGGTTCAGTGCAGTTTCTACTAAATCACTTGGGTTTGTTTGGAAAAGAAGCTTTCTTATTTACTCGTCCTTGGAAATGGCTCACAAAAATCTCATTTTGTGGAATGTATTGGAATGATGAATGTCTTGTAATGGCGTCTCCTCATGTTTAGAACTTACCCAGCTTTGGAAACTCTAACTGAGCCTCACCAGCTTACAGCAACATTGAGCTGTGTGATTGGAGTGGCCCGCAGCTTGGTGTCTGGCGGAAGGTGGTTCCCAGAAGGTCCAACTCACATGCTACCTCTGTTAATGAGAGCACTTCCCGGTGTGGATCCAAACGATTTCAGCAAATGCATGGTGAGTTGGGAATGGCCTGCCGTTACCTCTAGATTCACATCATTGGCAGTGTAATGAAAGTTATATGTATTGTCAGTGCAAAATGGGAAAAGTAATATCTTATTAAATGTCATGTAATTGTCTGTGTTTTGTTCCACTTCAGATCACATTCCAGTTTATTGCAACTTTTTCCACGTTGGTGCCTTTAGTAGATTGTTCATCTTTACTGCAAGAGAGAAACGATCTTTCAGAGGTAAGATGGCAGGTCCAGCAATGTCAGGCTATCTTTGTATCGAAGGGCTTTATCGTTTGTCTTTATATTCCTTTTCTGTACTGATGTTTCTTTTCTATGTGAATATGTAGGTGGAGAGGGAGCTGTGCTCTGCTACCGCTGAATTTGAAGACTTTGTGCTCCAGTTCATGGACAGGTATTTTATACACATTGGATAATGGATGTTGTACTCAAGCACCTCTATACTGTATGAGACCTGTTATCCAGAATGCTTGGGACCTGGTGTTTTCCAGAAAAGGGATCTTTCCATAATTTTGATCTCCAGACCTTAAGGGGCAGATTTATTAAGGGTTGAATTGAAAATTCAAATTCTCTAATTTTTTTTTATGGTCAAAACTGTCAAATTTGACTAAGGAATCATCCAAACTCGATTCGAGTTTCGAGATTTATCATACTCTGTATGTGAGGGCCGACCCGATACCCGTGGGTCGGGCGGGTCCGGGCCGACCTTGCAGGTTTCGCCGCCGGCGCAGGGTCGGACTGGGGGGCCCATACTGTCCAGGGCCCCTTCCGAATCCCCTGCCTCCCTTCTATGACGCGCCGAGCACGCTTGCGTGAAGGCGCTGCTCAGCGCGCCTGCATGTAGTCTCCACTTGCTGTTCCTCATTGAAAGGTGCCGCACGCATGCGCAGATGGCAATGCGCGGCGAATAGAAAAAAAACGTTTTCTCTGTCAAGTACGATCAGGACGGGGGACTGGCCCAGCGGGGGCCCATTAAGGGTCGGGGCCCACCGGGTTTTTTCCCAGTATCCTGCCGGGCCAGTCCGACACTGTGCCAGTTAAGCTCTCCCCGCCTGCCACCTTCAAATGCCGGTTTCTGACTTCTGGGTTCGTCTTTAATAGATGCTGCGCCTGCTTGCCCTGCCCCTTTTGTGACGTCATGGGCGGGTCGTCGCAGGTCTATAAAAGGAACCTGGAAGTGCGGGTGGAGTACAAGGGAGGGCGGGTTAGGGTCGGCCTGCACATCACTAATACTCTGGCCCTTGAAGAATTTGAATTTGACTATTTATTTGCCACCTATAACCTGCCTAAATCCAGTATAAGTCAATATGAGAGGTCCGGTAACCAATTTGGAGATGTTTGTAGCCTTCCTGATGTTTGTAGCCTTTTCAAGAGAAAAAACTCGAATCGAGTTTGGCCGAATTTGAATCGATTTTGATTTAGAGTTTTCGGTTCGTTAAAATTTGTCTGAGTTTTGACATATTAGATTTTTTTAAATAAAATCCCCCCCAATCGAATTTCGAGTAAAATCAAATTAATGTCAGTTAAAAAAAAAAAAAAAAAACTCACATGAATTTGAAATTCTACCCTTGATAAATCTGCTTAAAAAAGTGTGTTAAAAAATTATTTAAACATGAATTAAACCCAATAGAATTGTTTTGCCATAAGGCTGGGATCAAGTACATGGCACTGTTTAAAGGGATACGGTCATGGGGAAAAAACATTTTTTCAAAATGAATCAGTTAATAGTGCTGCACCAGCAGAATTCTGCAGTGAAATCCATTTCTCAAAAGAGCAAACAGATTTTTTTATATTCAATATTGAAATCTGACATGGGGCTAGACATATTGTCCGTTTCCCAGCTGCCCCGAGTCATGTGACTTGTGCTCTGATAAACTTCAATTACTCTTTACTCCTAAAGTGCAGGCACAAGTCACATGACTTGGGGCAGCTGGGAAATTGACAATATGTCTAGCCCCATGTCAGATTTCAATATTGAATATAAAAAAAATCTGTTTGCTCTTTTGAGAAATGGATTTCAGTGCAGAATTCTGCTGGAGCAGCACTATTAACTGATGCGTTTTGAAAAAAACATGTTTTCCGATGACAGGATCCCTTTAATTATTACAGAGAGAAAGGAAATCATTTTTGAAAACTGTAATAAATTGATTAAAATTGAATCAATGGGAAACATCCATCCCGGAATTGAAATCGTTCTGGATAACAGGTTTTCTGGATAAACGATCCCATACTTTCACTGTTCACGGCCATGTTCAGGCTTGTAGATATGGGCTGTTACACATTAGTGTTAATGGCAGTCCATAGTATGTGTAGCAATTACAGCTGTTTCATGTGATCATATTCTGTAGGGAATGTGTGTGTTTATTAATGTGTGTGTATAAAATTACTAATTGCAAATGTAAGATTGCCGCATTCTTATATTTATTCTGATATTTATAATAATTTCAGGTTGATTTTGGTTCTGTTTTGTTTGCAGATGCTTTGCCCTCATAGAGAGCAGTGCCCTTGAGCAAACACGAGAAGAGACGGAGACGGAGAAGATGACCCATTTGGAGAGTCTAGTAGAGCTAGGCCTGTCTTCTACCTTCAGTACAATCCTCACACAGTGTTCCAAGGAGATATTTAAGGTACTGGCACAGTCATTAGTCAGTGCCTGGCTGTGGGTTTAGTGGAGATACAAATGAATATTGAAGCAATTATGAACCGTACAGCAGTAGCAGCTTCAGAAATATCATGGGCTTTATGTAGACCAGCTTAAAGGAGAACTAAAGCCTAAGAACTAAAGAAGTAGGTAGAAATGTTGTACATGATGTTTTGTGCTTCTGTACCAGCCCAAGGCAACCACAGCCCTTTAGCAGTAAAGATCTGTGTCTCCAAAGATGCCCCAGTAGCTCCCCATCTTCTTTTCTGCTGATTCACTGATTCACATGCTCTGTGCTGCTGTCACTTACTGAGCTTAGGGAGCCACTCACAATATACAGTACACATAGAATAGAAATGTCACAATATAAGGCTGATTAGTAATTAATACACATAATTACTACATGGCAGCACAGAAACCAGTGCAATTAGCATCAGAATTGAATAATCAGCAAACCTGTAGCATCAGCTTATATTACAGCCAGGGAAGCTGATTTTCTGCTGGATAATTAGTGACGAGCCCTAAGCTTAGCTTCTCAACAGCCAATCAGAGCCCACTGAGCATGTGAGTGTCACAGACACTTTCCAAGATGGTGACCCCCTGTGACAAGTTTGAAGTCCTGGATCATTGCTGCTATTGACAAGCTCAAACTTTAGCCTCCTGCAATAAGTTCACTATATAAAATAGGACATTTTTAGCCACATTTTTAGGGTTTAGTTCTCCTTTAAATACAAAACACAAAATATATTTGACGCCACGGAAACCAGGATAGAATACCCCAGACAGTGCAGTTTATTAAAAATCAACCATCTTTTCTCAAGATATTTGGCAGTGGCCTCCTGTATGTTCTTTAGCTAAAGTTTTGATACTCCGGAGTAAAGTACTGACTGGGCATGCTTTACAATCATCACTACCAAAGAAATCCAAAACTCAAATCTTATTCTGAACTGACAAAACAGAAGCAACTACAAATGTGTTTGATTTGGCACTGAACTATCTGCATCGCTTAGTAGATTGTGGTCTAGTACAAGTGTTTCCCCTGTTACTGGCTCAGCTTGCACTTTTATCCATTCTTGCACACTCATTGGCTCAGGCGACACCCGTGATTAATTATATTGTTGTTTCTTTCACAATAAATTGTGTTTAGGTTCTGCTAAATAGAAAAGAGAATGGTCTGAGTGAGATTTTCTTGTGCTCACCTTTTTATAATAAACCTTTAATTTGGTGCTTGTCAAATTAGAATTGCCATGTGTGAATAATATGGGAGATAGGGGGCAGCCTTGCCTGGGAGTAGGGTTGGCACCTTTTATGAAAAAAAATACCGGCCTTCTTATATATTAATCTGTTTTCCTTTTTTTTAACATTGGGCTCAACCATCATTTTTACTGGCCAGGCCGGTAAAATACTGGCCAGGTGGAAACCCTACCTGGGAGGTTAGTTCTATTCCCTGTAACAATGTAATTTTGGGGTAAAGCTGTTCTATAATCTAGTGTTCTGACCATGAAAGCCATTTTTGTCACGAAAGTGTCTGGGTATAGCAGGTTTTCATTATTATATCTATTTTGTGTAAATGCAGTTGTGAGAGTTCACATTTACAATGGGATTATTAATGGTTGAAATAAATTCTAACTGAAGTGCAGGGATTTCGTTTCATCTTGCAGAATCAATTGATAAATCTCGTTTATATTTCAGGTTGCCCTGGAGAAGGTTTTCAACTTTGCAGTTTCCAATATATTTGAAACGCGAGTGTCGGGCAGAATGGTTGCCGACTTGTGCCGGGCTGCTGTCAAGGTGCAAATATTTTCACGTCTACTGATGCGAAACAATGTTTCTGTGCTAATGAATTCAGTGGTAACGGCCAGTGCTGAGAGTTTGCATTGCTAGGTTGCACTCACAGACGCTTTGTCTAAGGGGTTATTTACTAAAATCTGAATTTATCTCAGAATATTAATACAAAAAGCTCGAGCAAACTCCCCTGCTCGATTTTAGCTTATTTATTAATAAAGAAATCTATTTAATCGGATCATGAAAAAAAACAATAACATCAAGCGTAAACCCGAATCATATGAATTTGAATTGATATGAATTCAATTTATTTTCATGTTTTTGCCCTTAAACTCCGAAAAGGTTGGATTTTCGGGTTAAACCCAGCACAGACCATGATAATGTCAATTTGAAATAGGTTCCTCTCCCATTGACTTATACTGGACCTCGACAGGTCTGAGACTTTTGCAGCATTGGGGTATAATAAATAGGGATGCACCAAATCCACTATTTGTATTCGCCTGAATCCTCTGTGAAAGATTTGGCCGAATACCAAACGGAATCCTAATTTACATATGCAAATTAGGGGCAAGAAAGGGAAAAGTGGAACAAATTCTTCTTTTGTAACGAAAAGTCACATGATTTCTCTACCCGCCCAAAATTTACATATGCAAATTAGGATTCGGTTCGGCCAGGCACAAGGATTCGGCCGAATCTGAATCCTGCTGAAAAAGGCAGAATTCTGGATTCGGTGCATCCCTAATAATGATAAATTTTTTCCACTGTGTTTACTACATGTGTAAAGTAGATACATTGTGTAGATCCTACTTAAAGGGCAGTGAAAATGAGATTCAATGGGGGGAGGATCAAAAGTGGATCTAATTGTTAAAGGGGCACTTCACCTTGAAGTTAACTGTTAGTATGTTATAGAATGGCTAATTTAAGCAATGTTTCAATTGGTCTTCATTTTTTCTTTTCTATAGTTTTTTTAATTATTTGCCTTCTTCTTCTGACTCATTTCAGCTTTCAAATGGGGGTCACTGACCCTATCTAAAAACAAATGCTCTG
Source organism: Xenopus petersii (assembly GCA_038501925.1). Classification (NCBI taxonomy): domain Eukaryota; kingdom Metazoa; phylum Chordata; class Amphibia; order Anura; family Pipidae; genus Xenopus; species Xenopus petersii. Next base: position 173,570,443 of record CM076680.1, on the reverse strand, counting down.
TAAGGCCAGACGTGGTGTTTTTACGTTGTGTTTTTAAAAAAAGCTCCGTCTGGCGTTAATACGCAGAAACTGCACTTCCACTAAAACTAATGGAAACCGCACTATGGCAATTCACACAGGCGCTTGTAAGCTGGAATCCACCACGGGACTCCAGTATTGGCGTTTTTTAGCAGAAACGCCAATACGTCAAGAAACTACCAAATTGATAGACTCTATGGGATTTGCAAACCTTACACAAATACGCAGCGTATTTTAAATATGGCGTCCAAATTGTCGCGAGATAAATGACCCATATACGTTTTTAGGGCCGGTGACGTAATTACGTTGTGTATTGTCGATCATTCCTTCATTATTGGGAACGAGAACAATGAGAAGTGCATGTTTGGAAAAGAAACCTACGTGCTGAAAAACGCATGTTGATGGTCGCGTGTGGTTTCAGTGGCGTATTTACACCCGACGGAGCTTTTTTAAAAACGCCATGTCTGGCCTTGCTACAAATGTATTGTTATTGTTACTTTTTATTCCTCATCTTTCTATTCAGGCCTCTCCTATTCATATTCCAGTCTCTAATTCAAATCAGTGCATGGTTGCTAGGGGAATATGGTTCCTAGCAACCAGATGGCTGAAATTGCAAACTGAAGAGCCGCTGAATAAAAAGCTAAATAACGCAAAAACCACAAATAATAAAAAATGAAAACCAATTACAAATTGTCTCAGGATATCCCTCTCTACATCACACTAACCGTTAATTAAAGGTGAACAAACCCCTTTAACTTGGCACCACTTGGTTTACATTTCATCTCAGAGCCTCCATTTTTTTTTAAACATTTTCCGTTGAGTTCCATTCATGCACACGCTTCTAGTAAAGTCCCAAATAAATACTGTAGTACACATGTGCCCTGGGGACATGAAGAAAGACGTCACAATGCGGGGTCACACCCCCCCCAGTGAATCTTTAAATAAAGTCGTATATAATTATTGGGGGTGCATTTAAGAAAACAAAGGCTTAGATTCTAGAAATGAGTTCAGTGCTTGTGTTACATTGCTGTGTGTTTAATTGTATCTTTTATAAAAACAATATTTCAGTGTTGCCCTGTGGAATCTTTGAAGCTCTTTCTGCCTCATTGCTGCAATGTTATATCTCACCTCACTATTAGTAAGTTCCAAAGGTTTCTTTTTCTCTGATATTTTCTGATTATTGTGCTGCCTTCATTGTGCCCGTGGCCCTTGTGTCTGATCCAGTCTGTTTCCCTCCTGTCCATTGATTTGTGCGACATTATATTTCATGTGCTCTCGTGTACCTGTGTATTCGCTGTTGTTATGAGTATATTGTGCTGTTTTGTGTGTGTCTTTGTAGTTACAATGTTTCAGCCAATGGCACACGGGTCGATATCTCTGCCGATTTGCTGTTTGTGACTGACAGACGGACGTTTCTGCAGCACAATGTGCCGTGTCAGTAGCCAGACATTGAGGAGGAGAGAAGCAGTGGATGATTCCAGCAGAGACAACAACCCGTGTACCATTGGCTTTATGCTTCTCAGTCTGTATCACTGTGGGGAAATGTCTGTACTCTTATATTTTCTATTGTGGCTGTTTCTTTTAAACATATTTTTTTTATGAACAATTGTGTATACTTGTTGGTCAAGTGGATGTTCTGTTTAATTCCCACTCCTGCTTCCCCTTCAAATACAATTAGGTCCATAAAGCTTTGGACAGAGACACATTTTTTTTCTAATTTTGGTTCTGTACATGACCACAATGCATTTAAACTCAGATGCAGTTTAACTCCAGACTCAACTTTAATTCAGTGGGTTGAACAAAAAGATTGTATAAAAATGTGACGAACTAAAGCCTTTTTTTAACACAATCACTTCATTTCAGGGGCTCAAAACGAATTGGGCCATTGAGTCAAAGTCTATTTCATGGGCAGGTGGGGGCAATTCCTTGGTTATGTCATTATCAATGAAGCAGATAAAAGCCCTGGAGTTGATTTGAGGGGGGGTGTATGTGGAACAAACAACATGAGGACAAAGGAGCTCTCCATGCAGGTGAAACAAGTCCTCCTTAGCTGAAAAAACAGAAAAAAACCTATCGGAGAAATTGCTCCAATATTAGGAGAGGCAAAATCTCTAGTTTGGTACATGGTGAGAAAGAAAGAAATCACTGGTGAACTCAGCAACACAAAAAGACCTGGACGTCCACGGAAGGCAACAGTGGTGGATGATCTCAGAATCATTTCCATGGGGAAGAGAAAGCCCTTCACAAGAGCCAAACAAGTGAAGAACAGTCTCCAGGAGGTAGAGTCTCCATATCCAAGTCTGCCATAAAGAGAAGACTGTATGAAAGTAAATACAGAGGGGGCACTGCAAGGTACAAGCCACTCATAAGCATCAACAATACAAAGGCTACATTCGATTTTGCTAAAAAAACATCTAAAAAAGCCAGCACAGTTGTGGAAAACATTCTTTGGATAGATGAGACCAAGATGAAGCTCTAGCAGAATGATGGCAAGTATAAAAAGTGTGGAGAAGGCTTGGGAAGAGCTGATGATCCAAAGCATAGCACAGTTGTGTATAAAACATTTGGGGGGGCAGTGTGATGGCTTGGGCGTGATTGGCTGCCAGTGGGACACTAGTGTTTATCCATCATGTGACACAGAAGCACAAGAATGAATTGTGAGCTCTTCAGAGACACTGTCTGCTCAAATCCAGCTAAATACACTCCCATTGATTGGGAGACGTCTCATAATGAGCCAAAACATAGAGCCAAAGCAACCCAGGAGTTTATTAAAGGAAAAGGAAAGGCAAAAATGAATTCCAATTTTTACTTTCTTTAATGAAAAAGAAACCTATCTCCAATATACTTTAATTAAAAAATGTGTACCAAAACCTGACTGTATGCAGTGAAATTCTTCCTTCATTTATTGCTGTGGATAGGAATTGTCAGACGGTCCCTAACTGCTCTGCAGGGAAACAATCATACTTATGAACAGCAGGGGGAGCCCCCGCCTTACTTCCCAGCCATGCAGAACTCAAGCAGCTTTGTTTATGACGATCCCTAAGCAGCCCAGACCACACTGAGCATGTGCACAGTCTTGGTCTTGCAAAGATGTATAACAAAGTTACAAGATGGTGACCCCCTGTGGCCAACTTTGAAATCATAAATCATTTGTTTGATTAGGCTTGTGGTGCAGTAAGTTCATGTTTATATTTAGTATACAAAATACAGCATTTCTAGCCTTATTCTATTTTACACTTTCCTTGTCCTTTAAAGCAAAGAAGTGAAATATTCACCTGATGTGAAGCCAATTGAGCTGCATTTCACTTGTTGAAGACTAAACTTGGGACAGAAAGGCCACAAACAAAGAGCAAGTGAAAGAAGCGGCTGCAGTAAAGGCCTGGCAGAGCATTAAACAGGAGCAAAGCCACAATCTGCTGATGTCCATGAGTTCAACACTTCAGCCTGTCATTGCAGCAAAGGCTTTTCTACCAACTGTTAGACATGAACATTTGATTTTCACTTTTTTCATTTGTCCAATGACTTTTGAGCCCCTGGAATGAAGTGATTGTGTTAAAAAAAGGCTTTAGTTCGTCACATTTTTATGCAATCTTTTTGTTCAACCCACTGAATTAAAGCTGAAAGTCTCCTCCCCATTACCACCCTTGTCTCAAGTATAAAAGATGTGAAATTTACTTCAAGGAATATGGCCTTTCCATAATACATAGCTTTCTGGATATTGTTTTTTTTAATCATTTCCCAGACCTGTGATACCATTCTAGGCAAGAAAATATTATTTCATTGAAATTTTTTTTAGAGCCGTCATTTTCTGTTAAATTTTGGAACCTCTGTTGTGAGGGCAGGTTAAAAAAAAAACATATTTACAGTTTATAATTCTAAGATAATTGAGACATATTGGCAATAATGAGTGTCTTGTACTGGAATTGATAGGATTGTTTCTGTCTCACATTCTCCAATTCGATCACCATGGTTGGTTCTTTGCTCCTCGCAGTTGACTCCATTTTATCCAAATAATCCAAATTTTCAAAGCTGATTTCCCCTTTTCTGTGTAATAATAAAACAGTCGCTTGTACTTGATCCCAACTAAGATATAATTAATCCTTATTGGAGGCAAAACCAGCCTATTGGGTTTATTTCATGTTTATATGATTTTCTAGTAGCTTTATGGGCGCAAATTCACTAAGTGCCGAACGCTAGCGTTTGGCATTTTCGTTACTGCGCAAATTCACTAACGAACGCTGGCGTAGTTTCGCTAGTGTTACTTCGCATCCTTACACCAGGTGAATTTTCGCTAGCGATGTAACTACGCAAATTCACTAACTTGCGCAGTGTACAGAACGCTACCTTTTACGCTAGACTTCCTTCGCCACCTCAGACCAGGCGAAGCGCAATAGAGTAGATAGGGATTGTTTCCAAAAAAAGTCAATTTTTTTTCTAAGTCCCAAAAAACGCTGGCGTGTTTTCTACGTGATGGGTGATAGGCTGAAAAAGATCGAAAATATTTTTGGGGCTCCCCTCCTTCCCCCCTACATTTCCTGACTCATGGCAACTTACCTAGACAGTGGGCACATGTGTAGGGCAAAATAACATTTTTATTTGCTGATTTGAAGGTTTTCTAGGCATTTGTAGTGCTGATACGTGTTCCTCCATTGAAATTTGAATTTGGCGTCGTATGCAAATTAACCATCGCTAGCGTAACTTCGCTTTGTATAGCGAATCAACGCTAGCGCAACTTCGCAACCTTACGCTACCCCTGTGCGCAACTTCGGATTTTAGTGAATTTGCGGAGCGCTGGCGAAACTACGCCTGGCGAAGTGCGGCGAAGTTGCGCCTGGCGCAACTTCGCATCTTAGTGAATTTGCCCCATGGTGTGACGATCCAAATTATAGAAAGATCAGTTATCTGGAAAACCGAGCATTCTGGATAACTGTCCCATACCTGTATAAGAATCCATGCAGTTTTGCTAAAACTGAGACATTTTCATCTTTCTGCCCAAAAATGTTCCCATGCCGCCCCCAGCCCAGACTTATCTGCTCTTATAATAAGGGGGGTCGGCAGATAAAGAAGCCACATTGCTGACACGGGCTGTGCAGTCCTTCCATAGACTGAAACTGTATATTAGAAATAAGAGCAAATTGCACAGCGCTCTATAGAAATAGAAATCATGTCAATGTTATGTCCCTTTAAATCAACGTGAATTTAGTTGCGGCAAAGCTGTCATTCAGCAGATGATTCCCCTGCTTTGTTTTTCTGATGAGTCTCAGTCCTTCTGTCTATAGGTGTAAGTGTAAATCATGCCTCATTATTGAATAAAAAGAACAGTATAATAGATGTATAAATAGAATCAGAGCTGCACCCGTATGTACATCGGAGAAAGCTGTGGGAGTTGGGAAGAAGCATAAGATACACGTAACTATGGGAGATTGCTATCAAAGGAGAAGTAAATCTTAAATAAAGAAGTAGGTAGAAATGTTGTACATGATGTTTTGTGCTTCTGTACCAGCCCAAGGCAACCACAGCCCTTTAGCAGTAAAGATCTGTGTCTCCAAAGATGCCCCAGTAGCTCCCCATCTTCTTTTCTGCTGATTCACTGATTCACATGCTCTGTGCTGCTGTCACTTACTGAGCTTAGGGAGCCACTCACAATATACAGTACACATAGAATAGAAATGTCACAATATAAGGCTGATTAGTAATTAATACACATAATTACTACATGGCAGCACAGAAACCAGTGCAATTAGCATCAGAATTGAATAATCAGCAAACCTGTAGCATCAGCTTATATTACAGACAGGGAAGCTCATTTTCTGCTGGATAATTAGTGACGAGCCCTAAGCTTAGCTTCTCAACAGCCAATCAGAGCCCACTGAGCATGTGAGTGTCACAGACACTTTCCAAGATGGTGACCCCCTGTGACAAGTTTGAAGTCCTGGATCATTGCTGCTATTGACAAGCTCAAACTTTAGCCTCGTGCAATAAGTTCACTATAGAAAATAGGACATTTTTAGCCACATTCATTTTTAGGGTTTAGTTCTCCTTTAATGGACCAGGAATACCATTGCCATCATTTCTCTCCATCTTTTCCAATCTCCCAGTAATCACTTTCGCCCAGCACCAATCACATGCCACTATAGTAAAATTCGATATTGATGCACTATAGTTGGACAATGTCAAAGGATCCCTGGGAGATCAGTAAAGATGGAGCCCTTTATGGAGACTGGAAGTTACATTAGACATGTTTGAGGGAAACCAATAGGATGAGCTTATTCAATGCAAGCTAATATTAGGTTTGACTAATGTCAGCTGTATATTGGGCAGTTTCAGAGGGGATTTGTACTAATGTTCTGCTCCATTGTGGGGAACTCTGTGATGTACTTTGTGGTTCCTTTTGTGTCGTGGCACTTGTTTCATATCTTTGTCCATAATGTGTCCTGCCATTCTACTTTGTGGCCCCCAGGAATCTCGCTGTACCTTAATATAATTGTAATTTCTGGCAGCGTACTCCATTTCAGCCTGTATGAGAGCACAAAGCTAAATGTTCGCCCAATACAGAGCTGCTTCCCGTGTTTCCCCCCTGACAGACACTTCACTAACATGTTGAAAATGAGGCTCAAAGAGTGAGTTTTGTGCATCTGATTCTTAAGTTATTGACAAATGTGTGGCTTTCTCCTGTTCTTCCAGATGATGATGTGATGAACGATGAAGAACTGGATAAAGAGCTGCTCTGGAACCTGCAGCTCTTGTCTGAGGTAAAGAATCTACGCATGCAGATGAGACTCCCGCTTTAGGGCAGTGACACCCGGGCTCTTAAATTGAACCTTATTCCTGGTTTCATGCTCTGCCCAAGACAGAGCCAACCCTACGAGCTGCTGGATCCTTTATGTTGTTATTTGTTTACTTCCCGCATAGTCGAGAGCAGAACTTGACTAATCCTGAGATCAGACATAGTGGGCTCTCTAGGAATTCCAGATAGACTCATTTGTTTCTGATTGTGTACCTGTTGTGTGAGATCAGTGTTGAAAAGTCTTTAGCGCAATCAATTGCTGTCTCTCGGATACTGATGTGTTGTCTCTGTTCATTTGCCCCTAGATAACAAGAGTTGATGGGGAGAAGCTGCTCCCCTACAAAGAGCAACTTGTACAGATTCTCCATCGGACGCTGCACTTCACTTGCAAACAGGGTTACACTTTGTCCTGCAACCTTCTACACCATCTGCTGCGCTCCAGCACCCTCATCTACCCCACAGAATACTGCAGTGTGCCCGGGGGCTTTGATAAGCCGCTCTCTGACTACTTTCCCATCAAGGTATGTTAAAGCTCTACTGAAGGTGATCTGTCCAAATTACAGCTGGCATTGGCATCATTTAGGGCAGGTGAGAAAGTCAGAGGAGACCCTGTTTTGCCTAAACAAATGGAATAGTAGGATTAAGCCACCCCTGAAGAAGACCATTTCAATCTGTTTTTAGTTTCCAGTAAACTGATTGGTCAGACACTTGGGAAGGACTGGTCAGTGTATGGCCACATTTAAGGTGGCGGCACACGTGAAGATTCTGAGGAGATTAGTCGCCCAACGACAAATCTTCTCTTCTTTGGGCGACTAATCTCCCCAAATGCCTTCCCGCCGGCAAGAATACATTTTCCAAAGTCGCGCCGCAAGGAAACTTTGGGTGTCTTCAGAAATCCGAAGCAATTCGAATGCCATCCCGCCAGCGATTCGTATTCTTGCCGGTAGGAGGGCATTTAGAGGAGATTAGTCGCTCCGAATCTTCACACCAGCCTTAGAGTAGATATAATTCCAAGAAGGGGCGATTGATTAGGAGATCATTATAACATAGGTTTGCTTTTACTGAATGGTAAAATAAGTATTAGTTCATGACACAAGACTGGTAATGGAAAGTTAACGCAGATCAGATAATTAGTATATAAAACTGCTGTATACCTGCTAGGAATGCACCAAATCCACTATTTTGGATTCGGCTGAACCCCTGAAACCATTGCGAAAGATTCGGCCAAACACCGGACCGAATCCTGCAAATTAGGGGTGGGAAGGGGAAAACATTTTTTACTTTCTTGTTTTGTAACAAAAAGTCACACAATTTCCCTCCCCGCCCCTAATTTGCATATGCAAATTCGGATTCGGTTTGGCCTGCCAGAAGGATCCGGCCTAATCTGAATCCTGCTGAAAAACGCAGAATACCATACTGAATCCTGGGTTTGGTGCATCCCGAATACCTGCTGATGCAGTGTCTCCAAACATGGTCAGTGGAGAAGAGTAGTCCGTTGACTAAACTTATAGTAGCCCAGCAAGTGGGAATGCCAAAGAGGTAAGTGTACTTAATAGTAGATGCTGTCTCAGAGACATTATAGGAAATCTATTTTCTGTAAAAAAGGGACAAAGAATCAAATCCAAGTTAGGAACCATAATACTGTGCTGCCACTTCATTATACTGAAGCTTGGAGGTGCAAGTAGTAGTGAGATGTCTCTGCAGTCTGAGGTGTAGGAGATGGAAGAACGTTGCTTCTGAGCAGCCTGTGCACAGGCATTTGAGAAGAGTTTTCAGCTGCTGTTTTCAACAGAGTTTATCTGTCTAGGACTGGGGAAAACCAGGAGATTTGTGGAACCTAAATATCAAGTGGCACGTTCCCTCAGCGGAAGAGATGGACTTTGCTTACTATCTGCTGGATACTTTTCTGCGGCCAGAACTACAGAAGCTGGACCTGTACTCAAGCGGAGAGCTTGAAATGAGCAGGTCATTATCTCTTGCTAGACAATCGTAATGCTCCCTGACTCCGCTTGTGCTCAATTGTCTCATGTTTCTGTCTCCTCTAAATTGAAGGGATGAAGTTCAGCAGTGTCTGGCCATCGTCCACAATTGTTTGACTGGCTCAGGGAATCTTCTGCCCCCGTTGCACGGGGAAAGAGTAACTCACTTGTAAGTACATTTTTATAACTTGTGTCTGTATTGTTTGTATAGATGAGATTCTCATGTTTGTATAATTGTCATTTATTCTGATTAATATTCTTCAATATGAACATATCCTAATTTGGGGGGTGATGTTGAGATTATTGATTAGATGATGAGCACAGGGTTGTACTGAAAGCACTTGTCCTTCTTTGTGTAGGGTTACGAGCATGGTGTCTTTGAATGAGACAAAACTTTTTACTGGGATCGACCATGGTAAGTCTCTTGTGAATCGGTGATGCTTTGTCTGCATTTATGATGATGTAGTCAAGATTATTATGGAAGAATTGTAATTCTGGAGAAGTTTAGTTGGCAAACTCCATGGCTAGGGTGGAGGAAAACCACTTTGCACAGTTACATTCATATAATGGAGATGTTACAGAATATTATTGTTAATTAGGGATGAACCGAATCCAGGATTCAGTTTGGGATTCGGCCTTTTTCAGCAGGATTCAGATTCGGCTGAATCCTTCTGCTGGGCCGAATCGAATATGAATTTGCATATGCAAATTAGGATTTGGTTCGTTATTCAGCCAAATCATTCGCAAAGGATTCGGGAGTTCGGCCGAATCCAAAATATTGGATTCAGGGCATCCCTATTGTTAATTAAGTTTGTGTTGTTTTACATACCGTATATATTAGAGTATAAGCCGTCCCGAGTATAAGCCGAGGTACCTAATTTTACCTCCAAAAACTGGGAAAGCTTATTGACTCGAGTATAAGCCGAGGGTGAGAAATGCAGCAGCTTCTGGTAAATTTCAATCTCGTTTTTGGATGACTATTCTTAGGCGCCGGCTACTATTCTAAGGCACGGGCGAATATTCTTAGACGCCGGCGAATATTCTTAGGCGCCGGCGACCGTTTTTGCGCTTGACCCGAGTATAAGCCGAGGTAGAGTTTTTCAGCATATTTTGGGGGCTGAAAAACTCGGCTTATACTCGAGTATAAACGGTAATCATATTTTAAGTTTTGTGTCCAAGAAGATTCAGACGACTCCTTATTTAAAGAGATAACATCTTTTTTTCAAACTATCATTTTGTCTCTGCATGTGCTTTATAGTTTCACCATAAAAAATATTTTCCCAAAATTTTTACATTACCTATATGATCCCCCCCAATGTTCTTCTATGATGCGGCTGCCATATTTGTGCAGCAGAAGACCATTGGTGTTAGGAATTCTAACCAACAGTTTGAGAAGGAACGGTTATCACTTTAAGGTCATGTTTATATTGAAACACTGTGTTGTAATGGAGTGGTTGTAAGAATTATGGATGCACCGAATACGGGATTCCATATGGGATTCGGCCTCTTCCAGCAGGATTCGGCTGAATTCTTTTGTGTAGCCTAACTGAATCTGAATCCGCATTTGTAAATTAGGTGTGGGAAGGTAAATCACATGACTTTTCGTCTCAAAACAAGGAAGTAAAACATTCTTTTTTGCATATGCAAATTAGGATTCGTTCGGTATTGGCCGAATCTTTCACAAGGGATTCAGCCGAATCCCAAATAGTGAATTGGGTGCATCCCTAGTAAGAATGAAAACTTTTTGAACTCTTTTTTTCCCCTCCTAGATCATTCTAGAGAAAACTACAGAGAACTAATTTCAACAACACTCAGGAAACTGTTGCGTAAGTTTGAAAATATCTCCTTTTTTATCATTCTAATTAGTTAAACTGTGTTAACGTTTCAAATGAAAGGAACACAAATCATAAAACACAACGTTGTTTATGTTAAATCTACAGTATATGATATAAAGCTTACGTTCCTAGAAACGGGTTTTATAAAATGTTGTTTTTGGGTTAGTGATCCTTTATAACCCTTGTTAATATATTTTTTTTTTGTTTCCTTCCAATATCAGACTATATTCTTGACCACTCAGAAGATGATACCAAATCTTTATTTCTAATAATAAAGGTATATAAAGACAACAGCCAGTAAGTACTATTTGCTCATGACTTGGATGTAGTGAAGGCCAATTCCCGACGCCTGTTTCCTACAGATTATCAGTGACCTTCTGCAGTTCCAGGGGTCTCACAAACACGAGTTCGACTCCAGATGGAAAAGTTTTACTCTGGTCAAAAAGTCCATGGAGAATCGAGTAAGTGGAAGTATTGACAAGGAGATTGGGGCAGGACTGTGTCTGTATAGAGCTTGCACGTTTATTACTAGGACTTGTCCTTTTTTATCTTTTTATTTATTTATTTATTGTGACTTCAGCTTCATGGGAAGAAACGACACATTCGGGCCCTTCTGATTGACAGAGTGATGCTGCAGCATGAGGTATGGAACAAATGCAGCTTATACAGATTTCAGTAGGTATTTTCTTTCCATAAGATATTGGCCAGTGATTAAGGGTTAGTTCTGCTAAATATATGTTGCATTCTCCTTTAACAATGTATAAGGCTCACTCACAGAAAGTGGTTATACAGGCAGAGAATCAGCCCACATTACCTCTGCTTTCTTCTATTGATTTATAGGAACAGTAATTCCAAAAAATCTAAGTGTTTTTATTGAATAAATGCATAATGTAGTGTTGCCCTACACTGGCAAAACTGGTGTATTTGATTCAGAGACTCTACTATAGTTTATATAAACAAGCTGCTATGTAGCCATGGGGGCAGTCATTCAAGCACAGGATACACAGTAGATAACAGATAAGTACTACTATAGTTTATATAAACAAGCTGCTGTGTAACCATGGGGGCAGCCATTCAAGTATATTATAGTAATTATACTATACAAGTAATTATAGTAGTACTTATCTGTTACCTACTGTGTATCCTGTGCTTGAATGGCTGCCCCCATGGCTACACAGCAGCTTGTTTATATAAACTATAGTAGTACTTATCTGTTATCTACTGTGTATCCTGTGCTTGAATTGCTGTCCCCATGGCTACACAGCAGCTTGTTTATATAAACTATAGTACTACTTATCTGTTATCTACTGTGTATCCTGTGCTTGAATGGCTGCCCCCATGGCTACACAGCAGCTTGTTTATATAAACTATAGTAGTACTTATCTGTTATCTACTGTGTATCCTGTGCTTGAATGGCTGCCCCCATGGCTACACAGCAGCTTGTTTATATAAACTATAGTAGTACTTATCTGTTATCTACTGTGTATCCTGTGCTTGAATGGCCGCCCCCATGGCTACACAGCAGCTTGTTTATATCAACCATAGTAGAGTTTCTGAATCAAATACACCAGTTTTACCAGTGTAGGGCAACAAAACATTATATTTTAATTACTTTACATAATCTTTTTGGTGTTACTGTTCCTTTAAATAGGAACCACATGAAAGTCGCAGTTGTATCTTTACGTTGCTGCTAGCGTCTCTGTATCTGCGCATAACTTATGTGGATCAATCGCATGTTTTATTTCAATGTTGTTTGTAGTCTGCAATAAGATATTTGCGCATTGGTTTGTTTGTATTCGTGTGACTATGTAACCCCATTAAGCGTAAGGGAACTCGTTATGGACTTAATTACCATACCCCCCTTGACTTTTCCCTGTCCATCTTTTCCCATCATCTATATTTTTTTCTGTCTCCTCTCCGAAACCGTTCCACCCCTGGTTATGTTTCCTCCAAATTCCCGTGCATTCTGCCTCCTCTAAAGTCTATGGGTCCCTCTCTCGTACCCGCTCCTACTCTCCTTCCCTCTCGGTCTTATTTTTGTGTTATATATTTTTGGGACATTTCAGGCATTAATCAATGTATAATGTAATAAATATATATATATATATATATATATATATATATATATATATATATATATATATATATATATATATATATATATATATAGTGTAGTATATCAATTTAAGGGGAACAATCCCCCGTGCCAGTGCTTCTGTCCAAACACAGTGCCCAAATGTGACACAAATAAGTGCGATGAGACAATCAGTCATCCTACTCGCCAAAGCAGATGTATGTGGGCTCAATATGCAGTCCCCACAGGTTATATAACTGATATACAAGAGACGTGGTCATACACAAGACTAAATTCAATGCCTTCAGTGGAGTTGTATTTGGTCCTAATTCTAGTGGTGCCAATAGGACTACAAGATGATGTTGTGGTGCTCTGTGCCGAGGAGTGTGAGGAGCGCTCACCGGCGCGTCTATGCATTGCTGCATCCTTTCCAAGATGGCGTCGCCCAGGCGGAACCACGTGGAGTTTGGATCCCAGCGTCAGGACGCCAGTGTCAAAACGTGCAGCGTCAACATGCAACGTCAGTACATGACGTCATCACGAACGTTTTGGTGCGATAAATTCACCTATAAAAGGACGCCAGAGGATTTCAGCCATTACCCGATTATAGGTTCAACTCTGCTGTGTTCCTGGGTGTGATTATTGTTATTTGAACTTCTGATCTCGACTTTGCCTGTATCCTGACCAAGAAACTTTGCTGCCTGAATTGACCTTTTGCCTGGATTTGCGACTCTCTTTCTTGACTCCTTTTGTACCACGAACTGTGTTTGTACCTACAAGCTTCTTCCTTGGTCCGCAACTGCAAACTGAGCCTTCGGGGCCTGACAAGGAGTTCCTGTATTCCTCTTATCCCTGGATTCATATATAGTCCTGAAACTCCTAGACCAGTGATCCCCAACCAGTGGCTCATGAGTAACATGTTGCTCTCCGACCCCTTGGATGTTGCTCCCAGTGACCTCAAAGCAGGAGATTATTTTTCAATTCCAGGCTTGGAGGCAGGTTTTAGGGTAGAACTCCACTAACATGTGATGTGTTGGATGTTCTGAAGATACAGGAAGTGAAGAGGAAATCGCAGGTAAAAACTACATTTATCTGACTGAGTTTTCATCTGACAGTTGGATAAATGTAGTTCTTACCTGCAATTTCTCCTTCACTTCTGTATCTTTAGAACATCCAACCCGTCGCATGCCTTTCGTGGCATGGCGACGTGTCGGCTCGAGCTGCACAGTAAAGTTCTACCCTTAGTTGTCTAAAAACCAGATGTACTGTCAATCAGAGCCTCCTGTTGGCTGCCAGTACACGAATAGCCAATCACAGCCCTTATTTTGTACCCCAGGACCTTTTTTCATGCTTGTGTTGCTCCCCAACTCTCTTACATTCGGATGTTGCTTACAGGTTAAAAAAAAAAAAAAAAAGGTTGGGGACCCCTGTTCCCAGAGACTCCTGGGGGCAAATTCACTAAGATGCGAAGTTGCGCCAGGCGCAACTTCGCCAGGCGTATTTTCGCCAGCGCTCCGCAAATTCACTAAAATCCGAAGTTGCGCACAGGGGTAGCGTAAGTTTTCGAAGTTGCGCTACCGTTAATTCGCGAACCAAAGTTTCGCTAGCGATGGTTCATTTGCATACGGTGCCAAATTCAAATTTCAATGGAGGAACACGTATCAGCACTACAAATGCCTAGAAATCAGCAAATAAAAATGTTATTTTGCCCTACACATGTGCCCACTGTCTAGGTAAGTTGCCATGAGTCAGGAAATGTAGGGGGGAAGGAGGGGAGCCCCAAAAATATTTTCAATCTTTTTCAGCCTATCACCCATCATGTAGAAAACACGCCAGCGTTTTTTGGGACTTAGAAAAATTTTTGACTTTTTTTTTTAAACAATCCCTATCTACTCTATTGCGCTTCGCCAGGTCTGAGGTGGCAAAGGAAGTCTAGCGTAAAAGGTAGCGTTCAGTACACTGCGCAAGTTAGTGAATTTGCGTAGTTACGTCGCTAGCGAAAATTCGCCTGGCGTAAAGGTGCGAAGTAACACTAGCGAAATTACGCCAGCGTTCGTTAGTGAATTTGCGCAGTAACGAAAAATGCCAAACGCTAGCAAATTAACGCTAGCGTTCGGCGCTTAGTGAATTTGCGCACTGAACTGATGTCTATGGCACGTAGGAAATAGAAATATGATGTTGAGCGTGTAATTATTTCCCTTGGCACCACGCCATGCCCCAGTTTCCATGACAAAATCAATTGATGATAAATGTTTATTACAGCTGAGAACACTGACCGTGGAAGGCTGCGAATACAAAAAAGTCCACCAGGACATGCTGAGGGATCTGCTGCGGCTCTCCACCAGTTCTTATGGTCAGGTGAGGATCTTAAAGACACAGTACACTGAAATGTTAGGAATTCCAAGAACAGATCATTTTTGTGGGTGTCTGATCCCTTTCCAGAATCCTTGGGTGGTTATTTAGTCTTATTACAGTGAAACTAGAGAATCAAGCAATAATACCTTTACATGGAAATGACAGTTAAAATCTTTGGGGATGCTAATGTTTTAGTGATAAAAATCTCATCCTTTGGCTACTTCTGTTATGGCTCCCATGTATACCACAATCTAATCCCAACTAAACCTGGGTGTGGGTGCAGTATAATAATCAGAACTGCTATACTGTGTATTTACCCTGAAGAGCAGTGCAAGTGATCATTGGGACCAGTCAAGATGGCGGCGTGATGCAAATATTAAAGGGACACTGTCATGGGAAAACATGTTTTTTATCTTCTTCATAAGGCATGTTAATAGTGCTGCTGCAGTAGACTTCTGCACTGAAATCCATTTCTCAAAAGAGTAAACATTTTTTTAATTTAATTTTGAAATCTGACATGGGGCTACACATATTGTCAGTTTCCCAGGTGCCCCCAGTCATGTGACTTGTGCTCTGATAAACTTCAGTCACTCTTTACTGCTGTACTGCAAGTTGGACTGATATCACCCCCTCCCCCCAGCAGCCTAACAACAGAACAATGGGAAGGTAACGATAGCAGCTCACTAACACAAGATAACAGCTGCCTGGTAGATCTAAGAACAACACTCAATAGTAAAATCCAGGTCCCACTGAGACACATTCAGTTCCATTGAGAATGTAACATTTTCGCTGTAGGTTTCTGAATAAATGTGTATTTTGGTGATGCGGAAATGACAATGATTTTGTTGTGCAGGTGAGAAACAAAGCTCAGCAGGCTTTCTTTACTGCTCTGGGAACTTACAACTTCTGCTGCCGGGACCTTATTCCTCTCGTACTTGAATTCCTGCGACCGGAAAGACAGGATGTGACGCAGCAACAGTTCAAAGTACTCGCTCTTGTGCTCATTTCATCACACGCACTTCTGTGACAATGGCAAAAGGTTTCCTAACTTATTCTATCACCTGTCACTGTTTAGGGTGCCTTGTATTGTCTTCTGGGAAACCACGGCGGGGTCTGTTTAGCAAATCTCCATGACTGGGAGTGTATTGTGCAGACGTGGCCGGCAATGATCTCTTCAGGGCTCAGCAAAGCCATGTCTCTTGAGAAGCCATCCATCGTTCGCCTTTTCGATGACTTGGCAGAGAAGATCCATCGACAGTACGAAACGATTGGCCTGGATTTTTCTGTAAGAATCTCTCTAATTTGCACGTTTGCTTAAATTATTAAAGGATAACTAAACCCTAAAATGAATGTGGCTAAAAATGACGTATTTTATAGAGTGAACTTATTGCAGGAGGCTAAAGTTTGAGCTTGTCAATAGCAGCAATGATCCAGGACTTCAAACTTGTCACAGGGGGGGTCACCATCTTGGAAAGTGTCTGTGACACTCACATGCTCAGTGGGCTCTGATTGGCTGTTGAGAAGCTAAGCTTAGGGCTCGTCACTAATTATCCAGCAGAAAATGAGCTTCCCTGGCTGTAATATAAGCTGATGCTACAGGTTTGCTGATTATTCAATTCTGATGCTAATTGCACTGGTTTCTGTGCTGCCACCATGTAGTAATTATGTGTATTAATTACTAATCAGCCTTATATTGTGACATTTCTATTCTATGTGTACTGTATATTGTGAGTGGCTCCCTAAGCTCAGTAAGTGACAGCAGCACAGAGCATGTGAATCAGTGAATCAGCAGAAAAGAAGATGGGGAGCTACTGGGGCATCTTTGGAGACACAGATCTTTACTGCTAAAGGGCTGTGGTTGCCTTGGGCTGGTACAGAAGCACAAAACATCATGTACAACATTTCTACCTACTTCTTTAGTTACGATTTAGTTCTCTTTTAAAGAGATACCAACAATAGAAATCTATCATGATATTGTCTTTGCATACTATCTATAATTTTGCCATAAAAGTATTTACAGATACTTTTACATTACCCATCTGATCCCATGTTCCTCTCTGAGGGGGCTGCCATAACTCGATTTAATCGTTTTTGGAGGAAAAAAAAAAACCCTCAAACTACTCGAGGGTTTTGGGCCAAACCCTCTGAAAAAAACTTAAATATCACAAAGGCTATTAACATGGGAACCGTTATCCCGAAAGGTCCGAATCACAGGAAGACCATCTCCCACAGACTTTATTTAAATCAAATAATTCCAATTTTTAAAAATAATTCAGTTTTTCTGTGTAATAATAAAACAGTCGCTTGTACTTGATCCCAACTAAGATATAATTAATCCTTATTGGAGGCAAAACCAGCCTATTGGGTTTATTTCATGTTTATATGATTTTCTAGTAGACTTAAGGTATGAAGATCCAAATCATCAAAAGATCTGTTATCCGGAAACCCATTATCCAGAAAGTTCCTTTTCCCATAGACTCCATTATAATCAAATAATCCAAATGTTTAAAACTGATTTCCTTTTTCTGTGTAATAATAAAACAGTCGCTTGTACTTGATCACAACTAAGATATAATTAATCCTTATTGGAGGCAAAACCAGCCTATTGGGTTTATTTCATGTTTATATGATTTTCTAGTAGACTTAAGGTATGAAGATCTAAATTACGGAAATATCTATTATCCAGAAAGCCCCAGAGCATTCTGGATAATAGATCCCAATGTCATCTAATCTTGGTGGTAAGAAGTTAGATGTAGCTGTCGGGGTCACTTTGAAATGACAGGAAAGTGATGCAACTACTTCTCTACTCAGATGTAAATAAAAGATGACTTCTTTGTTACAGGTCCCTGAGAAATGCATTGAGATTGCGATCCTCCTGCAGCACGCGGCATCTACCAGCTCCCAACTGCCCCATCCCGAGGAACTTGCATTAGCGATTAAACGCCAGGGAGAGAAGAATGTGGAGGCCGTGCAGTAAGTTCTACAAATTGAGTTTTGGGGAGTGACCTACAAGTTGTTAATAAGAACTTTGTCAGTTCCGTGTTAATAAACTGTTCACCTTTCCATTTCCTTTAACAGAAACTATGAACGTTTGGTCAACACTTTATTGGACTGCGTTACCCAAAGAAATCTGTAAGTATCCACAAAATGTATTTAACTAAATGTTGACATATATAAAAAATGTTAATTTTTATTTAAATCCGTGTTGTTGTTGATCCACCAGTAAATTTTACCTTTCAGGTTGGTGTTCCAGGTAGCTTATGTCAGTATTCCTCAGGTTTATGTTTCTGGCTGCAGATAAGTTGGGCAATAGGTTGTACTCCTTAGAGTTAAACTGCCAGGCTATATATGTTTTTGCCTTGTTGGGATGCCAGCTGTGCTACATTGGGAATTGCCTAGTTGGCTGTAACTGTAGGGCAATATATGTATGTATAACCTTATTTGTAAAGTGCTGTTAAGGAGCCGCAGTGCTGTACAGTGCATAAAAGTACAATATATATATATATAAATAAAGTATACACAGGGAAGACAAATCACATAATAAATATATACAGAATCATATCATGACAAAGAGCTATGTGGTAAGAGACATAGTAGGAAGGAGGTCCCTGCCCTATAGAGCTTAAAGTCTAAGTGGGTGAGAGACTAACATACAGGCACAAGTTGGAGATAAAAAAATGCACAAGGTAAGACATAGTCAATAGGGACAGGACTGGGCTAATGTTCTAGTGCTCCAAAAGGTAGGCTCCTAGTTTTTCTTGAAGAGATTGAGAGAGGATTCCTTACGGAGGAATTCAGGGATGGAATTCCAGAGGTAAGGAGTAGCAAGATAGAAAGGTCTGAGATGAGAGCTGGCAATGGATGTGAATGGTGTGAAGAGGTGGCTTTGAGAGGAGCGGAGAAGACAACCAGGAATGTATAGTGAGACGAGATGAAATGTAGTGAGGAGAGTGAGGGATGTGAATGTTGGTAGAAGGAGTTTATATGCTATCCATTGCTTAAAAGGCAGCCATGCTAAGTATTTTAGTTGGGGTTGAGCAGGTTTCCTTTTAGGAGAGAGCAGAAGGATCCTGGTAGCAGTCTAAGATTGATGGGAGTCAGGAAGACTGGTCAGGAGGAGATTGCAATAGTCTAAACGGATAAAATAAGGACATGGATTAGTGTTTTGGCTGTTGCTTGTGAAAGAAACGGCATATCTTGGCTATATTGTGGAGGAAGAAACGACGGGTTTTGGCAGTATTATTAAAATGATTAGAGAAGGAGAGGGACTGGTCAAAGATGACCCCCAAGCAGTGTGCTGAGTTATCGGGGTTAATAGTCATGCCATCAATAGTAACAGTGTAAGGAAGAGAAGGGCCTGGTTGGGTGGAAAGACCATGAACTCAGTCTTGGCCAAGTTGAGGTTGAGGTGGTTGGTTCATCCAGGAAGAGATAGCTACTAAGAATTCTGCTATCTTGGTCATGCCATGTATCTTGTAAAAAGTTAAAACAACCTTACAACCTTGGCAAAACTTAAATGAGGAAAAAAAATAAAAGTTTGTACCATGGTCAAAACCTAGAAACGTGACTGGCCTCATAGGATCCTTTTCTCAGACTTATTTGTGAGTGTTAATCCCCTGAGCCTCCGTGCATCTGCATGATCTAGGCCATTTTTGTCATAGAAGGGGCACTTTTGCTGCCCCCCAAACTTTACGCTGCTAAGTTGAAGAAAAATATTAAAGGGGTTATTCATTAAATTACCTTTTAGTAGGGATGCACTGAATGCACTATTTTGGATTGACCGAACCCCCGAACCCTTTGAGAAAGATTTGGACATATACCAAACCCTAATTAGGGAAGGGGAAAACATTTTTACTTCCTTGTTTTGTGACAAAAAGTCACACATTTTCCTCCCCACCTCTAATTTGCATATGCACATTAGGATTTTGTTGGCCGAATCCTGCTGAAAAAGACAGAATCCCGATCTGAATCCTGGATTCGGTGCATCCCTTCCTTTTAGTTAAAAAGTGCCATTTTGTTTCTTCATTTTTTTATTATTTATGGTTTTTGGATTATTTAGCTCTTGGTTAAGATTTTCTTCATCTTAGAATTTCAACATCTGTCTGGTTGCTAGAATCCTAATTTCCCTAGCAACTGGGCCATTGGTTTGAATGCAAAACTGGAATTCGAATAGTAGAGAGCCAGAAAGATAACAAAAAAATAACAAAATACCAATAAAATTGTACCCTCGCAAAGCAACAGTTCATGGGCTACTGGGGGTCAGTGACTAGGGATGCACCAAATCCAGGATTCAGTTTGGAATTCAGCCAGGATTCTGCCTTTTTGAGCAGGATTTGGATTTGGCCCAAATCCTTCTGCCCGGCCTAACCTAATCTGAATCCTAATTTACATATGCAAATTAGGGGTGGGAGGGAGGAAACAATTTCCCCTTCCCACCCCTAATTTGCATATAATTAGGATTTGGTTCGGCATTTGGCGGAATTGTTCACGAAGGATTTGGGAGTTCGGCCAAATCCAAAATAGTGGATTCGGTGCATCCCTATCAGTGACCCCCATTTGAAAGATGGAAAGAGTCAGAAGATGAAGGCAAAAAATGTATAAAAAAAAAAATGGACTCTTTTTTTGAAAAGTTGCTAAGAATTGACCATTCTTTAACTTACTAAGGGGGTTATTTATTAAACTCGAATGCCAAAAACATTTTCGGGATTTATTCTACCCTAAGGATGGAAAAAGTCAGAATCCGAAAATCCGGTATCTGGTGAGGTTGTATATAAGTCAATAGGAGAAGTCCCGGAGATATCTTGATCTGCACTGGGTTTCGTGCAGTAATCCAAAGTTTTTGACATCCTAGATTTTGAGTGGAAATCTGAAAAATTTGTACGATTGTTTTTTTTTAATTGTTTCAGAAATGTGTGTGGATGGGACATGCTAGTAGCATTGCTGCTCACCTCTGCTTGCTCTCGCTCTCTCTCTTTCAGCCCATGGAAATTTGAGCACATCGGCATTGGTTTTCTGTCTCTGCTCCTGAGAGACGATTATGTTCTGCCTGTGCGTGCCATCCGCTACTTGGTGCAATGCCTCAATCACGACGCTCTCATTGTGCGCAAGGTAAGTTGTTCTGCCTTTATAGTAACCTATGAATGGATCTCAAGTTCTAGTGACATTAGAGTCCTGTGCGAAACCAGTTTCTAAGACCCGGACCCTACCTGAACCCGCATATTTACGCACTTTGATCCGCTACCTGACCCGGACCCGCAACTGCGTAATCCACAACCCGCCGACCACCATCAAGCAGGAAGTGGTGTTGCTACAACCCGGAAGTGATATCATCAAAAGTGGGCAGGACAGAAACAAGTTTTGTAAAACTTTAAAAGGAGTAAGATATGGACAATATTACATAAGATAACAAATTTAGATGAGACCCGCATCTATACCCGCACTTGAAAATCCTCCCCTTATTCCGCAGGGTGCCTGCTTTTTTTGTGGGTCCTGACCCACTGCAGGACTCTAACTGACATACACCTGCAAAATGTCTTTGTGTGGAGACCGTAATGTGTTGTGTCAATGTGTAGCCTGTGTGTTACTTAGGTTTGGAAAATGTGTTGAATGAGATCTACATGGGCCATTTGATGTGGTCCTTGCCCACTAGTCTCCATAGACCCACAGTATGATCATCATCATTGCTCCCCAAGCCAACAATCACATCTGCCTGATTTGAACAGCATGTGGGATTCAAAATCCAGAATCAAAATCTGCTTGTTTGGTGACCTGGCCAAATGAGGGGATCGCTGAGAGTTTAAAGCTGGCTAATGTTTCTCATGTCCATTCTAGATGGCCATCTCCACTGTGGCTGGGATTCTGAAGCAGCTGAAGAGACCACATGTGAAAGAGACCATCTGTCCTTACAAAATCAGTAGGTGCTCCTTTTAGGTACTTGCAAAGCAAATTTAAAATAATTAATCAGAACTGTTTGGATTTGGTTCATGAAATCCCACATTTTTCAAACACTGAACATTTACTTCCCTGAGTCATGTGGTCACACACAACATTTGAGGGACCTGTTGGGCAGTAAGTTCAGGTCCCCTATGTGAGATGTACTTCAAATAGGATAGGACTGGGTTCATTATACAGTTAATACATAACCATTTATGTGCTTTGATTTAATATCTAATTTTTTAGATGACAGGCAGTTGTTAATGGGCAACTTACTGTTTATAATGGAAACGTATTGGATAGGAAGTGCTGCTGCTGCAGTTGATAGGCTTTCAATATTATTATTATTATTATTATTATGCGGCAACAGCTTATAAACAAAGCAAATCTTAGAAGTGGTTAGAACAGCTCTCAAACATATATATTTTTGGGAAAGATTGCATAATACCACCCCTATAAAGATGATCAATATTGGGTCCTTTACTGGGCTGCTGACTTAATGTGACATTTGTTTGCTGTAAAAAGGTGGCTGCCCCAAACCAGAGAGCAAGTTGGTAGGAGACCGGCCGGACAACCAGTGGCTGCTTTACGACAGTAGCAACTTGCCAAACACAAAAGAGGCCTGGGAGTCGTGCTGCTTTGTGGAGAAGACACACTGGGGGTATTCCAGCTGGCCTCAGTAAGTAGCTCCTCTACTGCTCTAGTCTCCCCTCTCACACTGCTGCTCCTGCTGAGCCATCCCATCCGTATGTGCAGGGGTACTTATTATTTATAATACTACCCAGTGAAATAGTTTCTATAGATTCTAAAGGTTTGTCCACAATGATTCAGTGGATGGAATCTATTGCTTTGTCTATGGGAATCACTTGTGAAAGACTTGATATAGATATATATATATATATATCTATATATCTGTATATCTGTATATCTGTATAGCTATATAGATATATATATACACACATATATACTTCTGTACATGTTCAGGTTTCTATTAATTGTCCTTCCCCTTCAGAGACTGTCACCTCTCCAGTCCATAATGAACACTGCCAGCAGCCTTATACACCTCAGCAACCGCTCCTCCTCTGTCATGAAACACTGCCAGTCTCTCTGCCTGTCTCTTTCAGAATGAAATTCAAATTCATGACCCTGACATTCAAAGCACTTCATAACTCTGCCCCTCCCTACATCTCTGAGCTCATCTCTATATACTCACCCAATCGCTTACTTCTCTCCTCTACGGACCTGCTCCTCGACTCTTCTCTCATTACCTCCTCACATGCTCACATTCACTAGGGCTGCACCCCTCCTCTGCAATTCTCTCCCACTTTCTCCCAACCTTTCTGCTTTCAAAAGATCTCTTATACACACTTATTTAGAGAAGCCTCCCCTCACTCTGTTTAGCTACCAAATGTAATACCATATGTTACATCTCTCACCTGCTTATTTCTGATTTTGCCCACTCCCACACCTTGTGTCTCATTCCCTTTCCCTTTAGACTGTAAGCTCTTTTGCACAGGCCCTTCCTCACCATTTGTACCGGTACTGGTTGTTATGTATGTAACTCTGTATGTTCTATGCATGTAATTCATGTGATTTCTTTGTATAAAAACATTCATTTCACAGCGCTGTGCAATATGTTAATGTTAATAATAATAACAACAAGAATATGGAACGATACTTATTAGCAGCAGGAATGCTTACTTTCACTATTCTTCCCCTCAGAAATATGTTGGTATATGCACCGGCTGATCAGCAGCCAAAAGTCGGAAGAAGCAGAGAAGAAATGTCAGAGGTAAATAGAACAATATTTGTGGCATTTTGAGATGTGTGTTATGTGTGAGGCCTAGATGAGTGTGTTAGACATAGTAAGTAGGATTGGCAAGCAACTCCCAGGTATACAGGCTACAGTGTGCAAAGGATTGTTATTGCTATTAGTAATGAGTACTGGTTGGCAAATATTAGGTTGCAGTAAAATCATTTAGCTCATTATTGGTGCTGCTGACACTGGTGAGACAAGTTCTGTGTTTTGAACTCGGCAAACACCACATTACACATTTATTAATACTGCACAAAATACATTTTATGTCATATTTATCCTTTTTTTTTGTTTTTTTTTTTTTTGCTATCTTACAGGCAGAACAAATCATTTATGATCATTTTACTGATGAGAAGTTTGTCGACCAACTGATAAAGTTTCTGTCTTTAGAAGACCGAAAAGGAAAAGACAAATTTAATCCCCGCAGGTTTTGCCTCTTCAAGGTTTGTTTTCCTTAGTGTTTCATTTTCACATTCACAAGTAGCTGAACACAATCAGTGACCAGAGAGCAGAGACATATCTATAAAAAATTCATGCCGTTTCCCTGTTTAGGCTGCTGTTAGGCTTTGTATAGGCTATAAATGCTGTTGGCTGCTGTGGCCATATTGTGGGGAGGGATGCGAACAAGGGTTTTCCCAGGAGCTTGCAAAAAAGAAAAACTTACGCTCGCACACCCTGGCCGTCCAAAATCAAACGAAATCCAGGT
The DNA here is from genome assembly GCA_038501925.1 of Xenopus petersii. NCBI lineage: Eukaryota > Metazoa > Chordata > Amphibia > Anura > Pipidae > Xenopus > Xenopus petersii. Next base: position 173,545,940 of record CM076680.1, on the reverse strand, counting down.
GCTAGATGTTAGAGCAATTGGGCAACCTCAAAAACAGCATAGACACAGGACACACCAGCACAGCATGGATAATTCTAGCAGGTTTAACCTTGCTCGTTTATTGCGGATGCAACGTTTCGGGGCGCCCCGAAACGTTGCATCCGCAATAAACGAGCAAGGTTAAACCTGCTAGAATTATCCATGCTGTGCTGGTGTGTCCTGTGTGTTTCCCAGGAGCTTATCACAATGGATTGAAGCCTCTTTAATAGGAATATAGGTTATAGGGTAGGACTACACGGACGATTACTGTGCTATCCGACACGCTGCACAAAAACGCAGGCGTCAAATTGGATGCGATGGAAATAAGGTAAGTGAATGCATTGTTGGATGGTGTCACAGCGTTGATCCGACGCAACACGACTGTCGGATGCAGACACTGCATGCTGCGTCTGCACCCGACAGTCGTGTCGCGCCGGATCAATGCGACACGACTCACACCCAACCCTTTTGTGACATCACTGTGGGGTGGGCGCTGGTCTATAAATAGAGGGGGAACGGCGGGACAGGCTGAGTGAGGGTTGGGAGTAGGGATGCACCGAATCCACTTTTTTGGATTCGGCCGAACCCCCGAATCCTTCGTGAAAGATTCGGCCGAATCCGAACCCTAATTTGCATATGCAAATTAGGGGTGGAAAGGGGAAAACATTTTTTACTTCCTTGTTTTCTGACAAAAAGTCATGCAATTTCCCTCCCACCCCTAATTTGCATATGCAAATTAGGATTCGGTTCGGCTGGGCAGAAGGATTCGGCCGAATCCGAATCCTGCTGAAAAAGGCCGAATCCTAGATTCGGTGCATCCCTAGTTGGGAGGGTTAGGCTCTGGGGCGGGTCAAGAATTTCTCGACCCCCGCACACCACCACTCATTGTACTTCAACGACTTGTGTCATGTTGAAATACAACGAGAAGGGGAGAAACAAAGCCGTTCCATCCTGAAGTGTTGGCTCCTTCTCAAAGCTCAGGCACAATGCACTGAGATGGCAACTCCACAGCAATATTACCGCTAAAAAAACAAACTTTTTTGCAATGTAAACAGTGTAATTTAGAAATAAAAAGTAAACCATAAAAAAAGACAATGTAAAGTTATAGTGGAGACAAATGGCCTCGTTATATTGCAGAGAGTCCAGTTTTCATATATCCAGGGATGTAAACAATTGTGCTGATTTTCTTTATTTAAGGGACTTTTCAGAAACTATGATGATGCATTTTTGCCAATAATAAAACCCCATTTGGAGCGACTGGTTGCAGATTCGCATGAAAGCACCCAGCGATGTGCGGCGGAAATCGTTGCTGGCTTGATCAGGGGCTCCAAACATTGGACATTTGAAAAGGTAACGCTTCAGTTAATGAAAATTTCCTAAGAATATTTTATTTTTTATAGTAAGGGGGAAAGTACAAGCTTTAGGTCTAATTTAAAATGTACTTGTAACAGGTGGAAAATCTCTGGAATTTTTTGCGTGAGCTTTTGAGAACTGCCCTATCCAACATCACAGTAGAAACGTACAGTGACTGGGGAACCTGCATCGCAACATCTTGTGTAAGTACTGCTGGACTCTTCCACTAATCTCTACAGTCAATGTCAGACTTCTAGAAATGAGTAAGTTAGGGCTAATGTGCTGTTTTGTCCCTACGCATTTTCCAAGAGAAAATTCACCCTGACCCTGATGTGCTGCTTATATTGAGAAAATAAATGGCAATACCTGGGATTCAAAAGTGGAATGTTCGCAGGTTTATTGAAGTGCTCATAACACGTGGGTTAAGGTGGCCATAGAGGCAAAGATCCGATTGTACGAATCCTCGATTTGTGCGATTTTCGAATCATGTGTGGAGAGTCCCGACATTTATCTTGCCACGCTGATCAGTCGTTCAGTCGATGGGACAGGTTAAAAGATTGTAGTGCCATCTAGTGCGCAACGCTCATAGTGCAAGCAATGATACAATGTATACAATTAAAGGGGTGGTTCACCTTCAAACAACTAATTGTTTTCATATAGATCACCAGAAATAACGACTTTTTCCAATGACTTTCTATTTTCTATATGTCACAGTTTTAGTGTCATTTTTCTCCTTCTGAAGCAGCCCTGGGGGGGGGGGGGGTCGCCGACCCTGTAAACTGTTCTCAATGGATACATTTCGTTGCTACATTTCTTATCTTTGCCCCTGCTGAGCAGAATCTCTGGGTTTCATTACAGGCAGCTGTTAGACTTGATACAATAGTTGCTAATACTCCAGAGATGCTGCTGAGAAATGGATCAACTGAATTAGTAGTTAATCATGATACTTAACTAACTGTGGAGAAGGAAAGATTCTATCTTATACTTTCAATCAAATCATTTTCAATCGTATTCTCCTTCACTGTAAAAAACGGAAGGTAAATATTACACAGTTATTCATAAGAAACAGGTATAATTAATTACTTCATTAAGGCCTCTGGGTGCCCCTTTGAAGAAGTTTCTGGTCTAAGTTGCCTGATTTAGGATAGGACTCCATGGGCGATTTTGGCGTGATCCAACGCGCTGCGCAAAGACGCAGGCGTTAAGTCGGATGCGACGGAAATAAGTTAAGAGATGGAAATGTCGGATGAAGTCGCAGCGTTGATCTGACGCAGACGATGTGTGCAGCCGACTTGACGCCTGCAATTTGGCGCAGCGCGTCGGATCACGCCAAAATCGACCACGGAGTTCTACCCTTATTCAAAACTTCCTCTAGTACCATCCACCGTAACTGTGAGATTGAATGGTTACTCAGCCCAATGTCGGCTTATGGATGTGCGTTTCATTTTTACATTCATTATGGCACTCCTATGTTCATTCAGTCTTACCCTAACCATCCTATTAGTTTTGCCTACGTAAGCCAGCCCATATGGACATTTCAATAGGTATACAACATCGGTGAACATACATGTACAATATCCTTTGATTTTGATCTGTGTCCCCGATGTAGGGTGTGATTCATTCGCCCCCTTTGATAATACCATTACAATTTTGGCCTGATAAGCAGGGAAAGGTGCCTATTAGCGGTTTGCCTATGAATCTTTGTTTTTGCTTTCGTTGGCTTGGATCCAAATCGCTGTGCACTAATTGGTCCCCTAAATTCTTACCTCGTCTAAAGGCAAATAAGGCAAATTCAGTGAAAATCACAAAGGTACTTGGATCATTCATCACGATTGGCCAATATTTCCTAATGACCTTAAGTACTTCCTACAAGTGGCAGACATAAGTGGTTACAAAGGGAATTCTACTGCTAGTGGTTTCCTTTTTCTTACCCTTCAATAAGTCCTCTCTGGGAGTGTGATCAATCTGACTTTTGGACTTTTTGGACTTTGCAAGGGCTGCACCCCTCCTCTGGAACTCTCTCCCACAGTCTGTCCGACTTTCTCCCACCTCTCTGCTTTCAAAAGATCTCTTAAAACGCACTTCTTTAGAGAAGCCTCCCCTCACTCTGCTTAACTACCAAACGCAACACCACATACAGTACCACATCTCTCACCCACTCAATTCTGATCTTGCCCACTCCCACACCTTGTGTCTTATTCCCTTCCATTTAGATAGTAAGCTCCTTTGCACAGGGCCTTCCTCACCTTTTGTACCGGTATTGGTTTTGATGTATGTAACTCCATATCTCTATGTATATAATCATTGTGATTTAGTTGTATAAACACATTTACTTTACAGCGCTGGAAATAAGCTGTCGCTCTATAAATACATTTTAATAATCATTTTTTAATAATGATTATTTAATAATAATATCCTTATGTAGTACAAATGTAACTGTGGGATCCACCTTGTTAATATATTCAATAAACTGTGACACTTTTATGTGAGGTCCCGGCCATACTAAAAATATGTCATCCACAAAACAACAGTACCAGTGAAAATAAACCCCACCTTACTTTTGAATCACAGGTATTGGTGTTTATTTTTCTCACATATAATATATGTGTAACTGGCGCTGGAGGAGGCCAGTCCCAATAACTTCCCCCCCCCCCCCATCAACATATTTTTGTATAAATGTGCTGCTCGCCATTTTATCCATAGACAATACTGTAGCATGTGGGATTGTTTCCTTCCCCAAAACACAAATCTTGGGGCCCAAATGTAGTGTGAGTCCAGCTGATGCTGAGGGTTGGATGGGATTAGAAGTTACATTTCCAAATCCAGTAACTACTTGTTTCACAGGAAAAAAAGAATGAAGAAATATATGTTTGTTTGTTTTTTTTTTTTACCTTAGGAAAGCCGAGATCCTCGAAAACTGCACTGGTTGTTTGAGTTGCTGCTGGAGTCTCCAGTGAGTGGGGAAGGAGGATCCTTTGTGGATGCATGGTGAGGCCTTGCAGCTGTGTGGGAATAAATGTGTTACCGTTAGTAAGAGAGAAAATATATGTGGAACACAAGACTACACAGGCGTCATGTCTCTGCATCTCCTGGTTACATTCATCTCTCAGGGCATTTTAGAAATGGGCTTTAGACTTCACTTGAAGCACTAGTGACTTGTTAATAACCAACACACGTTTATACAAGTGCCAACAAATGTACAATTGCTGTGGATACAGATTACATATGAATATTGATCAATGCACGAGCTAGGCCCTGCTCAATAGAGCTGGCAATCTAAAATACAATTGAACTTTCTATTTAGCTTTGAATAAGTAAGTTCTATTGTATCCTTGGCACTGGAGCTGTATTTATAATTAGTGCAGATTGTATTAAAATTAAATCTAGGTAAATAGATAAGACTGTGCAAAATAAAAAAATGTATCTAATATAGTTAGTTAGGCAAAAATGTAACATATAAAGGCTGGAGTGACTGGATGTGTAACATAATAGCCAGAACACTACTTCCTGCTTTTCAGCTCTCTTGCTTTCCACCAGGCAGTAACCAATCAGTACCTTGAGGTGGGCACATGGGTCGTTACATTTGAATCTGAGCTGAATGCTGAGGATCAATTACAAACTCACTGAACAGTTATGTCCCATGTGGCCCCCCTTATAGTCACTGACTAACTCAGAGTTAGAGCTGAAAAGCAGGAAGTAGTGTTCTGGCTATTATGTTACACATCCACTCACTCCAGCCTTTATACGTTACATTTTTTCCTAACTAACTATATTAGATACATTGTCTATTTAACCAGTTTTTATTTTTACACTGAACTGTTCCTTAAAGCTCACACTGCATGGAGCAACTGTCCACATGTAATGTCAGCCGTTCAATCCAGTTTAGTCCATATTGCCAGACCCCCGACCCCTGATATCCTATATTGTGCAGCACTATGAGAACACATGTAATAAACTTTTATTATTGCCTTTAGCCGACTGTATGTGCTCCAGGGAGGCCTGGCCCAGCAGGAGTGGAGAGTTCCAGAACTACTACATAGATTGCTTATGTGTCTGGAACCTAAACTTACTCAAGTCTATAAAAATGTGCGGGAGCGGATTGGAAGGTACTGTACCCCTTATACTTGCATACCATGTGACATGTTGGGCTACTAACATAAATCTGATCCTGAGTGCTGCTTGTGGTCTGTTTCTATTCATAAACCATTACCATCTCACCCTTTGCAACAGCTACTTGTGTAACTTTGAAACAGCCTCAACTGCAGAACTTTTATGCAAATTGGTTTTATTGTGCCGACAAAAACATGTTTCTGGGTTAACCCCCATTATCTACAGGGTCTATGCTAAAACATATGATTTCCTGATCAGTGTTGTACAATGGAGGTTTTGCATGACTAAAATTCTGAATATTTGAGTTTGGGATGCACTGAATCCAGGATTCAGTTTGGGATTTGGTCAGGATTCAGCCTTTTTCAGCAGGATTTGGCCGAATCCTTCTGCCAGGCCAAACCAAATTTGAACATGCAAATTAGGGACAGGGAGGAAAATCGTGTGACTTTCTCACAAAACAAAGAAGTAAAAAATTCAATCTTTCAAGAAGGATTCGGGGGTTGGCCGAATCCAAAATAGTGGATTTGGTGCATCCCTTATTTGAGTCGAATAAAAGTTTCTGCCACCGTTTAAATTAGATACTGTTTAAATCCATGGAAAATGGATTTTCTAATTAGGTTTGAGAAAACTGTGATTTATTTCTTCGATATAGGCATGCACCGAATCCAGGATTCCTTTCGAGATTTTGCCTTTTACAGCAGGATTCAGATTGAATCTGAATATACAAATTATGGGCAGAAAGGGAACTCCTACCTTTTTGTCACAAAACAAAGAAGTAAAATATATATCCCCCCCCCTTCCTGTCCCTACTTCGCATATGCAAATTAGAGTTCGGTATTCGGCTGAATCTTTCATGAAGAATTTTGAAAAATTCGACCGAATTCCAAATTTGGTGGATTTGGTGCATTTCTACTTTGATCAAACTGAAGATCTTTCTTAAATGCAGTCAGATCTAGGGAAATTCAAAGTTAGGTTATTGATCAGAACAAGGGAGAATTCTCCAGATTGTGCAAGATATTTCAACGCTGCACTTCTCAATAAATCGGTCTCATTCTGTCAGAGGTCCAGAGTTAGTTTAGTGAACTGCACAATGCGGGGAAGGGACTGCAGACAATAGATAATTATTTCCTGACGGCACATTTAAGATTTTTTTTTTAAACCATCCAGTTGGATGCACCATCTTTAGTTTTTTTTTTTTGTATAAAATGTGTTAAAATTGTTGTCAAAATGCATATATGTTCCATGTCTAGGGGTGATATTTAACCCAATTCACACGTTGCATTTCATATCCATATGTGTACATCTCATACAGAAAGACTGGTTTCCAGTTGTCTAAGGACTGGGCTGGAAAGTTGAACACCCTAGAGATCAGTTCCTGCACCGAATCCAGGATTCGGTTGGGGATTCTGCCTTTTTCAGCAGGAGTCCGAGTCGGCCGAAACCGAATGCGAATCCTAATTTGCATATGCAAATTACAGGAGGGAAATCGTGTGAATTTTTGTCACAAAACAAGGAAGTAAAAAATGTTTTCCCCTTTCCACCACTAATTTGCATATGTAAATTCGGATTCGGTATTTGGGCGAATCTTTCGCGAATGAGTCGTGGGTTCGGCCGAATCCAAAATAGTGGATTATTGCCTAATATTATCTGTTTATTGACCTATATGGAGAACACATTAGATTGATTGTGCATTGCAGTCTCCTTTGTACGTTGTATTTTATGAGCTTGTTTCTCTTTCAGTGTTCTGACCTATATATTCATGATCGATGTCTCCTTGCCAAACACTGCGCCAACAAAGTCCCCTCACATCTCTGACTTTACCGGCCGCATCCTTGGCAAGCTCAAGCCGCTCATGGATGCCGATGAAGAGATACAGAACCACGTCATGGAAGAAAATGGAGTTGGGGAACAAGATGAGAGAACCCAGGCTATTAAATTGATGAAGACAAGTAAGTGGCTCCTTCTCCCCCAAGCAATGAAGTGAAACGTAATAACATTGATATAATTACTAGTCGGTACAGGCATGGGATGGGTTATCCATTAAGAAAAATAATTAGGGAGGATGTCCTGCCAGCCGTAGTTTAAAAAGTCAAAGCTTTATTTCAGGCTACAATAAAAAACAGTGAACAGGAGTTGTACTTCCCTTCCTGTGACATGTGTGATCACCTGACGCGTTTCATGCCTCGTTCTGGCACTTCATCAGATGAGTTATCTGTTAACACTTTATCCAGAAAGCAACTGGTGCCATTTCCAGACTCTAGCAGGCACCACCTATGCCATAGTTCATACTGGTAATAGACTTAGTCAGCAGGGTCTCCGGCGTAGTTACTGACACAAACAGTCGTACGGGTATGGGATCCGTTATCCAGAAATCTCTGAATCATGGGAAGACCATCTCCCATAGACTCCATTTAAATTAAATAATTCCAATTGTAATAATTGTAATAATAAAACAGTCGCTTGTACTTGATCCCAACTAAGATATAATTAATCCTTATTGGAAGCAAAACCAGCCTATTGGCTTTATTTAATGTTTATATGATTTTCTAGTAGACTTAAGGTATGAAGATCCAAATTACAGAAAGATTCCTTATCCAAAAAGCCCCAGGTGCCGAGCATTCTGTATAACAGGTCTCATACCTGTAATAATAAGTCTGTGAGCTGGTGGCTAATTTAAATAGATACTGTCATGGGAAAAAATAATTTTTTCAAGATGAATCAGGCAATAGTACTGGTCCAGCAGAATTCTGCACTGAAATCCATTTCTCAAAAGAGCAAATAGATTTTTTTATATTCAGTTTTGAAATCTGACATGGGGCTAGACATATTGACAATTTCCCAGCTGCCCCTGGTCATGTGACTTGTGCTCTGATAAACTTCAATCACTCTTTACTGCTGTACTGCAAGTTGGACTGATATCACCCCCTCCCTTTCCCCCCAGAAGCCTAACAACAGAACAATGGGAAGGTAACCAGATAGCAGCAGCTCCCTAACACAAGATAACAGCTGCCTGGTAGATCTAAGAACAACACTCAATAGTAAAATCCAGGTCCCACTAAGACACATTCAGTTACATTGAGAAGGAAAAACAGCAGCCTGCCAGAAAGCATTTCTCTCCTAAAGTGCAGGCACATGTCACATGACTGGGGCAGCTGGGAAATTGACAAAATGTCTAGCCCCATGTCAGATTTCAAAATTGAATATAAAAAAATCAGTTTGCTCTTTTGAGAAATGGATTTCAGTGCAGAAGTCTGATGGAGTAGCACTATTAACTGATGTGTTTTGGAAAAAACATGTTTTTCCATGACAGTATCCCTTTAAGAATCATATTGAGCCTATTCCAAACATGCTTCATATTTTTATAAAATGAATGTATTTCTCATTTAAGCCATGGCTAATTAATCATCAATGGACTAAAATATTGCAGCATTCTTTCAATGTTTAGTTTTTATTGCAAACTGTAGTTTATTGTTACATCAATGTATATTTTCTTTACAGTATTAAAATGGATAATGGCAAGTGCTGGGAGATCCTTCTGTACAGGTGTTACGGAACAGATGCAGCTTTTGCCGTTGCTTTTTAAGGTCTGTCCATGCGTCCGTTATTTGTATCTTACAGTGTCTTTGTTTTTTTAACCCTGTAACTTCATTGTATCAAAATGAAAGTTAAAAAGACCCCATGAGCTTATGTAAATGATATCTTAAAGGGGTTGTTTGCCACTTAAGCTCCCCATAGACGCAACGATTCTTCTTGCCGAACGACCGATTTTAGAGAAGTCCGACCAATCCTTCGAAATTATCGTGCGGTTAGTGGGATTTGAACAATCGTACATCTTACGATTTTTCGGCCGACATCTGTCAGGAAATTGATCGGCCAGGTGAAAAAAATCTTTGTTGGTCCCAGTGCAATGTATCTATGTCTGCAGGGCCAAGCAGCTCCCCTTTGTTTTCCTGGCAAATTGGTCTTTTTAGTTGATGGTAAATTCATACGATCGTTCCGAGAAGATTGTGGTCTCACGATCAGGATCTATGGCCAGCTTTAGATTTTTATTGGATAAAATCAAGTTTACATCAATTGCATAAGAACATTGCATACAATGGGTAGACACTGTGTCCCTTTCACTGTTTACATTGATGTCATTGTCAGTATATTATGTTATCCATTTTTTATTGAATAAAATCACATAATGCCTTTAAAAAGTTCACTTCTAGTATAATGTAGAGGGGGATATTCTGAGACAATTTGCAATCGGCTTTCATTTTTTATTATTTGTGGTTTTTGACTTATTTAGCTTTTTATTCAGCAGTCAGAATTACTAGGGATGCACTGAATTCACTATTTGGGATTCAGCCGAATCCTTCATTACAGATTTGGCCGAATACTTAACCAAATCTGAATTAGCTGTAGGAAAGGAAAAAGTTATTTTTGACTAAACGTCTCCCACCCCTAATTTACATATACAAATTAGGATTCGGTTCGGCCAGGCACAAGGATTCAATGAATCCAAAGCCTGTGGGAAAAATGCAGAATCCTGGACGAATCCCTAGTAATTCCCCTAGCAACCATGCATTGATTTGACTGGAATATGAATAGGAGAGGCCTGAATGGAAAGATGAATAATAAAAAGTAACAATAACAATAAATATGGAGCCTTACAGAGCATTTGTTTTTTAGATGGGGTCAGTGACCCCCATCTGAAAGGTGAAGAGAGTCAGAAGATGAAGGCAAAAAATTCAGAAACCATAAAAAATAAATAATGAAGACCAGTTGAAAAGTTGTTTAGAATTGAATCTTTATACATCTTTTTGCTTAAAGGACCAGTAACAACAATTTAAACCCACAAAAAAAAAAACACAAAGACAAATGAAACGGTTAAATTGCTAAGTCTTTATTAAGAAATCACGCGTCGCTCGATTTCTCCCCCCTGTGTACCATAGACAGACAATAAGTCTCAGGGGAGCCCACACCTTGGCCTATGCTGTATAATAATAATAATAATAATAGATTTGCCATCAAAGGGCTTGTTCATCTGCCAAACATCTGCCAGTGTTCAATTGTTTTCAGATTGTTCACCAGAAATAAAAACTTTTTTACATTGCTTTCCTTTTTTTTCCTTCCAAAATCCAAGTGTAAAGTTGAATGTTTCTGTCTCTGGTGTTTGAGTCTGGCAGCTCAGTAATTCGGGTGCAGAATCTGAACGATGTTGCAACATTTACTTGATCCATTAGCAGCATCTCTTAAATATGAGCAACAATTGTATCAATTCTAACAGCTGCCTTTAATGAAAGCCAGAGATTCTGCTCAACCGGGACAAACACATGGATCAACTAAATGTATCAATTTAGAGATTCGGTGTAGAGTCCTGCAGCGGGTCAGGCAAAAAAGCGGGTAACCTGCGGGTTGTGGGTAGAAGTTTCGGGTGTGGATATAGACGCGGGTTGGCGGTTCTGCAGGTTTGCTGGTCGGGCCACGGATCTTCTCAATAGCGAGTTTTACGTTTTTTTCCCCCTGACCACATCCAATGATGTCACTTCCGGTTTACAATGACAACACTTCCTAATTCTTGATGGTCAGCGGATCAGGTTGCAGATAAGGTACTTGTGCGTCGAGTAGTGAGTCCAAGCGGGTAAGAATGTTGGCTGCGGGTCCCGGGTCGGGTTTGGGTTTAGCAAATTGGTTCCGCGCAGGACTCTTTAAGTCGGTGACAACCCTTTTAATTAAATAGGGCTGACTAATATCACATACTGATTTGAAAACCAAATCCTTGATTTTTAAAAATCTTTTTTAATTTTTTTTCCAGATTGCACCTGTAGAAAATGACACCAACTATGATGAACTTAAAAGAGACGCAAAAACGTGTCTGTCCCTCATGTCGCAAGGTTTATTGCTCCCAGTGCAGGTGCCGCTGGTGCTCGATGTGCTCAGACAAGTGAGTGGGGCTCTTCTGCTTCTCTCTGTAGCATTAGACAGTAAAACTCTTATTTATGAAGGGGAATTGCTAAAGTTCTAACAGACAATGCTGCACAGCTTTAGCCATTCTTCTGTCTCACAATTAGGAACCTTCCAAAAATGCTAATGTTCTGTGTTTGTGACCCATAGACAGCAAGAAGCAGCTCTTGGCATGCTAGATACACTGTTCTGACCTACATCCAGACGATGGTCTTCTATAATCTCTTTATTTTCATTCACAATGAAGAGTCAGTGCAAGGTGTGCGGTGGTTGATCCTGCAACTCATGGAAGATGAGCAACTCGAGGTATTTGCCCTTTCTCCTACATATTCTCCACTATATAGAATCCACCCTTTGACTATTAAAGGAGAACTAAAACTTAACTAAAGAAGTAGTTGTACATGATGTTTTGTGCCCAAGGCAACCACAGCCCTTTAGCAGTAAAGATCTGTGTCTCCAAAGATGCCCCAGTAGCTCCCCATCTTCTTTTCTGCTGATTCACTGATTCACATGCTCTGTGCTGCTGTCACTTACTGAGCTTAGGGAGCCACTCACAATATACAGTACACATAGAATAGAAATGTCACAATATAAGGCTGATTAGTCATTAATACACATAATTACTACATGGCAGCACAGAAACCAGTGCAATTAGCATCAGAATTGAATAATCGGCAAACCTGTAGCATCAGCTTATATTACAGCCAGGGAAGCTCATTTTCTGCTGGATAATTAGTGACGAGCCCTAAGCTTAGCTTCTCAACAGCCAATCAGAGCCCACTGAGCATGTGAGTGTCACAGACACTTTCCAAGATGGTGACCCCCTGTGACAAGTTTGAAGTCCTGGATCATTGCTGCTATTGACAAGCTCAAACTTTAGCCTCGTGCAATAAGTTCACTATATAAAATAGGACATTTTTACCCATATTCATTTTTAGGATTCAGTTATCCTTTAAAGGGGATAAAAGCAGTCACCTAATTGAATTTCCGAGTACAGACAATGCTTGTTTGAATGGCATTTCTGCTTTCCCTGAGACTAACATCATGCACAGATCAGTGCCGTGGCAAACCACAAAAATACACAAGCAGCTCTATCACAATTTAGAGAGAGAATGCTGCTTATTGAATGCCCATAAAATAGTTGTCGGTGCCAGGTACAGGGCTCCCCAGTGAGTTGCTCATTTTACAGCCGCACTTTTCCCCATTCTGCTGTTTCCATTATCGCTTCATGTTTCATTCATTAGCCGAGTCCCAGAGTGGCCCACAAATTGCCCGCAGAATTTCTGCCATACTTTGCACTCTGTGCTTCTCACCATTCTTAATCACTTTAATCACATTTGAATAATGGCCCCTGAACGTGCAAATGAGCTCATTGTGTAATTAGTACAACACTTCTTTTGTTCATCTCTGGAACATTCTGTTCAAGGGAATCGTTTTCCATAATATGCCGCATTACATGCAAAGTGCTGGTCTCTGCTTCAGTAAACAGATGAACCTCTTTGTTTACGTTTAACATGTAACAATATGTACTTATTAGCAGACGTGTCCGCTGTTATTAACCGTGATTAATCTTCAGCGAGCTCAACCCTCTTTAAAGCAACCATGTAATTAAAAAATAGATGGGAAAGGGAGAGTGCATATCTTGCATTGGCTTGGAGTTGTAAAACATGGATGCTTATAGTTTGTAGAGCTTATAGAAAGCAAAATAATCCCTCTTACCCAGTGAGTTACTCAATATAGAGTCCTGCAGTGGGTCGGGTACCCGTAGGTTACCCGCAAAACCTGTGCTACCCTGCAGGTTGGGGGTATAATTTCCGGATGCGGGTATAGACTCGGATTTGCGGGTCGGGCCGCGGGTTTTCTCAATATGGTTTTTTACTTCTTTTTTCTGATCACACTGATGATGTCACTTGCGGTTTGCAATGGCAGCACTTCCTGATTTTTGATGGTCAGCGGGTTTCAGATAAGGTACTTGCAGGTTGTGGATAAGGTACTTGCGGGTCGGGGGTCCAAGTGGGTAAGAATGCAGGTTGCAGGTCCCGATTGCGGGTACGGGTTCCAAAAAATGGACCCGCGCAAGACTCTTAACTCAATGACCATGAGATAGAAAAGAGATCCTCCGCTGATCTAATGAAGTCTGTAAATAGCAAGAAATCCCCAGCTGCCCTTGTAAGGGTGAGGCTTGAATGCTTTCGAGGTTGTTTAACTTTAACTCCCTGCAGCCAAGCAATACTGTCATGTACACTGTGTATGGATATTATCTTTTTCATTGTTCTTCAAGGTGAGAGAAATGGCTGCTACAACACTGAGTGGCTTGCTGCAGTGCAATTTCCTGACAATGGATTCCGCCATGCAGGCACATTTTGAGGCGCTGTGTAAAACCAGACTTCCTAAAAAGAGGAAAAGGGAGAGCGGCATGGTTGGGGACACAATACCTTCCGGAGGTAAAGCAAACATGAACAGCAGTTTGGCCTTTTCATCTTATTAATAGATAATAACTGGCAGCAATACCATATTACCAGGCCGAAACTCCGGGGTGACTTCTAATATCCTCATATTTTGCAACAGGAGGAACTTTATTAATTATAATACACACATTTCAGTGAGTCATGTGACAGAAGTGACATCACTAAGCTCCGATTATAACTGATAACATCACTAAGCACCATTATATAATTTTATATTTCATGTCTCTTTTGTATTATAATGTAATAATAACGTAAGGGAGTAGTAATGTTTTGGTTAATTAATAGAATAATTGTGAGATGAAATAATGTGCCGATTCTCACTGAGACTTCTGCTCGGTTGGGGAATATCCAGTGCATTATATTCCATTCAGCCCGGCGGTGCCGTTACACACCGAAGATCTTTTTTCACATTTTTTTTTTTGTCCGCTTTTAAAAAAAATGCTTTCCTTGTGTTCTTGTATCCGCCCAAAGACTGTTTTTGATTTTTTGCAGAATGAAAGAAAATGTAGTTCTAAACAAGTTGCCAATATACATTAATAAAGTTGGTTATAGTAAAAAATAACTACCGACATCAGCTTAAGGGCGTAGGCACACGCGGCAATTTGGGGAGATTAGTCGCAGAGAGACAAATCTCCTCCTATTCTTCGGGAAGACTAATCGCTAATACCTTTGGAAAACAAAGTGCTCTGAGTGCCATCCCACCTGGAGATTTTCATTCTAGCCGGCAGGAAGGCAGTTCGGGGAGATTAGTCGCCCTGAAGAAGAATCGATTTGTCGCTGGGTGACTAATCTCCCCGAATTGCCGCGTGTGTCTCTGCCCTTACAGTCTTTCCCTGGGATATTCCCTCATGCTGGAAATCTCTTTGTGTTTGTTAGATCTGGTGAAACGTCACGCCGGTGTATTGGGACTCAGCGCATGCATTTTATCCAGTCCTTATGATGTACCAACATGGATGCCCCAACTCCTGATGGATCTGAGTGTGCACCTGAATGACCCCCAGCCCATAGAGGTAAGTTGCCTTGTGTCAGCGTGCAGCAGTGAAAAGATGGAAAGGCCGTGATGCTCCATAAGCAATGCAGAGTTTATTGTGACAACATTACCAGATAAGCACCCCGTCCTTGATATCTCTTTTGTTAAAGTGGACCTGTCACCCAGACACAAATCTGTATAATAAAAGTCCTTTTCAAATTAAACATTAAATCCAATATCTATTTTTTATTAAAGCATTCATAGCTGTTGTAAGCTCATTTAAACATCTCAGCTGTCAATCAAATATCACCTGCCCCTCCTCTATGCCTTAGGCAATTACTTTCACTTTCCATTCAGCACTTCCTACATGTCACTGCTCTCCCCACATTCCCCCAAATCTCTTTACCATTTAATTGTGTAACCAGGACATGGGGATGGACATCAGCTCCCCCATTCCGGTGCACAAACAAGATTCTGAGATGATACAAGACTTGTCTTAATAACAGTGTCCCACAAAATGGCTCCTGCCTGCTTGTTATAATTATGAATTCCCAGACTGAAGGAAACAAGATTCAAGTAATTTATACAGTATAATTAAAGTTCATTTTGCTTGAATAATGTGATAAAATAGGATTTGGAATATTTTTTTTGGGTGACGAGTCCCCTTTAATGACCCTAACTTTATATTCTTTATTTATTAGCTTTGTGTATGTAGCATATAAAAGTGATGTGTTGTTTTTTTATAAAGGTTTATTATAACCCCTGATTATCTGAAGCAGATGGGCTCAAGTACAAGGTGCTCTTTTACTATTACAGAGAAAAAGGAAACATATTTTTTTAATAATCTTTAATTAAAATGGAGTCTGTTGAAGACAACCTACCCATAATTCAGAGCTTTCTGGATAAAGGGTTCCAGATGACGGATCCCACACTCATTTTTTCTATGGTATAATGACTTTGCTGTCGGGGCCGAAACGTTGCCCTCGTCTGTTATATATGGGCTAATAAATCACCAGGGGTTTTGCATCAGTCTTTTTTTATCCAAAGATTGGGAATCACTCACAGAGGCAGATTTTCCTGCAAGTTAGCTTTTTATTGTGCATCCACACGACATGTTTCGGACCCACTGGTCCTTTTTCAAGTGTGTACAAACAGCTGTGAAATGAACACGTTTTATACCTTGTGTGTTGTAGTCCCGCCTACCAATTAGTGCAACATAGTAATTAACCCTTTCATCCTGAAGGGTTACTTGAGAGTGAAGAGATTCTCATACTCTTCTGTGTGTCCATGTGAAAAACAGTCCAAGTATTAAGTCCATATTAAGTAATATTGTCCATCATTAATACAACGTTGTGAGGTTAAAATACAAATGTATACATATTCTCTGTGTATGTTTACACAAGGTACTGCTCAGATATGAGCCTACCTTAGATCACTTGAACAAACATTGTTAATCCTTTGTTTACATGCAAATTATCTCGAATATATATATTTCAGCCTCAATGGATATTTGTTACCATTAGGTGCTTTCTATATCACATGAACTATTGCAGTTTAAATTCTAGCTGTCTTCAGTATCTGTGGAGGAAATGAACAATTTTTTATTATCCTAAGAATGGTGTAATGCTCCAGTGGTCATTCATTCCTATTGGGGTCATTGCATTCATTTTCATAATCCAATAGGCTTCTTTTTGAGACAGTGCTTTTTTAGTGTCACCTCCCCTGTTAGGCACTTTTATCTGTTCTAACACCATCCATCTCAGTTGGCTCACACTATGCCCTTCCGTATGGAAGTGTCTAGAGACAGATGTGTCCGTAGATGTTCCTATTTTGAAATTTCTGATGTTTCCCCTGTGCTCCTTTATTCAATCCTTAACTGCTCGGATCGTTTGGCCAATATATACTAAGCCACACGGGCATTTTAGGAGATAGACCACATTTTTTGATTCACAGGTAGTATACTGTCTCAATTTTATTTGTGTACCTTTGGTCGGGTGGTTTACACTGTTTCCTTTTATTATTGAAGCACAGCAAATGCAGTTCAGGCAGGGGAATGTTCCCCTCTTTGGTTTGCCTAAGAATCTATGATCCTTTCTTTCCTGACTATCAGAGGGACAAAGAATGTCCTTTAGTGTGCGACCCCTTGTGTAACAAAACATGGGGGGTGATCGAAAAAGTTGACCATATTTTGGATCCTGTTGGAGGATTGGCCAATATTTTCTTATTGTTTTTTCGATTACTTTACTTTGTTTCCCAAATTTTGAGACAAACGGAATCCTTGTTTGGTTCTTGGTTTTGTTATCGGGTTTTAATAGATTTTGTCGATCTATTTGTGTCACCTCCTGAATTATGGGTTCTAATTTAACCCTCTTATACCCTCTGTTAACAAACTTTTTAGTTAGTGTACTGGCTGAGGTTTGGAAAGAGTCCATGTTTGAGGATATGCGTCGAGCTCTTATAAACTGGCTCTTGGGAATTGCTTTTAAAATATTCGGGTTATGGAAGCTGTCTGATGTTAATAGTGTATTGCGATCTGTCGGTTTGGAAAACATAGAGGTTTTTATTTGGTTATTCTCCAGTGTAATTTTAACATCTAAAAAATTAATAGATGTAGTGGAGGTTTCACTGGTAAATTTTATGGTTTTGTGTTTTTGATTAGCTTGTTCTATCATTTCTAGGAAATCTTTTTTAGATCCCCCCCACAAAACCAAAATGTCATCCACAAAGCGCCAGTAATGGATGATGTACTGATGGTATTCTCCTTTTAGAAATATGGCATCTTCTATTCGATTTACGAAGATATTAGCGAATGAGGGAGCAACCGCTGCCCCCATTGAAGTGCCTTGTCTTTGCCAAAAAAATTCGCCTTCAAAACGAAAATAGTTTTTTTGCAACACGATAGTTAAACAATCCATCAAGAAGAAAATCAAGTGGTGTGACAGGTTTGTTTCTAGAAGGGCCTCTTCTATATATCTTAACCCTTCCTCCTGTGGTATTGAATTATATAGGCTTTGAATATCTATACTACACAAGAGAACTTCTGCCTGTGGAACCTTGATTTGTTGTAATTTGCAAAGTAAATCTGTCGTGTCCTTCAAGCAGGTGGAAATACTGGACACGATAGGTTGGAGAAATTTGTCCACAAATTTAGAAAGTGGTTCAAGTATGGATCCTATTGCCGATATTATGGGGCGTCCTGGGGGGTCTATTAAGGTTTTGTGTATCTTTGGTAGTAGATACAATACTGGAGTTCGGGGGTGTTCAACCTGAAGGAAATCTCTTTCCTGTTTATTAATCACTCCATTTTCATATGCTTCTTGTACCAACGCATCTACTTGTTTTTTTATTACATAGACAGGATCATTGGCGATCTTTTCGTAATGATTGCTATCACTTAACTGTCTATGTGCTTCCTCCATATATTTACATTTGTCCATAACCACTACCGCCCCCCCTTTATCTGCTGGTTTTATTATGATCTTTTTATTATCTTGCAAGGTTTGTAAAGCTTGTTTTTCTTTATATGTTAGATTATTCTTTCTTTTCCCCAATTGTGTTTTGTGGGGCTGTTCCCAAATGCGTGATACCTCATTTTTAATCACATTCTCAAATGTAACAACACACGGGGCTTCTATTGTGGGCACAAATGTACTGGGTTTCCTGAAGCTATATGCTTCCTTGTTGTATTCACTATGTGTTATATCCATAAAATGCATTTTCAATTTTAAATTTCTAACAAATTTCAAGAACTCAATCTCCCAACATTCCAGTTCATTTTCATAATAGGGTACAAAACCAAGTCCCTTGTTCAATACAGACAATTCACTTGCTGTGAGTCTATAGGAGGAAATATTAATGCATAAGCTAGTTACCTCCGTTTGCTCTGAGTGCGTTGTGGGTAATCTTCCCTGGGGATAGGGGCTCGTGGATTCCTGTACTGGCGCCTTGGCGCGATCTCCTGTGAGCCCGGCTGCTGAAAATGGCTTGGTGGGGGTGGGGGTGAGGAGCTCATCTCGTCGCTGCTTCCCGATGTTGCATCAGTCTTTGTGTGCTACTGGATTTCTTTCTTTAGATCAGGAGTGCCCATACTTTACTAAATGTCAGGTCTACGTTTTGTCCCATTATGATCTACATCCATAAAAGCACTGTTAGCATTCTGCTCCATGGAAAATATTACTTCAGCATTGATTTATACCTTTGATATAAATGATTTATGAGAAAATGAATATTTAACAAACAACTATTTTAATAAATATCTGAATGAAAATCATGAAATAAGAGGGTGATTTAGACACGCTGTTCGTTGACACTAGGGGCTCATTTATAAACAGTGAGCAAATTTGCACCTGGGCAGTAACCCATAGCAACCAATCAGTGATTAGCTTTTTTTCAACCAGCTGCAGGTTGAACACTGAAAGCAATCATCTGATTGGTTGCCATGGGTTACTGCCCAGCTGCAAATTTGCTCACTGTTTATAAATGACACCCAATATTGTCTTGAGATCGACTGATCACCAGCTAAAGGTCTACTGGTAGATTCCGATCTAACTTTTGGGCACCCCTGCTTTAGATGGACCTCCTTAGGGCATGAAAACTGTTAGAAAACTCTCTTTGCCGTGTTAAAAGTAGGGATGCACCGAATCCACTATTTTGGATTCGGCCGAACTCCTGAATCCTTCGTGAAAGATTCGGCCGAATACCGAACCGAACCCTAATTTGCATATGCAAATTAGGGGTTGGAAGGGGAAAACATTTTTTACTTCCTTGTTTAGTGACAAAGGTCACGCGATTGCCCTCCCCGCCCCTAATTTGCATATGCAAATTAGGATTCGGATTCGGTTCGGCCAGGCAGAAGGATTCGGCCGAATCCGAATCCTGCTGAAAAAGGCCGAATCCCGAACCGAATCCTGGATTCGGTGCATCCCTAGTTAAAAGTATATCACATTTGCAAGTACAGGTGTGGGATCCATTATCCGGAAACCAGTTATCCAGAATTCTCCAAATTATGGAAAGGTCATCTCCCAAATAATCTCATCCAAATAATCCAAATTTTTTAAAATCCTAATTGCAAACATTATTGGTCTTATTTAATGTTTACACGATTTTCTAGTAGACTTCATGTATGAAGATCCAAATTACAGAAAGATCCATTATCTCGAAAACCCCAGGTCCCGAGCATTCTGTATAACAGGTCCCATACCTGTACTTGAATGTTTTCAAGGGGATGTTCTTACGCTCTGCATTTAATAAGTCCAAGCAAATGTGCCTCAATCCTTATCCAGGGAACCGCTCACCCTTGGGTAGAATCCCCAATCTGATAAGGAGAGAACTTGAAAGCAATACTGCTGTGATTAGATTTTTATTTGTACATGTTTCGGGCCTTGCGTGCCCTTTCTCAAGTGTCTGTACTTGAATGTTTCCGATATATTATTTAGTAACTATATATAAATGCCTCCTGAAATCTATTTCCGACATTTCCGTTGCTATTTTTCAGATGACTGTGAAGAAAACTCTGTCGAACTTTAGAAGAACTCACCATGATAACTGGCAAGAGCACAAGCAGCAATTCACAGACGACCAGTTAATCGTTTTAACAGATCTATTGGTATCTCCTTGTTATTATGCATAGACTGGTGAGTGTTCAGGGGATACCGAATAATAATAATAGTTAATGTAAAAAGATACACAACATGCTCAGTTAATAGGATACAAATTAGTAAAGGCACCTGCAATAACTTTTATAACGATATCATTAGACACAGTGGGGGTCATTTATCAACACTGGGCAAATTTGCCCATGGGCAGTATCCCATGGCAACCAATCAGATTGCTGCATTCATTGTCCTACTTGCAGCTGGCTTCAAAAAGCTAATCATTCATTGGTTGCTATCGGTAACTGCCCATGGGCAAATTTGCCCAGTGTTGATAAATGAGCCCCAGTCTGTCTGTAAAAAGCGCAATCCCCATTGCTATCCACTTTATATTCTTACCCAGTAAGGAGTGTTGCTTCATAGGGGCCACTGCTTGTGTCTAATATGCAGATGTGTTCGCTCTTTATAGAATGTAGATATTTGGGAGCAATTTTTTGACCCAGTGGTTTGACCTCACAGCGAATGTAATGAATTGTGCCCCAGGCGGAATCCCTAATGGCAAATATAGCTTTTGTGACGTGACTTTTAGCAGCAAAGCAAGGGACGGGTGGGCCCTCTTATTTTGGTAGGTTCTGGACAAATGTTCTCTCTTCTGTTTAGTCGTGCGTAGGGATACACCAAAATTTGGTCCGGGATTCAGCCTTTTCCAGCAGGATTCAGATACGG